>OX388341.1:122077852-123285116 GCA_947579665.1 Sympetrum striolatum
TTCATCGAGAGTAAATAAACAGCGTATTTTACCCTGATTCGACCTCTACTTGAGTATTGCTCTGTGATTTGGTATTCTCATGAAGTAGGATTAATTTCTGATCTTGAGATGGTTCAATGTAGAGCAGCAAGGTTCGTCAGGGGAGATATCAGATTTGACAGCAGTGTTTCGACTATGATAGAATCCCTCGAATGGAGCTCAGTTAGTGATAGAAGACTTGAATATCGACGGAAGCTTTTTGATAAATTTATCACTACTGACTATGGGGAGCAGATAACTGATACTATTATCCCACTTTTGCGATCTTCAGGAGAAAACAAAAAAGCGATACAGAAAACTACAGAACAGATAGTTACTTTTGGTTCCTGTGAAGTATTAGAGAAGCTAATAGCTCTTCAGGTTAGTTAGGGATGTCAGTGTTTTACGCCCCCTGTCACGTGCCACTGGCGGATTGCAGGGTTTAAATGTAAATTTACCAAATGATTGTGTGAGTAATCTGGCCTTCAAATCCTGCTTTTTGTGTATCAGCAGTGCTTTTTTCTCTACACAGGCAAAGGTGGCAAGGCTGCTCTGCTGAAAAGCATTCACAGCAACTCAGGAATCCTTGTAACGTCATATGAAGGGCTGTCTAGAATGGTGGATGATCTTTCACTTTTAGAGTGGCACGTGGTTGTGCTAGATGAGGGGCATGTCATCCGAAATCCTGATGCACGTATCACTTTGGCTGCCAAAAGATTGCGCACACCTCATCGTCTCCTCCTCTCAGGATCACCTCTACAGAACAATCTACGTGAGCTTTGGTCCCTCTTCGACTTCATTTACCCTGGGAAACTGGGCACACTTCCAGTTTTTACAGCTGAGTTTGCCATTCCTATTACTCAAGGAGGTTATGCAACTGCATCACAAGTACAGGTGATTTATGTCTTCTCTTATCAGTTGTGCATTGAAAATTGACCCATGCTATCATTTTTCGTGAAAATTTACCCTGAATTCTGTTTATTCATCCAACATTGACACAACTTATGCTTAACTCTGTAAAAAAATTACTCTGTTACTTCATAGAATTATTTTATATTCTTCCGTAGGGTGTCCCAAAATGTAAGAGAAAATATTTTTTTCGCAAAATCAAATACGTGTGTGGTGTGCTACTATTGCCAGGTATTACATTTCCATCAGAAAAAAAGACAAAACGACCCACCCTATAGTCTAACCAACATCCGTAACATTTCTGTATATTTTGCGTATTTTGATGAATTTTGGTGAACTGAGAATCCATTTCCCTTGATTCAAACATACTAAATCTTTAATATTAAGCAACAACCAAGCAATATATGTAGTTCTTTGCCATTAAATCACTTCGGAAACATTGAGTAACCAAAAGGAATAAATGCAAATTTTTGACATTTTTCACAAAATTTTAAAATTTTTTCTGAAATTTGCAGCCTCAGGACATAATCCGATCGAGTTGATATTTCTTATGTGTTATAAGGACCACCAATCACAAACTTTAAGTATTAGCCGTCGACGGATTTCGAAGTAAAGTTTTTTCAATCCCCCCTAATGTGCATTCCTATATAGATCTTGAGTTAATAAGAAGTTATTTTCTTCCATCTCATTACTGATAACTTATCTTTTTGCGATTAAATTTTATATGGTTACCTTCCAAGCATTCTTTGATTTTAGTTAGCATTCTGTCTAATAAAAATAACTTCGTACAGTGGGCTAAAATGTAAAAAAAGTTGGCCAAAAATACAAAAGTGGATTTTGTTTGTGCAAACATTGACACTTAGCATAGTTACCGCTGAATAAATTCCATAAGGGGGAAAAGAGGGTATGATTAAAAAAAAAAGACTACGATTTTTTGGGGACGCCCTATTCTTCCCATTATGCTATGGAATTTTAATTGATGAATTAATTTTCTTTTACGTTTAAAACTAGTCATTTGTACAAAACTTTTTTAACATATTATAATCATAACTTGACTTATAATTTTCACTAATTTATATTTACGTCAAAGTTACCAGTTGAAAAAGTGGCATTCTAATGAAGTCTTACAACAAAATCACTGTTGTACGAGCTTCGATATTTTGGTAATATATTAATCTTCAAGTCATTGTACATTATTATAGATTAATTACAGTGATTTGAGATATAAAAAGTCCTCTCCTTAATGTTATTGCCTGTATCTTCATTTAAAGTTGTGAGTCGCATTCATAATTGTAAAATCATTAGTGTCAGTTTGAAATATTTGTTGAATTATTCATTTTATTTGTGTGATGTTTCAGGTGGTGACAGGTTACAAGTGTGCCACAGTTTTGAAAGATACAATATCTCCTTATCTTTTAAGGCGCATGAAAGCAGATGTTAAGGACCACATCAACCTTCCAAACAAAAATGAACAGGTTAAAGACTAATCATTTCTAGATAGATAATAATATATAATGCTCCAGATATGGATACAAACCAAGGCCTAAATAATAAGTGTCATTGACTTGAGATTATATTTTATCATAAAGGCACTAATGAATATATATCTATCTATAACGCCCTAATGAATATATATACAAGTAAAATTCTGCTTGCATACTGCAAGCATATTGATAACACAAATTTCAATTCGAAAAAATATCGAGAGGATCCTCAAAAGAAAAAAAGTATTGAAAATATTCTTCAAATTTGCTGCATTTTATCAGTCTGGCATCGAACTCCGGTCTTCCTGGTGAGACTTCCTATGCAGCACAATAGAAGATCACCTTCCCTAACTATGTGTGAAAATTCAAGCAGAAATATTTGCTGCAACTGCCTCAAACAACGTCCTACTTGTCACATATATTCCTTATATGAGAAATTGTAATGTGCTGTGGCATCAAACCCAAGAACAGTCTTATATAATTTTTTTTCTTAAACGGAAACTTGATATACATCTTCTAGCAGAGCAAGAACTTCCTATCATTTTGATAAGTGCGTCAAAAAATTAATAAAAACTACCTCAAAGTATTTTAAATGGCAGATTTTTGCATCATCCTAGCATCGAACCAAGGATATTTTCTGTGAAAGTCATTAATATTTTCAATAGATAATAACCATAAATATTGGCTCCTTGAGTTTTGATTCTCTACCTAACCGGGAAGTATATTTTTAAAAATTCCAGAAAATCAAAGCAATGCCTTTAAATGGGAAAAATCGGGACTTAGGGGCCCTCTGGAATCGAACCTACGACACTGAGGTTCAAAGTCGCAACTTTTCTGGCGGTTACTCGTTATGGCCAATACGTCGTAAAAATTCCAAGTCAATGACGCTTGTGGTTTAGCCTGTGCATTAGTATCCTATCTATCTATCTATATATATGAATGAATCCGGAGAAGGAATTATATATAATAGATATGTATATTCAGTTACATTTCTCTCTTTAATTATGTACTAATAATTTAAAAGATAATATTTTCTGTGAAACTCTTAATGTATCTTTCATCTTAGTGTCTTGCATTTTTGCATGTTTCTTTTTCACCAATTTTTATTTTGAAAAATTGGCCTGTTTACCTGCCTGTATATTCTTATTATTGAAAAATAAAGTAATCATTCTTGTTTTTTTGTTCTTGACCAGTACAAGAAAATTGCTGTTTCCTTACAATTAACTTTATTTGCCTTGGGTGTTGCATTGCTTTGAATGTATTAGTAAAGTGATGAAACTGGTATTTTATCATTATTTATTCCATGTATTCTTGCAGGTCCTCTTCTGCCGACTTACTGATATTCAGAGGGATATATATAAAGAATACCTCAAATCTGGAGATGTAGATAGAATTCTCACGGGTAATTTGAAAATTTTTGTAGGTCTCATTAATCTCAGGAAGATATGCAATCACCCAGATTTGTACTCTGGAGGTCCTAAGCTCTTGAAAGGGGTATGAGCCTTTTTAATCACAACTTTCCTCAGAATTATTCTTTCAAGCTATACTCATTGCTAATATGTTTTTTATCCCTTTATCAAATTTAGGATGATGAAGAGAACTTACCAGAAGAAGAGCATTTCGGCCATTGGAAAAAAGCAGGGAAAATGATAGTCATAGAAAACTTATTGAGAATTTGGCATCGTCAGAATCATCGTGTTCTTCTTTTTACCCAGGGAAGGCAGGTAAATAGATACGTAATCAAAGCAGCTTAATGAGTGGCAATTTTAATTACTGTGTATATCTGCTTCTTAGTCATTTTGTTATATTATTATTAGTTGAACCAAGGAAAGGGTTCTTTGCACGTAAGAGTGTGCCCAAGGAAAAACAGGCTTGAAAAAAGTGAAAAGTTGCCCTTGCACGCATGGTTCCCAAAACGGCTTGTGAAAATGTTCTGGCTAGGTAGCCTAGATGGTTAAGGCAGCCTCCCCATTTGATTCCCCGTCCTTGTCACTCTTTTTTTCAAGTCCATTTTTCCTTGGGATTTATTGATCCTTAAAATTTTGAGGTTTAAGGTACAATTACAATTATTCCTAGCAGTATATCTATTATACATCTCTGGATACTCCTCAGGGGCATAGCCAGGATTTGGTGGGATCCAGAGCCATGTAGTCAACAAGTCTATAATCTAGGAAAGGAATGCTTTTGTCCTAAACTTATAGGAAATGGATACAGATTCACATTTCTAAATATATCTAGTCATTTATCAGTAGCATTTGCAACTGTATTTATGTAAACATTTACATAATTATTTTTGTTTAATTGTACCTCTATGAATGAGCATTTTGTAAATGCTACAGTTTTTCATTGTCATACAGTAGAAGTCCGTTCTAACAACAGCTGACAAAAATTGGAGAAGTACTTATTATAGTGCGTGCTCATTATAGCCGATTTCTAACACTAAATCTCTGTCTTCTTCAACTCAATTGCAGCGAGTGCAGCAGAAGGAAACTAGGGTTTTTATTCCTTAAGCAAATGCTTCAGAATGTGTAAAAAAGAGTGTATCTACATCATAATAGTTTTTTTTAATTCATACCATAACCATAGCCAAAGTGCGTTCATTAATATAAAATGTGGAATATTATTGCACAATTATTGTTGAAAAATAGTGATATATCGTTACATAACCCTAATTCATACCAAATTGCTTTCTAGAGATATTTTTATATAATTCGAGTAAAATGTTGCTTGCCTACTGCAAGCATAGTGGTAACATTAATTTCAAGTCGACATCATATCGAGAGGGTCATCAAAAGAAAAAATCGTATGTGGCCAGCACATGACTTTCTCCATATGTAAAGTGTAAATATTTATCTATGACAGTATTTTCGAACTCTAGATTCAATCTAAACTTGGTAGATATATACAAATACATTTTTTGTAATTTTTGTTGATAACTGTATATACCTAAATATCAGATTAATGGAGATATTTTGCAAAAACGGAAACAAGCTTCGAAAAATAAAGCTCGACTTCCGCTTAACCGATTTACTCCAAAAACTAATAAACTCTAACGACACCAATCAAAGTGCTGTATATGAAATTTGGTGTTGATACGACAAATAGTTTTCATGTTAGAGCGCCCACAAAGTATATAATCAGCAACTTCCAGTTTATTAGTATTTCACAAATAACTCCTAAACAATCATATTAATGATTGGCAACTCAAACAATTCTTTACCAAAGTTTTTAATTTTTTTTAACTACCACCAACTCAGAATTACTAACTTTCAAGAATTTGTGGAGGAATAATTTCAATAGTCTCCATTGTCTGCAACCTATTAATCATTCTTGGGGAAGTATTTCTTCGAGAATACTAAAATCGGCCTGAATTAATTATGATAGTATTACCATGTCTGAGAAAGAATCGAAAGCAGAATCGATGTCACCTTAGCTAAGGTGCTTTGAAATTGCATTCAAACCAAGACTTTGTCTGTTGAATCACAATTGAATAAATTAATAGAAAGACAAAGCAGTGGACTCAATTAAGGATGGACAGCTTCCTCAAACCTCTTTAAAACTAAAGGAATCATCTAGGTAAACAATTTTATGGACAGTTTGTTTTAAAATATCTCACTAATGAAAACAATTATTATATTGATACACATTTTTTTCAAAATTTTCATGTCTTTGAGTAGATTGCGTGATTTACCAAAAGATGTCATGGAAAACAGGGTTTTGGAATTTTGAGAACTTAGGTGCAAGAAATTAGGCTGGTAATCACTTCAATCCTCATTCTCCCCTTAGTTTTGTAGCAAATTAAGTTTACTTATTGATAGACTGTAAACGTCTTAATGTTACTTTAATTTAAAAAACTCTAGTGGTAATTTCCCAAGAATGAGCACTTAAGTATATTCCACCAAAGGTTTATTTCTACGACCAGTTTTGTCATCTAGATGGCATGTTCGCTTAATCACATGAATTGTGATAATAGTGACAATGTTTAAAAGTCAAGATGTTATAATATCTCAGCTGGTTTAATTATGGATTTTGATAAAATCTGTATAAGTTTTAACTTTTAATTTTATCTGATATGCCTATCAGGATGTAGCATAGACCTATTTATTTCATCTGATGTAAGTTTTGAACTGCTTCTTATATTTTTGTCATTTTTGCTTTGCAGATGATGTGCATCCTTGAAAAGTTTATACTTCAACAAGGATATTCCTACCTTAAACTTGATGGGTCAACAAATATTTCTGCCCGACAACCTTTAATAAATGAGTTCAATAAGGTAATTCTTTTTATGATCTTATTTTATACTCATTTTCCATAACAGCTAAAATCATACCTCATATCTTGGTATTAAAGTGTTCAAATGAAAAGGTACGAACCTACACGGAGGGTATAATTAAGTCTTTATTCAAACTTAATCACCAGAAGCCTGAGCACAACTATCCCACTATTTCTCAAGCCAAAGGATTCCCTGTTCCCAGAATTTCTGTTGCTGTGACAAGAGTGATTGTGTATTCCGTCCAAGGATTCCCTTGTCCCAGAATAAGAGCTGTCATTTACTGTGTCCTTTGCTTCATCATCCTTGTCCCTTCGAGATGTTCTTTTAGAGGACATCGCAGCGTCTCTGATCTGCACGGAGGAAGTTGCTCCCACTTGAACTTGGCCACTTTGTGTGACTCTGTGTGGATGCATGTTATTGTGGAGCAATGGACGCAGTCTCCTCCATATACAGCCGCCATCTGGCAATGAATATTGGCTGGTTTCTGCAGTCATAAATCCAATGACACCTCATTGCTCCTCGATCGTCAATGTGAATGCCATCGAATACTCGATGCTGGGTCAAATGGATGGAGCTCACAATCCATCAGTGAAGGACTTGGTCTCAGCCGTAGAAATTCTTAAGGAAAAGACTTTATTATAACCACAGTATCGTTTTGTACCTTTTCATTTGAATACCCTATTACTGTGGTCTAAAAAGGGAGCATCCCAATGAAGCCTGTTGTCGGTAGGTACCAATAGTGAGGTTACTGTAGAAGTGGAAAATAACTGTATGCTGTAATTGTAGTTTGAAAATATATATTATCTGCGACCAGTGTGGTTTTCAGCCCCCAGGTACAAAGTCAGTTCTTCCATCTTGTGTTGGCCCCCTGTTAAGGTGTCAGCAATAAAGGACTTACATCAGCCACACTTAAACTATTTTAATTAATGAATCTGTTTCAGGCCTTGCCTTGTGGAATTTATCCATAACAGAAATAAAGCGAGCCATTTAGTGCAATTCAACTGAAAAGAGCAATGGCAAGTCCTTATATAAGGGAGGGGCAAAGAGATGAAAGTGGGTACAAATGTTTGTATACAAGGCATCCTTAGCTGCTTGCACTATTTCAAGGTGCCTTTGGTACTCTTCAATTCCCGGTGGGAACTAATGTGCGAAATGACCTGTTGAAGTATTTTTTATTATACTATTACTTCAAGTTGCTCTAAAACCTTGATCTTCTTTGTTGATGTTTCCATTTGGAGAAGATCTGAGTTGAGCTCTTATCTGCAGTGTGCACTTTCAAATTGAGACAGCAGCTCCGTATTTTGTCTATTGCTTCCAAAATCTGTTAAAAGGAAGTACTGAGGTGTGAGTCTATTTATAATTTACTGTATGTGTTTGAATGTTTACTTAAGAATCCTCAGCAATAGGTAGCGTATTTTAGTATATTCATTTCATCCATTATCCATTATTTTTGCATTACGATTCAGAGAGAACTGTAGGAAATTTGAACAGCATCCTGAAACTAGTTGAGTTCAAAGGCACCAGTGTTTTCTGTTTCTGCTGTGTGATCCATATTTGCAATTTGTAAACTAAGTGTTGTAAGTATGCTATAGATACTTTCATATCCTTTTCTCAGAATTATTATACATTTTTATGTTTTTGCTATTTATTTTTAATACTTGATCCTTTTTGACATGTCTAGTTTGGATTGACCCTCTGCATGTTTCTTTTTTAACCAATGAAACATTTATAAATAAAGTGAGAGATATAGTTTGTAGGCGATGTCTTCTTAACTGGCTAAAAACATTGTAGGATAGCACCTGCATGTGAATTTGGCTATAAATCTGCAGAATGTTTAAATAAGGAAATTTAATGTGTGCTTCTGCGTAATCAAGCATTTATGCAGTTGTATACCATTATGTGATAACTATTTGAAGTGGAATGTTTTGGAAGTTCTTTGCCAAAATTTTCATGAAAATACTTGTAAAATTATGTAGGTAGAACAGCCAAAAGCTTTAATTGATATAATTTCATAAAGACCATATCACTTTATAAGTATACCAAAAATTATCCATTGTACAAAAAGAATTAGGAAGTCATTTTTATGAACTTTGATGTTAATGTTGTTCCTTGAGTAGTAATAAAATTTTTAATTTTGGGTATGATGTCCATTTATTTTTCATTTTTTTAACTCTTCTGTGCTAACAAAGTGGAATATTTGAGGCAAAAAAATTCTATTCTTGAAATGTAACTACTGGAAATGAATTATTAACCATCTGATGATTTTGAGAAAAACTTTATTTTGTCAAAATTTTCTTCTTTGTGTTTCAGAACTCTTCTCACTTCATATTTTTGCTGACCACTAAAGTGGGGGGACTTGGAGTGAATTTGACAGGAGCAAACCGTGTTGTGATTTATGACCCTGATTGGAACCCTGCGACGGATGTTCAAGCGAGAGAGAGGGCATGGCGGCCAGGCCAGCTGCGGCATGTAACAGTTTACAGATTGGTGACCGCAGGGACTATTGAGGAGAAAATATACCACAGGCAGATTTTTAAGCAGTTCTTGAGTGATAGGGTTTTAAGAGACCCGCGTCGACGAAGATTTTTCAAATCAAATGACTTGTACGAGTTATTCACTCTACAGGAGGATGGAGATGATTTGGGTGAAAGAGGTGCTAAAACAGAAACATCGGCCATTTTTGCTGGAACAGGATCTGAAATCAGGATGTCAGCAGTGATTCCAAAGTCAAAAAAGAGGTTATCGAAAAAAGAAATTTTGGAGAAGGTGGAGAAATCTACTGAGAAGAATGAAAGTAGGGAATCTGCAAAGAAAGAAATTAATGCCATAAACAAAATAAAAAACTCTTGTGACGAGGTCGCATCATCTTCAGTCGATGTTTCATCCAAAGAGAGCTCAGCAAATGCTAATACGGAGGAAAAAATGTCTGCTGAAACCCCTGTTTTGTTTTCGAGGGAAAAAATTGAATTGATGAAGAAAATGGCTCAGAATCTGAGCTTGAAGATAACTAAGAAACTAGAACAGGGAGGAAGTAAAGATCCAGAAAAGAAGGAAGGAGAGAGAGTAAAGAAGAAGAAAAAAAAGAAAAGAAAGGAAATAAAGTTTGAGGGGGAGAGAGTGCCTCATCTAGTTGGCTGTGAGCAGGCAAAGAGGAATCAGCAACAAAATGAAGAGGAAGTGAATACTGATCAGGACAATTATGTGCTCAGAAAGTTGTTTGCTAAATCAGGTAAAATATATATTTTATTTCATTGGCTGATTTGTTGGATTGCTTATAAAGAATTGCTTCGCTTCAATCTACTTGTACTAAATACATTCAGTACCTCAGATTTTGCATTTGTGTTCCAATTTGGATTTATCAAAGCAACGGCTTTTCCTTACACAAAATTTTCATTTAGGCATAGCAAATATCTTTTGTATTAGGCAAAGATGCATGTTCCACTAACATACAACATTAATTCAAGTATTCTTTAATGCGTGGCCATTCATGTACAATTCCAATAAAATACTATTTCAATCTTTTTTTACCTTTTACCCATAATTATCTACTAGTGCTTTGCCTTTTTCTCTCAATATATTCTTCAATCCCTTGAATATATTTACCCTAATAGACAAAATCAAAAGCCTGTTAAGTATTTTCTCCAAATGTGTAAATTTGCAGTCATTTGATTTGTACCACAGTCTGTGGCACATTTGTCCTCAGATACTGCTTTTACATCGTCAGTCATCAAGGAATAGTTTGCAGCTCTTTTTGGAAGCACTTTCAAAATCTCACACTTGGCTTAAATTATCATTTGTATCCCAAACTCTTCTGTTTAGAAATATTCATATAGAATTCACCAATTCCAAATACTAGAAAATATTACCTTACTTCATAACTCTTGCAGACTTTAAATAATTCCTCATCATCTATTTACAGTCTCACTCACCGTAAATGACCCCCATGGGCCCCCCTCCCCTACTTTTGAGTCTCAATTTTGGGAAAAATTTAACATCTACTATTGGTTGGTTCCTTTTCAGGTAAAATATACTTTTGTGTTAAAAATAGAATACGTGCCTGAGTTAGGAATAACATGCCAGTTTTATGTGATTTTTTTAACCCTTTGAGTGTCATGCAGAATTGCCTAACATCATGCAAAAATTGCCATTTTACAGAGAATTGCAGACTTTTTGGAAAATATCTATTAAACCAATAATATTCTGAATAATTTGCTAAAACTTTTTACAGGGTATTGAATACAATTACTCTTTTATTATGCAATCTCTATTTCAGAAATTAATAAAAAAAAGTTATTACAGTAAATTTTTTTACATAAATAGCTTTTGAAATAGGAGTCACTCAGGGCGACTCTGGCATTTTAAGGAAAATTTTCCAACGTCACTGCGAGCGACGTTGGCACTCAAAGGGTTAAATATCTAAGCATGAGAATGATATACAACTAATGTGAACTTTTACAAATTTTTAATAATTTTGAGCCTTCACATATTTTATAAAAAATGTTTTCATTTATCCTTTTCTCAGGAATAATCAGAGTAAACTATAGTTTTCCCTCTAAATGCAACAGAAATAATATGGAGAAATGCATATTTTTATCTTTTTGTCTGTGATTGCTTTCTGTATTCACTATCACCTGTCACATCACTTTCTTCCTGATCACAAAGATGCATCATCATCCGAGTCCATCCAAATAATGTCATCCTCTGTACCATCAAGTTCGTTAGATATGCAACAGTACTTTAAAACTCTTCATCACAATATTTTCAGGAATTCCATTCCAACACTTTAGCACCCACTGAGTGATGAGAGCAGGTTTCTTTATTATTCCTGATGGAGTATATTCCTCCTCCTGCATCCACTCAGCATCAGTTGCCTTCAACCTGTCCTTAAAGGG
This sequence comes from Sympetrum striolatum, assembly GCA_947579665.1. Classification (NCBI taxonomy): domain Eukaryota; kingdom Metazoa; phylum Arthropoda; class Insecta; order Odonata; family Libellulidae; genus Sympetrum; species Sympetrum striolatum. Next base: position 122,089,429 of record OX388341.1, read on the forward strand.
CTTATTTATCGACACATCAAGCGGCTGGAGCAGGCTCGTCATTCCTCCAGGTTTTATAACCATGTCAGAATTTCCTGCCCTGATATCCTTTTTTCTTCCTCAGTAACATGACCCTTAAAGGAGTCTAGCACAAGCATCGATGGCATGTTGAGGAGAGCTCCTGGTCTTCTCTGCCAAACCACTTACATAAATCCCAGGAGGAAACTTATCTTTTGGCAGAGTTTTCTTCTTGAATATTACAAAAGGCTTCCTTCCATCAGCTGTGATGCCCAACATGCATGTAATTCTCATCTTTTCATTTCCTGTGGTTTTAATTGTCACTGATTTTGATCCCCTCGCTTTGACAGTAGTAGAACTGGACATGTCAAAATAGATTGGTGTGTGGTCAGCATTGCCAATTTGCCCCAATTGTTAACATTGCCACTGCTGTAGATGAAGGATGAATCGCTGAAAACGTAGCATTTTCTCTTCATAGAATTGCAGTTGCCACTGAGCGACCGTTGCTCACCTTCGCAGGGAAAACCCATTCCTCTTCATCATCCTCCATAACCACCCAGAAATTGCGCGGAAATCCCCATTTCACAAGCAATCTTTCTAGCTTCTGTACAGATCATATTGGGTGCGACAGCTAAACTGTTCTTTCAATTTTTGTTTACAAATTTGATAACACGTACTTCCAATTCCGTGTGTCTGCCGGTAGTTGGACCCCGAAATGCGCAGCGAGATGCAGAGGTTTTGAGTAGTAGAGGAAGCTGTGTTCCCCAAAGTCAGACACTCTTTCTTTCCTTATCGTATTTTTCAGCTGCTGAATGTTAGATGATGGCCTTTGCACCAAAACCAGTCGTGAATAAAGTCCAATTGTGACGAAGTTTACAGTTTTAAATTTTTTCTATAACTTAAGGATGTCCTTCCACGAAGTTCAGCCGAATATCATAGAATTTAAATGTCAAACTAATTATTCGAAAGAGAAAATAATGAAATGGCAGTAACTTTCAAACCATTTTTGGCAGAATCATTGCATTTATTACTGTAGAGTATATTTATGTATTATTATGCAATTATCTTATCTTTTTGGGATGCAAATATTCAATAAACGTCGGTGTTAACTATCGTAGTGCTTGAAAATAGCTCCCCCATCACTTTTTGTGGCCGATATTTTGACAAAAAAGGGGGCTTACATTCGGACAATTATGGTGTATCGTAGAATGGCTGCATCACATAAATTCCACATTCATCAACTCAGCCTCAACTTTCTACAATTACTTACTTTATTTTTCATACATTTTTCATGGAGTGAACTAACAAACATTTATTGCAGTTGTGGTTGTACAACCTTCAGCATCCTTAAAATACTCCTTTTCTTATTTCTTAAAACATATTAGGTTCTCATAATTTTTTTCTGGAATGTCTTTTATTTGTTTAGCAGCATTTTTTGGCTGCCATATGTCTTGCGATTGAATTAAAAAATTTCTACTACTTATCACACGCATTTTATATTGAAGAGGAAAATAGGAGCCACGATATGGAAAATTATGCAAGTAAGGGGGATAAGGGATGTACTTCAATATTGTTATTGTCCTAAAACTGTCAGTTTAGAAGAGCCTAGCAACAGAAATAGTGAAGACAAAAGTCATAATGAGTATGCTCCATAAAGTAATTATAATAATTATGTATTATTATTATGAATTTGAAAAGATTCCCCGTGGGAACCAACAAGATAGCGGTAAAGAGGACTAATGAATCATAAAATACAGGAACTATGAATGATATTAATTTCATTCTGCAATTATGATAGATGAAATAGTTTGCTCATTAAGTAATGTCGGTGAGTCGATTAAAGAAAATTATTTTATCAGTAAAACACATTGATAGGTTTCAAAATAGGCTTCCCCTGCATCAATACATTTCTAAGATTTCCAGGCATCAAAGGTGTCCTCTGGAATGTCCTTTAAAGTCCTTTTTCTGTGCTGAAATGATGTCCTTTCGTGGGAGTATTGAAGTGAAGAACATAAAGAAGTGTGAGAGAGGTCAGGACTGAAGGGAAGGGAAACCCCTGACACGTTTCAACTTGGCGTGATTTTTTGCTGTCTGTTAACACTTGGGGCACCAGCTTCACACAATTTTTTTATATCTGAATGTTGTTCTTTAAACAAAGTTCTTTCACATGCCTTTTTTGTCAGTGGTGGTGTTGATAGCAGCCCTGCTTGGGCTGCATTACTCATATCTTCTCGGCCCTCCTTGCCTTGTCCCATCGATAGGCATTTCGACAAGCAATCATCACCAAAGGCTTTCATAGGAAATGTTTCCACTTCAGACTTACTGAGTTTCACTAAAAACTTGATGCTAATCCTTTGTTCCAATGAACGTTGCGATTTGCGCAGAGACAAAAACGAGGTTCACATAAGAAACCCACCTAAAAATCTTAACTACCATGTGTTTGTAAGCTCACATCACCTTCTACTGGTGCCAACACATCTGCGAGGTTTATTTAGCAGTAGTAGTCTCCCTTTCTAAGCGTTAGTAGGTTAAGGCTGCTAATACTTACCCTAACAGTATAGATGAAGGAAGTGTGGCCGGCACCACGCATCTCCCGCATACTATTACTCAGATTTTTACCTTCGGTACTCATTTTTACACATTTACAGGCTGAGTCGACCTATGGCCTCCCTGAAAAATGCCGGCAGATAAATTGTCGTTGCTGGGGAATGAACTCCAGCCCTCTGCATGACAGGCGAGCGCCGCTACACTGCCGATGCATTGTCAATAAAAATCACCGACATTACTTTTCAGACAAACCCTGTATTTTGTCATTTACAACTATTCATTTTGGAAATGCCATTTTAGAATATTTTGAGTTCAGAGCAGTATACTTTGTTGGGATGCAAATTGAAGAATTCCTCATAGGGAAAAACTTTATTTTTTACTTCACCTTGACATTCTATCTTGATTTATACACACTCTTTGTGCAGAGAAACAACTAGGATTTTTATTTATAGTTCAGTTTGGTACAACATCAAGAGTTGTTCGAGTACACACAAAGTGTCATCCCTTTTCCCCCTTTGGGAATTTCTCAATGAACCTTATCGTCAAACTTTAATGACAACAAGGAGTCCTTTCTTAGTCCGTCAGCAAATTTGGACCGAATGCATCTCTCCTTCTGCTCATACTAGAATCTGCTATGAAATTACTTTACCATAACATATTTATATCATCCTTGGAAATTTCCCCAACTGTCATTTGTCTGTCTGATTAAATCATTATAGCACTCACTTTTCATTTTCGTCAGATTCCTTGTAAAAAGGTGCCTTTACTACTACCACTGAGTTGAGAGATTCATCAACTCAACTTTCTGAATCCAAATCATACTCATGTGCTAGTTGATTTTATGTACAAGTTGGTCCCTAAATGCTTTCAGAAATATTCCATTCCTTATATTAATATTCTCAAGGGTAAAGAGAAGTGAAATATATCAACATTACTGAAACCCACTTCCAGTGCAGGTATTCTGGCCATGAAGCCACCGATTCAATTCTAATGAAATGCTGACTCTGATTTCCCTGGGCCTTGTGTTATTTTCATATGCTTCTGGTAATGTAGTATCATAATTTATGAAAGGTAAATTAGGTATCTAATTAATTGTATTTCAAAATGACTGTTCTTTTTTATTGTAATGAAACCAAATGAATTAGCTTAGTAGTATTAAATAATCATGGAAAACCTTGTGTCAACTTATACGCAACATCAAAACAGAAATTGTATGCCATTTTGGGAGGAATCCACCAATTGCAAAATTAGCGTGTTTGTAATTTTTGTTTCATATCTTTGTTCTATTCTACATATGATAGGAATGTCTATATTGAAAATTTTCCAATATGTGAAATGCTGGTTATTTAACTTCTCCAAAGGTCTCCAGACAGCTCTTCATCATGACGTGATCATGGAGGGTGGAGATGCCGACTATGCTCTTGTTGAAGGCGAAGCTGAAAGGGTGGCGCACGAGGCAGTGAAAGCTCTCAAAGAGTCTCGGAGGAAATGCTGGGCAGCAAGAGAGGGCATTCCAACGTGGACTGGTCAAAGTGGAGTTCTTGGTGGCAGCAAGTCAAAGCCGTATGTTTTGCCCCTCAAAGTTATGTGGATAGTTTTGGAAAAATTAACAGCCTTATTTTTGGTGAACCTCAAGTAGTGTTAATTGCCCAGTACCAAGATACAAAGTTCTATTCCCATTTAATGGAAATACAGTAGAAGTCTGTTATAACGAGAGTTGCATTATAAGGAATGATCTTTTGCCTTTGTCCATCTCACTAAAAAAATGATATGGAGTTTCATTCATTATAACAACAGGTTATTTCTGAAGTATCGTTGTAACGAGTACCATGATTCTGTATTTGTGTTGCAGGAGAGATATCTTGGAATCAACAATTGATGAAGGCCGACAAGCCAATGGTAATATGAGGTGCATTATCTATTCAAATGGCCGAAAACTATTAAGCAAGTAACGACGTCAATGTTACTAAAACCTTGTCGGCCTGTCTTATCGTCATTGAATTCATGCTTTTGTTTCCCACAACTCCCCTCATCTTTCCTTAGCAAAAATGGCTCAGAAAGATTTGATTAGAGACTTCGCACCAGCTTCACTCTTCCCTTCGTGCCTCCATTCATCCCATTCCCTCCTCTCATTTCTTTTCTGCTAAGTCCCCTCTACTCAGTGCCAGAATTTTTAATTGAGTTCCCATTGTATTGGCATCCACCCGTGGAATTTGTTTTTATACAAAGCTTGGCACCAAATCGTATCATCTAGGATCGTTGGTAATGTAGGAGATAAAGGCTGTGCTGATTCGGATTCCCAGATTAACCCTCCCTCGCAACTCAGTCATTGCTTATGAAGCATGTGAATGAAAAATATCTTGAGAAAGCAATATGATATGAATTAGGATTATCTAATGACACGCCATAATATTTTGACAATTATTGTGCAATATTTTCCATATTTTATATTAGAGGATGCAGTTTCGTTATGATGCATGAATCAATAAAATAATACTATATTTACTCGAAAATAACACGGCATCGAAAGTAATGGGCACCCTTAAATTCAAGCGTTGGACAATAAAAAATCATTTGCCCGTGAATTTAATAAACACGTTAAGATATGCCATCACGCCATTTGCTGCACCGTATGTGTCTGATCTATACAGGCATACGCTAATATATGCGTATACACGGTATACAAAATGCCAGTAGTTGGCTAAGCCGAAAAAAGATCCAACAGGGTGCATGTAATTTTCGAGTTAATACAGTATTTTTGACCCGAACGTACTTTTTTGACACATAATGAAGCATTAGCGTAAGGATTAAAAACCCTACAGTTCCATTCTACGGCACTCGCTGCTCTTAAATTCAAGAGGACTGTTTAGTAGTATTAGACTGTGACAAGTACTTTTCCGATTTTTGTCAACTCTCGTTATAACGGGCTTCTTCTGTATTCTGGCTCTGAATAGGCCTTTTCATATGATTACTATTGATTATAATATTTAAAATGCATTGGTTTGAAGACCTTCCTCTTCAAGACTATTTGTATTCTTGGCTTTAGAATATGTGCATTCCTTCCAAAACAACTGCAGTGGGGTTCAATCTATCTGTTCCCCTTATCCTGTTTAACTCTGCTGTTTCTACCAGTTATCCAAGGTATGTTTCTTTAAATCCAGATACATCTCTTGAAGTTATATTGGTACTTGTGCCACAAATGTTTTATATAATACGTTTAGGTTTAACCTCAGTCATATCTTTTGTTCTGCTGAGTTCAGTTCTTCAAGTCACCATTGGTTGCAAAGAGTACAATATCGTATGTACAATGCAGATGACTGATGCACTACCTCATAGATCCTTCTCCTCTCAGCCTAGGCTTTTAAAAACTTCTTTAAGAATGGCAATAAAGATAATTTGCAGAAGGGAGTTACATTATCTAACTCACTTCTCATTTTTTAATTCTTCAGTTTCTTCATGCAACATTATAGAGTCTGTGGCATTTTTGTAATTGCTGTGTAAGAGATGAATGTATCTTTATCTACTTCTTGATTTTCTAAAACTGTGAGTGTGGAGGAGGTGCTCACTGAATCAAAGGGCTTTACCTCAAAGAAGAGGTATCTCATATCCATTCATTGTACTGATGCTATATTAGAATGTGTGGATGTGGTCCATTGTGTTGAAGCCCTTCAGAAATCTAGGATTGACAGGGTTGTCTTCTGAGGTTCATCAATTATCCTCAAGAATGTTTTGTGTACAACTAAGAGGAGGATATTTGTTTTGCTTCCTTTCTTCTACTATCTTGCTGTGTTCCAGTCCTTGGGGATTCCCTCATGTAAGTTTGCAATTTTCGTTCCTCCTGCTCTCTTGGAGCTGAGCATTAAATTCTACTTGCAAGGTTTACATCCAATAATAATACTCTGCCAACACTCCATCTGCTTTCCCTTTCTTCATCTGTTTGATCATCGTTATTACTTTTTCTGGGAGAAGAGATCTTGTGGCTTCAATTATGTTCATCCTTCTTGTATTGATTGTATTCTGCTGCTCAGTATGTTGCTCTATTTCAAGTTGTTCCTTCCTCTATGCCTAATATCTGTTTCTTCTCCTTCGCTAAGCATCCTCTTGATGCTGTTCTCTATGGCCTCTACTTTTGGTCTTTCTCTTTGCTATTCTGGCGGATTAGCATATCCATTGTTATCTGTTGTTGTGTCTAAGTTCTGCAGGTTCCTTCATCTTCTCAACATTTCCTGGGTTTGATTACTGAACTTCTTTTACTTTGATGCTATTAGTGTGCTTGCTGCTAATTCTACCTCTCCTTTCACTGCTTCCAGTTCCTCTTTTTAAAGTGCTGAGAATTAATTTCTTAGTTCCGACTGAAACACCTTGTTTGTTTCTATCTTTTCCTTTTTTCTTTCATGCTTCTTGCAATCCACTATGAGTTTAATTTTCATTCTGCATCTTACAAATCTATGGTCACTTCCAGTTCAAAAGCTGTTCAAAACTTCTCAGTTTGTGAACCAATGTTTGGTCTATTTCATTGGGTATCTATTGTCTGTTAAAAAAAGTCCATCGAGTATGAGGAGCTATAGCTTCCAGTAGAGTCTACCGATGTTAATGAAATGAAAATCAGCTGATAGAACGTTCATTTCTACGTTGATTAATATGTGCTTAGGTTTTTTACTTGCCATTGCTCTACTTTTACTGTACTTTGCTTGAAAAAAGTATCCGTTTTTTTGCGCTTGGAAACTGATGTCCCAATTTTCTCCGATTGTCACTCAGTTAATTTTTATAGTAATAACTCGCAATTTGTATATATGTTAGCCAACAATTATTCCAACATTTTGGTGTAAAAGAATTGTTAAAATATTTACATTTTTACAAGCAAATCGGAAAATGACAATTTTCTTAATTATTTCCAAGATGGTTTAAACCCAAAAAATTAAATTTGATGTCTTTTTGATTAGCAATAATAAATTTTTTAATAAAAGAAAATTATTGCTATAAATAAACCTTTTTATTTCATATCTACTTTAATTCTTATTACAATGTACCTGTATAAGTTATAATGCATTTAAATAGAAATAATTATTTCAATATCCATTATGATATGCCGTTGTATTTCAAAAATTATATATATTATTGTAATAAATAATTGTGTTAATTTCAGACGAATTTGGATACTTAATTTAAGCTTAATAGTCAACAGAAAAAAGTGGTCCCTATAGGAACCACACCTTTTTTGTTATAAATGAACTTTTTTTACAAATTACTGAATTAAACATTGTTCTTGAGGGCAAATATATGTCATTCACGTAAAAGAAATATTTCAGTAGTGCTCCAGGAATTCTGCCCTATGAATGGCAAAAGGGCAAGGCTAAACTTGCAAAAGTAAAAAAAAACACATTTTTATGATGATGTAAATTGATTGTTTGTCACCTATGTTTAGGATGATGCTTCTATGATACTATTACAATATAAGAATATCTTAGAATGATTAAACTCTCTGCATGAAACTTGAGTTTATGGCACATAATTTAACTGAGGGTTATCTCCTTAATACTTTCTATGTGACATTTTGGACAGTTTACTTGCCTAGAAAATATATATTTTAGGCGTATTAAGTTTAGTATGTAAAATGAAATCTTTTATAGAGCGAGTCTCACACTGAAAATAAGTCGATTATCGCTCATTCCAATCCATATCATACGCAATCATCCTCTAGATTTATTTTTTCCTTTTCAGTTTAAGGTTTGGAAAAAAGAAGCAGTCTGCTGCATTAGTTGGATCTTCCAAAACATTAGAGAAGCAAGAAAATATGCTGAGCTCATCTGAAATCCTTTCTCAGATCAGAAAGAAGGAAGGTCTCCTCGATTATTTCAGGTGAACCCCTTAGTTATTATTCTAGCTTCTATTTCTTCTGTTTTTCACAAGGCTATTTTAATTATTTCTGGCTTGCTTGTGTCATTCATAAATCAATTATTATCATGATTTCCTCTCAAGTTATCTAAATTTTCAGTGAAATAGGAATAGAAATTTTAATAAATTCAATCAAAGAAGCCTTAACTTGGTGTAACTCTGTGATTGGGATCATATTAAATAAACTTTCAAAATTCCACAAAACAAAACTTTATTGTGCGACCGGTTTTGAGCTAATCATCTGGCACATGATACAAATGCAACAAGATCTTTAGTCGTTGGGCGTAGGAGCTGTGGACGGGGGAGGCAGCAGGTTGGCAAGGGAGAGTAATTGGTGGAAAGTCCAATTCCAGTAATTTTTTTGTTGTTATGTTAGTAAACTTGTCTGTAAAGTTGCTGTACTGAGTTAGCCATATTGGAAGTTTTTGCCAAAAACAATACTGTAATGATTCGCCAGCCTCCATATTCGCTAAAGTAGGCTCAGTGTGACTTTTTCTGTTCAGGAAAATAAAGATAACCTTAAAGGGTCATCGCTTTGCATGCATAGATGAGATTAAAAGTAATTAGCTAAGAGAGTTACCCCAAAGACACAGTTCCAGAAGTGATGCAGGGATTAGTATAATAACTAATGGGGATAAATTTTAGGGGAATCAAGAATGAAAAGTCAGCAAAAATATAGGAAGAGCATGCTTGGAGACAGAGAATTCTGTAATTATATTTAATGTATTTTAATGTTTTCTTTTTAGGGTCTTTACTCAAATTATCATTCAAGATCATTTTTTCATCTTGGTTTCTCTCAGAAGATTTTGCAATGTTTAATTTTTCTCTAACTATTACTGAAATTGTAATGTTTATTCCGCTTTCTATGCAGAATAAAAGCACGTAGTTCGTAAGTTAGGAAATTTGGCAACGCTGAATGCTGAAGAGCAACGTGCACTGCTCGGCAGTCAGTGAGAGACTGAGTCCACCCTCACGTTCCCCTCTTCTGTGATTGGCTAGAAAAGGGAAAGGCACGCAAGGGAATCTTGGCTCAGCCGCCTTCAATTCGGAAACGGAGTTAGTAAATCTACCGCAACCTATGATGGAGATGTTGATGATGTTTTCCCAGTGCCTCCCTCCAACTTAAGTTCATCTTCTAATTAAAACAGAACTTCATGCCTTGAAAGTAATGGTTCTCATGAACAGACTAATGAAGTGAAATAAATACAATTTCAAACATGATACATTTGAAAATTTTAATAGTTATATGTCAATTACATTACGTTCTGTTTTAATAAATCTATAATATTTTGAAAGTATGTTTGGCAATGTCTTATTTTTCCAGCGTCGAATTATGTATTGGATACCCCCAGCAAATTCTTCCAGCGCGGTCAAACTGTGTACTGGATACGCAGTATTTTAAAATCCGCTCAGTTGAATAAACAAAACTCTTCAAAAAAACTTCCTGGACAAAATCACTCCTATTCGTATTATTTGAAGGTCTTGTGCTCAGCTGTAATTTTTTAAGGAAAGACGTTCATATATATTAATAAAATCATTAAAAAATGCAGATATGAGCTGTTACAAAATAAACTTAAAATATAATAACAAACAAGGTCAGTTCTTCTTCCACATAACGGTGGAAATCAACTTCCACGAAGGGTGAGTTATGCTACACCTCATATCATACATCCGACTTACGACCAGATGTGCGGAACGTAACGTGTTCGTAAGTCGGGGAGCGTCTGTATATGTATGTCTTTCACCAACATATTTCTTTTTCCACTGGAGAATTCAAGCTTTCTAACCCCCAACACAAAGTGTAAATTATGATAGATTGCTTTTCCCATTGTTGCCATTCTATAATCTTATCAATTTCAAATGTATGTCAGTTCTTCACTGTTACCTATCTGTTAATTGATGCTGCATAGCATTCCATTTTTCATACAGTTTGAAATAATTATAGCCATTATTATTTATTAATTTTTGGGTGTATTTGAATGGTTTGTTTGAAGGTGGAAGAAAAGAGCAAAAGAAAATGGGGAAGCAGGAGACATTGAAGAGACATCTCTGTCATCGAGTGGAGTATCAAGGGAGCAGGCAGATCTGCTGGACGATATTCGAATGTTTGTGGCTTGCGGAGCAACTCAGGATGGACAGGCAGCTACCAAAGAGATATTGACTAGGTTCCAAGACAGGCTGCCCCATGGAACCACCCCTCAGCTCTTCAAGAGTTTACTCAAATCCGTGTGCAATTTTGAACAAGGTGAAAATACAGGTTCTGGCCTTTGGAAACTTAAACCTGAGTTCTGTGATTAATTACGTTAATTTATTTCTTTGTATAATTTATGAAACAATCTACAAAATCTGTTATTTAATTTTTCTTACAAAGCTGTAAATAAAATACATCAGTATTTTTCATCACTGCTCTCTTTACTCAGATAATTGAAAATTTTCTAACCTAACCGGTAACACACAGGGTGTCCGCTACCCTGGAAATCCTGGAAAACCTGGAAAACTCAGGGAATTTTGTTCTTCTGGAAAACTCAGGGAAAACTCAGGGAATTTGGCGGGTAACCTGGAAAAATCGATGCTTTACTCTCCTTACAAAAGATCTTCCATGACTCGTGTATTTCGGTCCGTTTTACTTCTGTAAAATTCCCTGAGAGAAAGAAAGGTTTCGATGACAGTGTTGTCGTGACCAATTGAAAGCTTATAAGACGTAACCGTGCTCTTTCTTTCGACTTGTAACATTTTGGCAATATCGCAAATACGCAGCATGGGATCGTACGGAGTTGCGGGTTCTAGGGGTATACTATTTCTGTTTGGGCGTGAAAAACTGCGAATAGAGCATGATAAGAATTTGTTTTCGACTTAGGTGGTTTTGATTATTAGATTGCGTCGCAGTTTGCAGCTGAACTATCTCAGTGGATGTCAGGCGTTGTCCTCATTGAACATGTAAGTATTAACAGTTTTTTTTTACGGAGACTACCCTCTCTATTCACGACTTCGTGTCTCGAAGAATTTTCGTGATCACCTGTTCATTAAAAATTTAAAAACTCCGAATAGATTAACGAAGTATTTCAAACGACGTTTATGTTCGTAAAATATGGATTATTGATATGGGCATATCATTTTAATCAATTAAAATAGTTGTATACTGCTCCTTAAAATATCTACTGAAGTATCGTTTCATTTAGAGCATAGATTGGCCGTTTAAATCTCTCCCAGGAATTGAAACTACACAATATCTGAATTTCAATCCGTATTATAGTTTCATTTCCGGATGGTCCCTCATTATTAATGATTGCTTTTCTGAGGATATTTCTTCTGTTACTCTCCTCATACCCTCTTCTAATAGATTTCAGAAATCTACCACCGTCTTTTTCTATTCAGTCATTTTCGTGGAAATTTTTATCAGTAAAAGTACGTTAAGTAAAATTTCATGTACTCACTTTCTCCGTAAGAAGTTAGTTTCCGTATTCACGATTCGCTGTATTCTCAGGAACGCCTCCCCCGCGAATAGAGAGGGTCTCCTGTACTTGCCTTCTTGTTTTTCTTAGTTTGACGTCAACGGTGTGTTTTGGGTATCCCGTTCTTACTTTCAAAAGCCTATGTTTCGTACTTTCTTGTATAGACCGAAGATATTGCTGTTATGAATGATAAAACTCCATTCTGATAGAATATTGTGAATATTTATCTTTGGCGGAATTTCTCAGAAATTTGGCTAAGTATTCACTGTTAAAATTTCACTATCAGAATTGCTTTATTTGCAACGAAAATTATTCGAAAGCATTAGAATTTTGATCAAGAAAAGGTATAAAGGTGTCTTTGCACGAAAAGGCGTGCACCTAGGAAAAATCCCAAGGAAGAACGGACATAAAAAAAGTCTGACAGGACCGGTACTCGAACCCGGAACCCCCTGATTGCCTAGCATCTGAGCAACATAGAGCATCTGACCGGCAATCATGGGGTTCCGGGTTCGAGTACCGGTCCTGTCAGACTTTTTTCATGTCCGTTCTTCCTTGGGATTAGCATTTTGGTTTCTTAATTTTTTACGATCTTTTTACTCTAATTACTCTTAGGTCTATCGAAAGAGTAGTATATTTCTGAATACCTTTCAATGCCTGATCAATGTGAAAGGTAAAGGAAAGGTTTTAACTTATGACTTACTGCTGCTTGACGGATCTGGAATGGGATATGGAAAGAAATTTCGATTTAATTTGAAATTTTATGTCCAAATATTCTTTCTAAATTTCCTTTTCATGGATTTTCACACAGTAAAGCCTTCTTTGGTTGAGTTATTGATCAATTGATAAGTCAGTGACGCGATTAACCAGTTCTTCCGAAGTATCTAACGGTGAGAAAGAGATCCGACAATTAGTCACATCTGCTTTATTAATACTAATTTGATCTTGCACCATAAAGTCTGACTTTTCTTTGTTTCATAAGGAATCCCCTCTAACCCATACTTTTATATTTTTTATCCATCGGTTTACATCAGTTCAATTGCTATTCTCGTCGGAATCTTAAACTATTCTCGTCGGAATCGGTAAAGTATCTTGGAGTAACTCTCACGAATAATCTAACATGGAGTGCCCACATCCGAAATATATGTGAAAAAGCACTTAAGAAACTCGGCTTCGTCAAAAGAATAGTCGGTAGGAGCGATGAAAAGGTTCGCGAGCGATGTTACTTAGCGTTCGTTAGGCCTCACCTTGAGTATGCATGTAGTGTACGGGACTCCGCCGAGAAATGTCATATTCGGGATTTAGAAAAAGTACAACGAAAGGCGATACGATTTGTAAAGAATTGCTACGATAAAACAGCGAGTGTCACTCAGATGTTACAGGACGCGGGATGGGAATCATTAGAAGATAGAAGAAAAATTCAAAGGATAACTTTATTAAATAAGTTCAGAGAAATTACGTTTTCAGATGATGTAACCGATATAATGCGACCCCCATGTTATATGGGCCGTGCTGATACTGCCCGAAAGATTAGGGAAATAGATGCTAAAACGAATCGTTTCAAAAATTCATTTTTTCCGCGAAGTATACGCGAAAGCAACCGTTTAGGAAAATAGAGTCAAGGTGCTTGCACCCCCTGCCACACGCCGAAAGGCGGCTTGCAGGGTTCTTACATAGACATAGACAATCTTCTTACGGGATTCAGTGGAAGAAGTTAAAGTAGGGGAATGAAACTGCTCTAGTTGTTTAAAATTGTATTTCATTAACCAATCGAAAAACATTACATATATTGTTCTATTTACTGTATTAATTCATCGGAAATTGGAATTTACCCAGCAAAATGCTGTCCTTTCGATAGACCTAATGGTAAATAGAGTAAAAAATTGTCAAAAATCTTAAGAATACTCATAAAAATGCTTATCCTTTAGAATTGAGAGAATTGCTACAAATAACATTCGTAGTAAAGAAAGCAATTGTACTGGTGGAATCGATTGAATTCTAAGAGTGATAGTGACAAAATTTATGAGCAACTCCGCCCATCATTGTCACCGTAGATTGAAAGCGTAATTCTCTGTAAAATGAGTTACCAAAGAGTAAAAGTTACCAATCAATGTCAGTCAAAGTGGAGTTCTATCTTATATAACTGCAAGTTTTTCATTCTATACAAAAAAGTTTGATAATCGATTTACAGCCAGATTAAAACGTATAGATACTCGAGTTAGGAGTTGAACAAAAACTAAACTGGGCATCCAACAGTAAAAAGAGTTGCACTAAATTTTAGCATGTCCGTTATTTCGTGCTCATTTTGAAATTTTATTTCTCAAATATCATCAATCTAATCAAAACAAAATTTTAATACCGTATTAATATACTTATTTTTGACCAAAACGTTTTAGATTATTTTCGATAATTCCGTTATTGGCTTTGTAAAACAACTTTTTCTCAGAAATGGATTGATGTATAAACGCGAACATGGTCTCGTTATAAAGCTCTCTGTGGGATGTTTAACAGGTTATAACTTACGTTAACTACTATTGGCCGATTTATTTTATACGAATTTATATTTTACGGCGAATACGCACCCCGAAAGCAATCATCGAATGCTTGCGATATTGTCAAGCTTACCCGTATCTATGGTAAAATTAATTTTTACTTACACAAAGTAAAATAAAAACTATATCAATAGACATCATCAAGTTAAAATACTAAAAAAGCAACGACCGGTTTCGGCTCATTCGGCCATCATCAGGTAAAAATCAGGAAACACAAAGGCTCTAAGTACATATATTTAGATTTAGATATATACCCCGCGAGTCGTCAGTGGCGTATGGCAAGGGGTGTAGTAACTCCAGCATCACTACCTAATCTATCCTATTAGCCTCTCTAATAGCCTGAGGAAAGAACGACCAAAAATAAGTCTTTTTTTGCGATTACCTTCTTTTAACGTTTTGTCGATGCTTCTCGAAGATCGCGTTTGTTCTTTACTGGAACCAAAATTTCGTTTACTTCGTCTAAAAGTTCTGAACTGATGAATTTTTCTGGAAGCTTTCGTCGGTAATCAGATATTCTCACCTGGAGCGAATTCCAACCTTAGGACTCTATCATAGCCGTAACGCTACTGCCTAAGGCCGCAACTACATTGGATCCGTATTTCTCCCGATCCGATGTCGGCCGACGTCGGAAGAAAAACAAACACAAAGATAACTACGCCGGTGCCTACACTGGAAGGAGTTTCCCCGTCCGACGACACCCGACGTCGGCCGATCAGGACGTCCGATCAAACATGTTTGATTTCCATCCGATAACCCCCGACGGACGGTGTAAAGAAAATATTACGTCTAAATTTAACATTCTGAAATTTAGTATAACCCTTTTTACTGTTGGATTCCCAGTTCATTTTTTATTCAACTCTACCCTCGAGTATATTTTTAATCCATGCCAGACTACTGTGCGCTACGAAAAGACGCTGTTCGTCCGCGGTCTGGATCGCGATGACAGTGTTCTTAGACAATCCATGCATATATATTTACACGGAGATTCTTGTATTTAAAATTTTCCCTTATCCCATTGGGCGTAATGAAGTAAATCTCGGTCAAGTGCCGTTGATATCATTCGAATTGCAGCATTGCCGTATCGTTTGTCGCATTTTGGAGTTAAGGTCTCATTGTTTCATCGTAGGGCGTCAGGAAAGAAGTGGAAGTGCAGGTTCAACCATCGCTGGGTTGAAGATAAAGATTTATGGTGGGTGCGGGAAGATCCTACTGATAGCTCTTCAGTTAAGTGTGCACTGTGTAAATCAAGTTTTACATTGAGCAATATGGGAAAGAAAGCCCTGATCAGCCATGCCAAAGGGAAGAAGCATGCTGAGAAAGAGGCTAACAGAAGGAAAACTGTATCAATCGCAGCCCTGTTTCAGTCCACTCAACAATCTTCTTCAGGAGGGATATCAGCAACAGCCCATGTTTCTACAGCTCCCATTGCTAGTGAAACGTCAGTCATAGCCTTAGAAGATCAGAGCGCCGTCCAACAGCAGCAACAAACAACAAGTGCATGTAGGGCGACAATGAATGCATATATAGAGAGAGATGAAGTGACAAAGGCCGAGATAATGCTGTGTTTGAGTGCTGTTATCCGACATAATTCATTGCGTGACGTAAGCAGCCTTGTAGACCTCTTCCCTATCATTTTCCCTGACAGTGTCATCGCTTCAAAAGTACAACTTCAGAAAACTAAACTCAGTTACAGTATTTTGTATGGACTCTCTCCATATTTTACAAAGGAGCTTAAGGAATCTATTCTGAATTGTGATATGCTTGCTGTTGGGTTTGATGAAAGCTTAAATAAAATTAGCCAGAATCAACAAATGGATATGATTGTTCGCTTTTGGGACACAAAACTGAACGAGGTCGTTACTAGATACCTAACATCAGTTTTTTTAGGAAAAACAAAAGCCAAAAACATTCTAGAGGGTTTTGAAGAGGGACTCACAGGGATTGATATGAAAAAGGTCATCCATGTTTCAATGGATGGTCCTAATGTTAACAGGAGATTTTTAATAGACTTAAAAGATAAGCTGAAGAAGAATTTTAATCCAAGTGATCCAGTTCTAATTGACTTTGGCACATGTGGGTTGCATACAGTGCATGTAGCATTCAAAACTGGGTGTAAGGCATCCAATTGGGACCTGATTAAATTCATGAGGGCTTTGCATAATCTCTTCAAGCATGTGCCTTCTCGAAGAGCTGATTTTATCAACATTACAGGATCAACTGTATTCCCACAAAAAATCTGTGCAATAAGGTGGGTAGAAAATAGGTCAGTCGTCAAGAGAGCTATAGATATTTTACCAGGCATAGAGAAGTACGTGAATGAAGTTGAAAGAGTGAAAAGGGAGCAGAAAGAGGGGAAACCTATAAAAAAGATTTCCATTACAATCCCTGACTGTGGTAGTTACCACATTGTAAAAGAGGCTCTTAAGGATAAACTTTTGTTAGCCAAGCTCACATTTTTCGAGTCTATGGCTGCTTTAGTTGAACCATTTCTAACAGAATTCCAATCGGACAAACCTCTTGCACCATTTTTGTACTCTTCCCTTCATACATTAGTTAAAACCATCATGGAACGGTTTGTAACTGAAGAAGCTTTCAACAAGCAACCTATCCAACAGATTGACCTTGAAGATAAATCGAATCTCCTCATGGTTCGAGATATTAATTTAGGTTATGCTACCTGGCCTGCTATCAGAAAGTGCATCCATAAGCCATCTGAGAAAGAATTATTGATATTCCGCAATGAATGTTCCCATTTTATGAAATCCTTGGTCCAAAAAATGCTTCAAAAATCTCCATTGGCCTACTCATTTACAAAAAGCATTTCATGTCTCGATCCAGAAGTTGCCTTGGATGAGTCCACAGCAAGGAAATACATGGCATCTGCACTTAGTTATCTTAGTAATAATTCTTTGTGACTTCGGTATTTACAATTACGAAAAAAATCTGTCTGGGCAGACTATGTCTTAGGGTTCAATGCAAGAAGGGACTTCTAACATTAATGACTTTTACAGAAAATGTCCTTGGTTCGATGCTAGGACCATGCAGAAACCTCTCATTTAAATACATGGGGGTAGTTTTTCATTTTTTTTTATGCACTAATCGAAATTATAGGAAGTTTTTGCTTTGCTAGAAGATGTATATTAAGACCTGTTTTACAAGAAAAATGTAGATTAGACCATACTGTTCCTGGGTTCGATCCCAGAGCACATTAAAATTACTCACATAAGGAATATATGTGAAAAGTAGGATGTGGTTGAGGCCGTTGCAGCCAATATTTCTGCTTGAATTTTCACACAAAGTTAGAGATGGTGATCTTCAATTGTGCTGCATAAGAAGTATTGCCAGGAAGACCCGGGTTCGATGCCGGGCGGAAAATATATCTCCTATTTAAAAGATTTTGGTTTAATTTTCATCATTCTTTTGGAACCTTTTAACGTTAAACTTATTCCCACTATGCTTGCAGTATGCAAGCTACATTTTACTCGTATTTACATATACTTGTTGCATACAGTGGTATGACTAAATGAACCTACCAACCCATGACAGGATACTCATGAGGATCAGCCCGAGGTGTATTGGCAAGGAGCCTCTCAGGAGCCCCTTTAAGATAGTAAACAGTTTTTTACAGAATATGTTAATTTTTGCAGAAGATGTAGATGCCTACCTTAAAAAGGTATACATAAATTTGGAAAGGAAAAAAAATAATTTTTCTGATGAATTACTTTTAGAAACCTAACGTCATCCACTCTCAAACATTTGCTCTCCAGGATTCCTGATGGCTTGTCAGTATCTAGGGTTGGCTCGGATGCCAATATAATATCGTAATGAATCTACGAACTGTTTTTCACCTTTTCGTGGACCTTAAGTGCGTAATTATCACAACATGTCTAATATTTGGCTAATATAATATTGCAATGCGAATCTGGGACACCCTGGAAAAATGAAATATTACCCTGGAAAACCTGGAAAACTCAGGGAATTTCTTAATCGCTGGATAGCGGACACCCTGAACACAGATTATTGTGTATTAATTGTGTTAATGTTAATCGTTGCATTTCCATGTTTTTGACACTCTGGATGAATGAATTTGAGTTCCTTTCCAAACTATGTCTTTTTTCAATCACAATCTAATAACCTTGCTAATTGGACAGTATTTGAAAGTTGGCATAACATAGTAGTTGAGTTTTTCTTTTATAAAAACATAAGTGACAGTGACTTTAAATAATCCCTGTAATATGTCTAAAGGAACTTAAGTACTCAAAATGATCAGTTTCCTTCCTAAAACACAGTTATGTGTCAAAATACTTTATTTCTCAAATATTGGTTATGAAGACTTTCTTGAAGTGTTTCTCTACTTCAAATAATAGTGCAGAATTAAAAAAAATACAATACAGTAGTAGCAGTCTTGATGATTTTCAGGATGCTCAGATATTTCACTTTGATCTCAATTTCTTAGCTTTATTTATATTTTAATATTCATTCATATTATTTAAAAATTGTTTCACTCTACTTAAGAGTATGCTCATATTTAATAACACCGAGATTAAATGACCGACTGGTAAGCATTCAATGATAATGCATTCAAAGTCTTTTCAGAGTAAAAGGAGATACAAGGGAGATCTAATAGCTTATACATGAATTCAGAAACATGTTATGATTCATTAAGTTATTATTTGCCCCAAGTGATCTGAATTCATTCATTATGAAAATTACCAAAAATATATCTTCTGCATTAGTAATGTCTGAAGTGATTTTAATTTAAATTTTCCAGTTCTCATATTTCAGAAGAATTACTATTATTTTTTAATTATTAAAATCGCATGATAAGTTGCTAATCCTTGAATTTGTATGTGCTTATTTTTCAGTTTTTGAGGTGATGGGCCATTTAAAATATTTTTGTGTTTTAGAATCCTTTATTAGTGTTTACCATTTGATATCTTTCATAATTATATATTGTATGATTTCTTGCTTAATTGCCAACTGATTTGATATAACAAAATGAACATCTGTCCCAATTTTAGAATTCTCAAAGAAGTACTGTATATGTTGGCATATAAGACGACCTTTGAATCCTATAACAATCTCTCAAAAACAAGGCTTATACGCCAAACATAAAATTTAACCCTTCACCTCTTAGGGGTATATTGGTGATACTGCCTACTTTACACTTGTTTTACGCAAATTCTCTCACCTAACCAAAATTATTTCTTACTGAAACTAATTTTTGGCAAGTCTAATTAACATAGATATCATATAAAACAAATTTAATCATGAAATACAATTGTGGCCGAAAGAATGTTATGTTATGACATGTTTTCATAATAACAGAATTACCTAAATTAAAAAACCATTTTCATATATTTAAAAAAATTTGACGCATATTTATTATTCACAAATTATATTCATTTATTCACATGTATTTTTATCTTACTAAACTTTTATATATGTTTTGATGTTTTCTTTTCACAAATGAAGATCAAAAAGCACATCATAGTTTGTTTTTGTTTATATAATTGTTATGATTCATCTTAGCCTTAGGAGTTTATGGATGTGGTTTTAGCAGTGTCATGATTTAATATTTCCACGCTATATTACCATTCTTTCTATAATAAATTTTTAATACCATTGTGTTTCTGTTTTGTAAAGCATTTATATTTTTTGATACCAACAAAAGAAATGTGTGTAATAGCATAGAGTAACTATACTCAAGTTATATATAGTACGAGTAAAATGTAGCTTGCATACTGCAAGCAGATCGACAACACTAATTTCATATCGGCATCATTACGGGACGGTCCTCAAAGGAAAAAAAAGTATTGAAAAAATTTTTCTTAAAATTCGTTGAAATTTCATCGTCTGGCATCAAACCCGGGTCTTACTGGTGAACTTACTACTCAGCACAACAGAAGATCACCATCTCTAACTATGTGTGGAAATTCAGGCAGAAATATTGGGTACAACTGCCTCAAACGACGTCCTACTTGTGAGAAATTGTAATGTGCTCTGGCATCGAACCCAGGAGCAGTATGGTCTTATCTATTTTTTTTCTTAAACGGATTCTTAATATACATCTACTAGCAAAACAAGAACTTCCTATCATTTCGATAAATGCATGAAAAAAAATAATGAATAACTACCTCAATGTATTTTAAATGGCAGATTTTTGCATCATCCTAGCATCGAACCAAGGATATTTTCTGTGAAAGTCATTAATATTTTCAATAGATAATAACCATATATATTGGCTCCTTGAGTTTTGATTCTCTACCTATCCGGGAAGTATATTTTTAAAAATTCCCGAAAATCAAAGCAATGCTTTTAATGGGAAAAATCGGGACTTAGGGGCCCTCTGGAATCGAACCCATGACACTGATGTTCAAAATCGCAATTTTTCTGGCGTTTTTTTCTGTTATGGCCAATGCGTTTAAAAATTTCAAGTCGATGACGCTTGTGGTTTAGCCTTTGAATTAGTATCCTATCTATCTATCTATCTATATACATGAATGAATCCAGAGAAGGAATTATATATAATAGATAGTTACTCTATGGTGATAGTTAAAGCAGAGGCGAGAAGTTGACATGGCAGCTGAAAGAAACAGTTTTAGCGTCTTAATGTTATGTGGTAAATTTTCCTTAAAGTATTGTTTATTTATGAATACTGTAGTTTTTCTTCCCATAAAATAGTAATTCACCTCAAAATTTTAGGGGTCGACTTATATGCCGGCATACATGGGATATTTCTTTCTCTCCTGACATTTCCAATTCTGCCATAGAACTTAATCAGCTATTAAGTAATGCTTACCTGAATAGATGAAGAGGGAAATGTATAAACATCCATTCTAAGAAATAGTATTTCTTGTTACTGCAAGGTCAAGAATCTAAATGATTGCCCAATACAGTTATAACTACAATTATTTTGTGTGAGGCATTCTAGATATCAGGTTTAAGAGATACTCTGAAATCATTTTTGTAATATTTTTATTAATATGAGTGTGCTATTTCTAATAGTTAATGTAGGAAGCTCTAGTAATGGTTTCGTTGAGCTCAGAAATTACAAAAACTAGTACCTGTTTATCAGTATTCATTCCTAATATGCAGCAGACAAATTTTTATTTAAACTTGATATGGCGTGTTATATTAGGTTTGATATCATATCAGAAATTGTAATTTTCTAGAAAGGTTTACTTTATATAATATACATGACTGGGTTGGAGGAGTGATTGTTGTTTTCATCCAGGTGATAACAATGACATAAACCTTTGTGTTATAAAGATAATCTCCAAGATTATTTATATAATTGATTTCCACCATTAACTTTATTATATAAGGTAGTTAAGATTTTTGTTTTATGTAAGGCTTAGGAAATAAATTGCTGAACTATTTATTATTTGTATCTGATGACAAATAACATAACACAAGTAAGATAACATTTGACAGTTGTTATGAAACAATATGTGATATCTCCAAAGAGTTTGGGAAAACTTGACAAAAAAATGAAAAGATTGATCTGCAATGAAATAAAACTAAATAATAACTTTCTTTCTTCTTAAAACGGTTCAGAGATGTGAAACAAAAACAGGAATCCCTTCAGAAATGCATCTATTCTCTCTGTCTTCCAGATCTCCTTCTCCTGAAATAACAATTGATTTTGAAGGAGTTGATTAACTTATGAGCTAATGTACACTCTATGAAATGTCACGTTCTAAAAGCGCCATAGCTCCGGATGGACTGTTTTATTAAATATTTTCTTTTTTAACGAAAACGTTTTCGTGTTGAATTAAGGAACCAGTTTGAAATATATGAAAAATCACTGTAACTCTAATTAAAAATTGTACAGAATAGTTAATTATGATTCCCATAAAATACAATTCCATCATTTTTTATTTCATTCTAACCTTATTGTACATTAATATTTCTGTTTATACATCCTTCTATTTATTTTGGTTAGCTTCATACCCATCCATTGAGATACTATTTTTTCTAATTATGTATGTATGTAGAGAATGTGGAAAATAGTTTTGTTGTTTATAAAAAGGATTGTATTCATCGAATGTATGCTATTTTCATCACATTTACTAACACTACTGAGATCGCATGCATTTTTTGAAGTTATTTTGATCTTAGAAATTTATTTTATTCGAGAGATAAATTAAGAAAATCAGTTAGTGTAAGAAATAGGAAGGAAGAATATTATGGATTATAATGGATAGGTAAGAAACTGAATACGTCCTCTCAAATCATTCAATTGTTTGCATCTATGAATCCATTTCATTATGTACTTAAGCCCTCCACAATAGTTCCTCCAAAAACCCTGTAAATATATTCATTTCCTCACAGTTCTCAGGAGATTGTAAGTCGGGATAAGTGACGAAGTAGTTAACTTTTGGCATTATTTCCATCCCATTATCTTCATGTTTGTTTATATATTTTGATATAACTTTGTTATTAGAGTTTAAAAATCTCCTATAGCTGTCTTTGTTGGCTTTCCTCGACTCATTAACTAGTATTCGGAGAAAACGAGAAAGGATACCCCATAACACTCGATATGCATTTTAAAAGCAACGCTTTCATCTGCAGGGGTGAATTGGTACTGCAAAGCAAAAACAGTCTTGGGCATTCATTGTCTGAGTTTGTCTGACCTATAAATACAATGGTTTGTTGGGGTGGAGCAGAAATAAAAAGATAATTAAGAATAGATTCAAAGAATGCTCAGCCCATTTCTAACATAGCCATTTGGAAAAATCCTGTGTAGCATAGCTTATGGAACAACATGATTGTAGAATCACTACTACTAAGTGATCAGACGCAGTGGACCGCACGATGTTGTCACCAAGGTTCTCTGTCATTGGCGGTTTGTTGCCATTCTTCCCAAGTAGCTGCAGATCCTCCTCTACTCCATCTTTTTCTCGGACATCCCACGGGTCTCTTCCCTGCAGGTTTCATTTCCATCGCAATTTTAGGCCATCCCTCTATACTCATTCTTATTACGCCCATTCCTGCTTTTCATTACTCCAACAATATTTGGCTATTTATATCTTCATTTAGTTCTGCATTGTATAGCCTCAACCACTCTCCTGTGTAAAAGTCCCAAACTGGTCCAGAGATTTTCCTGAGGCATCTTCTCTCAAAAATTGAAGGGTCTTTAGGTCCTGCTTTGACTCCAACTTTGACACCCACATACAGGGAGAATAAGGGTTTTATATGACCTTAATTTGAGTGCTTGTGATACACCCCGCAAAATCAGGATGTTGCTTATTGCATGCAAACACATATTGCCTGTGTTTATTATAGCCTTAATCTCTAGATCACTTGACCCATTCTGGTACAGCATTGTTCCCAGATACTTGAACTTATGAACAGGTATGCTATTACATACATGTATCGCTATTAAACTTATCTCTTACAAGTAAAATGTTGCTTGCATACTGCAAGCTTATCAATAACTCTAATTTCAAGTCAGCATCATATGTAAAAATTCCCAAAAATCAAATCAATCCTTTTAAATGGGAAAAATCGGGACTTTGGGGCCCTCTGGAATCGAACCCATGACGCTGAGGTTCAAAATTGCAATTTTTCTGGAGGTTATACCTTATGGTCAATACATCGTAAAAATTTCAAATCAATGACGCTGTGGTTTAGCCTGTGAATTATGTAGTATCCTATCTATATAGCTATATATATGAATGAATCCAGAGAAGCAATTATATATAATAGATAACATAAGTTTGTTTTTGTTGGAGTCACTCATAAGCCAAATTTCAATGCTGTACTCTATAAAACCTGTATGATCATCTTGAGATCTTCTGCTGTGTATGACAGCAGAACTATAACATCTGCATATGCTAAATGGGTAATATTCTTATTTCTACCTGGACGCCATGAAACTTAAACTTTTTGGTTTCCCTACTGACCTTCTCCAGGGCCATATTGAATAAAATTGGAGTCCATCACCTTGTCTCAAACCATTATTTACTTGCAATGTTTCAGATATTTTGTTGTCCAGTTTGATCTTCACTCTTGTGTCCTCTAAACATAGATCTACTAATCTTACCAACTTCTTTGGAGCACCAAACTCTATCAACTTTTTAAGTAGGTTTGCTCTATGGATACAATTGTACGCCTTCTGAAAATCGACAAGAAGGAGGTGTATCTCATTATTATATCCATATATTTTTCAGACACCTGCTTGAGAAAGAATATATTGTCAGTTGTGGATTTTCCTGGTTAAAATCCACCTTGGTATTCTTTGATCCAATCAGAGGCATTATACGATTAAGCAAGCATTTTGAAAATACTTTACAGGATTCATTTAGTAATGCTGTACCTCTATAGTTGTCACAACACTTTTTATCCTTCTTTTTATGAATTGGGCATATCAGAGCTACTTTCCACTCTTCTGATAAGACTTTTTCTATCTATATTGTTTCAACTAGTTTGTGGATTTCCTGGGCAATTATATTGTCTTCGGCTTTGAGTATTTCTTCAGAAATCCCATCTTCTCCCGCAATTTTGCCATTTTTTAGGAGAATCACACCGGAAAATTTAAAATTGAAATAATCTGTACGAATATATTCTAAATTAGACGCATATGAAAGCATCATTATGCACAAGAACATAGAGAAACTCATGAACGGGGACCCTCACTCATCCATCTTGGACTCACCTCCAAATGCATGCCGTTATAGCATTCTTTCTTTGGCTCAGCGTCTTTCAATGTCACTATGGAACTCCCATTACTTCCCCACACCATAAATTTATTCTTACATCTCCTTATTTCAGAGGGGAAAAACCCACTAAGACAATAAACACCAACCAATTCACTCCTGAAGATGAAAGAATTGCATTTGAAATGTGCATTGAGTGTTGCTAAAGTGTCCTTTCTTGTTTTCTCCTAAAACTGGTGAATAATACGAGGAAAGCCAAAAACCTCTAATTCTTTAACATCCGTGTTCCATATTTTCTTTCTTTACATAATTTTGCTAGTTGAAAGTTCACTGAATCAATTGCTTGTGATCTGAATGATATACTGCTGTGTAATGAGATGAGAATTGGTGTAACAAAATCCCTTAACCTTGATGAAGGAGTTAGATATTCATAAAAGGCAAGTAACAATTAATGCTGGCCTAAGGAGTCACAGGAATGTACTGAATTCAGTTGAAATTGATAATACAGTAGAAATAGGAGAAGAAATGAAGGAGAAAAAGTCTGCCACAGCCAGGACTCGAACCCGGATCTTCCACTTGCCAGGCAGATGCTTTAGCCAATTAAACTACTGCGACAGAACTATTCTTTTCATTGCTTACACAGTAGAAATTGGTTAAGATACAATGGTCAAAGTTGATAAAGAGTTCTTAATTAAAGTAAAGGAAAAGGTACTAAAGGTTTTACGCATTAATATAAAGGTTTAGGCTTGATATAATAATGTAAAGGTTTAGGCTGGATGTGAAGGTTAGTTTTTTAGGCGTGAAAAATATGGACTGTATCTCACTGATGTGCAATGATTATTAAGAGAGTGAGCAGCCCAAATGAAAGACCAAGAGAAAACTGGATGAAACTCTGAAGGAATGGGATATGTGCACCTCCAAGAATGATTTAAATGATGTATTGATAGAGGGATTGCACCTACAAATATTCTGTTCTATAAATAAGCCTTCCTATCTTCTTTAATTCAAATACGGAAAAGAGTTAATCAATGTTATCATTTAAGTATCACAACTACTTCTGGTAAACTAAATTATTGGAATTCCTGATACTGTAGCCAATTAAAATATCATGCATACCTTTTACGAGGAACCATTTCCTCTTCCCTCTGGGACGCAAAATCCGCATGGAGAGTTCTTCTTGATTCGCCAATGCTGTTTGTATCATCTTTATCCATTGTCATCTCTCCATCTCCCAACACCTCTTCCATCATCTCTTCTTCTATTTCCTTCGATTCTAAACTTTCTAAATCAGATTCCCCTTGGGATATTCTCACAGGTAGCAGTTGTGTCAGGATACCTTTCTTTGTTATTAAATTAACCAATCGTTAGTAGTAACCTTACTCTTAAATGTACTGATATCTTTCTTAACATATCCGTTCGTTAGAAACAGTATTTTGTCAAGAAACGTATAATTGCCTGAGAAACACCACACATTTAATGGGGAAAAATTTTAATTCTTATAATTTCAGAAGAGAGACAGTTCTCAACTTATGTAAGTTTGACATGCATCTACATGGTAATAAAGAATTCTAATGTCAAAAAATCATGTGCAAAACACCAACTCAGAAAGAAGTTATGCTCATGTGAGGTCTATTTGAGGGACCACCACAAGTATCCTCACCTCACGTAAAACTTGAGTTATGTAGCAATTCTAGTAAAAGGCCACTTATGTAAGTTAAAAACTGTCTGCCAACACTTTCTTAGGAAGTAGAGTAATAACATGCTTAAAACGGTAATTTTCCAATTACCCAATTAAAAAGATGGTTTTGATTATAAAATAGCTGAAAGATGATTGAGGAGGGGTTGTCAAAGATGATGAGAACGTTAATTTGAATGCCCTCCTTGGACCAATTCCTTGCTTCAAACCTTATGCACCACCATATTTATCCAATGTCTAAGATTCAAGATTTTTGCAAGATGTGAACTAATGAAAAGAATGATTTTCATTGTTTTTTTTCATAAATTCAACCATGAATCTCATTTCCATTTTATGTTTCTCATTATTCATTTGCTAACATTTTATATAAAATATGGTCAATTTTATATTTAAAGATAAAGTTTTTAATCTACATTCACCTAAAATGAGGTATACCAGCACTTTGATGGAAACATTCCATTTTTACTTACTTTCATGCTAGATATAATTTAAGAACATGAATAAGGAAGTATCTTAATGAATAGAGTACGCTTCTGTGGAGAGATGTTCTCAGTGTTTCCTTTTCTGGTCAAAAGCTGTTGAGTTGCTGACCTAAGCAGTTACAATGACAATTTACTCCCTTAAAGATTAGCGAAATAAGATTCAACAAGATATAACTGGAAAATACCAAATGTTTCATAAACAGGCAGCTTCTACAAAAGATATTGAAAGCATTTTTTGTTTATAGTAGTTAATTTTTTCATGGCAATTGATTTTATTATTAATTAGACAGATAAGGTTAATTTGCATTGAATTTGTCACAAGAATTGCTAGCTATGGAATGTATATGGTTTTGTGTCACCTTCTCCATGCGTGATACTGTTCTCTTATATTTTTCCTCAGTACAGAATCCTTTTACCCTTTGGCCAATTGTGAGAACATTCACTCTTTCAAAGTGGTAACTATTTACTTCCTCAAAACCATTAAAAATCCACAAAAATTAGTGGAGAAATCCCATACTTACTTTTAAATATTTTTGATTATTCCTCCTTGGTAATGCTGTAAAAAATCTAGTTGGTAATGTTGGCTCTACTTTACTTTTCATTTGGTTTCTGTTAGTCTTAGCCTTTGCTATTGTCACTGCTAAATCACACAATGTCCATAGTTTCTGTAAAAAGGAGGGATAATGTTGTATTAACTGTGAATAGCTACCTTAAGTACTTAACTAGCATAAGTAAAATTAATTCAAAAAACCTTATTTTGAAATTGTTAGCAATATATATATATAAAAAAAATAATAAGCTGGGGACAGGGGACAATTAGTAAATGAGAAGATCCTTAAATATACTGGGTATTGTAAGATTATAGGGAGTAGTTATAGAGAAAATCATCAAATGCAAAAATAGATGCACATTTCAATCGTCAATAACATAAAAAGCCGACTATAATGGTGGTGATATTTTTACGTTATATGACATATCATAAATATGCAAACAAGCATTGCAATGAAAGAAAAATAAAGTTCTATTTAAGTAACAGTTAGATTTGATGCTAATGCACACCTCATTGAAATCAAAAGTTCTAGGTTCAACTCTTACTATCCTTCATTTACCATGAGTTTGTTACATTAAGTTATTGTCTTTCATACTAATAAGCTTTTCATTAATAACGCAAAAACATGAGTTTCACATTAAATATATTCTTTTATTGTTGAATATTATAATATTTATTTGCCTGTGCATTTGTAACATCTTCTCTGTGAATTCACTCGAAATGCAACTTCAGCATAACCCATGCATGCCAAAGTAAAACTATTAAGAAACTCCAAGCGTTCTAAAAATCCATGTATTTCTTTAATAGGTTATCTTCAATATCTAGTTGAAAACAATGCACCATGGTTAATTTAAAATTTAACTGAAATTCTATATGTATGTGATTTATACATAGCTTTGTAAGTTATTAAATGATAATTTAACTCTAAAAGATCATGATTCTTTGCTTTGAGCTGAAAAGCTGATTTTTATGAAAATTATTGGGTATTAATGTATTACAGAAAAATACTGTTCTGTACTTAGATAAACCCTGAACAATTTAATTAAATGTATTATTTGTATTTTTATGTTTTAAAGGTGTGCAAATTAAGATTCCCACACCATTGAGTGAGCTGTGATAGTAAAATGTATTCACTCGTACTAATTAACTTTAAAGATTAGATTTTGACTGAATATCTTGCATATCATTACCAAATTAGTGTCGCGGTCTGCTCCTTTGATGGCATGATTCTTCACTAACTTTATTTGGTTCTGATAAAATAAAAAGTCATCCTGAGTGATTGAGATCGCATTCATAAAAGCCAGCATTTGCCTTTTCATTCTTTGTAGTTGCTCGAGGCTTTGGCAATTATTAAAATGTTTGCTGTTGGCAGCGACCAGGAGTCCATAAACAAGAACATGATCATCCATTTCATAATTTCCAGGCTCTGTAAAAAGAAAAGTCATCCAATTAAATAGAATCTCAAAACTCGGGGAATTAGCTGCAATTGAGGTACTTACGAATCATGGCCTTTTTAAAGTTTTCATAAGCATTTAGTCTCCTCGAAAACAAAATATTCATTTCAGCTACATGTGTAGAATCGCTATCATCGATCAGCATGCAAAAGCCGAGTAATCCCAAAGGCAGACTTTTGTTTGGATAGTGCTGCATCATTTTAGTTGTGAATTTAGAAATAAATTTCTCTCGAACCAATGGCTCTTCATCCTGTTGTATGAAAGTGTACATCAATCTTACGATCAACTCTCTTCATACATGGCTAACTTCAGAATTCTATTAAAAAGTGGTTTTAGCGGTTATTAGGACATGTCATTTTTTAAGCATTTTCAACACGTTTATTAAACAATAATTATTTACTAGCTCAGAAAATAGAAAACTAAATCAGATTATGTACCTTATGTATTAAATATATTATACCTTATACCTTTTTATATCTTTTTAAGTCCTTTGTCAACATAAAATAAATGGATGCTACTATAAAATTGGAAATCCAAAAAAGTGAAAACAAATAATAATAATGTCGAATTTCTATTGGGAAATATTTTAATAGAGATTATTTTAGCTATATAGTCGTTATCCAGTAGTGAGAAAATGAATAAATTAAACTAGTCAGCAGGAAGATGTTTCCTGTGGAACTTTGACGTGATTATTTGTGTGTTCATCCCCTTTTGTTAACTAATGTAAAGCATTAAAATCTTCAGTTAATTTTCTTTAGCTCATAATTCGTATTAATTAAAACTGAATTCAAATGGAGTCAAATATTGGTTCTATTGAGATTTCAGCTATTAATTAAGTTCTAGGGGTAGTATTTTTATTTTTTCTCGTCATAGAGTAGTATCAGTCTTTTTATTACCACATGTGAGGTTTTCTGATATTTATAGAAATTATGAATTTTCATTTTGATGCTTTTTGCCCTCATTTAGTTCTGACAGTAATAATCAGAAAGGGCGAATTCACACTTACATTCATTAATGCAGCAAGTTGGTAAAACTGATTGCAAGTTAGCGCATTTAGTTCCCTCCCAAGGAGGAAGTTTAGAACAGAACATGCAGCTGCTTGTTTCAACCAAGCTTTCTCTTGTTTACTGCAAAAAAGGAATAGTTTCTTTAAAAGTAAATAAGAGAATATTAATTGTTAATATAAACAGAATCTGTAGGATAGAAACCTGTGGAAAATAATTTTACAAAACAGTGGTAACTTTTACTTCTTTTACAAATAAAGTAACAGATGTAATGATCATACTGTATTCATGAGAAGGTTAATTACTTTTGTGACCAATATGAATATCTCAATGATAAAATATAGTGTAAGTTATGTGAAAGCCTTTGTGTATATCAGTGGTGTAAATTGTCTTTTATTTAATCAAGTACAAATCCTCTTTACAGTAAAATGGAGGCTCAACAAGTCGAAAATGAGACTTAATATCTATGAAAGTTAATAAATTGCAAATCCGGCAATTTTTTTCCATTGAGGATGCTCAAAAATGAATGAAATTACCTTACTTGACCTCCTTCTTGATTTAATCCACAAATGATCATAAATAGTAACTTTATAATTCTTGAAATTTCTTCACTTTCAGTTGTACTTAAAATTTGTCCCATTAATTTGATAAATTTAATCTGTAAATTAAGTGGTAATTTAAATTTAATACAAATTTATAATTGAATGAAAACATTATTGGGGCTGTAGAATCAGTAGCGTCAAATGCAGTAACATGCTTTTCATTGAAGGGGTTTCTTTCATTGCAATTCTGACAAAGGCAACTTTGAAATTTTATTTCTTCTTAATTTGAATCTATTTTGATGTTAAAATTTGTGATAATGCAAATGATACCAATGCCTAGCAAAATGTTAGTGTCCCTTGTTGGAAAATGGTCGTGTTCACAAGAATTAATTATTACCTTGGCTCTGATTTCAAGAGGAAGGGGATTCCACACGATAGCTTCATCTGTTACATTTACTGATAAAGACATTATCGAAGCAACGCTCTAAAATAAAACCACAATTATTATAATTTAATTATAAAATATTGTATCGTTAGTTGATACTGTAAATTTCTAGTCGATCAAGTCTTTTAAACATATAAATAGAACTCCATACACTCAAGCAATACATAGAAAATTAAATTAAATTGAATTATAGTTGTAACGATTAAACTAAAGGCTTTTTAGAGTACAATATTTCTGGCGTCTAAATAGAGCTTACCTCATCAGACAATATATTGATTATCTCTTCTTTAAAGGATTTACCAAAATGATATGATATGTATCCAAGGAAAACAATACATCTGTAAATGGCTGGCAATTCTTCAGAATGGGCAACACTACCAAAAGTCTTAAAAGAAACATTAGTTATTTTGTTAGATTCAACATAAAGACATTATTTCCGATAAAATGAATTTAACTACCTTACCTAAGTATCCAAGTTGATCATATCTAGCATTATCCATAATGAACATTTCTATCTATACCCCATTCATTTATACATACACACGAAACCCCATTTTAATGAACTTTCACTCACCTCAAATACTTGGAGGAAAATTGGACGAAGAATTTCTACATCTACTCCAAGTGTTTTCACAGATCTTATGATCCATTTAGCCAAAATTACGTTTAAGCCATTGCATGATTTTTCACATACATCTATAAGCTCCTGAATAACTTGCGGAAACTCATTCCCTGATAAAATAAATTATGATTTATATTAACAGACCTAACAGTTTAATAGTTTTTGGAAATTTGGCAACAAGAAAAAGGTTTCAAATATTATATTTCAAGAGAAAAATACAAACAAGTCACACCTCATACACATTGATTAATATTGATTATTTAAAAAATATATATTATATCCCATTAAAACATAGAGTACAGACTAATATATAAGGTAAAGAAATATGGATATTAATGGAGACAAGTTTCTGATTAAAAGAAGCAGCAGTTACTTACACAGAGCTACATTCTCTTTTAAATTGAGTCATATAATTTGGTTTCTGACTGCTGCAGCTTCCCTAAAAATCTAAGTGTTAATTTTAGGCTAAGTATTCACAGCATTTTCATCCCTGTTTCTGTTCAGAGGCACAGTGGATGACGATAGACTGCTTGGTGATGAGATTCCCTGCCATAGGAATAGAGGGACACTTGCACTAAAGCCTGCTTGACGAAGAGACTATATGGCGAAGGGAGACTGTTTTGCAAAGGACTATTGGTCGAAGAGACGACCCGGCAACAAAAGAAAATGTAATCAATCAATCAATAATAAATCAAATGGTCACTGTTATTAGGCATCATGCAAATATCTTTGAAAGTGAAGGGGATGGGTAGGGGGTGTCTATTGCATTGATAATAATTGACCAATTAATTATGTTTTCCACTAGTCCTGTACCGAGGAATCTGAGCAGTTGCTCGTTACTGCTGAAAGCTTTAAAGACTGATTACACCTGTTAACATAACTTGTCAAAATAATTTGTGGAGACATTTTTAGTAGAATCAGGAAAACAATTAAACACATGCCTTTTTCTGCATTTAGATGTAAATAAAGGCACACTAAGGGGTACAAACTACGAGCCTCTTTGTCGCATAAAAATCTAGATCAAATAACACACTTAAAGCGCTAAAAGTTAAAATTAAAGTCAAGCACCTCCCCAGCAATGTATTCTAACTTCAAGTTTACAGGAAATGTGATGTTTCTTACAAGAATATTGTACATACTCCTTAAATCCATATTAATTGATTTATTTCTGTGAAGGATAAGCATGATTTACCAAGCATATTCCTCATTTAAAAAACACACACAACTAACTTCTACTGCCACAGAACAACCCGTGAGCAAATACACAGTCATTTTTAACTCTTTCAACAGTTCCATGCATTTTATCACCGAACATGTTCTTACACACCACTCCTCCTTCCGGATTCTTATGTCTCTCTATTTAATCTATGCATACATTCCTCAGAAACACTTTATGTACGTACAGAAAATCATTTCAATATTCTCATTTATGCTGACATCATGTGATTAGTTCATTTCACCAAACACTACAACCTTTTATAAGCAAGATTCATTTCAAATTATATGTTTGAATAAGAATAATTCTGTTATCATATGCAAAGATTTTAAAATTAAAATACTTAAGAGAATTTCCCGAGGCTTCATATTTGACATCAGTTTCATCGTATTTAGCTGTAGATCAATATCTGGACTCTGCAACCAACTAATGAAGACTGACATCACTTCTTCATCAAAAAAGTATCTTGGGTTTGAGTGACACATTCCCTAAATGGATATGATTTTAACATATGTATTACAATTGAATTCGATGATTAAATCATCGGAATTAGTACATTGGTTTCAATTTTCTTTACAAACCAACAAGCTAATTAAAAATGTTAATTTTTGGTAATGATTTCTTAAATTAAATGTACCAAAAAGCAATCAATATACCATTAATAATGTAATATCCTTCTCCAAATGGATGTGATTTTAGTATTAAGTAATTGGTTTATGATCTGGGTACCATGAACAATACTGACACTAGCTTAAAACAAAGCAATTGTTAGTTCAATTAAACAATTTGAGACATGATATGTTGTAATGTTTCCATTTACTTTTGATAATTTATGTTTGTCAAAGAGTGGAATTTCAAAGAAGTTCATAATGCATGGAGGCGGCCTACAAATTGTGGAAACTGAGCTTCATAATGAAGGAAAGAGGATTTTTCAACAGGAGTTCATTTAGGAGATGACTGGTTTCTGTGTTTACGCAATCATCAGATCTCAGACAATACTAAAGCAACATATAGGTACAGAGAGGAAAGAGTGGCACTAGAAGAAGGAATAAGTGTCGGGGGGGGGTAAAGTGAGAGCTACTTGCAGGATCAGAAAGGGCTGTTTGTTAAGATAAAATTCAGGGAACTCATGCTATCTGCAATGAGCATTTTAAAGCAGTCCTTACAACTATCTCTTAGAAAATCAGCATTTAAAGGATCCCGTTTGAATGCTTTAGAGCAACTAGTTATTACACTCTAGTTCCCCTTTTCCCGCTGACCCCTTCTGGTGCCACCCACTCTTTCCCCTCTCAACACATCGCTTTTGTATAGTTGTAAGATCTGATGATGGTGTGAACACTGAAATCTCCAAAATAAAACCCTGTGGAAAAGTAAACTTCTTCTCCCTCCATTAATCACATTATGTTTCTTTAAGTGATGATTGCTACTGATTGAGAAAATTAAAACTGCTCCCTTGTTCTACAACTTCAACGTTGTGATTACCTGCAATAGATGGAAGATTTTTGTTATGGCGGTGCGTTTATCAACGTTCATGTAATTGCACAAAGCTGTATTTCCAAGAAGATCATCCAAAACTTTAATTATAACCTGTAAAAATCAATTTCATTGTAACTGAATTAGGAAATAAAACGAAGGAAGGACTTACCTCCAAAGTAAATAATAAAATGATCAATGAATCACTCACCCTGATTGAATCTTTGTCCATAATCAAATCGGTTGCAAAATCAAGCAATATTTGCATATCTTGCGGGAGTTTGAAAACATCAAGCAATGTATTCTGTAAAGCATAAATATTTATTTATTTATGTAAGTTTGCGTTGCAAGTTGGCCTTCTGGCCAGGTGGCAACATTTAAAGGGAACATAAAAATGATTTTAAGTCTGGCATTCCCTTGAAGAAAGCCCTCCAAAAACTTGCCATAGGCTGTACAATTAAATAACAGTATAAATATTATAAGTGCATGAGATATAAGATCATATAACACAAATAAAATCTATCATACATAAAACATACATAAGACCTCCCATTTAACTATAACAATACAGTACATGGTGGAATATGCATATAGTCACATACATAAACATAGATTGATTTAGTGTAACAAATATAATTTGAGATAATAATACAGCAGAGGTAGCCGTGAAATGCTAAATAATGAAACACTTTAATAATTAAATTAATTTTAAATTAAGCTTATTTTTTAAAACTTTCACATTTTTATGCTTTGGCATGAGAAATTCACCAGTCAAAGTGTTCCATTCCCTAATACCTCTCTTAATGAAAGAGTATTTTGTTATGTCTGTTTTATGTTCACGTTGCTTGATTTTTAAAATATGATTGTGAGTCCTACATAATTAGAAGGTTCAAATATCATCTTCAACATCATTTAACACAGAAATTATTGCACTAAATTTAAAATAGTGATGCAATTTCAATTTTATCTCCTAGAAGAGAATTGTTGAATAGGTTTAATGATTCCTAAAACATTTATGCAATGAGAGTATTTATAAAAGTAAAATAAAGGCAATTGAATGTGAGAGAGCAGAGTTATTTGAAGCAGTATTGAGAAAAATGTTGTCTCCAAATAGAAACCAATTCAAGTATCATTCTCGCTCTCTACAGTTTACACTTTCTATTTTTTTTGTTTCCTTTTCGTTTAATCAACTCCCATTCAAATTGACGAGCAGAATCCTCTTCTTTGCATAATTTCAGTCTCAAAATGGGAAATAAATTGTTATATTTGTACTTAATTCTATGGATCCTGAATTTATTCATATCTAACGTACTTATATTTATGTTTTCTCATGCATTTATTTCTTAAATTCAGAATCAATGATTATCATTAGTCGGATCTAGTCTTCTCAGATTCATATGAAGTATTTCCTCAGATATTCTTTTGGATTGCGACCCTCACCATCCTCCATTAAATACTAACATGAAACTTACCAAAGATGTTGATGTTGTTTGTACTTGTATACCATTTTATGATTATAAAAACTGTGATTATGAGTCTTTGTTTTGTTATCTTGAAAAAATCAATTGGCCTCATATACTATGTAACATTGATTGTAATATTGCTTATGAAATATTCTTATGTGCTCTACATGAAGCAATTCAGCTTTTTATGCCTTTGATATACATCAAGAATAGAAGATACTATTGTTCACTGCGGGATTGAAAAAATGCTTAAAGCAAAGAATATGTATCTTCTCTCCTATAAAACCACTGGTCATCCTAGAGACTATACAATGTTCTCCAAACTTTGAGCCAGATGTAAGTTTCTTACTCGGTCATGTTACAATGATTACTTGAACTGTTCAAAATAATATTCTTGTGAACTCAAAAGAATTCTGGTCCTATGTTAATAATCTACTTAGCTCCTACAAGGAGCTGTCTTGTTTTTCTTTGTTCTTCTTCTCTTCTGTCCTCCAGGAGGATACAATCAGGCCTATCGTTTTTATATAATATTTTTAATGGATGCATTAAATGTTAGAACTGTTATCCATAATTTATTTTAATTGTCCCATAGTTAACACTAAAAACCCTGATCTCTTCAGAATCCCATATTTAACGAGAAATTATTCTTTTTACCTTCCCTCGCATAGGATTATGAGAGATGCCAACAAGTTCTGCATTGGAATTGATTATTTCCATACATCTACTTATATGTTTAAAAGATATGTCACGTCCTATGTTCTAAGATGATTTTATTTTTTACTTAATTGTATTACAATATTTTATTTAAAATTCATGTTTCTTTTAAAAATATTCTTTCAACTGCTTCAATTCTCAGCTGTCCATACAAAACTATTAATTTTCCGTGTTCAGCCACTGTTGCCCTTCACCAGTAAAATCCTCCTAAGCTCTATCAGGAGGTGCTTCACCAATGCAACAGTAACAACGAACAGACACAACCATTCCCTGATCGAAAAAATCTGATCAGCAGGGATTCAAACACGGAACCTTGGCGTAGGAGCGATAGCGTAGATTGCATGCTATCCACTCGCCCACATATACAATCTCTTTTCACAGGAAATAGCTCCGACATCTCCTCTTAAATTTAATATGTTCATTGCAATGAGATAAATAACACATTGTGATTACTGTCATCTACAATTCTGTTGCCACAGGTCTTACTCTACAGCTTTGATAAGAAAAATTTAAAAAACATAGGAAAAATGACGGATAGGTATAGATATCAAAGAGAGTGAATTTTAAAGCAGCTGATAGGTCTCCAAATATGATCAGGGTAATTAAAGGGACAACAATGTGAATTCATGAGGTAAACCAGACAATTTTGTCCAGTCTTTCAATCTAAAGTTTCAATCAGATTACATGTTTATCCGTATTTGGCAAACTGATGAACCAAAATATATATGATCATTAAATTTTTTTAGAATAATGCACGATTGAAAGAAATTAGAATTAATTCAGCACCAGTCTATATAAATTTAACCAGTGAAAATCTGACATTTCTTCACTTTCTCTATAAATAGAATGATTCCAAGATAGGAAAATCTTAAATAAAGTAATTTTCATATTATAGCTGTGGTATATGAATTCATTCATTATAATATATGTATGTATATTTATGTAAATTAATTTTAGCTTAAAAAATTATGTGGATTAATTAGTAACTATGATTTCAAGAGAATAAAAGTCTCATTAAATGAATTGATCAAATGTTTACCATTGCCTCTATGGTTTCCTTGCAAGACGTGCCAATCAGAATTGTTTTAGCTGCTCTCAAACTCTGCTCATTGCCTCTAATTCTTACAGCAAAGGATATCACAGTACGCAAAGCAAGTTCTTTTGCAAAAGGTAGATGTTGAGCAATAGCAAGGGCACTTACTACGGCCAGCCTTTCCTCGTTGGAATGAGCAACTTTTGATTCTGACAAATACTCAATCACCTCCAATAAACGTTCACGTATCCTATATAGAATGGTTAGCAAATGTATTTGATTGGCAATTATATAGTTCATCTCAATTAAAGGTACCAAAAAACAGTAATTGCTTCCCAGTATTTCATAACTAGCTTTACATAAATATTATTGCCGTAGATGCACACCATAATTTTATTATGTTAATAGACCTTGATATTTTAATCTTTAACAATCTCACATTATGCAGAAATGTTTTCATTCAAGATGGAGATAGGATGATATGAATAGATTGGCAACCTTTTAGTTCTTAATGAGTAAATAACTAAATATGCATACATACTGGCTTTGGAAGAATATAATTTCTATAAATGTTTTACAGATGTGACACTCGAAAGGGATCCACATATCTAAAAGTCTTCTCATCCTTTCCTCTGGTTCCATTTCAGCAGGAAGCAAGTTTCTACGCAATTGGTTGATGACACACAGCCTAAAGGAGTGAACAGCCTCTCATGCATTAGAAAACAAATGGCAAGGAAGTGCCAATGAATGTATCATAAGGAACTTTATTTTGTTTTAAATTCTGAGGAGCATAATTGGAAACCCACAAATTCCATGCAAACCAATGATATTCCAAAACATGCTGCTTAGGAAAAAATGAAAATAAAACTTTTATCCATTGGTATTTATGCATTGGTTGCATTATTGGTATGCATGCATTGCATTATTGGTATGCAAAATTAGATCCAAATTAGTTAATACTCCAAGTCTTCTAGCAGTCAATTTTAAGTAAATTTGTATAAGTCATGCCAATGCAGTAGTAACAGGCATGAAAAGCAAATTACATTTGGCACAATTAAGACAAAGTTCTCGCCTTCAATTCACAAAATTTCCTGACTTCGCTGTACCTACACCTATGTGACACAATAGTAGAACGATCTACTCTTAGAGACTGTACAACCAAATTGTTACAATGAGGAATTAACTTCAATTTTAGGTAATGAAATGCTTCAGCACATCGTCTTCAAGTTTTGTGAACAAACTTTTAAATTAGAATAATTAGATGAAATTAACTTAATGTAACGTTGTTTGGTTGCATACCCAGTAAAAATAAGAATTTTATTCTTAAATTTTTGAATCTCACCTGTCTTCCCTCCAGAAAGGCGGATTTATCCAAAAGTTTAAAAGCATATACTTTGGATACTCATTAACCATATTTAGGGCATACGAATAGTCTTCTTGAGATTCTGCTCTCTGTTTGTCATGGAAAAAATAGAATGTTTCACCCATTTGCTTTAATGCTGCTACACGAACTGTTACCTAGAGAAAGTAAAATATCTTCTTAAAATTTGAAATTGATCTAAATAAAGAACCATAGAGATGCTTATACAAGTCCTGCACAATTCAATCCATTCAATTTATAGTTCTCACACATGACACACCTTTTTCATCGTTAATCAATATATCTGATATACTATAATCTTAATTTAATGAAACCAGTCTTTTTAGAAAACGTCCAAATAAAATTAGCCCCTCTTGCTAAAAGTAGATAAGTCCATGTGGCCAGGATCTGTATTTTATATCAGCTTCCATCTGACTTATTTTCAATTTTAATAAATAGTACTTATTTAATCTTTAAAACATACTAATTTAAAGCAAAAATTACACTGAGTAAAGCTTAGCGTTTAGTTGATATAATCTTGCAATCAAATGGTGATAAAGTTGACTAAATATATCCACAGCCACAAGTTTCTAAGAAGTACAGATTTATTTTACAAGATTATTTCCAAGATACAAACTTGAAAAAGAAGAGTAAAACTTTTCCTAAGGATACATTGCTTACCTCTTTATCAAGACGCATTTGTGCAACTATGGTAAAAATATCTTCCACAGCTGAGTTTACCATAGAGGGAAATGTTTGCATAATATGAGAAAGTTCCTGTACCAAGTCAATGCGTATTTGATGTGATGGATCATGCTTCCTCTTTGATAAAGTATACAAAAGGTCATCTCTTAGTTCCTTCATTTCAAAAAGTAATCGAACTTGTTGAAGACATACCATTCTAACGCGAAGATTTTGGTCACTAAATCTAATTCAGAAAAGGAAACTGTATCAGTATTTTGTGAGAATATACAGCAGCTTACTCGTTAAAATACCACCATATTGATGGAAATTATCTCAATTTTCATTCCTTGCAAAATTTTATCTAAATTAGTTATTTTAAGTTTCTGTAAAAGCTTTGAAATGAATAAAACAGATCTATTAAAAATAAACATAGTATGCATCGTTAATATGTCTACCATAGTAATACAAAGCTTTTTTAAATAATGTCATTTAATATTGCCAAATCCGATAAAGGAGACAAGTTATTAAAGGAATAAAATGGTCCTTTAATAGAGGTTTCTTTCAATGAGAAGGCCTAACGATACCTGCCAAGAAAAGCTTTCCAAAGACTTGCATACTCTCTATGAGCTGGTTCTTGAGAATGAGTGGAAAAAAGCCGGGCCAGGAACCGAACCAGAACGATAAGATGATTCACTTTTGGAGTTGTGAGAGCAGATTCCAAGCGCAGCATTACAGGCATCGCAACTTCACTGCTAACTGCATGCAGCTTCCACAGGCGAGACATCCAATGCGTTGGAAGACTGTTTTGTTTTGCATCTATTGGACTTCCGTAAGTTCTCTCACACGAGAATGTCCCAAATAATTCCTTCACTAAA
This sequence comes from Sympetrum striolatum, assembly GCA_947579665.1. Lineage (NCBI taxonomy): Eukaryota > Metazoa > Arthropoda > Insecta > Odonata > Libellulidae > Sympetrum > Sympetrum striolatum. The sequence continues at coordinate 122,130,146 of OX388341.1, forward strand.
AGCTACGATTGAAAAGAAATTTTAATGAATATCATATTATTTTGACCTATGCCAGTGGCTTTTCAGTTATGTATTCCAATCTTTCTTTTGTCCAGGATAGAAAAGCGTACTATTTATAATCTTAAACCCACAGATTGAATATAGATTGACTCTCAGAAGTGAAAATTTCAACCTATTTGTATGTAACATATATTTTCTTATTCATCTGTCAATTTTACCTGTGGTTTAATCTGATTAATCGCAATGTTACAATCAGCCCAATGAAATTTAAAAAATAATAGTTTTGAAGTATAAACAAAAAGAAGATATTGTCCATAATATTACTTTTTCTTAATATATAAAATATTATTTATCTCTAATAATCTAATAATCACCATCAGTTGTTAATAATATGATTTCCTTTAATTTAAGTCATCTTAGATCTCGTAGGAAAACCTAAATTGAGGCCAAGTAAATGGGAAAAGTAATCTTTGTTAATATAATAACAATCTAGAAAATCAAATTAGGTATGCTGCAAAGTAGGTCATTCTGGTTATATAAACTATACAAACTGTAAACATCAAATCTGACATGCATCCAACCTGTGAAATCAATTATTAGACTTAAGATTGAATTTTTGGGTCGATTTTCTAATGGAACCACATTACCAAATTTTGAAGTTAAGGAATTTCGATAGGAAAATATCCTGGAATTGCAAGCAGAGGTTCCCTTTCTGTGAAAACTGCTGTTATCATTCAAAACTGAAAATAAGCATTAGTAGAGGAGAGCGATAAACATTAAAAATTCATACTCACTTTTCCAATAGCAGGAGCCAAAATATCTGTTTGATTTTGAATCAATCTGCACATAATTTCATATGCAGCTCTATTGGAAGACTTGACTTTGTCCTTTAAACTGTAAAATATCATTTTTATAATCTCATCTGGGACCTTTGCTAATTCATGAAGTAGGATTCCAACAAGCTCGACCAACAAACCTTGGATTACAATAGATGTGGTAATTCTGCAGAATATACAATATATTACAACAGATGCAGCAGAAAATCCAATTTCTATTAAATGCTATACTAGCAAGCAGGGAAATATAGATTCATTCAATCTTAAAGTTTGGTTTAAGTTGAAATTGCAGTAATTCAATTAAATAATTATTAAATATATACTAATTATAATTTAATATATGTTAATTATTACTTACTGAGTTGTGCTTAGGATGAGACGGAATAAATCGATAACAGGAGCATCTAAATCCATAGTCTTATGGTAAAAATGGCAAAACTTCTCCGAAATGAACAGCTCCAAAAGTTTTTTACATACATTCCTCTTCTGTTGTATGCTGCTCTTCAGCATACTTAGTTGATTAAACAGGAATTCAAGTACTTGCTGCAATAAAGTACTTCATTGAACATTCAGAACCATCACATTCAATTATATGCATATCTGATATAGTTCACGCATTTTCAATATGATATTGAAATGGTAAAAAGAAAAAGAGCAAAATAAATGTGGAAAACAATTGCTGAAGATGAGCAAGATTTACAGGAAAAAATGAGGATGATGTGAAGGAAACACAGGAAAAGAGAAGCCTCGAGAAAACTATGGAAGAGAAACATTATAATTTAAGCACAACAATTAATGTTCAATAAATTTAATACCAATATTTTGAAGAGAATACATGAGGAAAGCCCAGGCTACATCTTTTAAAACGTGTGTAGAAATTAATTCAGGTTCAAAGCTATGAATGACTGAAAATCTGGGCAAAAATTACGATGAATTAGTTGCAGCAACAAATAGATGAGATAATGATGGAACAAATGCATACCAGTAATGGTAAGTTGGAGGAAGGGTGGTGGAGGTCTGAGAGTGGGTGGGGGATATGGCTGCTTGTAAGATGGCATACCAATAATTTTCAGTAAACCATGGGAAGATTTTCCATCCTTGAGGTTGTGAATGAATCACTATAAGAGAAGATTAGGCAGATGCCTTCTTAGGATTGAAATAAATATTGTATTTTTAAAATAGTGACTTACCTTGAGCCTATAAGATGCAAATGGAATATCTTGTTCACATCTGCATAAAATCTGAGCAAGTGTGTAGGCAGCCAAAAGTCTCACATCATCACTTTCATGAGTGGTGAAAAATGAAGATGCTAAAAACATACCAAGATTCCTATAATCCAAAATATTTTGTAATGGCTCCGTTGTATTTCCCTTTCCATGAAATGACTTTGCTATAATCTGTAAAATTGAAATCCTTTAAAAATCAATGTTTACAATAGATTGTTGATTTTGTTTTTGAACAGTAATTTGGCAATAAATCTCATCAATAAGTAAATCTATATGATGTTTTATATAATCCAATTCTTTCTAAGAGAATTTATAATTGCAATTTAATCACAATTATTTTTAAATTCGTTTGTTTGATGAGTTACTGCTCAAAATTGTAACAGGTCATTTAGATTGAAGTGTTGTTAATCTCAACATTACACATGACATATTTGTAAATATGTCATGTGTAATGTAGGGAATTCCCTATGCCTACTCAATTTGACTTTTGATTCCTTTGGGTAGTTTGGCCCTATTATTAGAAATCATTTTCACTTCTGTTCGTCCCTGCGGTTTTAGAAGCACGGATATTTGTGCAATACCGTGGAAATTATGGTACTATAGTATATACTACCAAAACACTAATAATATCAATACTACAAATACCATAATCTTAATAAAAATATCTTGAAATTATAAGTTTTTCATAAAACATAATTTCACAGACCAAAAGCTGCGTTCCTTTTTCTTCATAGTTACGATTTATAATTAACATAATGTAATATAAATTAATTAATTAAATGTTAACATTGACGACTTATGAGAACCTACAGGATATATACTCATCGAAAATGTACACATCGTAAACATCATTCTCTATAAATAATTCTTACCTTTAGCCTTTTTATTAATATAGGTAGACCCATGTTCACTGTGATTGGAGAGCATCCCGGTGGATAAATAATTTCATCTTCCTCGCTCATAATTCAGCAGACGGAAAACCCACGAAATAAACGCAACTAAGGTAATATCGCCTCAAGTATCTTTGTGTGATGGTTGTTCAAGTTTTTTCTCCTCCCTTTAATCCTCAGAAGACAATAATAATCCTTTCTATGCTACTGTGAAGTAATTGTTCGTGATTAAAGCAGCCGAATGAATCTTCCGTTTACTAAGGGAGAAAAATAAAAACATACTGAAACAATACGTTATGTTCTAAATATCACGTGATAAAGGTAAATTATGTATATATGAAAATTAGCATGGTCTAACACTTATTCTCTCAACCTATTTTGCTCGAGATAGTTTGAAAACAAATGAACTATTGGTGTAACGGTTGTAATATGCGGTCTACGTAGCAATACTTCGGAATTGATCAACATATTTTTAATATTTTCGGCGCGCAGATTAATATTATAAGCTATAATATGTAAAGTTAATCCTAAATAATAAAAATTCAGGAAATAAAATGATTTATTCTTCTTCGTCCCTAGAGCCTCCAGTTAAAAAGAGCGCGGCTTTATTTACGCCATCATTATCAGCCACACCAACTCTAAATTTTTACCCAATGCAGTTTTTATAAATTGAGGTGTGCTAATATAATAAATTAAATCTCAGGAGTTCTCTTTCGTCTACAGTAATTTAGTGGTGGGAAATTCATTCCCCTTTTATAATTTATCAGGCGATATTTCTTTGATTGCACGCTTAATTTCTTAGATGAAAACCTTCAAGATGACCATGTTTTAATATTTACTTCTATCACTAATGTAGTTTTTAATATTAAGTAAGCCTCATGAAAGGTAGAGGGAAAGTATATATTTTTATCATCATATTCCCAATGAATGTTTGCTACAGTTTGCTAACATAGGAAATTACTTCCTTCTTTAATATCTGCATCCCTAATGACTCATTTTTATCTTTGTAATAAATGTGTTAGGGTTTATAATACTAGAGTAGCATTCATAGGAAAACGAGTTACGTAAACCGTGTCAGAAAGGATGTATTTAGGAACATCAAGTACAGCCGTGAGTTCGGACGTTTGGACATTGTGGTATCACGTGATATGTTCCCACTTTCCCGCGCAAACTTACCTAGTGTATGGGTGATCACAAGGTTGCTGTCAATCTCTTTAAGTCTTTCACGTTTAAGTGAGTTGCGTTAGGTTTTTACTATGGATGTTGCTGAAGTTCGGACAGGACATTTAAGAGTAAAAGATGAAGTTGGAGTAAGGTGTCAAAAACTTTTCCAAGACTTACTCGAAGGGTAAGTTATCATTCCATGTGGTATTCTACTTAAAAGAAGTGCTGGAATAATGGTTGATTGTATGTCTCTCAGGTATAAGGAAAATGGTAAAGTCAAATATATGGAAGCAGCAATTGAACTGAAAAATCCAGATCGCAATACATTGGAAGTCAGCTTTGAAGATATAGAGAAATACAATCAAAATTTAGCTTCTACAATTATCGAGGAATACTATAGGTTGGTAAATCGATTGGCGAGGTCCCTTCTGCAATAATTTTTATTCTTCTAAATACCTTGAATTTTTATTACAGGGTAAATCCTTTCTTATGTCAAGCTGTTTGTAACTTTTCGAAAGACCACGGGGAAGCTAAAGGTGATAAAGAGTATCGAGTGAGCATCGTTGATGTACCTACGCGACTCAATGTGCGTGAGCTCACTACCGCTAGAATTGGGTCTCTGGTGCGAATCTCGGGTCAGGTCGTGCGAACTCATCCAGTTCATCCAGAACTAGTATTGGGCCAATTCATTTGTCTCGACTGTCAAACGGTCATCAAAGATGTGGAGCAGCAATTTAAGGTATGTACGAATAGAATATAAGTATGTATTCAATTATTGAAATGTAAATGACATAACGAGTTTTTCAAAACACAGTCAAAATGTTTGGGATTTTTTCCTTAGGATTAATTTTCTTAAAACTGAGGGACCTTTTCAAGTTGCGATCTTTCTATGAAATGAATCTAGAATAACTAATAATGTGGTAATGCCTTTATCATTAAGTTATAATTATATGATATATGCGTCCAGAAGTATTATAAATATTCACATCTGTAATTGGTGCCTCTTGAAATACTTTCTCGTCTGTTGAGCTTGCAAGAATCCTGCCATGGTAACTTATATGGTGCTTATGTGGTTTCTTTTGGCTAATTTCCGCCCTCTCAAATGACCCCTACATGCTTACCCTTTTATCATTGAATTCACTCCTATTGCCATTATTTATGTCAACATGGGATGTCTTGTTTCAGTTCACAAATCCAACCATTTGTCGAAATCCTGTTTGCAGCAATAGGAGGAGGTTCATGCTCGACTTGGATAAATCAACTTTTGTGGACTTTCAGAAAGTGAGGATACAAGAGACGCAAGCCGAGTTGCCCAGGGGTTGTATTCCTCGCAGGTAATGGAATGAGGTCTCTTATGGATTGTGAAACAGGGCATTTGTCACTTGGATAATTTCTAAAAAAGATCAATTACATTACATATTTGTTTACCAACTATAAAACTCGTATAAAAAATGTTTTTGTTTCCTGCTCCTTTTAGACTCATTTGGGTTTGAACTGTGGAAAAGCTACCTTTATATCAATACTTTGACCCCTTATGTTACCATTGCTTGATACATTTGTAATTTTTTTAAAAGTTGTGAATAGCATTTATTTCTTCTTAAAAAATGGAAACTCTTTTTATCACAGCGTTGAAGTGATTCTTCATGCTGAGGCCGTGGAGACAGTGCAAGCTGGTGACCGATACGACTTCACTGGGACGTTGGTCGTTGTACCTGATGTGGGGGCGTTAACTGGGGGTATCACTCAGAAGATGTCGCATCACAAGGCAGGAGAAGCTGCAGATGCTGGCATCCGAGGTTTGAAGGCCCTCGGCGTTCGTGAACTTAACTATAAATTAGCGTTTGTAGCGTGCAGTGTCACACCTACCAACCAAAGGGTAAGTTACATTCTTCATAAGTGGCATAATTTGTCAAATCATAATGTAAATAATAGTCCTGAATTTAATTGGAGGCTGTGCATGTTGCTTTTGGCACAAATTTTTATATTTGGGAAATCTAAATTTCCTAACTCAGAAATTATGAATATACTTGTACAATTCAACAAGTACAGTATAAGCACTGCTTCCAGTGATTGCTCTAATTTCAACTCTCTAATTTGCTGGGAAGTGCCTAAAAAATAATCCCTGTGATGCATTCTTGTGGAAAAATTAGGATTCTGGGGCCTTTATGTATTTTTTATTTTTTGATGAATAGTCAGATTTTACAGCTGTGCGTAGTGTTCCAAGCTATCTCCTGTGGTACAAATAATGAAATGCGTAATACATTCCCTCCCTTATTCAAAACCCATCAGAAAATGGGATATTGAGATGAAACCAGCCGTAGAAATTAACTTATTGTGGAAAATACACAATCTTTGGAAATTCGTAAATTCTGTTGAGCAAATGATTTTCCCCTGCTATTGAAATTTTCAGAAGTTTGTCACGGATGTGATTTTATTTTGCAGTTTGGAGGCTCTCCGATGCAAATGGAGGAGATGACGGCAGAAGCGATGAAAGAGCAGATGACAGAGGCTGAGTGGAACAGAATTTACGAAATGAGTCGGGACAGAACCCTTTACCAGAACCTCACCACCAGTTTGTTTCCTTCAATTCATGGAAATGACGAAGTGAAAAAAGGTATTTCTATTTAAGTTATTAAAATCTTAATTAATTTCACGGTGTTAAATAATAATTTTTACTTTTTTGTTAATGTGGCATTCAGTCATGTTTTTGTTATTTCCTTAAATTTTCACTTTAAGGATGCCCTGAATTTTAAGAATGCATGTAAGAGCTTCTTCCCCATTTCCTATACTTTTTAGCTAAATAAATCGTGTTCTAAATTTAAGATAACTCGGTAAATTTATTAGATATTAGGTTTCTGAATGCTTTTACAGTGCCTTTATGTGGTTAGCTCTAATCATTTTTCATTAGGCATCATTCTCATGCTGTTTGGAGGAGTTCCAAAATCGACGCAGGAATCCACTACTCTCAGAGGAGATATCAATTGCTGTATCGTTGGTGACCCAAGCACTGCTAAGTCTCAGTTCCTTAAGCAAGTTAGTATAATTTCATCATTCATCAGTGCTGGGCTAAATATTTCTAATATCTCCAGTTTTCTCTTTAGGTATAGAATAAATTATTTGTTTATAACTGCTACTTCTAATGGAAGTCCTTTAATGAAACTTCCTTAGAGTAATTAAGAATTGGAAGGAGTCACTTGACTTCCTCTAAATACTAAAAAGATCGCAAAGAAATTGTACAATAATGTTCATAGATTAATTTATTCAAATAACCATAGTTTTGGTGTTGGGTTACTCCATCAGGTATTTAAATGTTCAAGTCAACAGCTTAAATAGTAAACAAAAGTATAATAAATAGCATCTCAGAGGGATTGAGTCCATTTGGAGGAGTAAAATAGAAGAGCAACATTTCTCACTGTGAGCAAGTAAATGATGGTGGAAAGGCAACCATTATTATTTGCAGTTGTATGGATGGCGTTTAATTCTTTTTTGAAATCAGCAGAGGACATCTACATCTACATTAATACCCTACAAGCCGCCTTTCGGCGTGTGGCAGGGGGTGTAAACACCAGTGGAATCTAAATTACTTCCTTATTCGGTTATTGTCACGTATTGTTCGCGGAAAGAATGAATCTCTAAAACGATTCGTCCTAGCATCTATTTCTCTTAACTTACGGTCATTATCGGATCGACCGACGTAGCAGGGGGGTTGCATGATACCGATTGTATCTTTGGAAAATGTAGTTTCCCTGAATTTATTAAGCAATCGCAGCCTAGCTTCCAATCTCCTTTCTTTCAAGGATTCCCAACCTACGTCTGAGAGCATTTTTGTAACGCTTGCTTTTTTATCGTAGCATTTCTTAACAAAACGAACCGCTTTACGCTGCACTTTCTCGAGTTCTCGAGTACACGTTTCATCCCCCATATACTTGCCGCATATTCCAGAAGGGGTCTGACCAAGGTAAAATAACATCGCTCTCTCACCTTTTCGTCGCATTTACCGACAATACGCTTTACAAAGCCAAGCCTTTTACTTGCTTTGCCGCAGATTTTTCGAATATGCGTGCTCCAATTTAAGTTATTAGTAATGTTGATCCCGAGATATTTAACTGAACCTACTACTTTGATAGGACATCAGTATTTTAATAAGTTCGTTAAGGAGGGAATGATTGGCAGCAATTTAAATATACTCATAAAGTAGTTCCTTTTCCACTACTTTTTTTTATATTTAAGAAATGCTTGACCAGTTTTGACTAATGATTGCCATCATCTGGACTTTTTATTATCGATTTCCCAATACCTTGTCTGATTCTGTGATGAAAGTCAGCAAGTTTATGCGTGTGTAATGGTGGTTAGAAGCAGTGCGTATTACAGAATCTTTGTGAGTGTTTTCTGTATATGAAAAATTGAACCTTGTTGTCGGAGATAAGTATTTTGAGATTAAAAAAGTTGGAGTGATCTATTTCAAATTCATAAGGGAAATATGAAAAGAGTTTTACAAATGCAAACTATGTTGGCTAGCAAGGGGGATTTAGTATGAAAAAAATTGAGATTTGACGTGAATGAGAAAAAATTCAGCAAGGAAAGAGGTAGTACCATTGCAAGTCCGTTAGTTTGACCACAAAAGGAACCACTGGACCGATAAAAATTTGGCCCATGCATGTAAACTGTTGAATTCTCTTTTATAGTTATTGTCTTAGATAATTATTATTTACATTATTTTCTTTGTGATATTTAGAGTGTCATCTACCTGAATATTAGTGAAAAGGTCTTGAATTTTAAAAGATAGCACCTTACATTCAGGTGGTTGGTTTATGGAACTTGGGATTGGAATGGAAATAGAATTAGGGTAGTTTTTTTGCTTGTATTTCAATTCCATAGTAATTTTTTTTAGAATTATGTTCCACCAGATTCCAATGGGGGCTCTTTATTATAATTCCTTATGAAAGTTGGCAAATTAAATTGAAAAAATGTGTACCTTAAGGAATAAATATGTCTAACTTTTTGAAAGTATTTATTTTTACCTTTGTGTTAAGTATCAGATTGAGTGTTTTTTGTAGCATGTTTTTTGCTTAGAACGTTATAATTAGGACTCGATTGATTATAAGGAATCAGAAAGAGTACACCGGCATGGGACATTCTTCAAATCTCAACTTACATAAGTGGACCATTTCTCGAGTCACTTTATAACATAATTTTGATGCAAGTGGTGTGCTATCTATTTGCTATAGTAAATTTGTGTAGATACAGCCCTACTTGCTTCTTAGCTAGCTTTTCCCACTTTTCAGCTATTGGAAATTGATCTGTAAGTGCATGTATGATGAGCATATGTAAGTCAGGAACTGTCTGTTTTTAAATATTCAGTGTTAAATTTGAATTTCCATGCATATGAAGTTGTACAAGGAAAGGGTAGAGGTGACTTTGCACATAAGGGCTTGCATCCAGGAAAATTCCTAAGGAAGAACGGGCTTGAAAAAAGTCTGACGGGGCTTGGAATCGAACCCTGGATCTTCCTCTATCCAGGAGGCTGCCTTAACCATTTAAATTAGAATACATCTTTTGTTTCAATAATTTAATTATAGTCTTTGTCTTGCTTGGTTGAATATTAGCTCATGTATGGCAATGCCTAAATGTTCCTTTGCAGTTTTCATCGCAGATTTAATTTATTTTAAATATTATTACAGCTCACCTTTTAATTAAAAGTATTTAATGAAAAGCTCAAATGATTCTGTGCTTTTCAAATTTTTTTCTTAAAGTTCGCTGATTACAGATTGAAACTCAAACATGTACGGATTTCTGCTAATGCGACTTGTGCTATTTTTTTCTGATCAGTTTTATCCCCTTCCTCTTATCCTCTTCCACACCATCATGATTAAATACTTAAGGTACCCTTAGAAGGGTGTCCTGGACTTGAGGATAAGTAATGCACATCTGGTTCTTCATTCCTTACATGGAATCACGCTTTTAACCATGAACGTAAGAGGATACTGAAAGAATGTTTACAGCTGTAAATGGGACAGATACGAGGGCAGTGTCTCTGAAGCAAGCGCCGTATTGAATAGACAAGGAATAATTGGAATGGAATAAATAAAATTGTATATGGGGACCTCGTCAACTCGCCATTTTATTGCTCTTTGATTCAGTCTAGGAAAATAAATAAAATGCAAATATAGTGAATTAATGAACTAATAAACAGATTAGATATAAATTTAGATTGTTAAAAACCTTAAAATATGAAGATAAAATTAAATGAAAATAACTTTGCATACTTAATGTTAAACGTAGGTGGTCGACAATTTTCTCAAACACGGCTGAATTTATCGCAAAAAATATAATAAGCAACAGGTAACTTCGACTATGTTACCGTAATTGTCTTACCTTGTCGGCCTGTTTTTTTTTTACATTGAGAAAATTTTAAATTTGTTTCACTTGTGCTTATTTTAGTGTATGTTTACTCAGCTATCTTCAATTTTGTTTATCTTCGAAAATCTTTATAACTCTTAGAACTTTATTAGAATTGGCTCCTTTTGCAATAGAAATTATATAAAAAAACATGGCGATTAATGTTCAGTGAATACTTGATACCCGTAAAAATATACTCTTATATTTAGTGATAGAAAACTTGAATATTGACAGAAGCTTTTTGATAAATTTATCACTGCTGATTTTGGGGAGGAGATAACTGATATTGTTATCCCAGTTATATACTTACGCGACCTTTGGGAGAAAACAAAAAAGCGATACAGGGAAGTAGTTGCCAGGACAGACAGTTACTTTTGGTTGTTTTTCCTGTGAAGTATCAAAGAAGCTAATAGCTCTTCTGGTTAAATAAGGATTTCGGTGTTTTACACCCCCTGCCAAGCGCCACTGGTGGATTGCAGGGTTTAAATGTAAATATATTACGTATATGAAGGATGGGTGGGAAAATCAAATGGTAAATTATGTAACTGATTAAAATTAACAATATGTGTACCGTATATGCCAATGTATAAGTGGACCTGTGAAGCCTTAAAAAATATCTCTCAAAAACCAGGGATCAATTTATGTGCCGAATACAAAATTTAACCCTTTACCACTAAGGGGTAAATAGTGAATAATAAGTGAAACTGCCTGCTTAACACTTGTGGAACACAAACTCTTGCAACTGATCACAATTAATTCTTACTGAAACTAATTTTTGGCAAGTCTAATTAACATAGATATCATATAAAACAATCTTAATCACGAAATACAATTGTGGCCTAAAGTATGTTATGGCTTGTTTTCATATCAAAAGAGTTGAATCAATAAACCATTTTCATATCTTTATAATAAATTTGACGCATGTTTATTCCTCGCAAATTATATTAATTTCTTCACAGTTATTTTATTTAACAAAAATTTAATATATCTATTATATATAGATGCTTCTCCGGATATCTATTATATATAGACGCTTCTCCGGATATACCTATATATATATAGGGGATCAAAATTCTAACCATGTTCCAGAAGTGCCACTGCCTTGAAATTTTTACGACATATTGGCCATAACGTGCAACCTCCAGGAAAAAGCCGACATTGAACCTCGGTGTCATGGGTTCGATTCCAGAAGGCCCCAAAGTCGCGATTTTGTCCATAAGAATACATGGCGGGGATTTTCGAAAATTTTTTTGAGGCACTTCCCGGTAAAGGAGAGATTTGAAATTCAAGGGATCGCTAGATGCCGTGTATATCTAAAGGAAACCATAAAGACATCTACGAATATTATCCTTGGTTCGATGCTAGGTCGGGGCAAAAATCGGCCGTTTAAAATGCATTATGGCGATTTTTAAGATTTTTTTTGGACCCTTTTCCGATGGCATAGAAACTTGAGATTCGGTATGAGCTTAGATACCATAAAAATATATCATAATCAAATTTTACGTATTTGCTGATGGTCCTTGGTTCGATCCCAGAGGGAAATTTAAATTCCTCAATGCATTTCTTACGGAGATTACGGAATCAAATTTTAGGTACTTCCCGGCACGATATCGACTTCAAACTTTGCATATAGAAAGATCAAGTACATACAAATCAAACAGTGCATTCACAGCTATCAATGTGTCCTGGGTTCGACACCAGGTGTCTCTGCAATCAGAAGTTGATCCGATTTTTAGGAATTATTTTGAAACCTTTGCCAATTATATAGAAACTTCAAATTCGGCATATAGATAGAGATCATAAATAACTTTCAGAAACATTTTTTAGATTTCCAAAATCGTCCTTGGTTCGAATCCAGAGAGCCATTTAAATTCGTAAAAATTAGAACGTTTTTTGAGGCAGTTGTAGCCAATATTTCACAATTGAATTTTCACACATAGTTAGAGATGGTGATGTTCTATTGTGCTGCATAGTAAGTTCACAGTAAAGACCCGGGTTCGATGCCAGACGATGGAATTTCAGCGAATTTTAAGAAAAATTTCAATCCATTTTTTTTTTTGATGGCCGTCCCGATATGATGCCGACATGAAAATAGTGTTGACGATCTGCTTGCAGTATGCAAGCAACATTTAACTCGTACCTATATATATATACATAAGTTATATATAGGGGATCAAAATTCTAACCATGTTCCAGAAGTGCCAATGCCTTGAAATTTTTACGACATATTGGCCATAACGTGTAACCTCCAGGAAAAAGCCGACCTTGAACCTCGGTGTCATGGCTTCGATTCCAGAAGGCCCCAAAGTCGCGATTTTCCCCATAAGGATACATGGCGGGGATTTTCGAAAATTATTTTGAGGCACTTCCCGGAAAAGGAGAGATTTGAAATTCAAGGGATCGCTAGATGCCGTGCATATCTAAAGTAAACCTTAAGGACATTTACGAATATGATCCTTGGTTCGATGCTAGGTCGGGGCAAAAATCGGCCGTTTAAAATGCATTGTGGCGATTTTTACGATTTTTTTTGGACCCATTTCCGATGGCATAGAAACTTGAAATTCGGTATGAGGTTAGATACCGAAAAATTATATCATAATCAAATTTTACATATTCGCTGATGGTCCTTGCTTCGATCCCAGAGGGACATTTAAATTCCTCAATGCATTTCTTACGGAGATAACGGAGACAAATTTTAGGTACTTCCCGGCACGATATCGACTTCAAACTTTGCATACAGAAAGATCAAGTCCATACAAATCAAACAGTGCATTCACAGCTATCAATGTGTCCTGGGTTCGACACCAGGTGTCTCTGCAATCAGAAGTTGATCCGATTTTTAGGAATTATTTTGAAACCTTTGCCAATAATATAGAAACTTCAAATTCGGCATATATATAGATATTATAAATAACTTTCAGAAACAATTTTTAGATTTCCAAGATTGTCCTTGGTTCGAATCCAGAGAGCCAATGAAATTCGTGAAAATTCGAACGTCTTTTGAGGCAATTGTAGCCCATATTTCTGCTTAAATTTTCACACTTAGTTAGAGATGGTGATGTTCTATTATGCTGCATCGTATGTTCACAGTAAAGACCCGGGATCGATGCCAGACGATGGAATTTCAGCGAATTTTAAGAAAAATTTCAATCCATTTTTTTCTTTTGATGGCCGTCCCGATATGATGCCGACATGAAAATAGTGTTGTCGATCTGCTTGCAGTATGCAAGCAACATTTAACTCGTATTTCAATACTTTCTTTTTACAAAAGAAAATTAATAAGCTCATGATGGTTTGTTTATATGATTGTTATCAGTGATGGGAAAAGTACTGAAAAAATGTAATTGGGCTCAATTACAATTACTCTAACAACTTTGTAATCAGTTACAATTACAAATTACTTTTTGAAAAAGTTATCAGTAGGATTACAATTTTTCTCCTGTAGATTATGCAATCTCAGTCAATATTTTTTCAAACAGGGAGTACTAACATGCAATTTAACATTTGAATTTAATGCCATAGTGTTAAAGTTTAATTCAAATTTTGATTACTACAGTAATTACAGTGCCTAACTATTTATGTTCTAAAATTTACGCCTGTGGATGAAGATGGATTCTAAAATCAACAACATGCAAATAAATAGAAATCTCTCAAAATATCAGAAATATATTGAAGAAAAAAATCAATATCAATATGCAAATTCAATTTGTAATACAATTGCATTTTAAAATTTTCGTCAGATATTTTGCCACTTTTTGGTGGCAAAATATGTTTGCTTACGCTAAACAGCCGCTCCACAGGAGCACTGGATGGCAGGGAAGCGTTTGATTTTAGGAATGTTTTTTTTTATAATCAGGAATTGGTTAATTGACTCAATTTCTTTTGAGGTACAGAGTATACATAATTGTGTGCAGTTTTATAACAGATGTGTATTCAGGTTTTTTCCCAACAAAGGTTGTTCTTCAGCTGGAAATACGACTTTTTGTTGAATGTCTTTCAGGTAGCAGATTTTAGTCCCAGGGCAGTTTACACGTCTGGCAAAGCCTCAACAGCTGCTGGTCTCACGGCTGGTGTAGTGCGTGACGAAGAATCAGCCGATTTTGTAATTGAAGCTGGAGCGTTGATGTTGGCGGATGGTGGAGTGTGCTGCATTGACGAGTTCGATAAAATGGATCCGCGAGATCAAGTGGCAATCCACGAAGCCATGGAACAGCAGACCATCTCCATTGCCAAAGTAAGCTCCTAATGCTTGTTTTGCTGCCCAACATTTCCCAAGCAGATTAGTTCATTGTTCTCAATTCTTTCTGTTACACTGTTCAATCAAAACATTTTGTGGGCCGTTATGAAAAATCTCATTGAAGCAAAGTTCCTTTGAATCGGAAAGTTGGATGAGCCACATCTGTTTGGAATAATTCATGCTGTTGTCATTTTTGACTGTCAAATTTGTTAAATGGAGGAGCAAACCTTCTCTTAAGGATGTCATCAGTTTCCCATTTTTACAAAATTGTAAACAATGTGGAAATTATTGTAGTTCTAAAACTGATATGTAAAATGTACATTTTTACCATTTAGACTGAAGTAGTTTTCATTCACATCATAGTCTTGTACAGAAAATGATGTCAGCCCCATCTAGCTATACAATTACTTCAATCTTTTAATTTCCTTTTTCCATACCATTTATATGGAAGGATTTAGTATAAGTGTAGCTTCTCATCCAGGTCTTATATGTTTATAAGTTCTATAAGTCCTGTCCCGAATGTTTGGTTTGCCATGCAGTGGATGCTCATTCATTATTTGCTCAAATGCTAAAAACTTGCAAATTGTGATGTGAAGCTGAATTGTGGCTGGCTTCATACATCTTATTTATAAAATAGCAGAAACTGGTTAGTTTTGCATTCACCAACTGGTGAGTTTTCCCTTAGCACAGTATTATCCTGGTTCAATAAAAGCTAGCGCAAATTGCTCGCTTACTGCTGTTGCTGAGTGTTGTGTTCATTACATGCGTATTTATGTTTGCAAAAATGAATGCAGTTGCCTCTTGGTTGGAACAACCATTTTCTTCCAGAAGTTAGGAAGATAACACTCAATAATTAAACATCATTTACAAATAGGTATGGATGGAACAAAAATAATTAATAATACATTCTGGTAGTTATTCAAAGATGTATTTCATGTCATTTTTACGAGATTTTATAATTAAGTAATTTCAAAGCTCTTAGTGAGGTGCGCATGAATTGTACCTCACCACAATATCAGATCACCAGCCTCCACTTTGGTTCATTTCCTGAAATTGCCATTGTTATTGTCTTCCCAAGTTGTCACTTTAAATACAAGGTATGTTCAAAAAGTTCCCGAACTTATTTTTTCCCCGCTGCTGTGACTGTGTAACTTGACATGTGTATGTAGGCTCCAGCAGAAAGAAGGGAAATTCGCAGTTTGAACAGCATACCATTATTGAGGTTCTTTGTTTTGCTGTTTCATCACCTGTATTCAGTCTGTCCAGAAGGGTAGGGTCAGCGTTGATGTTGTCAGCAGCATCCTCTCCTCCTCCTGCTCAGCAGTAAGGTTCTTGTAGACCAAGTGCTGGTGCATTTGCAAAATGGCATGACAGCTAACAACAGAGATATTAGCTACATCCATGATGGTTTGGCGATGATCTGCATGGTTAATGTGTCACACTTGAGCAATGGTTTCATCATTAAATGGAAAAAATAAGTTAGGAAGTTTATGAACATACCTGATTCATCAGTACCCTTAATTTCATATTTTAATATTTTTTGAAATAGGCTGGGGTAAGAGCTACGTTGAATGCTCGTACTTCCATCCTAGCAGCAGCGAATCCTGTTGGTGGCCGCTATGATCGAACGAAGTCCCTGCAGCAAAATGTCTCCCTCACCGCTCCACTAATGTCGAGATTCGATCTCTTCTTTATTCTTGTGGACGAGTGTAATGAGGTAAGTTTTCCTTTAATTGTTACTATGTGATCAAGTATAGCAGTTACACAATTATTTTATGCCAAAATCTAAAAGAATGAACTACTATGTCCAAAAATGCCTTTCCGAAACCAGGATTTATATCATCATCAACTAAATCTTAGGTGGTCTTTAGGACTCTATTTGAGAACTTGTTTAGTAAAATCACTGGCCCTGTTTCAAGGTGAATGTGTAACCTATTTTCAGTGGTGTGTATGATCTATGTAAACAAGGCAATTAATAATTAGCTCACTTCATTTTCCTTTCACTTCTTGAAAGGTCTGATGAGAATCATTCCAAGTCTTTCTATAATGTTCTCAGCTTTATTTGATGATTAGTGCCCAGGTCGCATAACTTTAATTTACTTCAGGAAGAACATGCTGATCTTATTCTTTTCATCCTCTGGAATTTTTTTCAACATAGGCAGAACCTCCCCTGCCTTTGCAATCCTCAATAGTTTTGTGGTTAGTGTGCTCGCCTAGCTATGCTGAGATCTGTGCTTGTAATCTTGGTTAGGGCGTAATTGTAAGAATGGTCTAGTAAAGCCAAAAGTTGTTATATTTAAGTTATGATTATTATTGTACAGTCCTGGCCAAAATTAACGCAGCACCGGCCGTAAGGATCGCATGGTAGGTGCTGCGTTAATTTTGGCCAGGAGTGTACATAATCAATCCCAGCATGATAGAGCAATATATTCCTGGTTGTACATTTACCATCTTTGATTCAAGTAAAGCAGAGGAAGAAATATCACAACACTTTGCACGTGCATGAGTCAGCATTCACAGAAACTTCTCACTACGATTGACTGGCAACACTGAGGAAAGCCTCGAAAAAGAGTAATATTTGAGTCAGAGCCTAGAACTTAGACAAATTTCATCTCTTTCGAACTATTCTTAAATCCTTCGCGCAATCTCTCCCAGAGTTCTTCATATTTATTTCAGCATTTCTCTTTCACAGTTTTATAGAATGGAATCTTAAATACACTAAAATGTATGGACAATAATTTGGACTTTATTTCTAAAATATGTGAAGATTGGCAATTCAGTTTGAACATAGATAAATGTGTAGCCTTAAGGACGAGGTGGGGCGTTAGAGTGGAAATATGTGACGTCTTGATTCTCACTTTTAGCAAACAAGATTTTTTCAGTCTGGAGGAAAAAAATATATATTTTGCGGGATTATAGCGATAGAGGTTTGCTGGAAAACAGTGTATTTTAACAAATTTTCCCAACTTAGAGGTATTTGACAGGGCTTCCTGATTTCTCGAAACACGATAAATCTTTCCCTTCAAATGTAGCAGGTTTTCAAAAACCTATGCGCCACTTACAAGAACAAACCAGTCGTAAGGCAAGGAACTTTACTCAGGCTTATAGGTGACTATTTCTTCATTGTGGTCTTAACATCAAGAGATGGACAGCCTGTGCGAGCTAAGCTTATGTATTTTTATATAAAAAAACTTATAAAGGAAACTTTAACTAAAAAAATAAAACTTTTTTCAAGTCTATTCTTCCTTTGGTTTTATCCTGGCTGCAGCCATTTCGTGCAAAATAACCTTACCTAATTTCCTTGAATACCCACCTTAAGGAGGTTTCCTTTCCTTCACTATGTGTGGCTGGTGCTTATATTAAGCCATGACAGCGGATGAAATCGCTAAATCCATGGCCCACATAGTCTCCCGAGAATAGCTTGAGAGGATGTTCCGGCAGGATAGCTCAACAGACAGAGCACCTGACCGGCTATCGGGAGACCCTGGTTCGATTTCTGGTCCCGTCGGACTTTCTTCAAGTCAATTCTTCGTTAGAGAAGTTAATTCCTTGGAAACTTAAGTCAAGATCATACTTGATTAATTCATTTGTGAAGTATGATCTGCGGTACAGGGTACCAATTGTAGCGTACAATCTCTCATTGAGGTTGTGCATGATTTCACCAAGGGGCAAGAATAGTATGCCTAATGGTTGATTGCCAGCCAATCGAAACCTCAGTTTTCATTTACTTTTAATATTCTCAATGGTTGAAGTATTATAGAACCCAATTTCGATTGCATTCAAACTCATTAATCAAATATATTCTACATTGAAATTAACTTTTTTAGAGCAATAAACTCCTTGAATAGGAGAATCGTATGGATAGTGCGATGTATGAATGGAGCATCCGTAGAGATGTGATATCCTTGCATTTTATTATTTTTTCAGTCAGCATGGTTAAAGTGAATTGATGTCTCATGAGGAAAACCATTTGCTATTAGACAAATTTTACTCCCTATTACAAATAGCCTGGTGGAGGTGAAAATTGTTGATTACAGTTTTCACCAAATAAAAGCTGGTAATAGTGATGTCAATTCTTGTCAAAACGTGAATTGCTAAGAAACACTATGACAACTTCCTCAACAAATGGACTAGATTGGATTTTATCAAAAGGATATTTGTAATACATTATGCCATGGAAAACTACACTGCTCGAGAGTAAATACAACGGTAAGAATAGTGGTTCCTGAATTCGTTTTTTTTTTTAACCCTTGTGTAGGCACCCGGGTACCCACTAAGGTATAATTTTGCTTGTACGTTGATTATAAAGAAAGATATCGCTTTGATGCTTCAGTTCGTCGTTATCTACCTGAATCCCTAGTAAATACTACCATTATAAATACGTTAACTATATTTAAAGGTTGAATAAAAGCATTAAAAGTTCACATATGTCTTGGGGGCCTTCAGGGTACCCACCTGAAGTTTCCTTCTCATTTTCTGACACATATGTGTTGGAATTCGTTCCTTGAAAACTTTATTCAATAAATAGACATTTTCTGAAGATATTAAAGCTATTTCTATATCAATTGAAGGGTTAGAACTTTTATTATGAATAAAAATAGAAAGGTATGTTTCTTACTTCCGGAAAACAGCCAGTGTCAGTCCCGCGAAACATCGGCTTTTTTGTTAAGGAGGCTCAACTTTGGAGCCGTATAAAAGTTTAAGTAGAAATTGCACAAAAAAACAAGTGACATCAACGTTTAATACGTTCTATTTCACATGTAACCATATAAGCTAATTATTTCTGTTTTCATAACATTTGGTATTTATCATAGATGGAATGGAAAAGTGCCCATTTTTACGAGCTGTTTCACGGAGTGCTCTTTTTGAACGTTTTTTCCTCAAACGCTATTACTTCAATCACAAAGTAATATTGGTAGAATATTAATACATTTATTGTTAATGAAACACGAAGTTTCAGAATATTTCTATCAAATGATAAAAAGTTGTTGTCGATTTTGTGAAACAACTTTTTCTCGGAAATGGATAGCCGTAGAAGTACAAAATTGGGTTCATTAGAAAGATTTCTAAATGAGTTTTCACGGTAAATAATTATTGTTCACTACAAGTTAGCGGATTTTTTTATACGAATCCGTACGCACTCCGTGAAACAGCTCGTAAAAATGGGCACTTTTCCGTTCCATCTATGATAAATACCAAATGTTATGAAAACAGAAATAATTAGCTTATATGGTTACACGCACAATAGAACATACTAAACGTTGATGTCACTTGTTTTTTTGTGCAATTTCTACTTTAAATTTTACAAGGCTTCAAAATTGAATTTTTAATGAAAAAAAAGGAATTCAGGCGTCAAGAATCAAAGAATAAACATACCTTTCTGATTTTGTTAATTGTAGAAGTTCTAACCGGTCAAATGATATAAAAATGACTTTAATACCTTCATAAAATATCTATTTATTAAATAAAATGTTCAGAGAACGAATTCCTTTACAAATGTGTTCAAAAATGAGATCTAAAGAGGTGGGTACCCCGGGTGCCCAACAACGTAGGTAAAGTTGGGTGCCTACACAAGGGTTAATGTTGAATTCTCTTTGCAAGAATTCTATTCCATCTCAATTCTAGTATTTAGACATTAAATTTGCAAGATTATACCTCAAAATGTTCATTTTAACGTCTGATATTCCGCTATCAAACAATCTTGTTTGTTACTATTTCCCAGCATGAGTTTTGAGTTTTCTACACAATTATTTTGATCACGACTAACTTTGAATGAAGAATGGCAAAAAATAAAGGCAATGAGGCAAAGGCACTACTTGGAAATCTCGCGAAGGTGCATCTTAAATGTCTACATATATTTACGATACTTAAAGTCTATTGCCTATGTGTAAGGAGTTTGAATATTGTCTGTTTTTACTGGCTCTATTCAAAGTTGCTGAATTGTCGGAGGTAGAGTGATTTCAGTTGGTTTCCGCATAATCCCCACTGGTGGTGCGATAATTCTTTCCCCCGTTGTACATCAGTATAATGTGGATTTAGGAGTGCCTTTTACTTGACGAGCCTAGGAAAAACTTGATTTGCGTGAATATATCAGTGGAGGCCTTAGAATGTATTTAAGATTGTTGAAAATAGAGTAGTTAGTAAATCTACGTGTTGGTACACAGCACATTGCCCTTGTGCATCCTCTGCTAATTATGTATTTGTAAGAAATCAGTTTTTTAAAATAACAAATATTCTCTTCAGTTTCTGGTCTGTTCATTGACTGCCTTATTCAGATTCTTGATTATGAAAATTCTGCCATGTTCGCCAACAACTAATTTGCTTTAATCTCATATGTTTGCATCTTTGCCTGCAACTAAGGAACCCCTTCACTTTCAACATTTTTTGCTAATAACATATCGTTTGTGTAAGCTTATCATTTTCTTTTACAGCACCAGTAAAATAGTCGAATAAAGCAAATATTTACGTTAATAATGGTTTAACTGTAAATTTTGTCCTGTCCAAATCGATTTATGACCAGTTCGTGAGAAGGTAACCATCTTGGAGGTCAATAACCAGTTGTTTCTCTGCACTACAATGGATTCATAATCTACTGATTCAGACAGCTTCATTTCTGTTATACTGGCCCAAGAGAGCATCAAAATAATTTTAACTAAAAAATGTGTTTTTGGTATGTCAATAGGGTGTTGAAGTAGAATGATTTCAGTCATATAACCAATAGTTTAAGCTCTAAAATAATGGATGTTTAAAATTTTTAGATTTGAAAACACTGCTCAAAGAACCAATTTTTTCTTATTGCTCTGTAGGTCATTCGACCTTGTTTTAATTTATGAAGTTCCTGAAAGTCATTGGCAAGTAACAACACAATAATCTAATTGTATACCTTTGTTTTATCATGAATTTATAATCATTATTTTAACTAATTAATGCTTTTTGTTCCTTTTTAAGAGAATATTTTATCTACTTTTAGGTTGTGGATTATGCCATTGCTAAAAAAATTATAGACTTGCATAGCAACATTGAGGACTCAATAGAGAGGGTGTACACCCAAGAAGAGGTGCTCAGATATATAGCGTTTGCGCGTCAGTTCAAACCAGTGATAGTGGAGGTGAGTGGAATGATGTGTTTGCTCATGTTATAAAACTTAAAAAATTGAATGGTTTAGAGAATTAATGTATGCTGATCGTAATTTGATTCTTCCTGTTTTCTTTGATACTTTGATGTGTTGAACATTGTTTTCCTAAATGCTTAGTTCGCTGTAACTCAAAGAAGCATTCTAATAATTGGTTTAGTAACGAACTTGAATCCATAAGATACCAAGTTATTTCCCTGTACAATCATCTCAAGTCGGGAAATGAGTCTGTAAGATTAGAATATAATATAATTAGGAAAGAGTATGGGGATAACATTATTCTTGCTAAAAGGAGTGCTAATATTGACTATGTTAATGAATCGAATAACACCTCTTGGGCTGCTTGGAAGGTTATTAAAGGTGAACTTAAAATCTGAGACAAAACTTTCCAGTCACTCAAGGTAACTCCCGATAACTTCAACAACCACTTTACCATATCTGGTCAGGATATTTGCTCCAAATTTTATTTCAAACCTGCTTGTGTTATAAACATGCTTAGTAACTATGTGCTCGTACACAAATTACTTAATGCAAAATTCTCCAATTCGACCCCTTCTCGCATGTAGCAGGACTGTAACTCCAGACCATATCCTCTCCGCCGCGTAACGAGTGCTTTGTGAAAAGTTTTGGGCTTATGTTCAGGAAAGAAACATTTTTAGTTCCCTATAATAATTCACTTTTTAATGAACAATTTCAATTTTAAAGGCCTTTCATACACTTCACCTAGATTCAATGCCATTACCTGTTGATGATTAGCACAAAACACAGACAAGGGAATACCTACCACACTCCACTCCCACTACTTCTGTTCGACACTCGCTCGGATCAGAGCTGCCAATTTTACCCGGTAAATTGCAAGCGAATTTTAAATTCAAACATTAAACAAGCAGAAATTTTGCTATTTTTTGCCGTTCTAAAACCATGACGTAACACAAACCTTGACCCCATACTCCCCCCCCCCCTGCATCAGGACCGTAGCGCCTTGTCGAACCCCTCCCCCTGAATTGCATTATGTAATTTGTGTACAGCCCCTATTCTGTGCATTGTTGACCTTTTAAATGGATACGGGCCACTCCTTCTGATATAATTAAAATTGTTCAGACGTTTATTAACTGTGGAAGCATTGATATCTTCGGCCTATCAAATTTTTTCATTAAACAAATCATTTGCCTTATTGCTGAACCTTTAGCTATTTCCATCAATATTTGTCTCTAATCTGGTACTTTTCCTGGGAAATGAATGTATTCCAGTGTAGTACCAATATTTAAGAAGGATGGTATTAATGATATGCTTTGTTATAGGCCTATATCTATTAAACCTGTTTCAATTCATACTGTCAATTCTAGGCGCAAAATTACGGGAGTGAATAATAATGAAATTCATAAAAATTCATAGTGAATACCTTCTAGCGTAGGAAATCGCAACAAATGGAAAAATAATGTTTGCAGAGTAAATTTAACCTCAGCAAGTGAAGTTAAGTATTTTGTAGAAACTTCAACTTCAAAGTCATCGTCAGGAAAGCACACAGGAAACATGTAGCAAAAGGAAATAGATAGATGGACCCATCATTGGGAAGGTTAGGCCCAGGTGGGCCTCTCTTCCATCTAACCTTGTATGTCAATAATATTTCAAGTTAACTAATTTATAAAATCAAACAAAAAAGAAAGAGCAGTGTGTGGGAAAAAATCTTTACAACGGACAAAGAAAAAACCAACCCAAGAGACAAGATATTGTGTGTCGAAAAGCTTCTCGTTAATAACCGCTAAAGGTGCTGTGGGACGGGTGCAATAGTTTGCAATCCTATTTTTCTTCCTATTCATATACTTTTATGAAATTTAGAAAAATGATTGTGGAATTCTTCATCTGAACAACTTCTCGTGAATATGTGTGATCAAAATTTAAAATATTCCTCTTACACGTTGATAAATTCTCATAAATTTTAACTATGAAATTAATTTAGGAAAATTGCTTTCACTAGAAAGTTTGCTAAAAATATTATTGTTATAGCGCAGAAAACTGGAATTCCAAATCTCTAATCATGTGTGCAAAATTAGAAAAATGGGTTTAGGGGGCATTGGCCTTAACGGACTCCTTATGAATCCAGTCGGCTTGTCCTTTATGTGAGGCATATCAAACATTATAGAAAGGTAAAGAATATATTGCTAATCAAGCCCTAAGGTTTAATGTAAATAGCTTCCACTCTAGGCATAAAAACAACTTTGATATACTTCGATGTAGAATTTCCAAGTCTCTTAACCACTCCAAAGTGAAGTGCCTTCAAGTCTGCAATAATTTTCCAACTCAGGTGCAGAATCTTAATTTAAATAACTGTTGGAATCAATTACTTTTATTATTAGTATTATTTGACGAAAGATAAGTTACAATGATGGTTAAAAGAAGGTTGGGTAAGTAAGGACATTTCCCCTTTATAGGAAGCTGAGGAATTGCTCGTGGAGATGTATGGGCGTTTGCGGCAGAGGGATGGAGGCTCTGCTGGCAGTGGGAATGCGAGGTCCACTTGGCGAATCACTGTACGTCAGCTTGAGAGTATGATACGTTTGTCAGAGGCGATGGCAAAAATGGAATGCTCAGATGAGGTTAGTATTTTAAATGGAATTTGATTATGTCTAGTAAGAAAACTTGGAATTTTATCGTTTGTAGTTATGATACTACTTTATGTACATAGAGGTAGGTTTATTTTGTGTCAAGGTTGACTCTCCCCATTTTTATTTAAACTAGCTGATGTGTCTGTTGATTTTCAACAGGGTAAATAGTGAAAGAATTGAATAAAGTACTTACATTTGTTCTGAAAAGAATCTGCTACCACTGATATTAGACTATTTCTATGAGACGTGTTATCCCAAAAGTAAAATTTTTAATAGAAAATTTATTCTAACGAAACATTTGTACAGTAATAATCAGAATCTTGTACAATTCCCAATAAAATTCTCATTAATTTTATTTTACTTTTAAAAATAAAAACTAAATCATATTTCGAGGGATTTCCAATAAAAATAATTTTTTAATTCAGTTCTCATATTGAGAAAATTTAATTTAACTCAGGTTTTGTGAATCCTTTAACTTACAAATGACTGCACTGGGAACTTTGGTAACCCAACGGCTTTTTGGTTACTAAATAGCTTCTATTTAGGCATTGATCACAAGACAATTCAGGATAAATACATTTCACATTTCCGATAGATTTCAATTATCAGCAACTTGGAAATCCTACTTCAGACTGCAGTTCCACATTTCATGTTTATGTGTACACATTTTTAGCCTCCGCTCCTCTGTCATTTAATGGTAAATACATTTTTCTTCTATAATCAATGAATTGTTATTGTAAAATAAATTTACTACAAGTGTCAAATTTTAGTAATAGTTTCCAAGTCCCTGCTAAAGATTTTTCTTACTTAATTTTGAATTTAATTATTTATTTCAATTTTTTATTCCTAATCGCAAGAAGTCCTTTTCATTAAATAAGATAAATTCACCCTGAAATTCCCACAGTGGGAAATAGCTTGTTATTATTGACATTTTCAATATTTATTGCTACCAAATAGTGGTATAGTATTAAATAACATAATTTGATAATCGAGAGAAAATGGTCCAGTGGATGTTGTTATTCTACCTTCAGGAAAGGTTCATAATATTTCTGGTAAAGTCTGGAAGTTATGCAGTAGCAATTTCATATGACGAGGCTGCTGTTTTGGAAGTATATATTTGAAATATTATCACTGACCGTTCAACATTACTGGTTTAAGAAACTGTTACAAAAACTTTTTCTATGAATTTTAAAGATGAAGCTTCTTTGGCTAGTGATGATGAATTCAATACAGATTCTTAATGAGGCAAAAAAGATAACTTCCAAATAAGATTGTGCAAAAAAGATAACTTCCAAATAAGAAGCTGATCTCCATGATTTATTAGATTTACTATTTTATAATTAGGGTAAGCATTCGTAGTTTTGCAAATATATTCTAAATTCTTTAATAAAAATTTGTATATTGAAGCAAGATATGATCAGGGATGAAAACAGCCATGTGCAAATAGAGGAAATATTTGCGTTTGGAAGGAATTAAGGCAACTCTTTCTTTCAATCCTACCTTGAATGAACAATTGGATTCATTCCTTAAAGAAAGACCAACATTAGTAGAAACTGTAAAACTCTATGTACATTATGGGTATTTGATATTGAACATCTATTTCAAATGATTATCTGATAAACTTACCAAACAAATTGTGCCCTATTTCTTATAGTTAATAAAAAAATTAATAATGCTGGAAGGAATTTTCAAATTATAACCCAATTATAATCGACTTTGTGCCCAGTAACAAATAATTCCTTTATGTTTTGTGCTTAAGTTGCAAATATTTGTTTGAAATGACTGCATCATGTGATGAAGTCCTTCAAATTCCATTATTTTTTCCTTATTCAACTGTTTAAGCATTCTTTACTGCTAATCATAGGATGTTTATTAATGAGGTTGCTTGGCAAATTAACGAGAATTCTCAGGAGATGCGATTTCCCAAACAATTAAAACTCTCAGGAGTTTGGATACCTTCTGTGGTATTGAACCACAATCATGGATTGTGGTTCTATTTTCTTTATTTGTGCAAAGGAAAGCTTCTCTTCCTTTCTATAGTTAATTCTAAACTTTGAAGAAATTTTGCCTGTTAACCTAACTTAACCCAAAAATGGTATCACCCAGTTGATTTTATTTATTGCATTAATGTTAAAAAGTAAAATATATGCTTGCATAATCAAGATTTGGATATTACTTTTGGTTTAAACGGTTTTGTTAATGATGAAAGTAAAGTACATAATAAACTTTTGTAAATTCTGCACTGTTTAATTCATGAAAAAATTTAAACGGCTGTTTTTTCTACATTGCTATCTTTTGGTGAATAAAGTGCAAAATTCATTCCTGTGATTAATTTTAAACTTGTAGTATTTTCAAAAATGTTGCATCTGTAAATAAAAAAAATAGATTCCTATTTCATGACTGTCCAACATTTGGATCATTTTCTCTGAGATAATGAGGAAAAAACTTCCTCACCGTGAACTCCAGCCAAAGGAAATCTTTCTGCAGAGAAAATCTTGATAAAATTTAATTTAATACAGTTGTAAATCCACATTGTAACTGAAGCACTTCACATACAACACACATTTCTTTGTACACAGCGTATTTGGAAAAATGTCTCCCATTTTCCCCAAACTTATCGCTTTTGTCTCTGCTCTGGAAAGCAAAAAGAAACGTTTCACCGTCCATTGCCAATATCCAGTTGATAGATAAAGCACATGGCCATCTTTTTGATCCAGAGATCTGTTAATCATAACTGAAAATGATGAAACTCAAGACTATAGACTCTTCTTCGTATATTCTATCATAAATACTTATCTTTACATGACCCTTTAATTGATGGTACATTTTTATAGGAAAACTTATAAGATCGGCTTGAACGATCTTATTGGTCGGTTATTTTATGAAATTCTTGCAAATTTTAGTGAAAAACTATTCCATGATCAAAATAATGTTTCCATTATCCTCCTTTTGGTGCCTGTCTGATTACATACAACTATTCTGCGTAATATGATTTTGCAAAAGAAATAAAGCTTGCAATCAATTAAATGAGCTCCAAATGTAATTCTTATGACGTTTTCCTCTTCTGGGGTTAATCTCAGGATGATAAGATCAATAAAAGCATAATATATTAATAATAAACATAAAGAACATCATCAACATTGTCGTAAACTAACTCAGCATATTACATATATCAAAATTTTAAAAAAATTCTCTTATAAAAAAATAAGGTTTATTTTTTTGAAGAATTTTGGCTGATTCATAACCATGTTTGGAACATCTGACCTTCTGTCTATTTATGTCTTTGAACATCAGTTAGGGAATTTTCCATCAAATGTTTCTTTAATGTGTTAAAAAATTAATTTGATTTTGAAATAGTTGGTGAAACGCTTACTAGATTCCCCTCTAAAATCTTTCTTAATATCTGAGCCAAAATAAGATAATTGCTCGTTCAGTTTATGGAAAAAATGCAGATATCTATCCAGCAGTCATCTCTTTGAAAAATAAGGGATGAATAATTCCTCATGAATAGTTATCCATTATTTTTTCTCTCATTTGCTGTGTCAGGTATTATTTTTTTTCTGTTTGGGTTTTATCTAAACTTGTGTTACACATGTTTTAAAGTAAATGCTGTTTACTATACTGGTCAAATAAGTTAAAATTGTTTGCTCAACTAATGTTAGGAGCTTTGCTTTAGTTCTTTCCCATTTACCAATGAATACTGTTAACTTTTGTCTAAGAATAGGAGGAAAACCATTGATAAAGAAAATGTTTATAAACTCTTGTTATAGTCCAAAATTTTATTCACCTTTCTTTTGTGTTTGCTAAATTTAGTCTGTCAGCTTTATGTTTCACTTTTATCTATTTCCACTGATAACTTGGTCTTGTTGTGATCACTTCCAATTCGACTCTTAAATAGATTTACTCTATTGAAATCAAAGGTTGAAGTCATTATTCAATGTTTCATTGACGACTCTCTCACTAAGGTATCTCCGAAGCATGTGAGGGAAGCCTATCGCCTCCTCAATAAGTCGATTATCCGAGTTGAACAGCCAGACATACATCTTGAGGATGACGCAGATCAGCCTGATGAGGCTGTAGAGATGGAGACAGATCAAAACGAAAGTGTTGGTGAGTTTTTAATTTGCTGTTACTACTACAGAGTTGATTTGGAAGCTACATAATTTAGTTTTGTGTACTTATTCAAAATACTTCCTTATACCTTTGATATACAGTAGAAGTCTGTGATAACGAGCAGAAATCAGAAGAGTTATTGTTTTAGCCAATTTCTAACACTTAAGTCCTCTTGAATCCAATAGCAGCGGCAGAATGGAACTGTAGGGTTTTTTAATCCTTACTCTAATGCTTCGTAATGCGTAAAAAAAAGTGTTTGCGTCAAAAATACCATATTTACTTAAAATAACGCACATCATTTTGGGTCTTTTTTAATTCTAATAAATCAGGGTGTGAGATAGAATTGACAGCACACTTGATTCGGGTACAATACACTTCGTTGGCATTTCCGGTTGCGTGCGGCTGGCAACATCTTAGGCTCACCCAAGTTCCATATAACTTGTCAAACGTTCCACCAATCCGCTATCAATGTTTGGACTCTATAAATATGTTTATACGGTATCGATGTTTGCAATACATACGAAACTGTTGGCCAATAGTTTTTAATTGAAAGGGAATTGGCTAACCCTAAAAATTTTCAAATTAACCATATCGAATTGGCACTTATGTAGGACTCTTGGCAAAGACGACAATTGAATTTTGTATACAGTGTGTACGCATATCAATATACACTTATATTAGCGTATGTCAGTACAGTATAAGAGGTTTAAGGTGCAATGAATGGCGTGACCACATATCTTAAGTTGCTCATTACATTCATGGGCAAATGATATTTTAATGTCCAAGGCTCGAATTTCGAGGTAACCATTTCTTTCGATGGCACGTTATTTTCAAGTAAATACGGTATTATTTTATTGAATCATTGCATCATTACGAAACTGCATCTTCTAATACAAAATGTGGAAAATTATTGCTCAATAATCCTCAAAAAATAATGGTGTGTCATTAGATAATCTTAATACATATCAAATTGATTTCTCCATATATTTTTCATTCAAATGCTTCAGAAGCAATGACTGAGTCAGAGGGTAAGGAAGAGGTTACCCTGGGAATCCAAATCAGCACTGGTTTTATCTCCTATATTCCCACTGAACCAAACAAGGCCACAGAACCTTAAACAGATACTGGAAACCATTCACCGACTTTAAAACTGTTCTGTGCAGCGACTAGCTCAGGATATCCACAATGTAATGTTAATTACAAAAGGATTCTCAAATGTAGGCAAAATAACTTATATTATTCATATTATAGAAAGTATCATACAACGAATACATCACCAAAAGAATATTGAACTGCTCATAAAAACGTTGGCATAAGTAATTCTGTTTACAAACATCTATTCAGGAAGTCTTCGAATTTGAATCACCTCGTGACTTCTCTCAAAACCACAAGTCTTTTAGATCATCACGCAAGTCGTAATGTATCTCATGACAATCGATGATTTCAAGATATGATCATTATAATGATGTACCTTCCTATCCTTTATGCAGTGTTATGGACAGAGGCCAAAAAATCACTTGTTATATGCCGTACTCGTTATAACGGACTTCTACTGTAATGTGAATAATTTATATTTTGTTACCAAATAGATTTAATGATTCTAGTTTGTAAATAGTTAAAATATGATGATGTACACCTCTTGCAAAACTGTGAAAATCTTGTGTACATTATTAACTGCTTCCCTGATTCATTTGTATGTATACAGAGATGTTAGATGGTTCAATTCTGACTCACCCGTAAATATACAGGTTTTTCCATTGTTTATTTTTTAGTCTGCAAATGAATCCAATATTCCTTGGTCATTCACCTCCGAAGGGTTTTCCCAAATTTCCTGTTCTCCCTCTTTTGGAAACCCTTTGCTCCTGTAGCACCATTTGCTTCCTTTCACAGTTGGGTTTCCGAAATGCTTTTTATATCAGTTAATCATCAAGCATTTTGACTAGTGCTTCTTGGCAATTTGGTGTACATAGTTTATTTTCTTTGCCTATCTATTACTGTATATTTATACGGTTACCATGATAATGGTATTGCTGTGGGAGAATACCCAACTTACCACACCATTGGATTGTGCAGGACTAAGTCATAGCTGTAAGGAAGAGACATCCCTCAGAGAATTGGGTTCTGAAGCAAGTATATCCAAGGAATATCTTTGTTCTGATGCTGAATACACCAAGACATTAGAAGAGACCCAGAGTGCCGTGAAGTGAACATCGCATGTGCTCTTGTTTACCAACCTGGAAGATTTCAGGAAGAATCACAAGTGAATTTTGAAACTGACCTAGTACATGGTGACATAGATCACTTTTTTGAATTGTTTTTCAACGACGATCACGTCATTCTTATCACCAATTTTTGGCAGCCCAGTGTCTGAATGCAAGACTTCCAGGACCACACAGCAGCTATGGCATCCCACCAACGCAGCTGAAAGACGTGATTTTCTGGCCGATTACCCCAATCAGGAGCATTATTGGTTGACCAGAATGACACTCCATCGTTTGGGCAAACCATGTCCTGTAGATGATTTGTGAAACTATAGCAACCTTCACTTCCTTCCTCAATTAACCTGGTTGGAAACCTGAGAAACATTTTTGCAATCAAAACGATCAGCCAGAAAGTCATCCTAACCCCAAGTCAAATAAAATATGGCCTATGTGGTAATCTTTGAATGAAAAAAATTCACAAGTTTTACACTTCCGATAGAAGCATCACTATTGATTGAGAGCCGTCTTCTTTTCAAAAGAAGACTAGATTGGGTGCAATATATTCCTACGAAAAGTGCAAGATTTGGGATAAAATTCTTTGTTTTGGCTGAATCAAAAGTGGTTGTGTAAAGTCTTACATAATTTACACAGGAAAAGGGACTGTGCTCGATGTTCTCATAATCTTCTAATGACATCATAATTACCCTCATGAAACCATTGCTGGACCAGTGGTGCTGCTTGACGATAGATAATATTTATATATCAGTTAGCAACATCGTTGATTTCCCAACAAACTGACACTTATCGGTCTGTGAGATTGGTTAGGAAAAGAATTAAGTCTGAGGGAGAAACAATTTAAGAAAGGCAAAATAATGGTGATCTGGAGGAGGAATGCAAGAGACCATTTTCTATGGTCCACAAAACGGAGATGTTGGGTACGGAAGGAGGGGGAAACAATTTGCTGAATAAGACTTTCGGCATTTATGACTCCCAGAGTTTTGTTTACACATGCACTGTACTATGAATAGCATTTGATTTGCGGGTAAATGATGTTTCTATTCTAGGGGCTCGAATTCTGGGCAGTCCATTACATTCAATGAAATGTTATAATTGAGTAAATTTTAGTTTTAGAGTGAATATTTTTTTACCTTTAGCCTCCACTTATTAATGAATTCTGATATATTTTTAGGCACCCCTAATGCTCCAGCACCTGATGATGCTAGTGTTGTCACTAAAAAGAAGATGAGAATGTCTTTTGAAGAGTACAAGACACTTTCCAACATGCTGGTTCTTCATATGCGCAATGAAGAAATTCGAATGGAAAGAGAAGGTGAGAACAAGGAATATGGCTTGGTGTGGTTGACCATGTAGATATAATTATATAGTAGATATTAGATTTATATAGTAATAATTATAAAATATATAAAGACAGTTAATGGGACCTCTAACCAATTCAGTGGTGCAGCCGGGATTTACCAATGGGGGGGTCCAAGGCTGAGAAAACAAAATATGCCTAATTTACAGGGGCTAGTGTATTCATGCCCGGTACTTACTACAATATACAGTATTACCCCTCTTTTACACTATTCAAAGGACCAGAAGCAATGTGGTGTAAACGGGGGGAAAGTGTAAATCGAGGGAAACCATTTCAGTTGGTGAACATGCTCATGAAAAAGGCTAATGTTTCACAAATGCACGATATTAATACTATGGTGTACTTCATTCTTATTTCTAATACTTACCTTAAATAAATATCCAATGTAAGTGAAATTAGGCTGATATTACTATACCCTAATTATTTCTACATCCACTGGCTAGGAGAAGGGTGATAAAAATATCATAGAGTATTCTTTTCACTTGGTTATCACTCTAGGTAAATGGGTTTAGAATAATCTAAGATTCAAGAAATATTGTTTCTTCAAATGAAAATTATAGATTTTATTGGCAAGCAAAGTAATCCAGTATTGATTTCTATTTGTATCTCTTATTCTTTATGTCCTATATTTGTCTTTCAAGTTCATAAAGATGTTCAAAATTACTATCCTCAATATATGATAAATATCTACGCAAAACTTCCACTGCCGCGCTTGCCTCAACACTTGTACGCATCACTTCACAACTATCCATTTCTTCATCACTGATAGGGGATTCAGTGGCTAATTGATCAGCAGCAAACTCCTCCACATCTCTCTCCTCTGCAGTCACAACAGCATGATCCATCTGCAGATAGTCTTCATATGTGCATAGGATCCTTCCACCTACCACTCCTTCTAATTCTTCGTATTTTGAATACGTTGCGTATTTCCGTTTCTTGGAATTTGGTCCGCATTATGAAGCGCTGGTGGCAATGCTTTCCCTGTTTTTGATAATTGTATTTAGTGTGGATAAGGAGATCTGCAACTCATGTGCAAGAGCAATACAGAACTTTTCCATAATAAGGATTTTTTCTTCAATTGTAAACGTCTTTCTTTCCCTCTTTTTTCCATCACTAAATAGAAAAGTAAACACCAACTATTAAAACTAGAAGGATTTTGCTCCTCAAAGAATCGATGACGCAAGACGAGAGAATGCTGCAGACTGCGAAACTAGAAAACTCGTCCCATTCTGAGATTCTGAGAAAACCCTCATATTCCTCTCCCATCTCACCGACTTTTCCCCCCTCCTTTCTAAAGCTACTCTCACACTGGACTCACTGGACACGTATTCCAATCCGGCCCGACTATGAAACCGATAAGTAACAAAATCCGGAGAACCGCCGAATCTGGATACACGAATATTAGTGGGAGTAGTTATTGTTAAAAGCACTTAGAAGCTTAGACCATTTCGCGCATGTGCTCCCACCGGGAATCGAACCCGGGACCGCTTCCTCATGAGTCGCAAGCGTCATCCACATGGCTACCCGGCTGATTACCTTTATGAGTTATCTGTCACGAAAATATTTTTTAAAAGTATAGTAGATAATACTAACAAATGCGGAGGGTAGTGTCGAAATTGGGATAAAATTGGCAAAAATAGGGTAGAAGTTACGCACGACGAAATGGTAGTTTATTTCTGAGTTAAATAAACGGTACTAAAGAAAAATTTCTTCTAAATTTATTTAAAATTATGCTATCCAAACTGGAATTTTTGAGCTGACGTACGAAATTACATCCGATTCTCGGATAACGAGGCGTTTAAATCTTCATTCTCAGCGGAGATTAAAAACACGGCCGCTTGCAGCCAAAATAGGAAGGAGGGAGTCTAGTCCACGTTGAGAAGCTTTGTATCGAAGCTATGAAAAGGGATTTTGTAAATGTTTCGAGTTGAAATGTCAGGACTATTTCGAACAAAAAATTGCCAGTTTTGGGGATGTTTCGAAAGTTACGAATCATGCTTCCCGTCGAAGAAGTAAAAATCATCCCGCACAATACAATGTAGTGTGGCGTAAACGGCGGGAAAGATGAAATTTCAGAAACGTAAACATGAGGATTTTAATACATTGTGAGCATAGGAAATCCGAGGGGACTGACAGAAGGTGACGTAAACGACGGGAAAACGCAAAAGACGGGAACGTAAATGCGGGGTAATACTGTATATGCATATACACACATAGAATAGTATACTTGTACAGTAGAAGTCCGCTATAACGAGAGCTAACAAAAATCGGAAAAGTACTCGTTATAGCTGATTTTAAACACTAAGTCGGTCCTCTTGAATCCAAGAGCAGCGAGTGCGGCAGAATGGAACTGTAGGGTTTTTTAATCCTTACTCTAATGCTTCATAATGCGTAAAAAAAAGTATTTACTCAAAAATAATGAGCTCCCTACTGGGTCTTTTTTTCACCTCAAAAAT
Organism: Sympetrum striolatum; assembly: GCA_947579665.1. Taxonomy (NCBI): domain Eukaryota; kingdom Metazoa; phylum Arthropoda; class Insecta; order Odonata; family Libellulidae; genus Sympetrum; species Sympetrum striolatum. Next base: position 122,164,781 of record OX388341.1, read on the forward strand.
TGGGCTGCGCAATAGAATCAACGACACACTAGAGTCGGGTCCAATACTACTCGTTGTCATGTTGATATATTGCTTATGATATGTCTATGTAAGAACCCTGCAAGCCACCTTTCAGCGTGTGGCAGGGGGTGCAAGCACCTTGACTCTATTTTCCTGAATGGTTGCTTTTGCATATACTTTGCGGAAAAAAAGAATTTTTGAAACAATTTGTTCTAGCTTCTATTTCCCTAATCTTTCTTGCAGTATCAGAATGGCCCATATAAAAGGGGGGTCGCATTATATTGTAAGTGATATATCGCTGGTGAGGTTCAAACTAGAGTGATACAATTTGGGTGACGAAAACTTTCTGAGGGCTTCGTTATTACAGCGGCAGAAATGAAGAGTTTAAAATTTTTCTCTATGCTTCGTTCCTGGCATTCTTATTTTCGTATTTATAAAATTAGGAATTTAATATGATCGACAATATTAAGCTTTAGCTGGTGGAACACCAAAGATATAAAATGAAAAACTTCGTAGTTTCCTCATGGACTTCGCAGAGTCTAACTAGTAGTAAGTAAAATCTGTGTGGAATTCACAAATATTTTTCATTTAATATCTATGAATGTAATACTTACTAGTATTTGCGACCAGGGTATTTGTTTTCAGCTTGACGAAACGGGAGAGTCGCAATAAAGAAAAGTGTTGAATTTTTTGAAATGCGTTCAGAAATCACTCAAAGTGTTAGCAAAAATAGATGAAAATTAAGAAGACCAAAATTTAAAAAAATAACAACCGGGAGGATCAAACCTGGTGAAAAGCTTTTGAAAGTGCACTCCTCACCACTACTCAAACTTCTAAGTATATGAATAGAATTATAGTTAGTGTTCTAACAGTAGCGTAAATATGGCTGAAACTTCAGTTGAAAGTTTCTGTTGAAAGGAAAAAAGTTTCAGCCAAATTCACTCTACTGTTAGAACGCTAACTATTATAGTCTCACACAGTGCAGAAGTTGGAGTTCATTTGCTGTGAAAAATACTGCCCGTAAAATCCTAGTTTGGGGGTAATTTGTCATTCTTATCTAAGTTTTATTGTCATGTTATTATCAAATCGCTGCCTACCGCGTGTACTCTCCTTGTTAGTTTTTCTGAGCTCAAAAGAGGAAGAAACGGTTGTAATAGTAAGTGTGTAATAATAACTGGTAAATTTAGAGAAGGTGAGGAAATGATTGGTGCATAACTTGGCTAATGTGCGTTGCAGCTCAACAGTTGTTTCTCGGGAATTGTGTGAACACAAAGTGCAATTCAGGGAATTTCTCCAAATGAGTCCAGGGAGTGAAATTCCACATACATGGATGCATTTTCACTTAATCAACGAATAGAAAGGCAGAATTCACATATCCTCTTCTATTCGCCATGTTGAAAATCTGAGATAAGGTATGATATATATTGCCAAGGGACCAGCATGCTGCTTAGCAAGTGGCAGGCGATATTTCGCATGGTGCAAAATTCACTCCATTGAAATACATTGCGACAATTTTAAATATTTTTTCAATCCAGTCTGAGTAACATGGAAACATAATAACCGACATGATAATGGAGGTCATAAATTGATTTCACAGTTTACTGATGGTTGTTTGTTAGATTCCAGAGTGCCAATTACCTTCCCAAATACATTTCAAATGGGCAAATGAAGTCTTGTCTTAGAATCTTCCCGGTATGATATACTTCAAACTTATGATTAAATTAGCATTATGCCTATCAGGTCGTTTTATGTCTTGTGAAAAGGTTTGGGGTTGAACACCAGGTGCTCTCCCGTATGAAATTTCAAATATTGAAGCCTTTCCCAAGTAGAAAGGAATCCATAGCATGTGAACGGCAGTCATGAATATGTTTTACTGACCCAGTTCCCTGATGGTCCTTGGTTTGACCCCAGGGGAGTATTTGCATTGTACCATTCAGTTGAAGGGAAAAAACAGAATTACATTTGAAGCCCTTCCCAACATTATATCAACTTAAAAGTACGCTAGCTTGCAGAATGCAAGCAACTTTTACTGGTATGAATATATGCACAGGTGATAATTATAAAAATTAAATTGTTATATTTACGTTAATTTATAATTAATTAAATTTGGGTTCGAATTTTCAGCAATGGATGAAGAATCTGGTACAGATGGCCTTCGTAAGAGTGATTTGGTGGCTTGGTACCTCGAGCAGGTTCAGGAATCCATTGAAAGTGAAGAGGAACTTCTAGAAAAGAAGGAGCTCATCGAAAAAGTCATAGACCGTCTCATATATCGGGTAATTACTATTTTCAATATTTGCTTTAAGTTTGGGAGGCCTTAGGGGTCATGCAAATGCGGGAGGTAAAGAATCCGATGATTGGGTACAAGTTAAAAATTAGATAAAGTACAATAGGATTGTTAAATAGATAAAAAATATTTATGAAAATCATTGTGGAATTTACTGGTATTTAATTAAATATTCAATCCTCTCCTCAATTACGACAAAAATGTTAATTAAGTTACGAGATAATTTTGTCTTTTTCTCAGGCAAAAGTATATTTAGATGCATTAGAAATCATAATTTTTTTCTTTTCCACTTTCCTTGATTCCTATTTCTGAGTAAATTATACTTATATAATTTTTCTTGTTGCAGCCCGTTTTCTTTCAATTCGTCCAAGTGCTTGAAATTAAAGCGTTTTAGAAAAAAGTTGCCCATGTTTCAGCTTTTTGCCCATCTTTTCATTGAAGTTAAAATGACCTTTTCAAGCTCTCTTTTATAGTTTTGCCTTGAATGGCTAATTAAATTTATGTTTCCTTGCATTTTTTTTCCAAATCCACAAGGTTTTAAGGAAAATCATGGCTAAGCTGTCAAGAAATACAAACATTTGCATTTCAAAGTTTTGCACTGCTTAATCATGAACAGTGTATTTATAAACTTGTCATGTAGAAGTGTATTAGTAACGATTTTCTGTCATGAAAGTAGTCTTAAGAGATTAGCTTGATGTTTCCAGCACATACTTGTATTAGTTCTGCATTCTTACAATTTGAATTGTTTCCTATGCTTCCTCTGCTAGAGTTGAATTCATATGAGAATAGGCTAAGAAAAGCCTGTGAGTGTGATTGCCTTGAAATTACAATACTACTTTGATGAGTGTTTTTAATTTGTCACATGACTCGGCTTATTTTTTTAATTTTCTTAAATCACAGCAAATACACCAATAAAAATAATGGGAAACCCATTAATGCATTCCTCAAATAACCTTAACAGTTTTGATTTCCACAGAAAACCAATCCTTTTTAATGAATTTCAAATTATATTTATTTTTCATTGGATTCTTAAATTTTTGTTGAGATGTACGATCGTATGGATTTTGCTTTTCAACTGACATCATTCAAATGCTTTCTTTCATTCATTTCAGGATCAAGTTTTCATACCACTGATGAGTACTGGATTAAGAGGCCAAGAAGCACAATCACAGGAAGACAATCCGTTGTTAGTTGTACATCCGAATTATGTTGTAAATGCTTAAAGATATAATTCTAAGGAATAAGGATAAGCATTTATCAGTGTTGGTACCATTTATATAACACTATTTTCGAAATATATTTACACGCTCTACGTAATAAAATTAATTGATCTCACTATATAGTTTTTTTACAGTATGTAATACCAAAACACATTGAACTATACCAGTTATTTTGATTTCTTCTTTGTTTCACTACATTCTTTAAAGGGAAAGTTGTCAAGCCTTGTCGTTTCCTCAGTTATCCTTACCTCTAGAATAAAATAAATAGTTGAAACAAATATTATTACGATGCTAGGTCATTTATTGTACCTATACAATAAGCTTACAAGTCCATTAGCTAATAGTTTCAAGTTAGCCTCACGAACAAAACATGATCTTACCGTATCTATTTGGGGCGACTCTCTTCGCTTGAATTACGGAAGTAAGGAGTTCCTTTTGAATTTCCATGGCGTATTTCACGAGCTGAAAAGATTTTCCGGTAAATTTCGACAATTTAAATACTTCGAAACATGAATCTGTGGTAAGAGAAATACAGACCTCTCTAATTGCGTCCTCGTCCTTAACGTGTTTATTCGCAGCGAATTCGTCATTTATCCTTTTTCTAGCGGCTGCAAAATAGGTAAAAGTCAACATAGTTGTAAAACGCCAACTGGCAATAAAAAGAAAATGCTCATACCACTCAGTGCAATATCGTCGTCTTTGAACACTTTTTTGCGTGCCTTGTGTAGACATCTGAATGATTTGAGAACCTAGAATAAGTAAGTAAAGTTGAGGTAGATTCATGTAGTATCTTACTTTACTAGAAAATCACATATACCTCTCGTCTTATGCTACTCATTATTATCGTTCTATAGTGAGGAGCCGGGTCAATTTGAAAATGACGCTTTGCTTTCCTTCAATTTTTTTGTTGCTTAGTTATTAGACTGCCAGAGGGCATATACATGCTTTATATATGTTGTTTGTTGCACATGCTCAGCATGTACCACCTGTAAAGCAGCATGACTGCGTACAGGGTAACTTGCCAAGTGTAACGATCATGTTCAGCAGTGCAAGTTTTTTTGTGAAGGACATCTGTCTCTCATTAGTTGCGGGATCTCACGTAATTTGATTCAGTATCGCATGGTAGTAGTCAGGGTAAAATTTGCGTTTGGCACCGTCAGGGAGAAATTTTCCCGTAGTCTGAAACTGGTCAACCAACTCTAAATCGAGTGTGAACTGAGAGGAATAAACACACACTGAGGTAATCGAATAATCATTGAGGTGATGGAATACATAGTTATGGTTAAAATTTCGGAAATAGTTGTGGCATTATATCCACTATTAAGGGAGATATAGAATTTCTCCCTGACCTGTTTATGATTCAGTAGTAATGTCATTGTTTAACTCTGAAATAAATCTCCATCAAATACTTAATCAGATAATTTTTGAGCTGCTATTGAACAAGAACAACGGAAATTAGTCCAACCGCATCTCCGGGTCACAGTGGTTTAATTTATGCATTTCAGTCAACTGTAGCACTCATCAAGAAATGACAATTACACAATATTAAATTACTTAACAGGCTATTCTAGCTTGTCAATTAATTGCTAACATTTCATTCGTTATAATATAAACATTTTTACTTGCATAATAAATATAGTTACATTTTAATAGTAAAAGATTCTGACATTCATTGAAAGGAATGTCACAATCTGCTCCATAAATTTTCAATGTTTCCGTTACAGACAATAAAAAATCAATTTACAAAGGTGACAACATAGAATTATTTTACCCGTCAGACAATGAAATTCTACAGCGTTCTTGTTATTAACTATAGTTTCCAATGCCAACGATTGATACAAATAGAGTACTGGTTATGCTAAGCTAGTATCAGATTCAAAATGTTTTTCTACAACGAAAATATCTGAAATGGTCAAACCGAGAATTTCCGGTTATCAACCCTATTTGTTCAACATTCTTGGCTTCTTTCACTATCCTTTTTCTTCATGGCAGTCACTTCTCTTCTTAAATCCTTAATAATAGTTGCAAGAGCTTCCGGGTTAATGCCTTCTTCACACAAACGCACGCAAATTGTCATAGTCTCGAAATCTAATCCTGTGTTTAGTAGCCGAGACATCTCCATCAGCGTCTGGAAAGTATCACGGGCATTGACAAGATTTACATCTTCCATTTTCAAACGTATTCGGTGAGATTTGAAAACCTGAAATTGGAAAATGTTTAAAGTTATAACTGAATTCGCAACATTTACGTAAACATGAAAATGGACTCACATAAAACACAAGTAAATCTCACAAAATATAGAAGGCTTTTTATAATAATTTGGCTGCGTATCGAGTAAACAGTACCTATGAAGATCTAATCACGCATTAAATACACAGCATTGACAAATATGACATCTACCCTCCAGAAGTCGGAGGCAAAGCGCAGTGCGAGTTACTGCCTTCTGCTATTCCTAAGCCAGCGGATATTAGATTATTTAATTTAAATTCGAATTCTCTCCTGAAAATTAGATTTTGAAAGAGCGTTTAAAATATGTAACTAAGAATTTTGCCAATGTTCGGAGTAAAAGGTTTAATACGGAATGTGATCACTAGCCACAGTTTCTCATAGTACATCGCATGGCGGCGACAGTCCATAAGAGGGGGCGGAACGGGACTTACTCACAGCCACCCGTCATGGGCGCTAGTAGTCGTCTGCTGGCAAGACGGTTGCAACGCTTTTGTACATATCCCGTATTTTCGAAACTTTTATATTTATTTTATGTTTGTATAGGTACATTCCGTTGTAAAGAAAATGAAAAATTACAAGTAAAATATTTAATGGGCGTAGGAGACGACTATTAGCGCCTCTATGAGCGGGCCTATGCGAATCAGGGGATTTTCCCACTCTGGACTGTCGCCCCCCTGACTCACTAGCTCAAAGGACTATCGAGTGGCGTTGCTTTTGCTTTTGCCTCAGCTGTGGTTATTAATCTGCATTTCTAACACTTATTGCAACTATACATTCCATGAGTAGCGGTTCTTTGAAAAGCGTGAGATGTCGAGCATGAATGTACTAAATCTTGATGACATTTGTGTTAGTAAATCTAATCATGAAGTGATGAATATCTAGTCTTAATTAGATAAATCGTCTCCGAGAACTAACTTATGGTACAAATTCAGAACTCGTTAATGGATTTTAGAGAGATTAGGCCTTATTAATTTTATTTCAGCACACTCGGAGTAGCCCCACTTAAAATTATGAACTCAGAACTTCGTCATAACACTTCATTTAGAAGGATTTATTTGATATGTAAAATGAAAATTTCCAAGAAGACTTTTCAACTCGTTATGCTCCATATATTACATTTTATCGTTCGTAATATTGTTTTTATTGCTTCGTTGCTGAAGTATGCTATTTTGCTGTTTGTGAGTATTATTCAGTGGCACAGCCAGGATTTGCCAATGAGGGGGGTCCAAGGAAACGAAAAATGCCGAACTTACAGGGGCATATTAATGCCCGTTACTTACTACAAATAAGTCAATTCTTTCAAAAACTAAAGGAGTTTAACGCTTATATGGCCAACTTATTATTCTTTCCAAGATAGTAGTTTACATGACCTAACTATTGGAAACTTGTCGTAAGTGTTGTTTGGATAAGTACAATATCTATTTTTTAGTTCATTTCATTTTACTTCATTTGCTCTATGCTGAAGTTTTTTAGTGTTATAGATATAACCTTCCCGAGTTTTTGAGAGTTCTTTCTTCCAAAGGTTGCCAAGCGTATAAAGAAAAAAGTTAGTAACGATTATTTGGCAAGCGACATAAAACGTAATATCCACTCATTAGATCCCCACATTGGCGCGCCCATGCTTATTTAAATATCTTTCGTTATTAGACTATATCATCAACAGGTTTCTTAGGAGTGACTTCATCCCTTGTTTTTTAAATTAACTCCTCTTCTAAGAAACAAAATATCATTTATATGAGATGGTTTCGCTTTGTTAAAAAATCATTTATATCAGAATTTTCTGGTAGGCTTAGAATTAAGCCTGATTTCGTTATTTATGTATTAGCTAGATATTTAATTGAATGCGTCACAAACCGAGCATTCAAAAATACAGCATACCCTTGATTGTAGTTAATATTATAATTGAATTTGCAGAATTAAAGTTATAACATACCAAGGTGAAAAAAATTAATTCTACAACATACAATTATTTGGACTAATTAATAGTTAGGTTGCATAACCAGCAGAGAGCTGATGCAAACCCTATATTACGCACTGTGTTCAAAGAAAACAAACATTTTCTATGAATTGAAATTTTGCAGGGGCATTTCATGACCACGTGGTTGACTGGATAAGTCATGCGATTTGTTGGATTCTATTACCAGACAAAAATTGGCTGCATTGAAAAGGAAGCTAGAGAATTTAAGCCACAGTTTTAGCAGTTCATCAAATTTATTTCAAGCCATCAAGTCACTGTTCCAATAAATCTGTGCGTGCCATACACGCACAATACCTTTCGGCTAACTGATTTGCTTCCAAAATGGTATATTATTAATAATATCATCGAAAATTATTTTTGAGTGATATCTTGTATTTCTCTAATAATTTTTCAAATTTCTACGGAAATTCTGTAATCGAATTTTTTTCTTAAATATACAGCAAATTAACAGGTAATCATAGAATTAGGATCATATTTTCTATCAGCCCGAGTAATGAAGAATCTACTGTATAGACTTTTAAGCATCCAGAACGCTTAATAAAGGAACAAGTAGGTTTGCAATTGTCGCTAAACTCATCTTCAGGTGTGCCCTCCGATAACAGCCCTAAAATATCCAAATTTATGCATGTAATAATGGTCATTTCAGATAAAAACACATAGCCATTAACTTAAATTTTTCCGATAGAGGGTTTGAGCTATTTGCGGACTGTGAAAAAAATTTAGGATGTCCATCTGTATCTTATGAAATCCAAACTAAACTCCTTTGAACTGTTCACCGTGAATTTCTCAAAAGCACTACTCACGAGCCTAGCTTTTCATTCAAACCCTTGAAGCAGTGACATGCAGAAGATCTAACTGAGCGTTTTATCAATCTTTTTGTTTCTCAAGCATACTCTTAATCTCTGTTTCAGGGTGTAAGTTTCGAATTACTTCTCAAATGTTCCCTTGTATTTTTGAGATGAGTAAACGAATCAATACTTTCGGATTTTTCTCATGGGAATCTTATCTTATGGTGTGAGTCATCTAACTAAAGGATAGGCTTAAGAAGTGCACGCATTGATCATTGTGTGTAAACCACTCATATTGTAACATCCCATTGATATCGATGTTGGCTTTAGGCCTACTCTACTACTGAAAACATCACCTTAGCTGAAATCGGAGCCATATGTACGGATATGCGAATCTTTCGCTGAATTTATCAAGCAAACACTGTCAGTGTACAGTAGAACCCCGGTAATCCGGACACTCGCTAATCCGGACGGTCCATTGGGAGTTATGCAAACCCGCAACTTCTTCGTGTGAACATATAAGCACGCATATTACAAAGAAACGAGAGGTGGACAGACTATTTGAAAAATTTCTCCATTTGCTGCAATGATGTGATGGAGGGCGAAGTATTTCGTTTATTGTGATAGCACATCTAAGTTGTGATACTTTTCTGAGACAGCATTTTTCCATTAGAGGAATGCTTAGTATGTGCGAGACTAAACAATTTCGAAAGACAATAAATTTTCAGTTGCAGCAGGGTATCACTTCTTAAACACCACTTTCATTATAAAGCTATGAGAGAAGAGGCGTAAAAAACAATCCTTCTTTTTGATAGACGTCCAATGAGGATGACCATGCATGGGCTATAGAGATCGAGGGCAAAAAAACACTTGGGTCACAAGAGAATTATTTTTGGATTGGTTTAAAACAGAATTCGTTCCAGCAGTTCGACAACATATGAAATCCGTCAATATACCACAACGTGCTTTATTGTTGCTTGATAATTGTCCTGGCCATCCTTCTGCTTAAGAATTGTGCACTGATGACGTTGAAATTTCCACAATTTTTTTACCCCCTAAAACGACTGCGCTGATCCAACCCATGGATCAAAATGTTATTCAAAGCATTAAGTTAGGATATCATAAGTTGCTTCTTACAAATATTCTTAATGATCCTGTGAACAATGAAAATTTGGAAAATGCACTGAAAAGGGTAAATTTCAAAGATGTTGTGTTCAATCTAGCTAGCTGTTGGGCATCTGTGTCTAAATTATTGATCAGCAAGTCGTGGAAAAATTTACTCCCAAATTTTATTGGTTCGGAAGTATTAGAAAATGTGCAAACTGAAGAAATTCAGCTTGCGTCACTCATTAATCAGTTACAAAATTCGAACGCTATATCTAACCCTGAAGCTCTCCGGTGGGCTGCTGAGGCTGACGACAGTTTGGCTCGAAATGAAGCTTTAACAGATGATGAAATTATCAGAACAGTAACGGCAGAAGATGTGCCTGAATTCCTCCGGATTACCGGGGTTCTACTGTATCTCTAAGACTAGCGTGATGATTGGGGTTTTGTACTCTTCAGCCGAAAAAAAAGATTAGAGCTAGTCATAGGACTTGACTCTTGGGGGGGGTTTGAACCCCTAAAACCCCCCCCTTGCTGCACCACTGGTATTATTACATCACAGCTCTGTTTAGTAGCTCTGATTAAAGGTATATCTTCCATGGTATATCATGGAAGAAGGAGCAGTCCATTTTAAAACAATGTCCATTTTAGGCATAGATTCTTATGATTTGCATTTTAATTATTCATAGATTTTTACGACTAGCATATTGAACATATCTTCAGAAGAAGCATTCTTGGATTTTCTTCATAATCATATTGCATAATTTTCTTCTGATCTCTATTATATCTAAATGGTACGGTTCATTAATTATTATTTTACTGTACATTATTCTTGTATACATTTGCAAAGTTAAAATTATTTTATAAAAGTGGAATGAACCTTTTCCTTTGTATAATAATTTCTTACCTTGTTTTTATCTCATATGAGATGATCATCTGTTGTACTTGCTATAGACTTCATTTATACTTGCAATATATGTCATACATGTGCTATATTTTGTTCTGCTATATTTTTTGAATGAATTCAAGGAATTTTGTATGTAAGTGACATAGATACATATATTTTATTTTTATTATATCTGTATGTATAAGTGACTTTTGTATGTATAAGTAAATTCTGTATGTATAATTGATTAAGATATATATATTTTATTTGTCTTTGACATATTCTATATCAATGTATGATTGATCTTTGAATGAAAATAAATTAAAATTGAAATCCTTTGTTATAATCCTTATATCCTTGGTAATATATATAAGGAAATCTATTGTACCAAAAATTTTGGTAAACAGCTATTTTATACAACAGCTATAACAGCCCATCAATAAATCTATGCTATGGATTTCACTCGATAAAAAATTTCAAGAAATTAATATTTTAATGACTGTATTATTACATTGATTCTTCAGAATATATTTGCCATTTATTCAGCCAAGAATTCACTTCAATTTCGTGGTATTTGTTAATCTTCCTATCATGACATCATTTCTTTAATCTTTTGGTTTAAATATTATTTTAGAAAAGTAGCACATCCAAAGTACTTTATTTTTTATTCTTTGGCCATCTTCAGATGAAATACCTGCTCTATACCTCTTTCTCGATTATATAATATAAAGTAAGGAGTGCTAATATTTCTGTGAGTTAGCCCCTTAAGGATTGAGTCCTTTACCATAATTTACCCGATTACATATCATAAATTTACGGAGCAAATGGATGTATCATACCTTATCTCGTTTCCATCCTCCCGCTACAATTCAAAGTAACATAGACGTAAGATACGAAACAAAGCTGCATAATGCCATTTTGCAGCCAAAGCAGCGCCACTGGATTTTAATGGTAACTTTCGCATCCCACTGTGCATTGGGTGAAGTTGTCAGCTGTAGGGTTAGGTCGTATGGTGTCAGTGAGGTTTATGGCTTTTATGAAGAATAAGAGTTCGATATAATGTTAAGTGTGGGTACATTTATTTTATTTCTACTATTTCTTCTCCCAAACATCGAAAGTGGTGAGTAACCAATGTTATTTTCTTGCATAAACCAAGCTATCAATTCACAACTTGTATTTTGACTCGCGAGTTTGTATTTGTTGATAAACCTTAGTGCAAGGTATTCGTAGGCAACTGTAACCAAGTAATGATGTTGAGAGGGATTATCTGTTCATAATTTACTTGTTTATTCTATTCAACGTAGCCCGTGCAGTACATATATATATATAGTAAACTTAAACTAACATGCTGCATTATGTACTGTCCCTGGTGCCTTTCCTTAACATGAAGTATATTTGGTTTTGAAAGTTTGATAACTGCTGTATTTAAACTTAATTGAGTTTTTTTCACATCGATTCTAATTCTTCTTGATGATTGGCCGGAAGGTATTGCATTTCGAATCCTATGGAGTGGTGAAATTGTCAGTGTTTATATGCACAGTGTTTTTATGACATTTTACACAAGAGTCAAATTTGCTGTATAAAATTATTTCCTCATTTCATTTACCTACTCTCTTATTACTTATTTTAAGGTATTTCCCCGGGATTGATTCGAATCTTCCTTTTCGTTAGATGGTATTTCTATTATGATTATGATATTGGGATTTATTTTACGAATTGAAAAAAACAGACACAGGATACTTATAGTACAGTTCATTAGGTTTTTTTGAGGAACGGAAGTGTCAGTAATTGTTTTATGTTGAAATTAAGTTTAGTAGTTTAATAATAGGTATAACTGTTTTGCTGTTATTTTTCTGAATTTCCACGCTCTAATTTTTATCACAGTTTCAGTCAATAAAGTTTTCATTGTTTTCTTTAATACCATCCTGTGTTATATTGGTAGTTATAATTGACGATCTGTTGATGAAGATCTGACCTTGGCGGATGCTTTTTCCCATTCACGCATTATTCCTACGAAAGATCAGCATTTCCCATCCCAGTATTACTGAACGTCATTTATTGTAAACTAGTAGTTATAGCAAGGTGCATAAGCATGTCAGTTAAATTCTGAATCAATTAGAGTCGGAAAAGGAGAGTAGCATTTTCGTAATCGTCGAAGCAGGAAAATCCACGACGCAGGAAACCACATTTCCAGGAAATTTGTTTTATAATTACTGATGACTGATTTGTGGTTGTCTAATTACTGCGGTATTATTATCAAGAATAGTCGGAATGCTAGCACATCTTGTTGTGCATTGGAAATAATGAATGTCATTTACATTAATTGAGAGAGAAAACCTACAAGAGCGTCATTTGTTCTAATTTAATTCTATTGTCATAAAAAAAAAAATATTATTATTTTTTTATTTTTGTTTATTATGTATCACTCATCTTTGTTAATCTTCCAAGGTTCTGTTCCTTATGTTTATTTATTGGTTCATGTTTTCTATTTTCCTACACCAGTTTTTCTCCCTTTTATTATAATTCTCATAAACTCAACCATTTTCTATGATCATTAAAAACGATAATAACAATCTGTTTAGAAAACATCTGTTGTGAAGAGTATTTTAAGATTTCAGCCATAATAACGTTGAGTTATGAATAGATATCTTTCCTTTGCTTCTCTCAGGACTCTGTTATTGAACTCCTTTTCCATGAAACAAACATTTGAGTGACTTATCCAATCATTAAATAGTCATAGAACGGTGATGCTTTCTTGTTATTTCAAGAAAGGTCTATGATCTTATGAGTCATTAAATCATAAATTTGCAAAGTTAGCTGAACCTAAGGAAATTAGTTCACTTTCTTTTAATTTAGTATCGAAGGTCTTAATGATGGCTGCTATAAAATATATAATTAAAGTTTTCTTCCCTTCAATAGAATTTTTCACCCTTCTTTCGCCTCCACTACAGAGGGTAGAAGTAACATTGAACATTCCTGCCTATGTGATCATCATATTCTTCCTTTCATAAGAAAGAATTTCCTGTTTAATTACGTCTTTTTATAATAATAATAATAGTTTATTTCACGGGCATGTATTGCCCTTTTCAAAAATCATACATATTATCTAATAACAAAAGAACAGAAGATACATTTATAAAAGTATTACGACTAACCTTAAAAAAGAAATCACTACAGAGACTTACACAAATGAGTTCATACAAAAGAGAACAGTTCATATACAGGTGAAAGAGGTAGGTTGAAAGTTTTACAGTTTAGATTTGACGACCTTTTTAAATGTGTCTAACGAGAGATGGAAGATGTCAACATTATAGCAGGTTCTATTTAGTGAGCGGAAGATTGGAAGGTAGTAGAGATAGTTTTTTGGTAGGTAGGGGACTTCAAAGAGTTTGCAGCTGCGGGTAGGTACACTTTGAGGGTTACAAGGGAGAGAATTTCAGAACAGGAAATCATGTTATTATGGGATTAATGTTTTTCACAAATTTCATCAGGCTTGATGTTGCTCTTGTCTTTTTCATATTTATCAGGTTTTTGATAATATATTTTGTTCTTAATCTACAAATTATTGCTTTGCTCTTATTTATGATATTCTTACTTTTTACTTCACCTCTTAACATCTTATTTGGTATTGTCCATAGAGATATAATTTCTGTTGTCTCTAGTATTCTTTCTTTAGTGTCCATTGTATGCCATTGTGGACATAAACATTGCTGCACCTTAGAGAAATCAAGTAGGAATTTGAGAAATCAGATTTGTGTGTGAGGAAGAATCTAAAAGTAAAATTAATTCATTTTTATTGACAAAATACCAAAACCAATGAAAGGTAAACTGGTCATCAACATTGAGCAAAATTAATTAACAAAATATTTTCAATCTGTGATCTTTATGGCTATTGCAGCATCATTTTGTGGCCATATGTTATTTTGCTTCAATAATACACTGGAGAGGAACGTAATCCCTGACATTTAAATAAGGCAACAGTGTACCATCCCGATGAACAGTAAGAATTGCTGGTATATCATTCTTGGGAGCAGTTTTAATCGTTTTTGAAAATTCTCTTCTTCTGTCTGATTTGATGAATAGAAGATTGATTAATCGAGAGTTCTTTAGCATTGTGACCTCGCCTGAAGGACATATACAGAATTTACACTCAGCTATTGAAAGCAACCACTTATTTAGGAGTTATAAAATCATGCAATGCCTTGCAGCATTCTGCATTGATGTACTCTTAGAAATATCTCCTAAATATTCACCAACATTGATTTAATCTGAATGTGCATTGTCTTCAGATGATGAAGGAACAGCAGATGATGTAGACGCTGCACACTGTTCTTTCTCTGTCCTTTCTCTTCTTATTTATCCGCTAGTTTTTGGTCTACTCCTGAAAGCTAGCCTTTATATGCTGTCACTGCCAAAGTAAAATAATCCTATCTTCTTCCAACTTGATCATTTGTAGAGGATTTGCATGGGCAAATAGATCCTTCAAATTATTTCTAAATTCCCCTTTGCAATTCTTAAAAATATTTATACACTTTTTTGCAGTTTTCTCTACTTTGAATGCTAGTTAATAAGTTTTTGTGAACAATACTGAATGTCTCTTGTCGGAATTCTTATCTCCCAAAATATCATGCTCTTACAAACCACAAATTTAGCACTTACACTGACATACCTCCTATATGTTATTAAATAAAACATCCGGCACTTTTCTATTTGATGATAATTAATGTCCAGTTATTTGGTGTTTAATATCTTCAATTAAACCGTATACTATCTATTAATTCCACCGTGAGAAAGTTGTTTGACTCCCCTCTCAATAAGTGCTATATTCTGAGTGGGTCTCAAAATTGAAAATGAACATAATGCCTCCATGTCATACCAGATTTATCCCTGTTACATCCATATTTAAGTTCCATATCCATATTTACTTTTTGACTCACTCTCATACTCTAGCAGAAAATCGTTCCATCTATTAATATGATAATACACAAAAAATTTAATTTTATGGTACATCTTCGACCTTTTTTTTTGTTATTACATTTACTCCACTTAAATAAGATATCCCATTAAGGTTCTTGCTACCAAATCTTGATGCTTAGAATATTTTTCTGTTAACTTTTGGTACAAGAGAGAGGAAAATATATCTTTAATTTACTTTTCCTAGTCCTAGTTCCTAATTTAGTTTTCCTAGTTTACACATTTATCTCACCATTCGCAGCTAGACTTTTACTGGTTATAATTCATCGTAGTAAAGATGCTTTCAAGTGAACCTTCATTCAGCCCAATAATTTTATCCAGTAGAGGGTCAAATAAAGTTGATGATAATGTTGACTTGGTTTTTGCATTCTTTTTTCTATTTATTGTCCATAAGGAGTTCTACGTTTGTTTTGGTTGCCTTTCAGCACGACGTCTTAATGAATACATCAGTCATTTTGAGCCGCTGACGTACGATACTTCTGAAGTTGCTCATGCTCGTCAAAAACGCTCCCTAAATGCGGATGAACATGTACATATTAATTTTGCTGCTCATGGACGGCATTTTAAACTTCGTTTGAAACGAGATGCCAGTGTATTTGGAGAAAGTTTAGTTGTAGAGCAGTCAGGCAGTCCAGTGGCGGTGGACACAAGGCACATTTATCACGGCCATCTTGTTGGTAAGTCAAAGATGTTAAAAGGAATAAATCCATTCCTGTTTATAATATACTACATTTTGCATTTGATAATATAATCAAGAGCATTCAACTTTGCTAGTCAGGTTCAAATTACTTTTATAAGCAAATAATATGTGTCATGGGATGATAAATTATTTAGTTCTTTTTCTCAAGCATGTTTTTGGCATTTGGTCTTTGTTGATGATTGATTTTGTTAAATTGTTAAAAAAGGTATTTATATCTAAATTTCTTTCCATAATCAACTTTACAGTATGGTAATTCTCTGAAAATGATCACAAAATCCTTTTAACTTCAGTGATTACTGTTTAACATATTCCTGAATCACTCAACCGTATAACCTTTACACCTGATGCTATTTAAATGAAACATGCTTTAGAGTGATGAAAATATTATCTTTAACAATATAGTAAACAAATTAAATTGCATTTTGCTTACATTTTTATGCTTGAGATAAATACTATTATTTTATAGACAATTAACTAAGGCTTAGAATTCAATTCTCTTCGTTTTCGTACATGGCATAACATTAGAAATCAACTAAATGAGGTCAAATATAATATATAAATGTTATAGAGGAATTAATATTCCATGTGCTATTTACTAAGCCAAGATAGCTCACATTAAGAGTAAAAGTAAGTGCATGGGCCAAACTTTCTAAAAGTATAAGAGTGTTTAACATGTCATCCCATTTGCTAACAAAAATAGAAAGAGGTTGGTAGAATTGTTGTGGATCAGGAGACCATTAAAACTTTTCGTGAACATGAATTCTCAGATCTATGTTTTTCAGTGGATTCACTGCCATTTTCATCTGTGAAATTTTCTTTCAGGCGAACCAAATTCTTATGCCTTCGGCTCAATCAGTGATGGAGTATTTGAAGGGAAGATTGTCTCAACTACAAGTGGATCATATTACGTAGAGAAGACTCATCACTTTTTCCCACGAGAGAACATCAGTTCTCCTACTTTCCACTCTGTCATCTATGCAGATAGTGATGTTGAAGATCCTTATGAGAAGCAACGAACAGGTTAGTGTTTCTCTTTAAACCATGTTTGTTCAGTCAATGGCAACAACTGTTTGTGTTGTGAAGGACCTTCAAACATACCGCTGTTGAGGGTAAGCAATGTAAGTAACCAAACTGCATTCCCTCACCTTGAATTTTTTGTTTTTACCCTTCACACATATGTTGTTACTCCTTTTTTTGGGTTTCTATAATACTATAAATTTTTTTTGTACAATCTTTGTCTATATTTTCTCATGACCTTGCAAGCCTTTATCCAACAAATGCACACACAACAGGGAATTCTTCTGAAAATGGATGATTATGCGATTAAAACATATTCCCTGCAAATAAAATTACAGTGCAAGAAGTTTTTTACAACCTGTATATTATACGTAAAATTCAACTTTGAAAGTAGTATTGTAACCTTTCTCTCAAAACCGCTGTTTGTCCATGTTTCTTGAGTGTGACATCATAGACTAGTATATATGTTTCCGTACGTGCCAGTCGCTTTATGTACATTAGGGTTACTGAAGAGGAAAAGCTGCAACCATGCGTACAAGTGGCTTCTTCCGTAGTGTTGGGCGGTATTCATAGTCGCATAGTTATTTGCCGAATAATCATAGATTCACGAATCAGTGATTATTCTTGAATCTCTGATTATTTGGAACAAGTAAACATAGTCACCAAACAATCCCTGATTCAGGTATAAGAGATACATGAATCTGTCACTAGTAAATGACAGATATAATCTAGGATTATTTAAGGTAGAATGAGAAAATGAGGTAACGTAGAATTTTAAATCAATACAATGATAACATTTTAAGCTGTAAATGTTATTTCATGTTTTCTGATTCACAATAACTTCCATACTCCTTAGATAATGTGATTTTGGAAGAATAAGTGCGTAAATATTACATAAATGCTATATTTGATGAGGTGTTAATTTTGAACGAATACAGTATTTTTAACAAATGAAAGTCAAAATTTGCGTCACCTTAAACTTTTTGTTCTGTGTTCTAAGTGTTTAATTTATCTTTAATTTACGTTGAAAATGTAGCCTATGAAGAGGAATGGTAAAATCATTTTCCTGAATAGGATAGGAAAATATTTGAATTTATTTCTTTCTTTCTATGAATAAGAAGAACACTGAAAATCATAATATCATGGAAACTTCACCGCCAGTTTGTTACCTAGTCCTGAAATTCTGTTTGAGGTCCAACAAAACCCTGCAATGTATATGATAAATGTACTATTATCAATCAAAATGAAATAACTAAAAATACTGAAGTTGTTATGACTTTATGCATATCATTATCAACCATCAATATTAGGAATTAAAAATAAGATTCATTACTAATTATTAGATTAATATAGCACTTAGAGTAATTAAAAACAATTATTATTCATATATTTTGAATGCACATTCACATGAAGCATTAATATCACCAGTTTTGATATAATAAGCAATTGCATCTTTAAAATAGATAACATTTTTACTCCTTTGAAATTTTATCAGGTAACTTATTGTAGTGCCTTGACCCTTTGGAATACTCTTCTTAGCTATAATTGCAATAAATAGAATTTAAAATTATCCTGGCTTATCATGTGCAATACTTTACTGCTGGATTTCGGGTGCGGCCCCACAATAGCATTATAAACAAGATTTTAGATTTTTTGGACAATTAATGTAGCCTACTTCAATATGTAACTTTTAATAAAAATATGGTGTTTGAAGCTAATATTCCTCTCTATATAAACTCCAAGATAGTTGAATGTATCAACCCACTCAATTTTGCTTCTTTGCATTAATATACTAAATACTTGTAGTCCATTACTTATCATTTTATTGAAAGAAATTACTGAACATTTTGTTTTGCTCAAGCTGAATACCAATCTGTTACTAATTACCCACTTAGCCACTAACAACAGTTCTCTATATACAGTATCAACTACTTGATTGATGTTATTACATGAAAAATATTGCAAAATACCTGCAAACAAGCGAATAACAAAATCTCTAAGTACTAAGGGCTAATCATTTATATGCAAAGCAAACAACATTGGGCCTAATTTACTTCCCTGTAGAATATTATGCTTAGCATCTATTTCTCCAAAATACTCATTTGTAACTTGTACTATTTGGCGTCTCTTTCAGGTCATCTTCCAACCACTTTAGTATATTTCCTCACGTCCCATAACAGTTCAATTTATTAATTATTATATTTCTATCTACGGTTTCTAAATGTCTTATGTTCTTTTTCAATTGCCAGTTGAAGATCCGTTTCTGTAGAATGTTTATTGGATGCATATAAATAGCTTTTAAAAGTATTAGCAACTATAGGGATTGGAACCACGCAAGCAGTGGTGGCGCGTCACTAAAAAATGGGGTTCACTTCAGAAGCCGTATTTTTTAAGTGGCTGTGAATATGGCTGAATATTGTGGCTCATACTTCAATACTGCCTCTGCTTTCATGAATGCAGGATAATTCACAACAACCGTGGATAAAAGCAATAGAAAAATGAAAATAAATATTTCGGATTGAACCGATGTATGACTTTGTTGCACAAAATCCCCACATTCAAAAAATTATGTTTGTTTTAATTCTCGCTTCATATTTCTTCGTATGTATTTTGTAAAGACCAAAATACCTTTTAATTAAGTTGCATTTATTTGTTGAAAAATCGAATATAATAATAAGAAAGTAAATCAATTACCTTATATTGTTTTATTTAAGGTTGAAGTATTTCTGTTCACCGTTTTACCCTAAACTGAAAGATCCAAACTGGCATTCTTGTGCCCAATAGATTCCTCATGCTTTGTGATTTTTTGAGATGCCTTAAATCGAACACACCTATTTTTGTCCAGGTTGCGTCCTTGTCTTTAACAAAGAGCAAACAAGGGAAACAGTATAGCCTATTGGAAGAGTAACAGCCACAAATCCAACTGTTTCTCTCATATATTTGTGGCTTAAACACTCGGCAGTATCTGTTACTCTGACTTTGAGATGGTCCAGCAAAGGAATAGACCTCCCTACTTCTTTTACAGCACATTTTTCTTCAATAGAATGAGAGAATTTTAACATCTTTCAGAAATTGGACAATAGTCATCATGAAGAGCGAGAAAAACTGTTCACAAATATGTAATGCAGTAGGTTAGTGTACTGAATACGCCACAAGCAACCACAACAACGTAACTGAATATGTAGACTGGATACAAACGAACTCCGTAAATTCACAATATTGCACCTTATTATGAGTAGCCATTATATTGCTTTTAATCTAAAGTTTTATGTCAATATCATACCGGGATGATCCTAAACTAAGATTCCACTATCCCCTTTTGCAGTGCATAGAGGAATGTAAATGGTGCTCTGGAATCGAACCAAGGATCATCAGGGAAAAGTTAAACAGCGTATATGAAATGTATTTATGATCTATATTCACATGCCGGGTTTTAAGTTTCCATGTCATCGGGAAGGCATTAGAAAAATGAAAAATCGCCACAATGCATTTTAAATAGGAGAATATTTGCCCTGGCCTAGCGTTGAACCAAGGATAATCTTCGAGGGTGTCTTTATAGTTTTCGTTGAACATACACGGCTTCCAGCAATCTCTCGAAATTCAACTCTCAAATTTGCCCGGAAAGTGCCTAAAACAAATTTCCGAAAATTCTATGAAGCCATTCTCGTCGGCTGTCGCTGCATTGTAGTGCAGTGATCGGCCCAATGCCAAATATCTTTCAATAAAAAACGCATTGGAGTTTCATCTTGGGATAGGAAGATCTTTTTTCATGCAAATGGTTCTTTTTTGAACTGAAACTTTTATTGTCATTTGCTAAGCGTTCTTTTCTTTCTGATATTCGAATGTGATTCATGTATTACATGATCAGGATCTCGGAAAAGGAGCATGTTTTAACTAAAGCAAGTTAATACAATGATATGCATTGTCGTTAATAATAATTCTGGTGTAACTTTATGATCTTCGTGAGCGATAAATATTACTGATGAAATCTTAACAGTGGAGGTTTTTATAAAAGGGTTCTTATAAGTACCATCTTGGTACTTTATCTCGCTCTACCGTAATATCTTCTGCTTTTTCAGCCAAGGCATCAACCAGTAATGAAGGAATTGCTGTCATCAAAAGTTTCAACACAAAACTATGTTCTGCGATCACATTTACTAACGTTTAAATACACTTGAAATAACAAGAAGACGAAATAATTATGCTCCAGACTGTAATTCACAATTGGTTATATTCAGCCAAATGATTAGTAACGACTATGAATACATACAAAATAATCATAGATTATAGGACGATTATGAATACCAAATAATCTATGATTAGTGAATCTTTGAATTCTTGAATCACAGATTCCTCAATTTGAGATTCTTGAACGACTATGAATACGAAACTACAATTAATGATAGATATAATCTATGATTATTTGTGACTGTGAATACTGCCCTAAGAAGCTGCGGAACCTGTTTACTGATTTCTCATGTCACACCAATCACAAGGTGTTCCTTTCGCTCGAACAAATTTTGAAATTTTTGCGAACTTTGAAGTTCCATTGCAGCAAGACCATTGAGAATAATAAAGTGCTGTTTTTCATACGTTATCAGCTTTAACTTATCAATCAATATATGACAAAAATTAATATTTAAAATTTATGAGTGCACCCCATTTAATACACTCATTTATTCCTCAGATTGCACTTTTCTCTTCCATTCACCTCATTACATCAACTATTCTGTTTTCTGATCTATATTTCTATAATAGTCCATCCATCTCTTCTGCATTTGTCTATGTCAACATAAGAACCTTGCCTTCGGCGTGTGGCAGGGATTGCAAGGACCTTGACTCTAATTTCCTAATCGATTGCTAACTTATATCATTTGCAGAAAAAATGATTTCCTGAAACAATCCGTACTAGCATCTGTTTCCCTGATCTTCCTCACAGTATCAGAACAGTCTCTATAACACGGAGGTCGCATTATATCAGTTACATCTTTGTATATCGTCAATGCATGAGTTTTTCTCTTCTTCTCTTTGTCAATTTTACATTCTTAGCATCCACCAAAGTATTACGTTGCTGTAATATAATCACTGTTAATTATGTGGTCTTCACAGATGTAAATGGTCAGATCATTTAATTTGCTTATTCTGTAACTCACAAAAGCAACTGTTTTGTCAGGATTAATATTTTTATGCATTCTCCTTGCAACTTCAGGCTTATACTCCAACGTATGCAACTCGTTGGACAATACTGCAGTCAAAAATAGAATCTGGTTTTTTAGTTCTTCAATCCTCCAACAGTTTAGTCTCTTGCAATCATCATCTGCCAATTTACTTAACTTAAGACATTCGATGTTCACAGATCCATGGACAGCACAGAAAGTACATAACAATGTGAGCTTCAACTAAAGGCTAAAGAGCAATTTGAGAGTCCAAGCATATGGTTAAAACCCCCTCTCTGCAATGGAACTGATGCAGGAAATGGATTGATTGAGTGCCCCACCAGTTGAGGATTGATCCTTAGCTCTAAACAATGACAATAGACACTATGCAGCCTTATGTTACACTTCCTCTAACCACTAGCTATAATTTTCTTTTCTCACTCTCACTCTCTTGCAGTGGTTTTAATTCACGCTAGGATAACCCATCGTTATTCTTTTGAAATGCATAAGGTAATGTAAATAGCTCTCTGGGATTGAACCAAGGACCATCAGGGTAACAAAAAAGAGCGTGTATAAAATGTTTTTATGATCTATATCCGGGTTTCAAGTTTCCATCTTATCAGGAAGAGATACAAAAAAAATCTTAAAAACTGCCACAGTCTAATTTTTTTTCAAAAACCTATGCTTAATATTCATCTTTCATATAAGCAAGAACTTCCTATCATTTTGATAAGTGCATGAAAAAAAATAATGAAAAACTACCTCAATGTATTTTAAACAGCCGATTTTTGCATCATCCTAGCATGGAACCCAGGATATTTTTTGTTATAGTCATTTATGTTTTTCATAGATTATGACAATATATATATAGGCTCCTTGAGTTAAGATTCTCTACCTGTCCGGGAAGTATTTTTTAAAAATTCCTGAAAATCAAAGCAATGCATTTAAATGGAAAAAATCGGGACTTTGAGGCCCTCTGGAATCGAACCCATGGCACTAAGGTTCAAAATCGCTTTACTAAATTTTTCTGGCGGTTACACGTTATGGCCAATATGTCGTAAAAATTTCAAGTCAATGACGCTTGTGGTTTAGCCTGTGAGTTTGTATCCTCTCTTTATTTATATGATATATGAATGAATCCGGAGAAGCATCTATATATAATAGATATAGGTGTTTCTCTGGATATACCTATATATATATTCCAATAAATGCCAAAACAATTGAATAACTATTCGATTGTTTTTCAGTCAATTGTACCTTCTCTATTAATTTTCAATTTTCCCTGGCAGCCATGCTTAAACTGTTTAGTATTACTATGCAGCAGAGAATTTTTCCTCAGTGCATTACATATTATAATGATACTGAATATTGCTTAATTTGTTTAGTTTTATTAACTACATATAACTAATTTTAATAACAACTTGAAATATTAAAGAAATTATTAAAGTATAAGTTCAATCATTAAAATGCAAATGCATTCTTATTAGGTTAGTGGTCCACTGTTATCCAGCAGTTACGCAGTAAATGTGACTATCTGTTTACGTGAGTGTTGCATGCCTGATTGACAGGTGGTTCTTGTCGCAATGTGTTAATCCTAGTTTTGAGTTTGAATTTCAGTTCTGAAAAGTAACATTTTTTTATCAGTTTCTACCTTGAGAAAGTGCATGGGTTTGTAAGAAATGAGTGAAAGATTCCTTACTAAGAGCCTAATATCTCAATTTGTTCTCTTCCATCAGGACATGTTGGTGGATGTGGAATCACAGATGATGTTGTGCAGTGGATGGACCGCGTACAGAATTCAGCGATAGAAGAGCCAGCAAGTGAGCAATGCTTAGACAAAAAGAGCAGTTGTAGTAAGAAGACGCTGAGCACAAGTGGAGGGGAGAGTCCCAAGAATCTGTACAGCAGCACTGATAAAAGCGAGAAGAGCAACAGGGTGAAGCGTGGTGCTCGTTCTTCTATGGAGCACCACCAGGAGCGGAACACTTGCTCCCTCTTCATTCAGACGGACCCTCTAATCTGGAGACACATATCAGAGCAGGTGATTAACACATTTGGAAAATCTATACCATCTTTTTAAATTCAAATTGCACACCTTTTCACTTTCACTTAAATGAATTCGAGGAAACACTTCAGTAGAATGGAAATTAGCTAGGATCATTTAATGAAATCAACTTCGGAAGTTTTGTTGAAATTAAAATAGCTATTAAAATTGAATTTTTTTGCTTAATATTATTGGTTATTTACTAATCAGTGACTTACGAACAACAAATAATAATATTAGGTAACTAATCAGTGCTTATCAGTGAAATTTATTCTTGAAATTATAATTATATGTACAGATTTCACTGCAAATTTTGCAAAAAAATTGTAATTTTCATAAAGACTTAACATTCTCATGAATAAAGCATCATGAGATGTCTCATATCAGTCAGTTAATGATATACTTTTAATGGCTGAAGCCTGCTTTCAAAGGTGGCATCTGGAATTAGCCTTGCATCTATGATTGCTGGCATTGAAAAGGTTGAATGTTACGGCATTGAATATATTACAAGTTATATCTTCACAGGCGGTACACCTATAATTTTCTTGTTGCTCCTCAGTGTTGTGATTCATTAGGTGAAAGGGATACCCCACTCTGGAACATTTCCTGCTGTTATTCTTTGTTTCACACTTTTGAGTTCTATGAAATGAAGGAGTGCCATTTTATGGATACTGTCATTCAGACCCTGTCTTTGAAAATGAAGCAGTGCTATCCAACATTAATGGTCTCACTTTTCATCTTTTTAAGACAGGTTCCATCTTGATACAAAAATTTCATTTGCTAATTAACGTTAATGATTCAAATATTTACTTTTCTGATGAATGGGATGAAACACTCTGAGGATTTATCTGCAGCGAAGCCGATGTTAGAGAAATATATTGTTCAACAGAACGAAATGGAGTCCCACATAATGGTATCGAAACTCTAGGAATGGTGGTTTTGTATCTCACTGTTCAAGAAACCTGTAATTCTCAACATGGGACAGCAGTCAAACTAAACATTAGGTGAAAAGAAAGGAAAGTTGAGACACAGCTGTTCAGGTATTAGAGGCTGAAAGTCTCCGTTTTTGTTGGCCTTTCTCTTCTCATTCCCCTGTATTCCTAGAAAACGAGACAGGACACCGCACTTTTTGAGGAGTGCCTTAAAATACATTTTTACCCTCTAATAATTACTGCTAGGGTTTACAAATTTCCAATATTTTCAAACCTTTGGGAATAAGGGACAGAAAATCTTATTCCCTGAGAATGCTCAGGAATTAAGGAATTAGTATTTTTATTTAATAATTAAAGGTGATCTGTAGTAATGTTAATAAATATCAAATAAGAGAAAAGTGATAGAGAAGAGAGGAATGCACAGTGCAGTTTTTAAGGTTAAGATACAGGGGGTCACTATGCTATTACTTCAGCTAGGTATCTGTTACATTTCTTGTAAAAAAGCAATTTAATTCATGTAAACTTATTTCACAAAATCAAATGGTATATACTGTGTTAACGTTTATCACAAATTGTGTTAAAATTTCCAATCTTGTTTGAATTGCCAATTGAATCAATTATTCGTTAATTTGAACATTGGAATGGAAATCAAATTATAATGTTAATCCTTTGAACATTTAAAAGTCTTCAAGTATTATTTATTTGAAGTTTTAAACTAAATTTTAAGAAAAATTAGGCCTTAATTGCCCAATTACATAACCACAGTCTTAGTTTTGTTGCAAATATACTGTGTATGGAAATTTTTTTTGTAGATATTGATTGATTTTTAAAATTGAATCTTAAAACACACGAGGTTCTTTCCTTTGTTAGAGAAGGCAATATTTTGTCTTCATATATATAAGGCAAGGCTTTGATATTGCTTAAGTCAGCTGCACTTTCCAGAATGTCTGAAATATCTCTATGTTAATGTAAATCCTGTTTCCTTTATTGAAATTTCTGCTTTTGTAAATGCTGCTTTAAAATGCCTATTCATTAATGACTTCAGCAATTTCATTCTTACTCAACAGAGGCACTTGTTTTATTCTCACTAATCTAATCTAGAATGAAACTGATCCTATTAGAGCCAAACAAAACGAATCATTTTGTCTTGGAGACGTTTGAAATGTTTACGAGTCCCAAAGTGGATGCTGAGAAGTCCAGTTGCCATAGTGAGGCAATTCTTATCTTCTAGACAATAAAACGATGTACGTCATCCTCGACTGACCACGTTCCACCAACGCAACTGCTGGCTGGAAAACGAAAATAATTAGTGAACGAAACAAAGATGAAAGCACTTGGACCCTAAGAAGCTCTGAGTAGCATTGGCGAAACATAATCAATCGAAAGATCCTCTGCTCCTAATTCCTATAAATCGCCCTTTTCACAGTATGAATACAGCAAAAACCTTCATTATTGATATACATCCTTATTACAATGCATGAAATTGTATGGAGATCCTTTTTGTTCTACTTTTATAATTTTTCAAGCCACGCTACGCTTAGAGCACGTGCTCCGAATTCTGCAGTTGCAGACCCTGTCTTGCCAAAGTTGCAAAAACGCAACATTAAGTTCAGCCTTCAAATAAAGATTAAATAATCTTTTTACAGATTAAAGAAGGCAAAGCATTTAAAGGATATTATTCTTATTAGAGATATCAACAAAAAACTCAAAGAAAAGTTTAATTGCACTGTAAAAATGTTAATTTCTGGAAAAAACTGAAGACTGAAAAACAGGCATATTTAAATGATTCTTAAGAATAAACAATATTAATCAGCGATTAAAAAATATCATTAAAAATTACTATAGGACTTTATATACAACATTTACAACAGAAATGATCAAAATATTTATTTAAACAAAAATTTTACATGAAACAATAATGTTGCATTTTTGCAACTTTTTCCGGTAATTGGTTAACAAGAATCACAACTGCAAAAATTCACCTATACATTTAAATTTTAAGGACTAAGACTTTTCATTTCTAGTAGCCTCATAGTACTTCTTTATTGATGAGTTAAAATAGGAAAAATAATTTTATAAATCATACACTTCATTTTGAGAACGTAAATTACAGCACAAATTTTTGAATTTTAGTGAAAAACAGGTTTTTGCCATTTTGTAAGTAGTCATTATGGCAAAAACCTGTTTTTCACAAAAATTCTAAAATTTAAGCTGTAATTTACCAAATGTAAGAAATGAGTGAATTATTTTCAGAGATATCTATTAAAAATACAAAAAAGGACAACACATACAACTTAGGTTACTTTTTGTGTTCATTCTGATTGTTCTACTAATCGAAGTTAATACGAAACAAAGTTGATCCTTGGAGAACTGAGTCCCATTTTCAGAACCATAGCAGTCACTCTCTTGATTGTAACTTGAACAGTATCACTTTCAAGTTTTTACTCTAAGTTTTCAAATCTTTCCTGAAAAAGGTCTAATTTGAGTGAACTACAAGAGAAAAAGTCATTAAATACTATTATATTATGTTTAAAATCATGATATTTGAAGAAAATATTATCAGTTTCTTGCTCGATTTAAATAGACATCCACAGAAACAGAGAGAGCCAGAAAAACTCATCACAGTCATCAGCCACAAACAATCTGAAGG
Organism: Sympetrum striolatum; assembly: GCA_947579665.1. Taxonomy (NCBI): domain Eukaryota; kingdom Metazoa; phylum Arthropoda; class Insecta; order Odonata; family Libellulidae; genus Sympetrum; species Sympetrum striolatum. The sequence goes on from OX388341.1 coordinate 122,192,746, forward strand.
ATGTAGTTATTTGTCCCAGCCGTAGAAACAATTAATCTATATCTGATGCTGGAGTCACTGTAATTTTAACTGAAAATTATTTTCTTCCCAGACCCTCTTTATGCAGGTAGCCAAAGCAATATATGTTGTAACTTAATATTAATTCCTGATATTTTGTAATTATCTCCTGGTAAAAGGAATTCATCCTGTAATGCAATGCTTTCTGTTTTGTGGTTTCCAAGTCATGACCTTTTTCATTTAAGAATAAGGGCTTGACTTAAATATCAATATTTTGACTGGCATTGCCATCTTGTGAGTAAACTCTAAGCTGGATTTAGAGCATTTGCGATTGCTGGCGATTTGTGCCATTGTATGTTGCACATCCATGATTAGTAGTGGTTAATTCAGAAATAGGCAACCATATTAGCTTTCTAAATAGTTCAGCATCTTGGCTGGAAATTGTTTAAACAAAGAAATTTCAGTCTTCATTTTGAGAGCTATGGGGAACTTGTAATTGGGTTACAGTGAGGAATATTTCATTTCTTGTTAGGATTTGCAAAATATTTTAATTTGGTCAGTTAAATTTTATCAAAATTGGTTTAAATTAAGTTCTTATCACTTTTCCTCTTTTAAGTATGGTATTTAGAACAGGAAGATGTATTTACTTTCAGACAAACAATGATGCTGATAAGACCCGTGAAGAAATTTTGTCGTTGATTGCTCATCATGTGACTGCCGTCAATTATATTTATCGAGACACTAAGTTTGATGGAAGGAGAGAGCATCGCAACATCAAATTTGAAGTGCAAAGAATTAAGGTAATCATGAGCATCTCTTTCTTATAAATATCATGTGAGAAAATGTTTCAGCTACATTTCATTGGATAGTTTCTTGCATACAGCTTTTTCTGTAAACTTTCCTTGCAAGATGTATCAAGTAGAAATTTCTGTAAGCCAGTCTTAGACATGCTTTTTATTTGTTTTACATTGTAGCATGATGAATATTGTTATTCTCACCGAGTTTTTTAATGTTAATTCCTTTCTCTTATTATTATCGTACAGATTGATGATGATGCTCCCTGTCAGAGTAACTACTACGGAGACTCAAATCCTTTCTGTATGGAGAACATTGATGTCAGCAATTTCTTGAATCTTCATTCTCTCGATAATCATGAAGATTTCTGCCTGGCGTACGTTTTCACTTACCGAGATTTCACAGGAGGTACACTTGGCCTAGCGTGGGTTGCATCTGCATCAGGTAATTTTTACTGGTTTTGGATAAATTACCGTATATGCCTGCGTACAAGTCGATCCAGCTCATAAGTCGACCCCTAAAATTTTGAAGTGAATTTCAGGTTTTAGCCTATGTGCAGTGTATTAGTCAGCCCAAAGAATAAGTTAACACCACTTCGCCAGCTCTATTTTATGGAAACTAAAACTATTAGTTATATAAACTATATCCATAAATATACGACAGCTTAAGGAATATTTACTGAATAACAGGGTGAAGAAAAACTATCTTTTACAAGTACCACAGAATGAGATTTATTATACGACCATGGTTTCGATGCGTCGCATCATCGAAGTCAAGGCCGAAGTTGTTGATTCTAGAATATTTACTGCATAAGATTAAAAATCTAGAATTGTTTCTTTCAGCTGCCATGTCAACTTCTCAACTCTGCTTAAGTATTACACAAATTTCTTTCATTGGTATCACTCAGGCTTTACAAATAAAAATACAAAACAAAAACAATGTTAATAAATATTTATTATATAAATAATGGTAATATCAAATCACGACACTAAAACTGCTTCCATTAATTCTTAACGCTAAGTCAAATCATAACGATTATGTAAACAAAAACAAACCACGATGTTCTTATTTGTAAAAAGAAAACATCAAAATATATATTAAAATTTTGTAAAATAAAAATATATTTGAAAAAATGAATATAATTTGCGATGAATGAATATGAGTCAAATTTATTTTATAAATACATTTGACTCTCCGATAATTAGTTTGCAGGGCTTTGCATTTTTACTTTCGGCCACATGATTTCGGTTCGTGATGAAATTCGTTTTACATGATATCTACGTTAATTAGACTTGCCAAAAGTCAGTTTCAGTAAGAAATAAATGTGGAGAGTTGCAAGAGTTTGTGTACAGCAAGGGTTAAGCAGGCAGTTTCACTTATTTACCTCTCGGTGGTAATGAGTTAAATTTTATGTTTGGCGCATAAGTCGACCCCTGGTGTTTGACAGATTTTTTTTAGGTTTACAAGGTCGACTTATATGCCGGCATACACGGTAATTAGGAGGATTGGGCAAATGTAAGACCTCACTAGGACGAGGTTGTTGATTGTGATGAGCAAAACAATATTCAGCAAAGACAATCTTGGTTGGTCTATATCTCTCAACATTGATTCCTAAGCCATTCATCCAAATGTAGACTTGTTTTTGTAAAGAGTTAGCATTTTTAACTACATGTAATTCAATCCTTTTATCATGGTAGCCTTTTTTGCCCTTTTCCCTAGATGGAACATGAAAAAAATACCATGTACAGACGCTACACAACTTACGAACATCTGACTTACGACCATCAGAAGTTATGACCAAAATTTTTTAAAAGTGTAATTTCAAACTACGATAAGCATGAAATTTTTATTTGGAACAACTTTCGTTAGAAGTTTGAAGCAACTGTGTAATACTTTGTGACGGAATCTGGGAATTTGATATATGTATATCATGTTTCATTTCTCATTCTCAAGTCTGAGAATATTTTGTCTGTTTCCATGTGCTCCTCATTTCATTAGTTTGTATTTAAGTAACTTATGCGGCCGAAACATTAGGCCCATGCGTCAGAGAAGGTAGTTTTGAGGAAGTCTGTATTGCGTACTGTTTGCAATATAAATATACCGTAAAAATGGTGTACATTCAGATGCTATATTTCCAAAGTAACTTAAATGAAGATTTTATAATAATTCCAAGGCTTTTTCTCTCCAATGCAACATAGTAGTTGGTAACTTTTCTTATTTCCTCACCCCAGAGATGGTCAAGTGAGTATGTTGTTTGCATTTTAATATTAACCAGACATTTTTAAAGTATCTAAACAGAGTATTTGCCAACGACTACCAAATCTAACTAGCATTGCAATTAGTAAAAGGCAATTAGTAATGATAGAAATCTCTTTTCTAAGAAGAAAAAAGAGGAACAACTTTTCACAAAGGAAACTAATTCCGTCTTTAATGCTAACTATGCAAATTACACACAACTATTGAGCACACTATTAAGCACGTTACATGTTTCGATGCTTAAGCACCATTTTTAAGTGGCAATGCAAATAGAAGTAATGCATACCAGGGACAGGACGGGGAAGGGAGGGGGAAGCGAATGGAGTGAAAGGCAGGATTGGCAGAGAAACGTTAGCTCGGTGGACAACTGGAATACGGAGAAGTAGGAGAGCATGGAAGAGCTGTGGTTAGTAAAGGAAGAAGCTGTTCCTGAAGCAACGCGTCTATCAATATTTATTTCCTTAGCCAGTGCTTGAAGTTGGAGATAGTACCAAAATTCATTAGCATTAAATCCAGTGGCTCTTCGGTAGCAGCCCAGAAGGAGATCTCTGCAGCAAAAGTGCTTTGGTATGCCAAGAGAAACAACCTCTCACATTACTTATTCCTTCTAATGGCAGAATTTACCCATTCTCTATACTGGGAGGTATGGTATATACTAATGGCAGAATTTTGATGATCAGGTGAGGGACTTTGTGAGTAAAATGAATTTTTTGCAAGTTTAACAACATTAAGAAGAAGCTGAGTAATCTCCTCTGCAACCAGAAGGGTAGACCAGCTAGGGCTTCTAACGGTCGTGTGCAGTGTTCCCCCCTCCCTGTTCCCATTCTTTTCACTCAAATGTTTTGAACCTTTCACAATATACTTTCAGTGATTCAGACGTAAAGTTGTTGGATCCTGGGATGGATTACCACAAAGATATTCACAGTTCGGTGGATTTTATTCTCTTTTCCAAGTTCTTTTTATAAAAAAGAATTATTTCAAATGATAGTATATTTTTGCTAATAAATTCCTCTTGAGTTCTCAGCCGGGTTAAATAGGTGTTTACCACTGATTATTCAGCCACAGACTCAGCATCCATCCTCAGGGTGTTGAAGGTTGGTTTTGGTCGTCCTTATATACCTTGGCGCCTTTCACTTCTAGGTGTCACGGCATGTTCTTATTGGTCCGCTTTTTAATCGTACCGTTCCAGCATTTGCTAAGGTTGAAATCTTCATTGCAGTTTGTATTCTCTTGATGGAGGCGGATCTCGATTGCCTCCTTTGCAATATGGCCCCAGTGCCCCGTTCCTCTGCATAAAACCTTTGCATTGTCAAACTCTATTTTGTGTCCTTCCTTGGGCACGTGTTCTGCAATCACTGATTTGGAGGGTAGGCAAATGCTAAGTGATGATATATAAGGACCGAACTTCCACACCCTGAGGATGGCTGCTGAGTCCATAGCCGAAACGACACCAATGTAACCCGGCTGAGAACCCTAGAGGAATTTATTCGTCACATTTGCCAGGAAAGAACCAAGTCTTTGTATATTTTTGCTGTTTGGGCCATGCACAATGTTGAGTCTTATTGTATAGTAAGTAGTCGGATGTTTGCTCCTTTACCTCTTGTTTCCACAGTTGGCAGGTATTATTAGGTATTTAACCATTAAAATATTTATTGTATGTAATTGGGATGTTTTGTATGTGAAGATTAGCAGACATACAAGTGTTGATTTTGAAAAGTATTGTTGTTGTTGTGGAGGTTGTTTAGTGGAGACATTTTCTGAATCAATTACCTAAAATATACATTTTAAACTGAGTAATAAATTTATATGATTCTTTTTATATAAGTTTAAATTAAATATTCCAGGCCCACATTCTTGGAAAAAGTGTGTCAATCCCAATAAATATGGTATTTAAAAATTACTGGTTTCGCAGCCATCTCTCTCACTATCTAGCACTTTTCTGTCGAAACAATGCTAACCGAAATTGATATTTCTCTCTGATGTACGCTGAAAGTTGTTCACTATTCGAGGATATTTTGCAGATTCTTCTAATTTCTCAGTATTTATTTAGAAATAAATCTTTCTTCTTCCTCTACTCTCCTTTGCTAGATAAAGGTTTACCATCTTTAAGTCATGTAGCAGAATTACTGATATCCATTTTCCTTTCCTCTATATTGATGAGTTTACTTTGATAATACTTAATTCAAGAGTTTCTTACTTCTTTATTTGCTCTATTTCTCCGTCTCTTATATTCCTGTTTAAGGTATGCATTAGCGGGATTGCTTTTCCACTTCCCAAAGGCATTATCTCTTAGACTAAGTAAATGAATAAGACCAACATTTATCCAGGTATTAATCTGGTTCCTACTGATATAGTTTCTCTTTTTTTCTCCTTTAATATACAGTAGAAGTCCGTTATAACGAGTATGGTATATAACGAGAGTTGCGTTATAGCGAGTGATCTTTTGGCTGTTGTCCGTCTCACTACAGAAAGGATAGGAAGTTACGTCCATTATAATGAGTGGTCATTTCTAAAGTGTCGTTATAACGAGTGCCCTGCTTGTCTTGAGGGAGGCGTCAATGGCCAATGGCAATCTGAGGCGCGTCATCTCTTCAAACGGCAGAAAAATTGGCACAACATAAGTTTCCTCCCAAACAGGAATTTAACCCTTAAAGGACTGACGTTCCCATATGGGAACGGACTGCAGCTGGGTTCTCTAGGTAGCTAAACAATATCTTGAGTGTCATAAAATGATCAGTAAACGATATTTTGTGAGCTAAGAGGGTCCAAAGCTTAGTTTCATTTGAGTTTTGGTGCATTTAAGTCAAGGGAAATATTTCTTGTGATTTTTCGAAAAACAGGGAAATTTTGAGATGGATCCTTCTGGCAACTAATTTTTATAAGTTTTAGGCCCGAGTGCACCAATCTCGGTTAAATCCACCGTTAGCTGACCGCGGTTAAATATTAACGGCGGTCAACTTAAGTTTGGAGTGCACCAACAGTAACCGAGGTTTTCGTAACCGCGGTTAGCTGACGGCCGATTAACGTCCCTGTGAATACGTTGAGTACCGCTTAGTGCTCGCCTAAACGTATATCGCAATTCATTTGTCTTTGTTGTTGATATCTTGGACGAGTATTAAATAATGATATAAGTTGACCTTAAAGTGTGTACACTTTGTCTGTGGAACAAATAGTAAATAATGGCTATAAGAGATGGACGTAAACGATAAAAAAGGCAGAGAACCCCTAATTTTAATGAATATGAAGCTGAACTTCTGATCGATTTGGCTATAAGACGAAAAGACATCATTGAGAACAAGAAGACAGATGGGAAATAATTGAAGGAGAAAGAGTTGGCATGGCAGAAGATTGTCTTAGAATTCAATTCCCTTCCTGGTGATTTAGGGGATATGAAATTAAATAACAATTAAATTTGTTTAAGCGATATTTCTTGTACTTTTATCGTACACAATGAAATACTTATTACCTGTCGCTCTTCATTTCGCATGCTTTTGAATTTTATCAATGTTTATTTATAGTATTAGTCATTAGTACAATGTTATTTTAGCAATCTTCTATATTCGCAAGTATTATAAAGAGAATTAAATTCGTAACAGCAATTATAGTGTGCAGTTGAAACACTCTTATAACTTAATTTTCTCACTAATTTTAATCTTATCCAAATAACTTCTTTAGCTTGCTTAAATTTTAAAATAACATGAGTGAATTTATATGGTGTTGTTAAAAGATTACATGGCCAATTGAAAACATGCTAAAAGAAAGACAAGGAAAGATATAGCAGGTGAGAAGATGGAAATGTATATGACTGGATAAGAGGAGGGCCATCAAATGAAAAAGAATTAGAATGAACGGTAAAATTTCACTTTTTACCGAATGGGTAAAATTTCACTTTAGGACTAATGAAATTTTACCGAATGAACGAAAAGGTAGCATTTATTTTGGGTCCTAATGTAAGACCCTTTGATTCGGATGCTTTTTATCGTAGTAATGGTTAGCATAATAATATTTTATACCAGTTACCTAAATAAAATGAAAAAATTAATCAAATCTGGTTACTTATTTAGATCAGTAGCATATAATCATTCTACCACAACATATATCAAATTCATCAGAGGTAGGGTTACAGGTAACATAAGTTTACACCTTGTATAAATCATGAGTATAGTAAACTACTAATATTAAATGCATTTATAGCATTCAAACATGTCTATAGGATGCGTTGGAGAATTCAGATACAGCACAAAATGAATAAGTATCATTTACTGAGACTCCTATAGTAGAAATTCACGAAGTGGAAGTAGTATATGTATATTGCATGTAAAGTAGTAGTTCGGTGTATTCCGAAAGAATCTCCTATCAGCATGTGAAACGCACCTGTGGCGTAAAATCTCAACGTAGTCAAAATTTAACTTAAGCTTAAGTTTATCCATCGGCGAAAGAGGATTGTTTCTCTGGCTTGGATATTCAAGGTGATGGCGAATATTTTCTAAGAGGGAAAGTTACTTTCCTCAGCCTATATCTTTCGTACAATTTAGTTTCACTTAAATTATCGAAAGGATTCACCCTAGCGTCATGGTTTCTACGCTGTAAATTATTGTGGCTTTCTAAATACAGGAGTTCATCTTCAAAACTATCAAATCAAAACGCCATAATTGTTTACTACTCTTGTTGCTACACCGATTAAGTAAGTTAACCGGTCGATTTCGGCCGGTTAATTCTTAACCGCGGTCAGCTGCCCGGTTAACGCTAACCGAGGTTGGTGCACTTGAAAATGGCCTTAACCGCGGTTAGTTAACACTTTAACCGCGGTTAAGCCTTAACCGAGATTGGTGCACTTGGGCCTTACTGTTTTTAATTTAAAGTAGTCTTTTGCTTGTATATCTTTAGTATGATGTTCTAATCATCGAAAGAAATTAAATAGAGCAGAGTTTGCGGTTATTTGTTGTTGATATAACGTTGTTTATTGCTGCGTTCCCATATGGGCACGTCAGGCCTTCCCACTACTACGCGATTTCCTTGCCGATGGCTGTCAAGGAAAGCTATATATAGTATATAAAAGAATATTTTGCGACATAATACATTATTTTTGGTGCAGTTAAGTTAAGAATTATTTTAGTTTTAAGTTGTGACAAGAAGACTATGGCAATTATTATGCATATTTATGAACTAAATCTCGGAAAACCTAAATTTATATAGTAGAAGCGGCAACAACATATATTAGCAAATGATTATTGTACTAGATATACAAATCCTTTCTAATTTTATTAGCTTCACATAAAAATGATATCATTAGAGGTGTTATAGTTTCTATTCAGGAAAAACGTAAGTTTTCATGAGTCGACTTCACTGAAGGAGGCTCTCCGAATCCTTAACGAGGATGAAGAGAGTGAGGTAGATGTTACCGATTTCTTCATTTCTCCAACAGAAGAAAATGAGCGAACTGATGAAGCATTGGCTGATGAAGATGAGGAAAGATTGGTTGACAATTTTATTGGCAAGCAAATGAGGGCACACGCCGAAATTCGGTTGGTAACCAACGAAAGTATCGGTGCTGGAGAAGACGATGGGGCAAAAAAATCTGTGCGGAGAAAATGGATAAAGGGCAGCATTGAGTGTACGGGAAGTTTTTCTGAAGCAGATTACTTTTCATACTCTAAACTTAGCTGCATCTTATTGCTAGAGCTCTTCATCGATGACGATTTCGTCGCATTCATAGTGGAACAAAGTGAGAATCACGCCTGATTTTTTAATTGCCCCAGTCCACAAATAACAGCAGAGGAGATGCGAGCCGTCATTGGCATTTTGATTGTATCCTGGTACAACATTCTCCTGGAAAAAAATATTACTGGGACGCGAAAAAGGATGTACATATTGAATTGGTTGGTAGAGCGATGAGATGGGACTGATTCATCCAAATAATGAAATTTTTACACTTAGCGGATAATACTAAGTTAGACTGACTGTCTAACTTAGTATAGCGATGGGTTCTACAAAGTCTGGCCTACGATGAAAAGGATTACACAGAGATGTTTGCAGCATTTGGTGCCTTCCCAGTTCTTAGATTGTGAAGAAGAGATGATAAGATACAACGGAAGACACAGCTGCAAGCGATGTAGTAGAGGTAAATCGATAAGATTCGGTTATTATAATTTGAAGTGGTATGTGAAATAATATAATAGCATTGATTTATTTAGCTCAATATATAATTTATACGAAAGAATTTATTGCCACATTTGAAAAGATGTGGCTACAATGGAACTGGGCGAATCAGAAAGAACCGGATTCCGAAAGAATGTCCGCTACCATCAAAAATGATATAAAAAAGGAGGAGAGTGGAACATCACAGGCATTTCTACATGCGAAGGAATATGAATCACTAAATGGCTGGACAATTTGGTAATTGTGGCAGCTTCAACAGCGTATGGAGTTATACCGTTGATGAAAGCTAAAAGGTTTTATAGGAAACAAAAGAAAATTATTCAGCTTCCATAACCCTACTTCATATCCCAGTATAATAAGCATATGGGTGGAACTGACCAAATTCATGTAAATTCACTGCGTATTGGTAAGATATGATTTATATAAATTATTTGCAACTCAGACAATCGAGTAATAATAATAATAAAAGGAAATCCTCAGATCCAAGGACAAATTTAGAGTTCAGACGGAATATTGCTCAGGTGTACTTTACTCGGTACAAGACGGAATAAAAACCACCCGGTGGACGACTCAGCAAGGCTTCCACGTCAAAAACTGGCTTCACGCAAGAGTTATGGTATGATCAATTAATCGGTGTGATTGGTGACATACCGCAGAACAAGGGAAAACGCTGCGCATATGAAGAGTGCGAGAGTCGTGGGAGAACAATGCGTAATAAGTGCGATGTTGGGCTCTGTGTTAAATGTTTTACAAAGTTCTTAACAAAATAATTATAAAACAAATACTTATATCTTCCAAGAAAAACCATTTCATACAATATTTTTTTTAATAAATATGATTTTTTTTTCAATAAAATGCTTTTTTTAAATTTCATCATGGCGCGCGTAATAGTAGTAGTGGGAAGGACTGACGTGCCCATATGGGAACGGGCATTTGCAACGAACCTATTATTGTTAACTTTTTTTAAACAATTTTCTGTTGTTAAATTAGGTCATCTGAATACCATTATACTAAAATTTGGGTCATTTTTAAGAAAAAATAATTCTCGTCCTTGGAGGGTTAAGTAAATTAATAAGGAATCCCAGTTATTGTGAATTGATCTGATGTTTGTTTGTATAATACCTCACTCCTCATCCTGCCTAGTGAACCTCAATCCCCTCTACAAGCTCTTAGTCGCTTATGCCTGGGGGGGATGAAGTACCAACAGGCCTTTGGGCTGAATACAATAAAGACAGTTTGTATGATCGGTTTTTCTATATCTATTTTTGAGTTCTTCAGATAGAGAATTATACTCACAACTCTTTACACATGTAGTTTTTATAAAATGAAAAGGATCCGAATTTGACATAAAAATTTAAGCAACTTTATAAATAGTAGTACCTGTTATGGAGTTACAATTATTTTGGAAAGGTCAATTTCACTGTTAATTTTTAGGGGTGTCAAGTGTTTTCGTTATTTTTTTAAGCAGGATTTCACCATCCTTTACCCATACAAATTTGTAACCCAATTCTCTTCCTTTCGTCTTGCTCTTCCAGAGAGGGTCTTAAATTAAGGACTGAGGCAATCATTAGTAAAGTTCACTTATTATAAGTAATTATATATATTGTGATAATCCATTTATATTGGTCAGAAAGTTTTATTATTGTTTTCTAAGATTGTATATAATCAAATATTTAGCCTCAGCCGACTTTTCTAATACCATTCCCTGAAAATTGCATTGCATGATCTGGCTTTATTGGTCAATGTGAAGGAAATATGAAATGGCTACTCATTCAACACTGAACACTAAAAAGGGATATTACTTATGTCCTGAACCTGGAAAGGAGTATTTTTTAAACTTATGTAAAAGTTGACAAAGTGGTATTTCAAAGATTTTCTTTAATTTGAGTGCTTTTGCCTCCTTATATAGATCTCCTAATGTTATTTTATTCATAGTTGGTTCTGACTAATCGCTAATAATACATAATTTTGCAATGGAGTTGCACCTCAGCAGTCTCATACTTATATTTGTGGTATTTGCTGGATTTGAGTTTTCTTGATAATGAGAGCTTTCTTCTGATACTTACAGGAGCATCTGGTGGTATTTGTGAGAAGTATAAAACATACACAGAAACTGTCGGAGGCTCATACCAGTCCACCAAGCGTTCCCTTAACACAGGGATCATCACGTTCGTTAATTATAATTCTCGTGTGCCCCCAAAAGTTTCTCAGCTCACGCTTGCTCATGAAATTGGCCACAACTTTGGTTCGCCGGTAAGTGCATCCCATCACATTTGAGTTCTCCTCCTGAATTAGTTGTGATCAACCTTGGCTGATTTTATTTCAGTTTAGACCACTTCGATTCATATATATTACTTATACTATAAAATTATTACCTTAGCTTATATCTTTTTTCATAGGTTTACATGTACTTTTCAATATACAGAAATATTATTTGGGTAGCAATTTTCCGTTTTTATTGCATAGCCTTTAAGATATGGGTATTTCCATGACTTAAGTTCCACATGCTTAGAAACACCAAATTCCTTTGCCCTTCTTATAATTTTTGGTGGAGTTCCTACATAATAGGTTATATTTGAATATGCAAGGTTTAGTCATAAAAGTATCAGTGTGTGTAAGCCTTTGATAAGTTAAAAATGTGTGGAGTAGAAGTAGAACCTATAATGTTGCTGGGTTTTACTGGTTTACATTAAATTAGATACGCAAGTAGTTTTTGATTCAAATTATGTAACCTCCGTAGGATGATAAATATAATTATTGTTTTCTCCAAATAAAGTAAAGTTTATGCTCCTAGACTTTTGAATAAAATGGAGATAATTTGATAGAAATTTTAATCACTGAAAGAAATTATTAAGTAAAACAAAATTAATCTCTTTCAAAGTTTCACTAGCTGCTTTAAAATTAGTATTTAACTATGCTTCAATTGTCTTTGTTTGTTACAGCATGATTATCCTCCTGAGTGCAGGCCAGGAGGTCTGAATGGCAATTTCATTATGTTTGCCTCAGCAACAAGTGGAGATCGTCCAAATAACAGCAAATTTTCAAGTTGCAGCATAGGAAACATCAGCAATGTCCTCGATGCTATTGAAGACAGCAAGAAGAGAAACTGCTTTTCAGGTAGGCTGGAATCATCTTTGGGTATTTATTTGGATTACCATCGCTGTTATGTAGTACAATTTGGTGAATTTTGCTTAGGTAAGTATCCCTCGAAAGACAGGGCCAGAATCGACTTTTACACCACTTCGTGTTGCCGGTGCCTCAATGAGGCCATGGCCGTAGACAATGCCGCTCAGTTGGACGAAACTACACTTGCCCATGCGCACAAAGTTCCCTAAAACTGCTTGTTTAATGTTCTGGCCGGGTAGCCTAGATGGTTAAGGCAGCCTCCCGGTTAGAGGAAGATCCCGGGTTCGATTCCCGGTCATGTCAGACTTTTTTCAAGTCCGTTTTTACTTGGGATTTTTCCTGGGTGCATGCCCTTATGGGCGAAGTACCCCATTCCATCCTAAAAGATGACAATATTTTTATTATATATAGTGTATAGTGTATATTATATGCTCCTAAATATATGTAAGCAATTTGCCAATTCCAATTGACAATCCTAGATTAACACAATTTATGAAGGAAAGAGAAAATTCTTATGATCGTGATAGAAAGGTTCATGGTTCCATCTACTTTCACTTGGTGGATTTTAAAATCTGTAGTTCTGAAAAGTAGAACTTGGAAGACATTTTATTTTTGAAACTTTCTTGAATTTTTCTTGAATTGGATTCATCAAGACTATGTGTATTTTCTTTTCTTATAAAAAATTAATTTATTTTAAATATGAAAATGACTTGATGTTGATTCTTGCCTGGTTCTACTTATTATTTATTCTGAAAAAGTTTTTTGTTTAAGTGCTATCTATCAATTAATTAGCTATCCTGATTTTATTATTAAATGCAATTTATCCAAGGAATGCTTAGAAATTTTCAATTAAAATTATGGTTGTATGTGATATATTTCAATGATCTTTTTACAGCATCTGCTGGAGCTTTCTGTGGAAATAAGATTGTGGAAGCTGGCGAAGAATGTGATTGTGGTTATGATGATGATGAATGCCATGAAAAATGCTGTTATCCACGACTTATCAGTGAAATGGACAGAATTCAAAATAAATCTGCCAAAGGCTGTGATCGCCGTGCTAATACAGAATGCAGGTTTGTAATCGAGTCTTTTGCTTTGATAACATACTTAACCCTTAGTTACTCGCGTCAAAAAAAGTTACGTAAGTACTCGCGTGGGGTCTTTTAGGACCCCAGACATAGTTTTTATTTTTAACAATAAAATATCAGGTTATTTTTATTTTAATGTTAATGAAAGAGTTAATGAGATTTAATTATAACTTTTAAAAAAATTAGTTTATGGTAAATAACAAAAAACAAAGTATTTTTACAGAAAACAATTTATTTTCAACTAATCTCCTTACTTTCATCGTCACATTCGGCACATTTTATTACCGTATGCTCTTTGCACAGAAAAACATGACAATCAATACATTTATTGGTGACTTTAATGTCCTTAGTTCTTGGGCAATATTTACATCTTCCCTTCGAAGTTTCTCTTGACACAGATGTACTTGCAACTTCAAGTCCATGTTCTCTACGAATGCGTTTTCGGAGATTTTTTGGAATGTACTGATTTTTCGACCTTATCATCTGGTGTTCTTTGATTAATTCTTTTGATAGTAATTTTAAAAAATTTCGCCTTGTAATTTTATTTGAAGCATTACTATTATATACTATGAATGCGTTAGTGGCAGAAACGTTCAAAAAGTGGAAGAAAACAGCTAATGGCCATCTTTTCGTTCTTCTAGCAACGCTATAATTGCTACAAAGCTGATCGCATGTGTCGACACCCCCTTTTGTTTTATTGTACCATGTTATGATTTCCGGCTTTAGAAGACTTTGGGTTGATTCGTCTATTTTAGCATCGTGATGCATTGTTGAGATAAGAATCACTGCTCTGTTTCTAACAGGAACATAGGATACCAAAGTAATATCTTTGGTGAAACCAAAAATGCTGCTCCTAACTATCCTATCTCGCTTGGGAAGAAACTCGGGTGGTATTTCTTTTTTATTTTTTCGCAGAGTGCCAACAATTGTTAATTTGTACTCTGATAAAAGAGATTCGGCAAGAGGGATGCTAGTATACCAATTATCAGTGGTAACATTCCGATTACTTCCTTTTATGGGTCTTACCAACCGTTTCACTACCTCATCCGGTTTATTTCCCATTTTGTACGGCCCTTCTGGCTGAACGCCTGCATATATTTCAAATTTTTGCAAATAAAAAGTTTGAGAATCCACCAACGCAAAAACTTTTATTCCATATCTTTTAGGTTTTTTTGGTATATACTGGCGAAAAGGGCACCTACCTCTAAACGGAATTAGCTGCTCATCAATCGTCACATACTCGTTTGGGGTATACATCTTTTCGAAGTTATCAGATAGCTTTTCAATAAATTCCCTAATCGGAGCAAGCTTATCGCCCATTCTTCGCACTTCCCGAGTTGTGATATCGTCAAATCGTAGACACCTCATCAAAAATAAAAACCTATTATAGGACATTGTCAAGGGAAATATTTCAACTCCTGTGCCATCATTTGCCCATAAATCACGAAAGTTGAGATGACCGCTCCTCAAAACACCAGACATTAGTAACAACCCTAAGAAAGCACGCATTTCTTCTTTTTCCACCAATTTAGCATCACGGTCTCTCTCAAAATTTTTCTGCACCTTTTCAATATAAATATTTGTTTGAGTTACTAGAGTTTCCATTATGGGAGTATCAAAGAATAATGAAAACGTCTCTGAAGGAGTCGTAGCACTTCTTGCAAAACTCGCAACACCTGGGCGTTGAATAACTATATTCCTTCTTCTTGTTCTCACGTTTTTCGGAGGTTGTGCTATATTCCAATGAAATTTCTTGTCTCTGCTCCAAAAATATTCACTTCCCGATGCCTCCTCATCTTCACTGTCGTCATTGGAGCTCATCTCCTGCTCGGTCTCAGAGTTGTGTTCACTGTACATCTCTTCATCTTCTTCGGCTTCCTGCTCCCCACCTACTTATTCCTCTGTTTCATAAAACAATTCCATGTAGTCCCTTTCTTGGGATTGGCTTGAATCTTCGTGAGACATTCTAAAAGAAAATAGGAGTAAAATTTAGCAAACATGAAGTACTAAATGTAGATCTAAATACATGATATGCTAAACTGATACATTTATTTAAATTCCTGCTTTTTTTTATATATATGGAAATATACATTGAACGAAGGATGCTTGTACTTACTTTTTTACGTCCTGTGTCAATGAATACTGGTGTTTCTTCTGCCTGGATGAAAAAAACTTTCCGTTAGGATTCTCGTATGCTCGAGTCTAGAAGAAACTTCTCTTTTAGATACTGCGTCCTCGGTGACTGATGAACTAATGATCTTTTTACTTGGAATGAACAAGAGACAACGAGAGGAGGAGCAGACGAAAGCACAACCTCCGCATGGTTGGGGGCGTTGGGGGTCAAGATCTACAGATGGCCCGAAAGCCATCATGTGGGGTCCCAAGGAACGGCAATCTTGGGGAGGCCTATGCATTTTCAGTCATATTCCTCGGGACAACAAATTTCTTCCTCCTTCACGTGAAAGTAAACTTTACATTTCAAGCATTGGCAAAGGAGAAGCTGCTTTTTATTACTCTTTTTGTTCTTTGAGTGCTGACATCCTGCCTCGGGTCACCAAAATTCTGGAATCCAAAAAATAAGTGCAATCCTTCCTAAAATACGCGCGTGCATTGCCCAATAAATAGAAAGGATGAATGGCAATAAAGAAAAGAGAAGTGAAAACATATTTGTGTTTAGAGTAGGAAAAAGGGCGGGGTGACGGCCGCATCGGGTACTCGAAGGGACAGTATAAGCAGCTGTCAATGGTTGAGTTTATTGCTCTAACGGGAAGGTCCTAGAACCTCATGCGAAGAAAGAGAACGAGGAAAAGTAATTCCTTGAGTCTTCGAATGGAAATTATTTGCCACTGTTATTCAGAATTTTTGCGCGAATGTCAGAAATTATAGTTGTAATGCGCTATGCCGGCAGCAAAACGAAATTCATGAAGGATATAACAATCTTTGAAATTGACTGATTCAAGAAAAAACAACATTCTGAGACTAAGAGGGAACTAAAAATCTGATTTCCGCACAAAAATTTTAAAAATAAAGCTTTCTGGTTTCAATTGAATTTGTTTAATTTTACTTATGCATTATGTTAATAATTCAAAATTGGCTGATCAGAATTGAACAAAAACGCAAAGTTATACTGGTGACGTTAAATGATGAAG
Organism: Sympetrum striolatum; assembly: GCA_947579665.1. Classification (NCBI taxonomy): domain Eukaryota; kingdom Metazoa; phylum Arthropoda; class Insecta; order Odonata; family Libellulidae; genus Sympetrum; species Sympetrum striolatum. The sequence goes on from OX388341.1 coordinate 122,209,316, forward strand.
GTACACCAAATTTGAAATGAATAGGTTTCGTAGTTCTTATAATATTGGCAAAAAATAATCCTTGGGGTCTTTTAGGACCCCACGCGAGTAATTAAGGGTTAACTCATCCAATGTGAGAATTGCTTGTTTAAAAATCATTTAGGAATGCATTTTTTAATTATCATTGCCATAAAAAAACAAAATTAATCAATCACAGTAATAACTGCTTCTGAAATACCAAAGAATCTCCTAGGTTTTTAACATCCACAATTCTCCTAATTTTTTCTTCATACTTTCCAGTTTAATTTAATTATTCTATATGGTGTGTGTATGTATATATGTATGTGTGTGTATATATTTATTATATATAGATCCTTCTCCAGATTCATTCATGTATATATATAGATAGATAGATAGATAGGATACTAATTCACAGGCTAAACCGCAAGCGTCATTGACTTGAAATGTTTACGACTTATTGGCCATAACCACCAGAAAAATTGCGATTTTGAACCTCAGTGCCATATGTTCGATTCCATAGGGCCCCAAAGTCCCGGTTTTTCCCCTTTAAAAGCATTGCTTTGATTTTCAGGAATTTAAAAAATACTTCCTGGATAGGTAGAGAATCAAAACTCAAGGAGACTATATACATGGTCAAGATCTATAGAAAACATAATTGAGTTTTATGGAAAAATCCTGGTTTCGATGCTAGGACGATGCAAAAATACATTGAGGTAGTTTTTCATTATTTTTTTTGGTGCATTTATCGAAATGATAGGAGGTTCTCGCTCAGCTAGAAGATGTATATTAAGAATCCATTTAAGAAAAACAAATACATGATAACATGATGTTCCTGGGTTCGATGCCAGAGCTCATTACGATTTCTCACATAAGGAATATATGTGAAAAGTAGGACGTCGTTTGAGGCAGTTGCAGCAAATATTCCAGCTTGAATTTTCACTCATAGTTAGAGATGGTGATCTTCTATTGTGCTGCATAGAAAATATCACCAGAAAGACCAGGGTTTGATGCCGTGCGGTAAATATATCTCCCATATAAAACACATAAGGATAGTTTTTCATTATTTTTTTCATGCACTTTTCCAAATGATAGGAAGTTCTTGCTTAGATAGAAGATGTATATTAAGACTTGGTATAAGAAAAAAATTTAGATAAGACCTTGCTGTTCCTGGGTTCGATGCCAGAGCACATTACAATTTCTCTCAAGCAGAAATATTGGCTGCAACTGCCTCAAACGACGTCCTACTTTTCACATATATTCCTTGTGTGAGAAATTTTAATGTGCTCTGGCATCGAACCTTGGAACAGTATGGTCTTATCTAAAATTTTAATTTTAGACCAATTCTTAATGTACATCTTCTAGCAAATCAAGACCTTCCTCTCATTTCGATAAGTGCATCAAAAAAGATAATGAAAAACTACATCAATGTATTTTAAATGGCAGATTTGTGCATCATCCTAGCATCAAACCCTGGACATTTTCTGTAAAAGTCATTAATGTTTTTGATAGACAATGACCATATCTATAGGCTCCTTGAGTTCTGGTTCTCGACCTGTCTGGGAAATATTAAAAAAAAAATCCCAAAAATCAAAGCAATGCTTTTAAATGTGAAAAATCGGGACTTTGGGGGCCTCTGGAATCGAACCCATGACACTGGGGTTCATGAGAACTGAAACACCAATACACTTTTTCATTACTCCACTTGTTGCATCACCACCAAAATTTTCATCAAAATCCACGGACAAAAGTGAGTGTCCCCTTGTAAAAGTGATCAACCTGGAAGTTCTCATTCAGATTTTACTTTCTCTGAGATATCAGAATATTGTTGATTTCAGATTTAGCACAATTAGAATAGATACAGCAAAGGGCTGCCATATTTTCCAGCGGAGAATTTCATAAAAGACGAGGTGATTACCAGGCGCGTTAACGCTCCAACCCCCTTGGTCCCGGGCTCGAATCCCGGCTAATCGGATTTTTCCGGTTAGGGAATGGTTGTCTGTGTATGTGTGTTGTGTCTTGTGTTTATAAATAAAGGAAAATGCAAAAAAAAATGATAAAATATAAAGGGGGTTAATTGGTAGAGTAGCCTTCAAAGGCTAAAATTCGCCCACGAAAAAAAGACGGCACTATTATCATTATTATTATTACCATAGGATTTATTTATGACTTATTATAATCCAGAAGAGGAAAGGTTTACACATACGTACATAGGTACTGGACCTCAAAAGAATGGAATGAATGATAGTACTTTTAATCCATCAAGAGCAATCCATGAGATATTTATAAGCAGGATCGAGAAATTCTGTAAATGTTATTAAATGTCATTAAGTAAAATTTGTTAGTTATGTATAATTTTATTCAACATTTTATTAGTAGCTGTACGCTTATGGTTAAGAGTATTTGTATTGTTATCTGATTACCAATCCATACACTTATGTGTGATCTGATTGACTGATAACGATCACTTAAATCAGCAATACAACTGCTTGGGAAACTGCCTGTCAAATTGGTAGATCCAAATCCTGTATTTTCTTTCTTTCACAGTGATCACTTAGTCATGGAAGTAAAGTCATTCTTGCATTGTTTTCCATTGTTATTTATAAATTTATGTATGACATTGAAGTTACTGTTGCAAACATTTGCTCCATGAATAATATAATATGCAATAATATTTGCAGCCCAAGCCAAGGTCCGTGCTGCTCCCATGAGCTCTGCCGATTTGTTTCTAAACATCACCACATCCAGTGTAAGGCAGAATCAGACTGCAGTTGGAGTTCTGACTGCAATGGGCTTTCTCCAGAGTGTCCTCAGCCACAACCCAAGGCTGATAAAACAAGATGCAATGAAGGAACACAGGTGAGAGCCAACGAAATGCTAAGGAAAATGAGTCAGTGGTGTTGAAATCCATCGCTTGCTGTTGTCCAAAGTTTGCGCATTTTGACATTATTCAATATTTTAAATATTTCGGTTATTTGGGAGGCACGCAATTTTACACATTCCTTAAGAGCAAGGTTTGAAGGTGTGCTTTTAGTTTTTAATTTTTCGAATATGCTCAAAATAAGCGAGTAAATTCAGCTTAAAAAGTAGCTATTTTTAATGAAATCAAACGTCTTTGAAAGGATTTCTATGACTTAACTTTAAATTTTATAAACTAAAAGCACATGTTTAATCATTTACTTGCGATTGCTGAAAACCACAAATCTCTGCGATGAAATTCAATGTTTTAAAAACGGGAAATAAAACAGGCTTTAATTGGCCGTTTGGGACGAGCGCTGCAGCAGCCTTAACAGATAGATTTTTGCTGAAGTTACGAAACCAATATGTTTTCTTTCTTCAGCTCTGCATCAAAGGAGATTGTACTGGCTCTATTTGTCTTGAGTGGAACCTGACGGAATGCTTCCTTACTAGCCACATCATACCAAATATTGACAAAAGGAAGCTCTGTGAGTTAGCCTGTCAGAATGGCACTGGTCCTAACGCTATGTGTCGGTCTACGTCTGAGTTTGCGCATCAAGTGGGATTACCAGAAGGTGGAATTAGTTTGCGGCCTGGCTCACCTTGTGATAACTTTCAGGTAAGAAACCTAGTCCTCTTATAATCAATACCATATTTATTATTATAATTATTTATTTAGTTCCTTAGCATTAACAATATAATCAAAGTTAATAGTAACAATGGTATTTAAGGACCCACAAGTAAGTGTTCACATTAAGTGGGCCCAAGTTTATTCCTGGGCCAACATTTATTGGTGTCCACCCCTTTATGAATATGGCTGGCCAATTCTTCATCAATTCTAATTAAGTTGTAACAGGTCCCATCATTAACAGCTAAAAATGTGTTAAAATCTATGTAATTACCATGTGTCTCAACTTCAACGCCATCTGGATATTCTGGTTTTGGACAAAATGAACGATATTTTATTTTTATATTTTTATGTATATTTTGAGTTTTTAATCTGAATTTAGTTTCAAATGCTTAATAAATATCAATGATATTTCTGTGGGTGCAGCATTCTCAAATTATTCAAGTGCTGATGTATGAGCTCAGATTTGAACTCAAAAACGACCTTTATGATTAACAGTTGTAATTAATTATTAACTGAAATGGATAAAATGTTTTATATTCAGTTCCAGTTACACCCAAATTCATACATAGGTGGGTATGCTGAACAATTACCATCATAATGAAGCAGATGTGTGTCTCCTGCTGTCAACCTTAACCCTTAAGATGCGGGTGTATTTTTCTTTCGCGACAGTCGTGTGCGGGAGGCAAGTTAGAGAAACGGTCCCTTCTCCTGGTGGGTCAGACTAGTTGCAGCAGGTAGAAAACCCCCATAATCCGGGTAGACCTTTTTCCGATGCCCGCGGTCAGCGGTTATAGTTCAAGACTTTTGGTTGTTCCTCTAACGTGGAAGCAATTGCCAATGATTTAATTGTCTTATTTTTTTCCCTTGCTTTTAGCTGATTAATTTGATACCAAACAGTTAGTAGATACATTGATTTTTAACGAGTGAGGAAATATGAAATTACGAGTGCACTACAAATCTTGGAATTACGCAGAGGCCGGAAAACCCCGGCGAAGGGTTTTCCACATTTAGGACAATGCAAACGATTTTGTGAGGGTGCGTCTCATTCACAGGCACCACCATAAAATTGAGGAAGGCCAAGCATGGGCAAGGAAGAGCAGGTCAAACGTTTTAAAACGTTTTTCCCGCAGTTCTCGCATTCTGACAGGAAAACGTTTTTAAACGTTTCCCGCAGTTTAAGGGTTAATTATACAATCTCTGTTAAAAGATATACTTTGAAAATAGCATATAGAAAAGAAATTGAATTGATTGAAAATAGAACGTATGAATTTCTCTCTTTTGATGCTAGTTAATGTGTTCACAAAGGAAAATATTTGCATAATATCTCAGAAGTTCTCGTACACATTGACTGTTATCTAGGAAGTTACCTATATATTTTATAAATCTGGTAAAATATTTTGAATATCCTTTACTTTTGAAAGTTCTAATGTATCATCTTTTGCAGGGATACTGTGATGTCTTCTTCAAATGCCGTGCTGTTGATGCTGAAGGTCCATTGGCTCGCTTAAAGAATTTACTCTTTAACAAGGAAACGCTGCTCACTGTAGCACAGTGGATCACCGTAAGTTGCTCCGTTACTATACTTACCTCTCTTTTATGAGAATAAATTGATTTAAAGAAACAAAAAATTAAATTGAAGGAAACTGGGAGAGGATTAGTTATTCTCCGTTCGGATATTACTTTTTACTATTTCATATCTCAGCATTATTCTCAAGACAGTAAGTAGACTAAGTGATGGAGAGTAGAACTGATTGATTAATGAAAAACCAAATTCAGATAAATAACTAAAGAGTCCAGATGTTTGTATTCTTTTCGCCTAGGTTACAATACCATCACCAAAGATCTTGATGGTTTCTCCTCTGAGGAACATGCAAGACCTTCCACCACAACATGGTTGTATTAGCTGTTCGAAATCTCCAAAACCGTCGGCACTCCTAGTCTTACTTCCCAGTAGTCAGAGAAAGCAAGAAAGGAATGAGTCGAACGACTCAGGTGCTACCAACAAGTTAAAACCTATTGTTTCCAAGGTCGACTTAACTCCGGTCTTTGTTAATAACAACCTCCGCAACCCCAAAGACATCAATCAATCATCAAAACCCCATCAACACAAAAATCGGGGATATATGAAATTTAATGTCAAGATTGTGAAATGATATACACCGGACAGACGAGACGAAAATTAGAGAAACGTTTTCAAGAACACATCTGGGACTTCAAAGATAACTGATTGGGCAAATCCAGTTTGGCTCAGCGTAAACAACAACAATCACAGGGTCACAATGGAAAATGTAAAACAGAAAAAATCGATAAAATATCCTCAAAACGTAATGCCTATGAAAGCATTATCATACATCAGAAGAAAGAGAAAAACAGCGATGGGCCCCATCTCTTCCCTTTATCTCTTTTGGGACTGAGAGGCAGGTAAAGGAGAAACCAGTTGACCATTGACGTCAGGCGGAAATACCAATTCCTTCCGAACCCCACCGCATCTGCTCCTTTACACAGTACCTTCCATACTTCACAGGAATTCCCCCCTCCCGCTCAACAATATAATATAAAGTGCAGCATCCCTTTCTTGCTTTCTCGGACTACCAGGAAGTAAGACTCGGAGCGCTGACAAAGACAGCTTTTGGAGATTTCAAACCTGTAATTCATTAAAAGCCGTGTTCCAAATTTTCCTTCTTTGCATGTAGTGCAGAGAAAGAGATTTTATTCTAGGCCAATTTATCTCTTTAGGAGTACTGGTGGGCCGTTTTACTCATGGGCATCGCTTTCATCATCTTCATGGGACTGTTCATCAAGTGCTGCGCTGTTCACACTCCATCATCTAATCCCAAGAAACCTCCTGCACGACGTTTCAGCGAGACTCTTAGGAGGCCAATGAACACACTAAGAAGAATGGTAAGTCTTGTACAGGTTTTCTTTTTATGCTTACAACAAGGGATTCCACCTTCTTAGCATTCTCATTTCATTTGTTTCATTAATTAAGTAATAATTGTTTTATTAATCTGAGGAACAAGTAGTAATTATTTGTATTATCTTCTTCTGAATTCTAAAATTTCGATAACTCTGGTTGAGGAGTCTCTCAGTGTATCCATTGGTGACTTTGGAGTAAATATAGCCAAAATTCTTCCTAAGTAAAATTAGCCTAAGAATAAATATATAAAATAGGTATAAAACTAAATTTTAATAAAAGTACAAAACTAAAATATATTTATGGAAAAGGATAGCTCAGTTTGGTTAGGTGATAAAGGTGAATTATATTTAAAGATCTCATGCTTTCTTTCCTTTCTTAATTGTGAGCATATTTGAGTCTAATGTGGATACTTTCATTTCACGAACCTGGCTATCAAACTTAATATTTTTCATTCCAGTTTTTACAGTACGATTCTTAAAAGAAATACAATTTTTTTTTGTCAGTTCTAGTTTCTCCTTTCTCCAGTTCCAGACAAAATATTTTACTCTCGTGAAAGTTATTTTCTTTATTTGTAGTTTTTCTAAATTACAAAATTACTGAGGCGATGTTATGAAAATTAAACAGAGGTCTGGGGGTCAATTTACAGGGAGTCCATATCAGAGAGAAATAGGGATCCATGAGATGTATCAGGGACATTCATGAGCAAGCAAGTCTGGTGTAAAATACAACACCTTAATAAATTATTGTACATTGCTTTTAAAATTTGCAATCCAAAGAGCAGAATTACTCGCATATGAGCTGAGGAGTGTGTGGAATGAACTTTCCACAAAATAGACTTCAAATTTTAGTTTGCACACCCAAAATACAGGATAAATATTCCTCATGAGAAAAGTATTTTTCACTTAAGTCTTGGTGATCAATGTAGCCGTTAGATCTGGGGTCCACAGAATCAGAAGATCGCACAGTTGAAAGAAGTGAGGATGGTTTTGTCCGAATGCTTGGCGAGAGAGCATCCTAAGGACTCGGGGAAGGCGATAACCACTGCTTCCTTCTTTCACTCTCTCTGCTCCTTAACTCTGCGTTCAGGGAATGCAGGGTTGCTATCTAAATACTTGGCTAGCAATATTAACATCTTTCCTCTTCTCATTTTGACCTTGTATTTTACTTTCAAACTCGTGTTAAAAAATTGCAAACAAGAGCCTTGGCACTCACAAAAATTACAATGATAAAATAAGACAAAAATATAAACATAAAAAGATCGAAAAGTAGATGTAAATTTTGGCAAGACAGCATCATGTACTGGAGAAAAATCATTACATCACGTTTTTCTTTTTCTTAATCATTTACTCTAAAAAAAACTTATCGCAGGAGCAGCATCATGTTCACATTTGCAGTTAATGAGTTGAAAAATTCAACATTAGGTTGGCGGACAGAAAATAAAAAGAACCCCAAGGATCTGTGGGGGAAAATGTTTATAAATGGGAAACTATGATATAACCAAAACAGTATCAATGTCTCAGGAAAATTTGCTATCACTATGATGGCCCTGGCAGCTTGTAGGTTGCTTTTGAAACCAGTCTTTGCAAAATTCTTAATTATTCAGAAATTACACGATTTGAAAACTCTTATTCTCTAGTTACGTACCACAGATGTATGAGAAAGTTCCTCTAGAGGTGGAAAGCAGAAAGCATTATCTTCTGTATTCATAATTGTTTATGCATACTTATTTTTACAACACCACATAAACCCACCCAATCACCTCACAGTCTGTATTTTTGATGGTTAACTTTCTCTGAGTGAAAAATCATTGCACAGGTGCCACGAGATTCCTTTTTTAATTTTATTATTAATAAAAATCATCGGTTTGGCAATCATAAAAAAAGTTGTAGAGACTGAACATCGTATATTTTGACATAGAAATTACTTTTGAATATTGCTAAATTAAAATTTCATATTTAGAGTGGTGTTTAATTGAATAATTTATAGAGGGGTCCCCATGGTGCCCCAAGTGGAGTGGCTCCAGGAAGAGGGGCAATGGTGCGCAGCGGGGGAAGGGGTCCCGCCCCTGGAGTAGGTGTGAGGGGCACCCCTCTGCACCCTGGCACTACCAGAGGCCCTCCACATGGATACGGGGATGGAAGAGGACAATGTTACACACCAAGAGGTAAACACCATATGTTCCTTTGCCTCATCTTGCTTTTCTGTTTAAAAGCACAATTATTGGATTTCTAATGCCTCTGAAATACTGATAATTTCTCCAACCTTAATAGTTCTACACACACAGTGTTTATGTGTGTGTAATCGGGAGTAGCCATGCTGCAACACGAGATGTAATGGAACTCCTTTTTTTTCTATCCAATATAATAGAACTAAAATTCAGTTGAAATCAAGCATAAGGAAAAGAAAGGACTCAGAAATTCACCATTTTCGTTAGGAAGTATTTTATTTTTAATTAATGAATAATTCTAATGCAGTGGTCTCCAAACAACAGTTAAAGGGCCGAATTCATCTGCCACTTACTTTTGTCTAGCCAACAAAGATTTAAAGTTGCCTAAATCATTATTTACGATGAATCCTGTAAGTGACCTGTGATACTTTTATGTGTCCTTACTTATTTTATGTCAATAGATTAATTCATAGAAAGATTGGGAATCATGAAGATGAAAAAAATCAGTTTTTTCTATGTCTCGTTTGCAGAAACTTGGTATTCAATTACAAGTCCATTAACAGTCTTAGTTTCATTTAGGTGGACTGGGCATTCACTCTGAAGCGAGTAACTTTAGAATCAACAGTGTTATCATTAGAGTCCTATAAAATGATGTTTAAACTTTCTTTCTTTCCGATATGCTGAGACTACCAGCTCTTATGACTTGCAATAATAGAATGCTCAGTGAGTTAATAAGGGATACTGCAATAGAAGGCTCCTAAATAGACACAATAGAGAAAGATATCTATTCTGATCTACTAATTTTTCATGTACTCGTTTTACATGCATTTTGCTCATTTTATGGACATGTTTTTGGTATTTGTCATAATGATCAATCTGGAATGATTCATCGTAAATTTTCATTTTCTCCAAAAACAAATTTTGCTTTATATTATTAACTTTCATTTGTAATTATTATAAACCCCAAACAGTTATAGCATTGGTAAAATCAATATCATAGTTTAATCTGGTTTAGGAAGTTTATTCAGCACTTCTTAAAATTATATTTATTAACAAGTTATAAAAAATAATGAAAAGGAATTTGATATTTATTTATAAAGTAATCGTTTCTACATTGAAAACTATAATCTCATAATTTTATCAGTTTCAACTTGTCATATTTATATCACAAGGCTTTAGAAAACTACGATGAACAAGAAACTGATTTCCAAAATGTTTCCCTGGGCTGCTTTCTGCCCTCAAACTTCTCCTGCAATGTATAAAATTAATCTCTGTTCACATATTAGTATCCCATCTGAGGCATGAGTTCAGTTACCCATCCAACATCCATTTATTTGGAAGGAATCCACCCCCAGAAAAAGATTATGGAATTTTAATCTTTTGATTCCCAATATACCAAAATGTTCCTTTGGACCCCTTTTTCATCCTTGTGACATCAATGTTACTTTAGACAACATTGATGTTGATGCATTCCCCATCAAGCGTTCCTGAACTTCTACCAATATTGAAATCAAAGTCAACAAGAAGCAGCTCAAAGAATGTGAAGGGAGTTAGCAGATGTGAAAAAATATTGGTTTCAACATTAGTTTTGCTAGTTTTCTGTCACATCTTTCATCATATTTTATTTTTTCAGTGACAAAAACAAAACCTTTTCAGTTTTATTTTTGTCACAAGTAATGCCTCTCTCTTTTCCAGATGTAAGTATTTAAATATTTATTTTACTTACTTTATTTATTATCTCGCGCAAAATGTTGGTTAACTTTCTCACAAACAAAGGTGATTTTGCCTAATTTTAATCAGTGCAATTAATTTGTGATGGAATGCATTTTAGCATCAGCTCCTCCTGCACGCTCCAGTCACCCTGAGCTTTATGCCGGAGCATATGGGGGTCGTGGCAACGCTTTTGAGATGAGACACCACAAGGTTTGACGGCATAGCTGCAAGAAAGTGGGAATTGGCGCAGTGAGTAAGGACGGTTCTTCGAGGGCTCTCCTTACACACTTGTCCTCGGACATTATTGATTTTGGAGGAGCACCCTTTACTTTGCTGCTGCTTGGAATGGTGGTGGCCGAAGGGAGTGCTGATGGACAAAAGTGAAGCGTCTCTCGGAGGCGTGCTCTTGCATCGGGAATGTCTTTGTCTACCATTTGGTGTGTGTATCGTACTATATTTCCATGGTGGAGACAAAGTTTCTTCATGGGAGTGATCTCTCTCTTTTTCATTTGTCACATTGGAATGATGCTTACGTTTCGGCTGCAAGTGGTATCTCCTCTCGAGTTTTCTCTTTTTTATTCAGTTTATTTTAAAGGCATCTTTATGCTTGGTGATCACCATGAAAATGTTTCAAGTTTTTGTCGTTTGTGTATTTTTATAAAAGTCATAAGCGTAAGTTATTTAATATCTCTGATTTGGAGTTCCTTTATTTTAAAAGTAATATGAAGTATATTTTCTATCTCTGCAAATATGCATACATATATGCTGAATTGCAAGCGTCTTGACTGCAATCAAAGTATAAAGCCATTCTGAAGAAGCGTTTTCTTCTGTAAACCAAATGTTCTATTTATAAATTATCAGTTATGAATGTGCATGGATTCGCTTATTGGTATATGCTGCTGAACGTGGTTTCGTGCAACAAAGAGGCAGCCAGGGATGCCTTTATAATTATTTACTTCTATTTACAAAGACATTTGCTGCAACTCTAGGTTTTCATTTATTCAGGAGGTATATATTGATTTAAGTGTGATTTTTCATCTTGATATACATTATGTTGCAACATTTTCACTGCCTTTTTACTCATATCTCACTTTTTAATTTATTACGGAAAAGATTATCGCGAGAAAAATTGAATCAGTTCTTGGTTTTTATTTGATGTTTTTTATTCCATTTGCATTTTCAAATTGGAGGAATTTTATTCTCCTCACAGTTCTTGCTTTCATTTTATCCAGTCTGTGTGCATGATTGTGCGACTATTTATGTGTGTCATTGAATACTGGTGATTGTATGTTGTTACCAAAACATTAGTATTTACTAATGGATGGATGGGGCCATTGTTTTTAGATGGTTTTATCTTTTCAGGCAATATTGTGTCATTCTGTTACCACAAATGATGGTTTTTCCATCATCTTCCCTCATAACACGAGGGTTGTCCCATTGAAAGAGAGACTAAAGTGGCTGTCGGATGAGAAGCTGCTGATCAGATTTGTGTGATTTACATAGAATAGTGTGGTCCCTCATGCAAGGACAATGTTTCTACAATACTTTGCTCATATGGCTGTCCGCGTTTTATGTGGTATCTTTGCTGTGTCCAACTACGTTTCTGCATTTTGTTGGTGCTTTCATGTTTATTCTAGAATGCATTACATCTCCTCAGCACTCATTTCCACACACATTATCCATATTGCAATGGCGACACATGCACCTTCAAAACTTGGATTCACTATTATGGGCATAAATGCATGACTATTTGTGGTATCTTATGCATGCCGACGGCACTGTAAGATGGTTTATGCAGTTCTTTTATTCGTGCGAACTGCCAACGTTGCCATGCCACAAGTCTCTCTTTCAGTCGGCTCATCCTTTTATTAGTAAAAATTTTAAATCGATTCTCAGTGAATGCTCAAGAAGAAGCACCATGTTTTGCAATTTCTGTTCAGCGTTTAGTTTTGATATTTGATGTTGCTCATGCGGAGATTTCCTTACTTGTGAGAAAAAGGACCAATTTTGGATTGTCTTCTACAAGTATGCGTTTAAAATTTAGGAAGCATACTCCATACTCAACAAAATGTGATAGTGTTTGAATAAAGTATTATTTGGGAGGATTAAGGATGCTTTCTCGCATTTGAGAATGCCTGGGACGGTTTCTTTTAAGTGGAGTTTAGGAAGCAAGAAAATTGGTTGAAATTTGTATTCGAAACTGTGTGACTGATGAGCCGTGTGAATGCTATAGAGGTAATTTTGAAATAAGAAATAATTACGGAAAAGTTGTTTTATATATGTCTGATTTGACATTTCCTGTCATCAATGAACTTCCATAGATTTTGGAAAATATAGGGACATATTCCACTCGTTTGTAATTTTAAAATATTATTCCCTCAAGCGTCAAGTGAAATAATTGTCGTGTCAAATGGAATAGCGGTAATTTACTGAGATGTATTCAATTCATATTCTTCTGTGTGCATTTTGTAACCGGAGACCAGTGAAGAGGTGAAAGAACAATCTTTGATTTGACTGTCTTATGCATCATTGGCTGAGTGGCGATGAAGCTAACGTTTTGTAGATTTTTATTCAAGAAATTGAACAACACTTGAAAAAGTATGAGAAAGCCAGCTGCCAATATGTTGCCACACCAAAGTGTCCTTTTTTAAAGAATAATTAGTGAATGGTCAGCAATTAACAAATCTTTTTACTTAGCAACGGATTCGTTAGTAAACATGTTTGTAAAATTATAAGTACGATGAATGTTTTGCATGTTTCCGAATCAAAATACCTATCTAAAGTAACATTGAAGTGTTTTGGCAAGTATTAATTTAGATCTCTCGTTCAACTTTTTAGATACATCATTATCGATCACTTCATTATGCTTTTGTGTATGATATGTGATAAATTAATGTGTAAAAAGATTTATTAAATAAATGCATATGTTTTCGAAGTCAAATATTTTTATGTTCCTGCCTTCACATCGCAGTCGGTGTTTGTTTTAATTAATATTTGTATGAGTGGCGTTCGAGTGGTTCCCAGAATGAAGCTTCATCACATCCGAGGTATTTAAAATGAAACCGAGCAATATTGTTGCGAAGCTTTGTTGCTGTAATCTCGTAAACTAAGGCTTGACAAATCCCTTCGCTGGACAGTGAGGCCACGTGCACACCAAGAGCGCTTACCTTACTGCTTTACATGAATCGCTATGCGAAGCGCTTAGCTTCATAGCTGTTCACACTGAAATCTTAAGTCGCTCACATATTGATGCAAGTCTGGAAAATAGTGAAAATTAAATGAGAAACAATCATGGATTCGGAAAAGGATTGTATTTATAAATAAAAAATATTAATCACAGATTGATAAAAGTTTTGGAGTCACTATTCTGATTAGCAATAGAATCTCCCTCCGCCTCTACTACTTCCTCTACAACAAGTTGATGCATTTTTAATCTCAAACGTCATTTTTTCCATGGGGAAGTGTTTTCATATCTCCCAATAAGCTCTTGAAAAAATGCAGATCATCGTCATCTTCTTTTTCTGCCTCCTTTTCTAGTAACTCCAACTTCCTTTTCTCTAACTTTAAAATTTCCTCCTCTTTTGCATGGAATTATTTTTGTTTTTCAAAGAAGAGTATGTTTTTGGACTACCTGATGGTAAAGTTGAAATTGATGGCACATCTTCACTACCGTTTTTTCCTCATCGTACTCAGTTTTAACTGAAAAACAAATTAACAATGGTTGTATTACATTAACGGGTACCTTGCTACGGGCGAATCATTCCGCTAGTTAGCTCTTCATTTTCGTATGGGTGTGTCAACAGTTTCTAAAATCATTAAACAAATTTGCATCACAATCTAGAATGTTCTACAACCAGAATACGTACCTATCCCTGCAGAGGATCAGTGGCGTAATATAGCAGAAAAGTATTGGAAGAAATGGAATTTTCCTAATTGTGTAGGAGCATTGGATGGAAAGCATATTGAAGTTAGATGTCCAGCTAACAGTGATTCACTTTATTATAATTATTAGCAATATTTTTCTATATTACTTCAAGCACTGGTTGATGCTGACTACTAATTAATTGCCGTTAACATTGGAGCAGCTGGGCGACAAATTGATGGAGGTAATTTTAGGTCGTCCATATTACTTAAGTTATTAGAAAAAGGTGAACTTAATATTCCATCAGCTGCGGAACTACCCGAGACACAAGTGAAGGTTCCATTTGTGATTGTTGCTGACGACCCACTGCTATCTTATTTAATGAGACCATATCCTAATCTTGATGGTCAAAAACGGATTTACAACTATAGATTATCCAGAGCAAGAAGAAGTGTTGAATGTGCCTTTGGGATTTTGAGCAGTAAATGGCGTATTCTACTAAATACTATAGAAACAGATGTTTCAAATGAAATTAATATTGTGAAGGCTGCATGTATACTTCATAACTTCGTTCAGCGTTATGAACCCTCTAATACTGACAATAATGAAAGCTCAGTGTCCAATGAAAAATTGCGGTCTCTTAGGCAGACACAACATTGTTATACAGAGCATGCAAAAAGGGTGCGATAAATGTTTTTAAAATTCTTTATCGGCACTGAATTTGTATAAGACAGAGAGTGATTAAAACAGATAAAGATTTTGAATTTTTAATGTCTTATTACAATACAATTTATATTTATAACATGAATAAAATCCAGTAGTAAATCCCTCATTAAGTCCGCTTTTGTCGCTGTGTGACATCAACTACTGAACTCATGCAGATAGTAGACCAACGAAGAAGAGCGTGGAAGGGAGTTGGGGGACGGATGAAAACAAAGAGATACAATGTAAGACAGTAACAGCTGAAAATCAATGAAGCAGAAACCAATACTCGCAGATGGGTTAATTGCCATCAAATGGAAGTGGAGGTTGAATACAATGGATGTTACTAAGTTAATTCTTAACAATTGATAATTAATTTAGGGACGTCCAGTAATGGGGAATGAGACATCAACAGTTATTCACTGACAATATAAGGATCCCTCCCTTTCCTAATCTCAACATTTTCGTAAACATTGAGCCACTTCTTTTCAAAATGTTGGATTTCAATTTGGAAAACCCCAACATGTCCATCCTCTTTCCAATGGTTAACAAAACGGGATGCCCTATTTTCATAATTACCATAAGCTCGACTTGTTGCGGCTGATTTCTGAGCTATGTTATGCTTTGAATGTTTAGTGAATTCTAAACTGTTAAAAGTATATTTCCTGAGGATTACAAAAACAAACTATTATGCATTATATCAAAATTTAAATACAAAAAATTTAATGAATTAAAAATGTACTCGAAAATTAAATACGCTATGCCCAAATTAACGAATAAGTCAAGGGGTTTTCCGAATTGACTGATGTCGTTTTAACAACACAATAGTGAATATAGTCAATTAAATGAAAATCAACTATACTTTATTAAATTATTTACGGCGCTATTATTTTCTCTGTATAATGTGTTCTCAACATTTCTTCCTGTAGTCAAAGCTATGTATATTTTTTGCCGTTTTAATCTCTCGTTTGTGTTTTTTTTATATGTAATATACATAAATAATATAAACTTACCATCTTGTCCATCTTACCTCCTCTGCGATTTCCACCCACTTCTTCTGCAGCATAGTTTTTATTGTATTTATTCCTCGGATTCCATAATTCGTCCCTCTGGAACACCGCATTTATGATCTGCTCTTCCATTTTCACGTCTAGCCACGCTAGGGAAAGAACCAACCGTGTCCGTTCCTTAGCGCTTCGCGTAGCAGAGCTTGGTGTAGCGATAGGCGCAAAACATTAGGTGTGAACGTCTGTATTTGTAACAATACATTGGTTTTGGAACGCGTTACGCCTAGCATAAATCAACACGACATGCTAAGCGCGCTCGGTGTGCCCATGGCCTGAGAATGAGCATATTCGGGGAACCTTCGTATGCGTAACGGATGCCTTGGTGATCCATGTTATATTACGTGTGACCCTGTGCTGCTTTCCCCTTCTCCTTATCCAGCGAATGGTTTCTGTTTACTGATTTTATCTTTGTTCTCTTTTTTATGTAAGCAATGCTTAAATTATCCGAAATCGTGCTGCCGCTGAAGGCCAATTTTCATATCATAATACTATTAATCTTCATGATCGAGAATCTTCTGCTTAGGCAAATAGAGTCATTTGTTATCTGCTTTCTCATTTTTTACATCGCTCTCCCATCTCATACTTGCTTCAGCGTTAAAAATCAGTCATCGACAACATAACGATGCTTTGCAGTATATCCGGCCCTGATGATGCGGTAAGTTTTCGGAATGATGCATTTACTCATCGTCGAGCTAGACAAGCGGCATTTCGATTCAGTTAAATAGCAAAACTTTGTCGCGAAACATTTGGAAATGTGGTGCGTCACGGCTGAATATTAATTTAGGGAAATAAATTTTAATGATAATTTTTTAGACACAATTTTCGTTGTTTATTCATTATTTTTATAAGTATCAATTAATCAGTTATACTATTCTAGCTAGGTTTCCCAGAAACCAAACTACCGACTTTGATTACAATAAATTCGAAGTTACATTGAGATGACGTGAATATAATTGGTGATATTTCCCAAAGTTGTCATTCGCAACTCACCAGCAATGGCATTTCAGTATTATCACATCGTGATATTTTATTGAATTTTTAAGCTATGTCGCCGGTGCTCAAGGTGCCTTAAGCACGCTATAAAAAACTACACGTAAAAACAGTTTGTCAGAAAAGATGAAGCAGTGAATGATAAATTCAGTATTTAAATTGATTGGCACCGCTGTGTTTTCGTTCTAAATTATATAATACATGTCACATGGTAATTGAATTTTTTTACAGCTCACCAAATACGTTTTATGACAAATCGAAACGCAGAAAAGCTCAATTCACTTGTCTGTAATCTGATTGAATTTAACTGATATCGTTCCTAATGCTTGAAAGAATAGTTTTATTGAAACACTGCACAATGGCGGATTAACCCCGGCTACCGTGGTTATTCCGCCATGGTCTTGGGACGCCTTAATTTTAGGTAGTAAATGTTTATGTATTTATTAATTCTTTGATATTAATATTTTATGCAAACCCGTTAGCAAACATTAATTGCGAGCATTTGAACGAAAAACGTTGCATTGTTTGCAGAAGAAAACAGTAGAAAATTTGAGAATTTAAATGGTAGTGAGTAAAGCAAGAGTGAACATAAATTGCTCCTGTAAATGTAAATTTTCAGCAAGAAACAGAATAATCTATGTCTAAACTAAGGGTTATTCAGCCATCCCTTGAGAAGCTGTTTCATAGAGATGAGTTCAATATGAGAGCACGTGAAGACGCCAGCAATGGATAAAACTCTTTCTGTGTGCAGAAATGTAGTCCTTCGTTGCGGACCCGATCCAGAGTGCATCGTCGAGGACAGTCGCTAACCTGAGGCACGGATTTTGGCGCAAACAGTGAAAAACGCGCAAGTTCATCACCAGCTGTGAAATTTTGGACTCATTTCGTGAAACGGTTTCTTGCGTACTCGTTTGATGATGTGAAATCGAAAAAACCCGGACATTGGGTTAAAAATGGATTTTTTGAGTGCGGAACTTCTCATAGTTATTGCAAATGGATCAAATTTTACGTTTCCGTTTGTTGTATTTTTAATATTCTCAGGCTCCAAAAACTTGAGAAATTTTCACAGAAAATAAGTCTCGGATTTATCGGAGAAACATTCAAATTCGTCGATTTATAGACTTTCCAATGAAACTATTAGAAAAGTCGACGATGCAGTAACATTGTATAACTCTTTATCTCTTGATTAGTTGAAGCTTTCGCACTCAAAGTTGAGTCTCTGCTCATTAAAAGTAACAAAATTGCGGACCCCTTTTTCGGCAAAGTTTCGAGATAAAGTAAGGAAAACAACTTGGTAAACGGCGATGGACTATCAAGCGTCTTATACCACGTAAATCTACAAAACGTCTTGAGAAAAAATCTTGATGACAAAGTAAGGAGAAAATATTTTCGAAACTGCAGTTTTTGTTGTCCGTGAAAACGATTCGTCATCTCTTTATGCCATTCTTGCTCTAATTTTGAACCGGCGCACAGTGGGCTAGAATCGAAAAAACCTGGACAAGGGGCTAAAAATGGTTTTTTGAGTGCGGTTATTGAAACTTGGCATAGTTATTGCAAAATGATTGAATTTTAAGTTCCCGCTCGTCGTATTTTAAAATTAAATTTGTATCCTTGGTACTATATGGCTCCAACAGAACATAAAGTACTTATTCACGGAACAGGAATATCAACAGATGCATTCTTCCGTTGGAAGAGCCATCGAAGCTAGAAACAAAGATATCAGGAGGTTTCGGGTAAGATTCACGAGGAAACACTCGGGAATAGCCACTAATGGGGATTTAATAAAAAGGCTGCTAGTAACATCAGATGCCAGGTTTACCATGTAAGGCACATTGAAATCCAAGAAGAAAAGGATTCTAACAACAGAGTTAAGAAATCTCCTCATCATCCACGACCGAGAGAGTGAGTTATTTGAATCCGAGGATTCAGATGAAGAATATTCTGACGACTGAGTAGGAGGCACTTAATAAGGTAATGAAATACGTTAATTACAATTAATAATTGAGATGTAAGCAGCCGTTCCGACCATTAAGGTAATATGTATCCGCCCCTAGCAAAGGGGCGGATGCGTACGGATATTGGCATTGCACTAGAGTGCCGTAAACCTGACTTAACTCAGGGCCCATAAAATAAGGGACGGCTAAAATTGGCAGATGAGAAGATTTCTTAATTCTGTTAACATTATTTTCGACCAGCATAGAAAATATAAAGTTTGACAGAGTTATTTTTACTGGTAAAAATATATTATAGACCAATGTCTCTAATGTGCCAAAATGTCTCAATTCCGCATTTATTATCTAAAGTAATGGTCTCAAACTCATATCTTAAAGTGTATTAAAATGAGTTTTTAATATGGTTTGCCAGAATTAAACATAAAAGAAGCCAAATTTTCGACTCAACCTAACCAAAATGACACCGAAACCGGACTTGGGGATTCTACGGCGCCCAGCCGGACCGCGCAGCGCTTAGGAAAAGTCCACCGCAATCACAGGGTAGCAGGTGAAATGAAACAGTCTCTTCAGATTCCATATCTAGAAGCCATGTAGATTGACCTGATATAAGAGACTTGATAGTCCATTGCTGTTTACCTAGTTGATTTCCTTACTTTATCTCGAAATTTGTCCGAAAAAGGTGTCCGCCATTTTGTTGCTTTAAATAACCAAAGAACCATCTTAGAGCATGAAACATTCAGCAAATTGAAAGACAAAGAGTAATGCTAGATTACTGCTGTGTTGTTTTTTCCAACAGCTTCTTTCATAAGCAACTTTATGTCAACGAACTTGAACGTTTTTCCGAAAAATCCGAAACTTCCCGTTTTCGTGAACATTTCTCAAGTTTGACGCCCTGTATCTATTTGACCCCTGAAAATTTTAAAATACGACGAGCGGGAACTTAAAATTCAATCATTTTGCAATTACTATGCCAAGTTTCAATAACCGCACTCAAAAAACCATTTTTAGCCCCTTGTCCAGGTTTTTTCGATTCTAGCCCACCGTGCGGCGGTGATTCTGTGAGATAAAGAAGTCAGAAAGCATTCAAGTTTCAACGCTGAAGCCTGTACAGTGTATCTCATTGCTATAATTGGTGATGCTGTTTGGGACGCAAATTCACCTCCGAAACGGAACGCCCATGCGGATACACAGTAAAATTCAACCAAAACTTGAACATAAAGCGCAATATAATGTTCCGTAAGAATTTACGCTAAATCACATATGGACGCGCCTCATGGAATGGTGGTTGGGGGCACACATAGTAGCCATCGCTTCAAGGTGAATCGTTTTAAATCATCAGATGCATGTTTATTCGTCTAAATTAACTATAATGTCAAAATTAATAATTTTGTAGTTTTTTCTACGGATTACTTAACGCCAAACGATGACCGAAATATTTCTAAAGGGATAAAATTTAAAAAAGAGGAAAATTATGACTGTTACGGCTTCCAAAAGGCAAAATGTAAGATGGTCCATTTCGCAAGAAGTTTTTTTGCTCACTTTGCGGGAGAAAAATGTGTAGCCCATACCCAGGCGTCATAAAACTATAGATTGCGATACATAAATTTCAGAAATGTAGTATGTACAGAGATATAAATTAGTCGTTGATACTTACTAAAATGTCAATATTTACAATACCTTAGTCTCCATAGGCGTTTGTTTCTCATTTTCGCCTTTATTTTCGTCAATTTTTAAACTTTAGGGCGGCAGTGGTTAATATTATCCGAATTAGGAAAAATGCGAGATCCTCATATCAGAACACTACTTTCTCGCACAGGGCAAATTTGATCTGGAAAAAAAAACGTTTTTCGGCCCACCCTCCCCCCTCCTTTCTCGTTATTAGGTTATTTAAAATAATTATTTGTGTGGACTCTTCTAAGCGTGTTTTACTTTCTTAATGATTATGAAGGAATTCCACCGAGTCTCAGTCCTTCATGTTTTCTGAAGCCAATTGAAATTACATGCGCCGTACTATAACGAAATTAAGAAAAAAATAACTAAAACAAATCAAAAATAGCAAGAATTGTAATACTACTGTACGAGAAAATAATATGTATCTAAAAAAACGCAAGATAAAACAAAAATATTAAGATAATTATTATTAATATAATCAACTCAACCGATGATAGCCTCAGAGGTGTTTACTCTCTCGACATTTTCGTGAGATTACAATGTAAATTCAGCTTCGAGGAGTCTCTGAAGACATTTTCCCATCGCTGAAAACAAACTGATAAGTGTAGACTGTGATTTTAAAAAGATTTATAAGTACTATTATTATTATAGAAACTGTTAGTGTGTGGCCAAAATTCTGTTGATATGTATTGTATGTGAATAGCTTTTGCTAAATAAAGACTGCTATTATAATTATTAAAAATGAATAACTCCTCAGAAACCGTAGCCGGAGCGTTGTTTAAAAAAATGGTTAAACTCGTTATTTGTACGAGATTATGTCGCTTTTAAACGAATTCATTTGCGCTGTGTAAGAATCTGGACTTTTCCAATTCCCTGTTTATTTTATTATTTATTTTTATCCTATATATGCTGCATATTGAACTTCTTTAGGTCGAGTAGGATTCATTTGGTTCTTCCAGTCACTTTACTCAGTTGGTTATGAAGACGAAAGATGAAATTTGACATGATAGATTTAATAGTTTCATTAGAGAATTTTCAGAGTAAAGAGCGAGCTTATTTGAAATGGGTGTGCTTTTATGTGCATGGTGATCGTGCAAATGACATCGCGGAATCATTCGCATGAAAAGAAGTGAGGATGCGAGAGTCATTTTGGGACAACGAACTCGACGAATATACAGTTGGAGCAAAAAGTGACCCTGCCAAACCAGTTTTTGTTGCGAATCAGTTATATAAAGGAAACGAGTTGTAGAGAAAACATCTGGAGGAAGTTCGATTTTTTTTACTATTTTATTGTATAAATACGTATATTAGTATTCCACTCGAAACTTAAGTTGGATATATATTATTAGAAATTTTTGTAGTTCGAAATTAGAGTAAGGAATGTACTAAGAATATTCCCTCGAGTAGTGAATAAAGAAGCAGCTTATGCGATTTGCTTAAAACCTATAGCAAAACGACCACTTATGGTGAAAGGAAATGTGTCATATCTTGTTCAATGAAGTAGTCCGTAAAGCGCAATGCACAAAAACTAGACGGTTGAAGTTAAATTCTAGACAGGCGCAATGCCCAAAAACTAGACGGTTGAAGAAATATTCAGGAAATCGCGGAGTAGAGATTCAGCCCATGAAGAATTGCTTCTAAGAAAGCCTCCACTTTCCCTATTACTGAAATGGAAGAAAATTTTCATCTCTAAAACCAATTGAAGAAGATAAGAAAAAACAAAATATGTACTGATGACAATATTAAAATTAATTTTAGAAGCCGATGATAATATTCTTTGATATTAAACAATTGAAGCAGAAATATAATAAAGTTGAAATATAAGTCGAATCAGAAGATGGCAGGTAGATCCGGGGTACTCAACCTGGTGCCCGAAGCGACCTTGCACAGAGCATCGGCAAAAAGACTTTTTACATTTGCTGCAG
The DNA here is from genome assembly GCA_947579665.1 of Sympetrum striolatum. NCBI lineage: Eukaryota > Metazoa > Arthropoda > Insecta > Odonata > Libellulidae > Sympetrum > Sympetrum striolatum. The sequence continues at coordinate 122,231,868 of OX388341.1, forward strand.
CAGTACTACTTGGGATTGCAGCAAAGGGGATGGAGTGGAGGTTCAGCGGGGAAGGGGTCAGAAACTTGGTTTCGTAAACACCAAGTGATGGAGTGGTGATGGCGTGTCTTAATCGTATCCCTCTTATCGCCTATGTCCAGATTAACAAGAGACGTATCTATGCCATATTTTGTTCATTATGCGAATGCGAAGATTCAGTTCGTCTCAGCTTATACATCTATCAAATTCCCCGTAATCAATGACTAAATGCTGCTTTTTGGAAACGCAGCGGTGCACCTGGAGTGAAAACCTTAATACTAGATTTATTCCCCGTAATCAAATCTTCTTCGGAGGTAAAGACTTCCCTACGTCGTGAGGTTGAAATGAAATGATATGCGTTGTACAGTGGCGAGGGAGGAGGGGGGGTTTAGGGGTTCAAACTAGAGATGGGAACCTCGAAAAAAATGAAAAGTTTGAAAAAAACGTTTTTTTCATTCGTCTTGAAAAAAATGTGAAAAAAACGTTTTTTACGTCAGTTTTGAGATGGTGTTCTTTGTGGTTTATCCGTTAAATTTACTATCCTGATTAGTAAATTTTGCAGTTGACCTGACCTAATAGCTTGTAAAGAATGTATTTCTCTAGTTTTTAAAACGATTTTATAAGAAACGCAAGTGTTTATATGTTTGCAAGACTGATACATTGTATAAAATCAACATTTTCAGGCGTAACTTTGTGGAAGTTTGTCTTCATGATAAAATTAAAACGAATTTATAGCTTTGTAAAAGCAATCTATGATAAAATGTAGAAAATTTCGAAAATTGGCCCCACGTGATTCTCTAATGACCGTTAAGTTCCATGTTGCTGAACATAAATAGTGTACATAGTTGTTTTTTGACACCACGTATTCACGTGTTGGAATTCATCAAATTCAGTGCTCCGCTTCTAGCTCTGAGTGGAAGACGTATCGTTGCATGGATTATTTGGGCGTGTGTATCATCGATCAAACTTAGTTTTCAGATGTTCAGAAGAGCAATAATTATCACTTTAAAAAACCCTGCAGTAACTCGATTCTGATCCACAGCTCTCTGGAATCATTAATTACGAACAAAAGTGTGCTGCAACAGATAGCGATTGATGCGAATCCTAAGAATCCATTCCTGAGGCTTCGTCACGAAACCAAAAAACGTGTACTGTCCGAAACTTAACTTTTGGATTTTTTAAATAATCTGCAAGACGTTCTGTAACCATTTCAAGCTTACATGATCGACATGGCAAACGATGAGCCACAGCTTAGCAAAGTCTGCTGCATTTTCCTAGGTCCCTTTAAAAGAGTAAAACATTTTTGTATGATCACAACTAAAATTACTGATGGTCGCAGTAGTAAAATAATAAATTTAATCAAAACGAGAAGAGATATGGACGCGACGAAGGCCCATTTGCCAGCTAATTTTTTTGATCCTTCAAGAAAAGCTTCGAGCTTGGAACCATTAAAAATTTCTGATGTTTTCAAATTTGTTGATATTCTCACCAAATCAGATCCCACCTTCAGTGAAGAGAATATAGCTGAAATTCATTCCGAGATGGCAAACAACGTGGCTGACGAAGGTATTTGGAAGACACCATACGTCATTTCAGTATCTAAAAAACTTTCGCCTCAAATTTTTTGGAAGGGAATATGCTCCAAAACAAAAGTCTATTGAGTTGCCATAAAGATTTTTCACTTCCACCCACATCCTCGGCGACGGAAAGAAGTTTTAGCAAGCACGGAAATAATCACAACCTAAGAAGAAACGGCAAGACTAATGAAAGAGCTTTGAAACCGATTTTAATCAAGCACAACTTGAAATTGCTGGAAACCGAAAGAAGTAAAATTTCAAGCGATAATCTCTCGAAAACTGGATGGAGAGGAAGTTGTTACACTCGCGGGTGTAGATGAAAACATTTCTTCACTAACTTCCAGCGAGAAATCAGATCTAAATATCGTTGTGGAGGAATTTGAAGACACAGTTACAGACTAATCAAAACCAAAACATATATGACCGGCCACTTTGGTTCTTTTGCTTTTGTATCGAGTTTTATGGATGTTTAGTGTTGTGCCCTACAGACTTTAATTTATCTGCTACTAATACAGACTATAATTTAACTACAAATAATACAAGTATAGCTGCAATTAATGCCATGGAAGATTATATTCTCCATTATTTAAAAAATATGCGAAAATATATCCTTCTTAATTTTTAGTTACCTATGAACTTTTTCACTCATTTCTTTCAAGCATTATAAGCTACGAAACAGAATTGCTAAAACAAATCATGTGCCATCATAATAACATTGGAATTTTAAACAAATATGTAGCTGCTGTTTGTTTTTAATTTTACTGTTTTTAAGCCTAAATTAATCCCCTATAGTATTAGATAAAAAAACCACTATCGATGTACTGAAAAGATATAAACATTTTTTAAAGATGTTTCTGCTATTCGAGGTAAGTCGTATTAATATTATTAATAATTTATTAATAATTTATATTAACTCCGCTGGAAAACTGGAGGATTCCTCAGCATTTATATCCAATTGAATATTTTCCTTTAAAATTCAGAACCAGTTAAAGGTGGCTGAAATAATTTCATAACTAATACTAATTATTATACTTATCATAACTATTACATGCTTAAGCCATTTGGTTCCTAATTGGCTCTTTCAAATGACAAGTAAGCAAGATTTACGTGTTTGAGATCACCGAGTATTCAAATGTGATTTTCCGCGCATTATTGTGCATAATTTTGTTATAAACTAAAGTCATAAATTTCAATCTTTTGTTGAATAACTATTACTTGGAACAGATAATGAATCGGTTTAAGTTGTAAATGAGTGATGTAGACATAAATGTCTAATTTACAATTCTAATATGGGAATAAAATATAAAAAACGTTTTTTTAAGAAATAAAAACGTTTTTTATTCAACGTTTTAATACGTTCGCATGAAAAAAACGTTTTTTTCTCATCACTAGTTCAAACCCCCCCCCCCCCCCAAGAGTCAAGTCCTATGACTGGCTCTGTGCCTTTTTTCTGCCGAAGAGTACAAAACCTCAACCATCACGCAAGTTTTAGAGAAACACCTCTAGTCATGTGTTTGCTTGATAACTTCAGCGAAAGCTTCGCATACCCGTAAATATGGCTCCAATTTCAGGTAAGGTGATGTTTTCGGTAGCAAAGCAGGATCCGACATACAGGATCCTAGATCCGACATCGATATCAATGGAACGCGAGTTTCGCGCACAATGTTCAACGCGTGCACTTCTTAAGCCTATCCTTTAGTTAGATGACTCACACCATAAGATAAGATTCTTATGAGAATAATTCGAAAGTACTGATTTGTTTACTCCTCGCAAAAATATAAGGGAACCTTCGAGAAGTAATTCAAAACTTGCACCATGATAACAAAGATTAAAATTACGTTTGAGAAACAAACAGATTGATAAAACACAAAATTAGATCTTTTGCATGTGACTGTTTTTAAGGTGTGAATGCAAAGCTAGGCTCGTGAGTAGTGCTTTTGAGAAATTCACAGTGAACAGTTCGAAGGAGAGTTTAGTTTAGATTTCATAAGGTACAGATGGACATCCAAATATTCTTTTCACATTCTGCTAATACCTCGAGGCCTCAATCGGAAAAAAACGTATGTTAATGGTTGTGTTTTTTTTGTGAAGTGACCATTATTAGATGCATAAATTAGGATTGTATTATTTTAGGGCTGTTATCGGAAGGCATATCTCAAGATGAATTTAGTGACAACTGCAAAGTTACTTGTAATTAAGCACTCGGTATGATAGAAAATATACTGATCCTTATTTTATGATTGCCTGTTAATTTGCACTATATTTACGAAAATAATTCGATAACCGAATTTCCGTAGAAATTTGGAAAAGTATTGCAGCAATACAAGATAGCAGTAAAAATTAATTTTCGATTATATAATATAGCATTTTGGAAGCAAATCAGTCAGTTGAAAGGTATTTTGCGCGTAAGTTACGAACAGCTTGATGTCTATCTATGCGCCGAATTTCAAGTTTCTATATTATTGGGAAAGGGTTCAAAATAGTTCCTAAAAATTGGATCAATTACTGATTGTAGAGACGCCTGGTGTCGAACCCAGGACCTACTGGCAGCTGTGAAAACACATTATGACTTGATTTGACCTGATCTTATTAAATGCAAAGTTTGAAGTCAACATCTTGCCGGGAAGTACCTAAAATTTCCTTCCGTTATCTCCATAAGAAATGCATTGTAGGATGTAAATGGCCCTCTGGGATCGAACCAAGGACCATCAGCGAGTTGCTAAAATTTTATTATAAAATATATTTATGATATGTATCCACGTGCCAAGTTTCAAGTTTCCAAATCATCTGTAAGTAATTAAAAAAAATCTTAAAAATAGCAATGTAAATTAAACGGGAGAATATTTGCCCTGACCTAGCATCGAACCAAGGATAATCTTTGTAGATGTCTTTATGGTTTCCTTTAGATATGCACGGCATCTAGCGATCTCTTGAATTTCAACTCTCAACTCTTCCGGGAAGTGCCTCAAAAAATTTTCGAAAATCCCCGCCATGTATCTTTATGGAGAAAATCGGGACTTTGGGGCCTTCTGGAATCGAACCCATGACACTGTAGTTCAAAGTTGGCTTTTTTCTGGAGGTTAAATGTTATGGCCAATACGTCCTAAAAATTTCAAGTCAGTGGCACTTGTAGAACATGGTTAGAATTTTGATCCCCTATGAATGTATATATATACGAGTAAAATGTAGCTTGCATACTGCAAGCAGATCGACAACACTTATTTCATATGGGCATCATATCGGGACGGTCATAAAAAGAAAAAAAAAGATTGAAAATATTCTTAAAATTCGCTGCAATTTAATCGTATGTACATCCAATGTAGTACAACAGAAAATCACCACCTCTAACTATGTTTGAAAATTCAAGCGGAAATGTTGGCTTCAAATGCCCCAAAGGACGTCCTACGTTTCCCATATATTCCTTATGAGAGAAATTTTAATGTGCTCTGGCATCGAACCCTGGGACAGCATGGTCATATCTAATTATTTTCTTAAACCGAGTCTTAATATACATCTTCTAGCAAAGCAAGATTTTCCTATTATTTCGATTAATACATCAAAATAAATAATGAAAACTAACCAATGCATTTTAAATGGGGGGTATATTTACCATCTGGCTTCGAACCCGGGTCTTTCTGGTAATACTTTTTATGCAGCACTAAAGAAGATCACATCCTTTAACCATGTGTGAAAATTCAAGCAGAAATAATAGGTGCAACTGCCTCAAATGACGTCTTACTTTTCCCTTATATTCCTTATGAGAGAAACTTTTATGTGCTCCGGCATCGAACCCAGGAACAGTAAGGTCTTATCTATATTTTTTTCAAAAATCTATGCTTAATATACATCTTCCATAAAAGCGAGAACTTCCTATCATTTCGATAAGTGCATGAAAAAAATTAATGAAAATCTACCTCAATGTATTTCAAATGGCCGATTTTTGCATCGACCTAGCATCGAACCCAGGATATTTTCCGTAAAAGTCATTTATGTTTTCGATAGATCATGACCATATATATAGGCTCCTTGAGTTTCGATTCATTACCTATCCGGTAAGTATTTTTTTTTAATTCCTGAAAATCACGGCAATGCATTTAAACGGGAAAAATCGGGACTTTGGGGCCCTCTGGAATCGAACCTATGACACTGAGGTTCAAAATCACATTTTTTCTTGCGGTTTCACGTTATGGCCAATACGTCGTAAAAATTTCAAGTCAATCACGCTTGTGGTTTAGGCTGTGAATTAGTATCCTATCTATCTATCTATCTATATACATGAATGAATCCGGAGAAGCATCTATATATAATAGATAGGTATATACGGAGAAACGTCTATATATAATAGATAAATGATTTTTTGTTTCTTAGAAGAGGAGGTAATTTTAAAAACAACGGATGAAGTCACTCATAACAAAGCTGCTGATTATATAGTCTAATAACGATCGACATTCAAATAAGTATGCGCGCGCCAATATGGGGATCTAATGAGTGGATGTTACGTTTTATATCGCTTGCCAAATAACCGCAACTAATATGTTCCTTCTCACGCTTGGCAACCTCTTGGAAGAAATAACTCTCAAAGACTCGGGAAGTTTATATCTAAAACAATAAAAAGCTTCAGCATAGAAAAAAAAATTACTTTTTAATAGATATTGGTCGTATCCAAACTAGACATGGGCGCCGTTATGATTTTTGTCAGCGGCGGCGTAGGGGGAAAATGAAGCCGGCGGCGGCGGCGTAACGGCGTGAACGCCGCCAACTGAATGTCACCATGGACGGAAATGTTATGTGGTGCCCGCTTCGCTTCCGGATGCGCCCTTAGGTGCCCGGGCGCCAAAAAAGGCTGAGTACTCCGGCCGTAGATTATTAATATTATTAACTCCGTAGACTCGGGGGGAGCCAAGGGGATAGTTAAACTCGAAATTTGGAAGGAAAGATTTTCTAAGAATGATTTCGACTCCTAGATGTTACATCTCCTAAATATTTATATTTCCTATCAATTTTTAAGTATTTATGGATAATTGGAAAAGAATGCAGATCAGAAACAGGAATGGAGAAGCAATACGAAGATTAGAGGGCAGAACAGGGTATCTTAGGAAGAAAAGAAAACTAGATTGGCCGCTATTTGAGAAAAGTGAGCCACAGACGCTGATCGAGGTAGTGTATAGAAATAACCGAGGCAGCTGCTTATAATATATACATATAAAGAAAATTATCCGGTTCTTACCATGCTACATGTTTTTCAATTTTTAAATTATGCTGGAGTAATAGGTAGAGATTTAGTCAGTTTTAATTGAAAAATTTGGTAATTCTTTAAATAATCAGAATCGAATTTCTCTTCCACCGCTGAGCTGCGCCAAGAATTCAGTCATATCTTAAAATGCATCTAAATCGTTTGACAAAACGCTTAAAATGAGTGATGTACACTCCTGGCCAAAATTAACGCAGCACCTCCCTAGCGATCCTAACGACCTGCGTTAATTTTGGCCAGGAGTGTACAATGTAAAATAAAATTATTGTGTGGCCCGAAGTGTTAGTTAAGAGAAAAAATTGGTTTTGATAATCATAAGAGCGGCTGCACCTGAATTCTCGGGGAAATAGGAGTTTTTCTTGGGGGAACGATATTAGGAACAGTTTTTTCGAAAATTGGATTTTGACTTCTTTCAACTCTTATTTTTTTCTGCTTTTATAACCATAAATCTAAAAAACCAACCTCCAGCCCTTAAACTCGATTGTTTTGTATAAACATAGGTAATTTTTTCTTTGGAAAATATTTGTTTGGGCCCGAGTTATAAGCAAATTTCTTCAGGGCCCCTTACCTTACTTTCAAACTACATATTTTACGTTCAGTGGAACGTATTTTTAAATTAATTTTTTATTTATATTTTATATAATTCGAATAATTCAAAATAACTGTGCACCCTTGACGAAACATGATAACAAAAATGAAATGTAACCCAAGTACAATCATGGGCGTACCGAGGGGGCAGGGGGGGACAGCTGCCCCCCCCTGGACAGCCACCACTGGACCCTTCGCTCCCGTACATTTAGCTGGCTAATTATGCGCATATGCAGAAGTACTGTTGAATTTATGAAATTGTACATAAAGTAAAATGTATAGGCAAGTATGTTTCGATTCACATGTCTGGGCCATATCCGTTTGACCTGCATCGAGTGCGTAAACAAACGCATTAATTTGAAGGAATCGAACTTTCCATGGGCATTTAGAAGTTGCACCTGCAAATAATTTCCGAGAAATACGTCTATTTTAAGACGCCACAAAAACAATGGAACATGTAAATGCAAATTTATATTTATGCTGAATCTTTTATTTGCATTTCTGATTTCCCCCCTCCCCTAGGCCCTTCTGAATTTCTGATTTCCCCCCCCCCCCCTAGGCCCTTCTGCATTTCTGATTCCCCCCCCCCCCTAGGCCCTTCTGCATTTCTGATTCCCCCCCCCCCTAGGCCAAAAGCTGGGTACGCCCATGAGTACAATATATCTTATACCTCTATGAATATCAAGTCTCATTTTAATAAGCGTTCATTTAATTCAACAATAACATGGGAAAATTAAAATTGACAGCTAATTGTATCTTCTTCTTCGGTTGGCAATCTTAAGATTGGTTTGCAGCAGTTGTTTTCCGTCTCCACACTTCCCGATCTTGCACCAGTCTCTTTAGCTCTAAGTAGGAATGGCATCTTCTACAATCCGATTTAGGTATTCCTTTCTCGGTCTGCCTCTTGCGTTGGTGCCCCTGATTGAGCCTTCCAACACTGTTGGTAACAATCCTCCGTGTCTTAGGGTGTGGCCTATCCAGGAGTCTCTTCTCATTGTGCTCCACAGGCATGGCACTTCTTCAGCTCTCCTTAATACCTCCTCATTGGCCACCTTGTCTACCCACGATGTCTTGAGGATTCTCCGGTAGCACCACATCTCAAATGCCTCAATCCGTTTTCTTGCATCCGGACCAAGAGTGTCGCTTCCATAAAGTAAAACGCTCCATACGAAGGTCTTGAGGAGCCGTTTTCTTAGACACAAGTTGATGCTGTTGGATGTAAGGAGCATTTTCTTTTTATTAAAAGCCGCCTTTGCCTGATTAATCCTACCAATGAGATCTTTATCACTTCGACCGTCTGACGTGATTTTGCTTCCAAGGTACTTGAACACCTGTACTGTTTCAAGCCGTTGCATCATAAGATAAATAAAACTACAAGCTGTCATTGTGTGTTTTTAAATTGTTACTAACATAAAATTTTAAATTTCGTAGGTATTCAGGGGAATTAAGGCAATCAACACACCCTAATGAAGTATTTGAACACGCTCGCAGCTGACGTAATAGAACAAACTTCAAATACATTATAAGCAATGATCATAGAGGTATACTCTTTGACAAAAGAACCTCAATAGCGCTCAAACTTAAAACAATAATGAATTATGGTCGAATTTCGACCATTTGGCGATTGCTATATAGTATTTTATAAATACTTCATGCCACATGCATGAGAGCTTGAAATGTGTAAATGATTTCTCATGCTTTGTTATTTTGGTGTATTTGGCAGATATTTTTACCTATTTAATTGGAATCAAGGTTACAACAAACACATGTAAATATATTACAAGCTAAAGTTTGAGACAATGATAAAACATTGACCTGTGGCCTGATCATTACTCCTTCCATTGATCATTTTCAGTTTTTAATGAGTTTCTTGAAACATCTGACGTTGAAGTCTCTGATCAAACGAAGAACAGTTTTCTTCGATATTTGTGAGTATTTAAGAAAAATATCACAGTTTATTTACCTGTTTATGATGATGGTTATGTTTTCGTCGGAAATCCGTTCAATATTGAGTTAAGCAGGACTCTCATGAGCTATCGTAAGGCACTTAGAAGGAATTCATTGTTGTTGTACCCTTTATGCCAAATTATTATTTATAATAATATTCTTCAAGATTCCATGTATTCTTAACTCAATACTTAACTACTTACTTACTTAACATGTTACTTAAATAATAGTTCTATTGATAAGATAATTCAATTGTTCTATTAAAATTAGTAATTTTACTCTGCAACATTGTCAATTACGATTGACAATGCGTTCGCTCGGTGCAATACAAAGGAACAATTCGTAAAAATGGAATACGTGGACAAAACATGAATTTAACTTTCCAAACAATGTGTGACTCTACTTTAGTTACGAATCCAACCGATCCTCATTTTTCAATTTCAGATCGCCACCTCATGATTTCTAAAGAGTGTTAAACGTTCCACAAGGCTATAGCAGAAAGCGCCAAGGCTATCTGAGAAAAGGAAATAGTGATAATTTTTATTTTCCTTCATATAAGACCAATTTTAGTAACTGGAAGACAATTGCAGAATTAAAGACTTTTTTGCCCTATTAACCACTCCATGTATGTTGATTTCTCGAGAAAAGTATGAAAATTCATATATAATGTTTAATGTAGTTAATCTCAAGGTAATTTTATGACTGTCTATCTTGAGCGCGAAATTATTCATATAGATTAGTAGATAATTGATTATTTATCTTGCGTGATTATAAGTGCAGTTACTCTATAGTATATTGTAAACATATATATTTGATTCAATTTAGATGATTTTCGGGCATTTTTCACTTTTCTGATTCCCTTTTATTAATTCATGACGGTTATTAGGTGTTCTCAAATACTCCATTAAAGACTTAATTATCACATATTCACGACGTATGTTCGCTGTTCCGCACTCTGATATGCCCTTCGCCACACTGCCATGATTGGTTCATTAAAATGCGATATCTGACTCCGTCAAATGTATTTAACAAAAACAATCTGATCGTACTGAAGTAGTACCCTCAAAATCAGTCGTGTTTCGTTTTATATATTTTTTTTGTGGACGGAGTCAGATTTTGTCTTCTTACCAGAAGGAGAAGTTCTACCTAATATCGCAAGAATTGATAAAATATAATCAGCTTCATTCCGTTAAAGGTCTCTTCATTCAGCCTCATAATTGATTTCTCCTTCAAAATACGCACTATTCCATATGATTTATTTTCTCCGTGAAGAAGGGGTTGTTAATACGCAATTAAGGCACGTAATGAGTTGTGAGAAAGTAAGATTCGGACCATTTGTATTTTAGTCGGACAAAATAAAACAATGGAGAATAAAGTATTATTTGTGGAATAGATTGTCAATAATATTGTGACGAAAACCGTAATCATATTCCAGAAAACCAAATAAACGCGTATAAGGAAGAAAATTAGAGGCACGTGTTACTCTAGGGTGTACACCTACATATTTCAACAGCAAATTGACGCTGCAGATCCATTGATCCAATGAGCCAATTTAAATCGTGAAATCTGGTATAAATTTCAGAGAGCTTTCTGTATTGTCGCCATGACGGTTCTATTTGTTCTATCTGTTCTAGATTCGGATTCTGCACTTATTTCGCTCTCTGCTGCGGAATCGCCGCCGCTCTTTTCGCATCTTTGTTAATAATAATAATACATTTATTGTTCCAAGGACATACAAAATGTGTATAGAAAAGGTCACTGTCATTAATTGCATTGCAATTAATTAAAACTACATATAAACTGATCACTAAGTACATTACAAATCGTACATCTTATCACAACAATCACATACATTTACAACCATTATTCAACAATCACAAACATGCTACACTTCCATACATATTATTAAAATTACAAAACATAAATATACTATAGTTACTTTATCCTTATCTACTTTATAATTTAGTTTGGCACTTTATCATTTCTTCTTAGTTTGTTCATCGTTTGTCATACGTAATGGTTCACTTTTTTCATCCACTGGTTTTACATTCCCCCAAAGTATCCACACAGATTACATCCTCCCTGGACCGGTGGAGGCCCAGCAATGCCTAAGCCCAATCTCACGGTCACATCTCAAAATATATTCACGATTAAAATGTTTTCAAATGCAAAAGTGAAGTATAATGTCATAAACTTTTTCTTCTGTAAACATTCTGCCTGTCGGCAGGTCCCATACACCACAACTGTTTCCGCTTTATCCTGTTCCGGGCCTCTTTTTTGGTCTTCTTGTATAATCCTCTCTTCACTTCATCTATTAACTTTAGCTTTCTTCTTCTCTTTTCTCCTTCCACCGTTCCTTCAATTGCAATAGTTAAAATCCCCTCTTACGATATGTCCGACTTCCTTTCCTCTTTTGTACTGAGTAATGTTTTTATAAACAATTTATTTACAATTAAAATATGGATTCGGCTCATCCACTCGAATTTTTGCCCGCGTCTCTTCCGTATCCATGTTTTGGATCTCTCCAAAAACACATGAGAGATGTTTAAATCTTCAATTAGAATAAAAGTATTCGAATCTATTCAGAAATTAAATTCAGTATTTTCTCAAAGCTTTTTCAAACGAAGCTTTTTCACTGGAAAATGTGATGTTAAATGGCACTTATTTTTCAACGGACCTTTCCCATTCACTCTCTTTCGTATAAAAAGAAGCACACGACATGATTGGAATCACAATGGGGATTCCTTTCTTAAGACATTTGTAGTTTAAAATAAATTTTATTTCAATTTATGAGAGTTCTCCACACATTCGGAGTATTGCTCAGACAGCGCCATCTCAGTGTTGGTGGCAAGAATTACACAGCATTAGCGATGCCAATAGTAAAGCTAAGAAATGTGATTTTTGGTTTCGTAGATATATCACGATCACATATAATTCTCTGGTGCGTGACGTTATTTAAGAATCTTAAATTACAATTGTTTAACATTTTCGGCACAAAAATAACCGCACTTATGCATAAACAAACTTTCTACCTACTTTTAAATATTAGATCAAGAATTTCTTCCACCATCGGTTGGAAATGTGGCAAATGTCTTTAAATTTGATTATTACGTGTCATCGTTACATCAGGATGCATTGTTATCAGCGAACGGACTTTTATCGAAGTATTAGTGGAATAGTTTCTCTGCTCTTTACGCGCGATCTCGAGAGGCTTTCGCATAGGTGAGCGAACTAATGACCTTGACCTTGGGAAGGGTCACGCAAACGAGGGTTGACTGACCGCTCTTTCTCGTGTTGCATTCGTATTTTTTCGCCATGAAATCGATATAACTTTTCCTTACGAGCGTAGAAATGTACGAAACAACACGCACTTAATTAGGACGGGGAATTTGACCATGGAGGACGTCGAATATGAAAACCGACGAAGCTATTGACGATTTATATAATAGAGGAAAATATGTTTCCAAATAAACATATTTGTTAGAATATTTATGAGAAAAGAGAGTCTTATTTATAAGAAAAGAATTCATACATTCTAATTTGTTCTCTTTTGAATGTGGGTCTGTAAAAATCGAAAGAATATTGAGCAGGTGTTTTCTGAATAACTCCTTGTTCTCGTTGATCGTTTCAGTCAGAGGTTATTTCCATTAATCCAAGCGAAGCAAATAAAATCTCAAGGTAAGATTGGATCCAAATATTGTCGTGGAGCTCGATTGAAGACAATTTCCTTACCTGTTAACTATGAAAACGCTATTTTCTGTTTCAGTAGAAGAATTTCTCGATTTGATTCTAATTCTAAAATCCTCATCAAATCCTAGACAATTTGTTAGTACTTACTACAAAGTCATAAAGCAGAATACATTTCATCTTCTGCTATCCGCCGATTAGTCAAGAACTTAGAACCCTGTGGCTTCGTTACGTACGAAGAATTTCGAAGATTGTTATTTAAATATTCTCTTTTCTAACAAGAAATACTAGTTAGTGCAAAGAGGGAACTAGAAGTCGTTTGGGACTATAAAATAAGCTGAACCACATTTTAAACAACCTTAGAGAGATATTTAATGTTTATAAATCCAGTTAAGAAAATTTCACGAGAGCTGAAACTTATGGAAAGAAGAGTATTTTGTTTTGTTGAGACTGCTAACGACCTGTGAGCACTCAATTGAGTGGAATTACGACTTAATGTAACTTGTATTGCCATTTTAAAACCCGTCCATCGGTAAAGTTTAAAAGTAATCAATTTCCAGCTCAATTAACGCGTAATACCATCGCTCTTTTTTCCTCAAAAGCAAATCTACAATAAAGTTACTTGTTCCGAGTAAATCCGACTACATATATGTGAAAATTTAATTTCTTATTTATCACTGAAAGAAAATAATGATTAAAGTTGTATGTTTATAAATTAATTATGAATCATAATAGATCATCATCGCAATTGTTTTGCGAAGATCATCATATAATTTGTTTCAGAAGAGTAATTTACTCATCAAAACAAATTCTCTGGATCTTTGATGTTGTTATGAAGCTAGCATCACCTTCACCAAGCCTATTCTAAGCTTAACCTCACAAATTTATGTGAGATACCAATTTTGTTAGTATGTGTACGATGTTAGTGTTGCACCTGATACTAGGCCGAAACCGGTATTTGGCTAAAAAATCTTTTGTTCACTTTTACTTTATTATTACAAGAAATTTTTGTTTGCGTGTTGAAGAATATTACAGTTTTCTGGTGAACGTACTTTTCCATTTAAATTTATCGTTAAAAAGGCAATACTTTTACTGAATACTGAAGGATAGCTACGTCACTGATGGCAATAATTATGAAATTACGACAAAAATTCTAATAGGTGTGTAAATAACGGAAAACTCGCCAACATAATCGAACGAAAAGAGTCTTTATTATTATTATTATTATTATTATTATTATCAGGTGAATATATGCAACTTGTATTTTCTTTTCAAGCCGTTTTATGCCTGTTTTGTTGGACTGCATAACGGTGACTTCCGGAAAAGAAACAATACGGTGGTTGTATCAATCGGCAATGTTTGCGGTATTTATTCACAGATAAACGAATGAAGTCGCATTCACCTCTAAGACAACTCTGACTCAAGGAATCTTCCTCTCTCGCAGAAGTCAGCTGTAGCTGCAAGATAAGATTGTCTCTCTAATGCTCGTTGTCATAAACTACAGATACGTCATTGCCTTAACTGATGACTTCGTCTTTTACGTTGGACATTACAAAAGATTCCAGAAGACGTTCGCTATTGCTAAGGTTAACTCATCGAGGTTTTCATTCGTTTTGGTTATTTCATCCCAGAGACAATACTGAGGGGCAATCTCACTTTTATATTATTATATTTAATTTATTATCTTCATATTATTTTAGTTTTCAAACAATCTGAGACCCAGCGCAACTCTTGCCCAGGAATGCCATTGTAACTATCAAATAAAGTGCACTAATCAAATATATTTGCACCAGTGACGTTTCTGAAACTATAAAAAGGTTCGTGCGTCTCCTGGCACATGTAATTCCTTGAGACGAATTAAGACATGCACATTTTTAGGGCCAGCAATATCAGATGATCCTCTTTGCCTTTTTAAATTGAGCCTGTGAGAATTAAGAGAAGAATCTGTTTTCTTCAGAAACTCTCCCTTAGATCAGTTAATAGATTGGTCTCAAAGTTACCGATTCAAGTGCTTCGGTTGAATGAGTGAATCAACGTGCAACGTCATTTCCTCTCAATAGCATCCTTTATTTTCCCGACTATTAAATGATTGACAAAACTTTGATCAAATTAAAATATATTATTTCAAAATAATAAGCTCACCTGTCTAAATTGTCTTCGTACGCAAGATGTCAAATCTTCAATTTGAGACCGTTTCATTGAGCTCTCTTGAACGTTCTTCTTTCTTTTCTTCATTCCTCTAGTATTTATTTAGTTCATTCCTCTAGTATTTATACTTATTTAAATTCGATAGAATTTCCTCCGTCCAGTCACCTCATTACGCTCTCCAGCCATAATACAAACACTTATGTAAACCAAACATCTCCATTAGTCTCGGTGTCAAAATTTTGTTATCCAAATCACATTTACGAAATGATAACGACCTGTTTTCTATTTTCACATTTTGCCTTTCACAAGATGGTTGCCGACGGAAGCTGATTCATACGGATCTAAATTGCATTCTTTTACGACTCTGTCTTCTTAAAAAATCACAAAAGGCTGATTAGATTCCTTCCACTATCAGCTATCGAAAGCTTTGGAATGAAACAAGAGGAGTGATGCTTTTGCATTTTTTCTCACTAATCTCGAATTATAGAAAATGATTAAGTACACTAAAGTGCAGTGCAGTGGCTCAAAGATACACCATTTTCATAGCATTCGGAGTGGTCTTAAAGATGAAACCCAGCATCATTTAGCACCGATACTCAAATTTCATATCGTCAAAGCCGTGATCTGGACTGAGACAAAAATAAAAGAACTATAAACTTTTTCTTTCGTATACTAAAAGAGAAATGAAATAAATTTCTAATTTAGTGATAAGCATTTTAATATTTAGATCTTATTTTATTAGGAACTTGCAAAGGTATATGAAGAGAAACAAGAAACCATTAGTATTTAGTATATTATGCGTTACTTCAAAAGTGCGGGTGGGTTAAGTTAAGAGTAAGCAGTTGCTTAAATACTTTAGTCGAGTTTATCTTAGCTTAAGTAAATAGTTCCTGGAATCCTATTCGCGGAGAGGCTATCCGACGTTTCGGCGCGGAGGTTTAAAAAGGCCTCCTTCGAGTAAAATTAGGTGCTTACTTCGGTTTGAAGTATAAATCCACGAATTAGACGCTGCAAGGACCGTGGGACCGAAAAATGCGGGCATTTTACAAATTAGATCTATCATAATGAATACTATGGAAAATCTATATACATTTTATCCTATCTAAGGTAATTCCGGGAGAGATGTCCCATCTAAGGAAGTTTCTTCATAACAATGACTTCAATGATAACAAGAATGTGAAACTGCGGTATATAATAGAGCATTTATTGAATATTAACAGGATAAAAACAAATTTTGTTTAAAAATATTTCCACGCAAAATATTAAAGTTTTTCTGCACCCATGAATTTGGCCATCTCTCCCGAGTGTCCGGGTGAGACCTCTGTGGGAGAGGTACCCCATCAGCTTAAACTGAATTTAATCTGGAAAGCGCTTGTCGTATACAAAATTGTTAAATATACGTAACTTAAAGTCAGGACCTAAGAAAACGTTTAAGTTAACTTTAAAACATATTTAAAAGTTTCATTTGCTAACATTTTTGGAGGCATCTCAGCCCCCTCTAAAGGCATATAAATAGCATGTTGAGGCTTGGTCATCAGTTCTTTTGGAAGTGATATCTTTTCACGCAAACATATTGTCGATTCAACCGAAAAAATATTATGACAATTTTGATGTTTTTTTCGAAATTTCGAGGCAAAAATTCTCACAGAAGATGTTCTTCTGATTTCGAAAATATTATATTTGTCATTTCAATGTGGATGGGCCACCTTTTCCGGGTATTACGTTACGATCAGAAAAAAACACGCTAAACACGCCGCCCTAGTGCTTAATAAACGCTGCATCATCTTTTGATCGTGCATAAAATGCATTCATAAAATGCATACATAAAGAGCCTTAATCAGTTTCACCTTAAAGTTAAATTGATACTAATAAGGCACATATACCTAAAGATAGCACTGGGGCATCTATCCCGAGAGGTTTATCCTTTCAGTACTGGAGAGATGCCCTTACAGCAAGTGGGGCTACACTTTGTCCAAGATGGCCAGTCACTGCACGTGGATATTAGATGAACCTATAGCTACAAGTTTTCGCCCTTTAATTAAAAATATTCAATCATTTAAACTGATGCCAACCAGAAATATTATGCCCTATCTAATAACAGGGCGGAAAAAACAGTGCCTACTTGAAATGATGTTATAAAACTGCGTAAAAAGAATTAAACGCCGTGAAACTCTTGCAAATAGACGAGTGCCTTCCAAATAACTGTTGAACACCTTCAGTAGAGCAATCTTGTGGTTTTCCTTAAGAATACCACGACTGGGCATCTCTCCCGGTGGAGCATCTCTCCCGGTGGGGCATCTCACCCGGAATTACCTTATATGCTTGCTATCCTTTTTAACTCATTTTCGTAAGAAATGCTCTTATAAGTGCTTAGTGTAAACGGTAGAGTTGGTTGATAACTAACGTATCTATCGGCGTATAACACGCAGTTTTTTTCCGAAAATTTAGGTCTGAAAGTCCTTTTGTGTTATACATTTATACTATTTTTAAAATTTTTTATTGATTACATAAAATGAATCAGGTAGATTCATTTTAACTCAGTTTAAAACGTCTTTTTTAAAGTACTTTATGATACTTTATTTTGCGAATGTCTCATCTCTTGAAAACAAGTTTCTGCGATACTTTTAAAACTCAGATGATCTACTCTCAAATGTGCTTCACAGGCGAGGCATCTTATTTTTTCGATTATGTTCATTAAATAACTTTCATTATTAAATGCCTAATATTTATTGACATTTTTGTCAAAGGGATAACAAGAGGCATTGAGAAGCATCTGACTACATACTAAATATATATTAACCCTCGACACGGCACAAGCAGCACAAATATGCTACCATCTGAAATCATTATTTGTATTAAGGAGAACTTATAAACAAGACTTTTAACCTTTACTAATCGCCTTTTAATGCTGGCTAGTTCTCGTAGTCGTTGGCAGTTGGCCTTTGCAGAGTGTTTTGCGTCCTAACTACGCACAGTCTTTAATTTTAAATTTTAGTATTTCAATTCAAGGTCGAATTAAAATCATATTATACGCCGTAAATACAGTATTATTTCTCTTTTCACAGACTTAATTTAAACAATAGGTACTTAAGATTCAAAGAATAGGCCGTTAAATTTGAAATATGGGAAAATTAAACTAATTCTATGAAAACTGCCTGTGTCTTTCTTTCTCTCTAGATATTATGTCAGTTGAAACATAATTTTACATTCTTTGGCGAAATATCGAAGGGAGGTAAGTAGATATAACCGGTTGAAATATTTGCTTTAAACACAAACTTTGCCGTCCTCACCCGAAAAGAATGAATGAAAATTGAGATGGAGCATTTCCTCGCAAGTGACGGAGATAAAGATGTTGTAGTATTCGTGCAACCAGCGAGGAATTTTTCGTTACGATACGCAATTCATCGTTCTGCCAATTTTCATCGAAGGGATTAAGTTGTTGAAAATTCAATTTTTAACCAAGTCATTCAGCCTACAAATCTGTTATTAAATGCCGTTTTTTGTGCAGAATCAACGTGACCATATGCGTATTTTGTGCTAGATTTACAGATTGCGGTATTTTTTCAATCTACACACATATTTATATACCTACGCGTAATATAAAAATCCCGAGAAATGAATGTGCGGTGTCCATAGTTAAAGGAGTCAATAAATATTCTCAAAGATCTCAATCCATATTTATATTTCCATCTTTTTTACAAGTATTATTCATGAAACTAAAAGCTTAGTAATATTATTTCTCCCATACTGTGAAATATTAAGGAAGCTATTTAGTTATGCATGGGTCAGATACGCCGACTGATGAAACGGGTTCAATAAGTCAGATTGTGAATTTCTGAACCATTTTCAGTAAATACCGTTAATAAATTTACTTTTATATTTTAATTAAGTTATACTGAAAGAGGCAATCCAAAGAAATATAAAGCGAGAGAATAATTCACGTTAAAGTTTTCTAAACGTTTATAAAAATGTCTTTTTCTTCAATGGCTATGAGGGACATTAGTTAAGATAATTACAGATAAAAACTCGAGAAACGGATTTACGTAATGATTCCGAATTAGCTTCTTTTATTTTTTGGGACTTAATTACTGTATACTTAGCTCTCTTTGAAATTTTCCTTAGAGTGGCACTTAACCCTTTCGAGACGGCGGAAAGACTCTACCGTATGTCGGAGGACTCCAGCAGAAAGTCTTTCCTGCGATACGGAGACCTTTTTGAGCATTGCTGCCCTCAGGTATTAGACTTATCCTTTTTCGAGTCCTCAGCCCCAGGATTTCGGACCCTATCGTCATAAACCCCGTGGGGGGCTAACATCCGGCTGCGACCGGGAGTCCGAGGAATTGTCCGTAACTGAATGTTTTTGCACACGTTTTGGCAAATGATTATTTGTTGTAAATTTGGTCAACCTGACATGGAAAATGAAAGCAATGTCTTGCGCTAAAGATGTACAACTTTTAAATGAAGTTCTAGCGTTAATATCTACGTATTTACTATATTTCCACATGGTTTCCATAAATTAAAAACAAAACATTTTAACTTCGCCGATGCCGGTTCAAAGCCTGGATGAAAAAGAAGGACGAGAAGTATTATTTGCAGTCATTAGAAAAAATAAATGATTACTTCATTACATTAAACAGACTGTATACTAAATACCTTAATATTAGCGGAATAATTTCGTTTAAAAGTTTAACATAATCAGAAAATTATAAGATTTTCATTTCCAAGGTAATATTGACAATTACCACTACAAATAACGTTTTACCAAAATGATTGCAAAAACATATAGTTTACCGCAGCCCTATGCTGCGAAGGGTCATTGAATTAACCCAAGGGCCGAGTTTCCTTGCTGCGGTTTATGAGGCCAGGTCAGAAATCCCCTAGAAAAGGGTCAGAAAGGTTTGGTTATTATACCCAATCCTCAGAATCTGCATCCCCTCACGATAAATACTTCCGTCGTCTCTGGACGACGATAGCTCGTTTGCGTTGGAAAACCACCGTCGTCCATACGTGACATCAGTTCTTTAGGGTAGGAAAATCACCGTCGCCAATAGACGACAACAGTCTCGAAAGGGTGAATAATGAAGTATAATCACCGCCGGTTCAAAGACACACGTAACTGCTCATGGTCAACATATAATGCTAGGTACATATCTATTATATATAGTCGTTTCTCCGGATGCACTGAAATCTATTATACGAGTAAAAGTTGGTTGCATTCTGCAAGCACAAGTTGAAAGTACTAAATTTTGCAAAGTCCAATTCGATTTGAAAATACAGGATGTAGGGACCCAAATTCCTCCATGTAAAATTAGATTCCGTATCAAAGTAGCCTGGTTTCGAACCCAGGACCTTTTGGGAAGATAAGGTAGCATTACACCATTTCTTTCGCGCAACTTTGACCGATTCTATAATACCGAGTCGGTATGTCTTCAACAGAAATTCGTTTAATTGAATGATAAGATGCAAATGGCGTCGAACCGATGTTCACACTGTGTTTATGAAACATGCATTACTTCTGTTCACATGTCTAGAAAACAGATCTCAGCGAGTTGCGTTAGACGGAATTTTACCCAACGAAATATGTATCTCGTCAAGAGTTCCACAGGGAAGTGTTCTTGATCCGATTTTATTTCTAATTTACATTAACGATCTCGTAGATAACGTACAGAGTAATGTTAGATTATTTGCCGATGATACCCTGATATACAGAGAGATTTTTTCAGAAAACGATTGTAATTTACTTCAAAACTACCTGGATGCAATTTCAGGATGGTGTAAAGATGGATTTAAATATGAATAAATGCGTTGCCATGAGTTTTACGCGCTCCACAAACATAATTCCCGCGCAGTACCAAATCTCAGGGCATCCATTAGAGTTAATGCACGACAACAAATACCTAGGAGTCACGTTTAGCAGTAACTTATCTTTTAAAGAACATATTCGAGATGCGATAGGAAAAGCGAATAGAATGCAAAGATTAACTGGTAGAACGTTGAGAGGATGCTCATCGAGAGTCAAAGAAATAGCTTACTTTTCTCTTATTCGTCCGAGTCTAGAATACTGCTGTGCGGTTTGGGACCCACTCGAAGTCGGTTTAGTCTCAGATGTAGAGATGGCCCGATTCGTTTACGGGGATTTCATGTTTGATAGCAGCGTTACGGCAATGATAGAGTCCCTCGGTTGGAATTCACTACAAATGAGAAGATATCGTCGGAAACTTTTCGAAAAGTTCATTCGTTCAGAATTTATAGACTAAGTAAGTGAAATTAGTGAGTGAAGTTAGTGCCAGTAAGGAGCGAACGCGATCTCCGAGAGGCATCGACGAAGCGTTATAGGGAAGTAATCGCAAGGACGGATAATCACTTTTGGTCGTTTTTTCCCCAGGCTATTAGAGATGCTAATAGGGATGAATGAATAATGGTGGTGTATTACACCCCCTGCCATACGCCTCGCTCGCGGGGTATAATTCTAAATCTAAAATCTAAAATCAAAACGCCCTGCTAGAAATTAAACCTATTTAATTTATATTTTGAATTCTATATCATGCCGGGAAAATCCTAAAATCATTCACCTTCACATGACGCCTTTCAAGTTTCCGTTTTATTGGGAAAGGGTTCAAAAAATTCTTAAAAATCGCCGCAATGCATATTAAATAGGAGTATATTTGCCCTGACCTAGTGTCGAACCAAGGATAGTCCTCCAATATATCTTTGTGGTTTTTGTCGGATATGCACGGCTTCCACCAATCCTTCGAATTTCATTTCTCTAATTTGGCGGGAAGCAAAATAAAAATTAATTTTGCCGTTAAAATTTCAAGTCAGTGACACTTGTGGAACATAGTTAGAATTTTGATCCCCAACGAATACTGAATGATTGAATGTATAGGTACGTACATCTGGAGAAATGTCTATATATAATAGATATATATAAGTACGAGTAAAAGTTGCTTGCATTCTGCAAGCATGTTGATGATACAAATTTCAAGTCGATAACACATCGGGAAGGTTCTCAAATTCTGCATTCCATCTTTGAAATGTACGGTAGAATACAAATGGTGCCACTTACCCGATGTTCCCCTAAAAATAGTGTGAGAGCTCTAACGGAAAGAAATAGACGTAGTTGGGGAACAAGCAATTTACAAACAACTCGAAAGCATTTAGAATTGTAAGGTTCCTTGAAAAGCTACTCCAACCCTAGAATCGGTCCTTCTTGGAGACGGATTAATCTTTGTCCTCTCGTGGCACTGTCGTCTCCGTGAAGCGCTATCGAAAAGGACTGATCTATGCCGCATTGCTATTGCTCTCCAACGGGAAAGTTCTCTTCCTGCAAGGAATGAATTGCACTCCGGTCACCGGGGGTGAATGGGGTCCCCCTGCACGTGTTCTAGGAATAAGGCTGTGTCCTTAGCCTGCGGTAATGCATGGCCATTTCACATATCCAAGTCTGAACTAAAAATGAAGTCTACCCTGAGGATTAGAAGCATCACCGAGGAGAAGTGAGAATCTGAAAAGTCTCCATACCCACACAGCATCAAGAACTATCTTATTGTTATATCATTACATCTTGCATATCTTCGGAGATTGGGGATGAACTTCAATGTACTCTAATGTGCAAATATGGTTTTGATGGAAGTTCCGGACACTCTGTAAACAAACAGAAATGGAAACGAGGCAGAAGCAAGTCTATTCGAGAGTCTTTCGGTATCTCTTCGATTGACTGAAAATGTCACTGGTGAGTAATTAGAAACTATTTCTATGTCAAGCATCAATTATCTCAAGTTTCTACGGAAAGTCTTCAATGATTATTTATTTCTCAGGAAACACATTGTGGACAAATAACCGGCCATCATCTTTCTGCCGGTCCATAGGTTTTTGGGGGGCGCAAGAGACCAAATGTGTTTCCAAAGAGAAAGAGGATATATTTTGAAGCAAATTGACACCTTGCAACAGGTTGGCATAGGGAAAATCACTGTAAATTTTCACTTGATGATAAACGGAAAGGCAAGTTCTTAGATTTCGTTCCAATTTAATTCTACCTCAAATGGGTAAAGATTTATACGTAAAACATTATTCGTGGTATTACATGCCTCCCGTCATCCACAAGCTACTAATTCGTGGATCAGCAATCGCCAAGGAAGCTGTCCTCCGTATTGGCCATTTGTCCGAAGAGGCGATGGAGGAATTAGAATATTCCGGGAACACCACACGAGGAAATTTTCCAGGATCGCCACAAACGAGGATTTATTTCGAAGATTGCTTCTTACATCAGATCCCTTTATATCAACACTTTCAGGAGCACAGAAAAAAATTGTGCAATTGTCTGCTGAGGTAAAGAGTCTTCTTATTCCAGAGGAATCGACAGAACAGAGTGATGATGACACTGATGAAGAATGAGATGCTTTTGAGTGTGTTTAACATTTTTTCCAGAGAATGAATATTAAAGATATGGACGAAGACTTTATTTATTACTTTGACAATTACCCCAGCACATCTGATTAAAATTGAATTGCCGAATTCTGTGTCCGGTGATTTATTTTACGAATCTCCCAGCAACAAATGAGCTTATTGCAATCAGAGAAATACGTTTAACGTAAATCCCGAGTAAATAGGTGTTATGGCACATTGTTTCGCGCTATTTCTATGTTTGTTAAGCTATCAAAATGATAACTCCACTGAAAATTATGATAGCAGGGATACGGTTAAAAAAAACATTCATATCCATTAGCAGGTAAAGAGAAATTTGAAAAAATGACTGAACGTACATAATTTGAATTAGTAATGATAAATTGTTAAAACAATTAATGAAGTAGAGTAATAATAATCCGAGATAAATTATACTAACTTCCATTAGATTCCTCAGACATAAAATATATTAAATCGTTTGTGAATGTTAAAAAAATCATTTGGTTAATTTTAAAATTTAATTCTTTAAAAATTGTGCAAACAAACAATAATAATAACTAGACAAATGCTTTAAAACATCTAATATAGATTAATAGGATGTACAATTTGTATTTAGGAGTGTGGAAATCACCTTAAATATCATTTGGATTTTGAGTTCATTGTTTAAACAAATAGTGCAATATGAACAAAAATATCACAATTAAAAATAAATTAACTACAAATTCGAAATTACCGGATCAAAATCCATAGAGATCAACTTTTATATGAAGTAAGTAAGCAATAATAGACGCGGTATTAATTTTGGCTTTTTTCGATTTGTGTCAACTATCTGTCTTCAAGGTAAAGACTCCGAAAGAATTATGAAAATTCAACCGATATATGTTTTAAATGGCAGATATGTTTACCGTCCGGTATCGAAGCCAGGTCTTCTTGGTGATATTTACTATGCAACACAACAGAAGATCACCACCTCTAACTGTGAGAGGAAATTCAAGCAAAAATATTGGTTGCAACTGCCTCAAACGACGTCCTACTTTTCCCTTATTTTCGTTATGTGAGAAATTGTAATGTGCTCTGGCATCGAACCAAGGAACAGCATGGTCTTATCTATTTTTTTCTTAAACCGAGTTTTAAAATATACATCTTCTATCTAAGCAAGAACTTCCTATCATTTCAATGGGTGCATCAAAACAATTTTGAAAAACTACCCCAATGTATTTAAATGGGAGATATATTTACCGCCCGGCATCAAATCCGGGTTTTTCTGGTGATACTTTCTATGCAGCACAATAGAAGATCACCATCTCATCATAATATACATTATCTAATAAAGCAAGAACTTCCTATCATTTCGAAAAGTGCATTAAAAAAATAATGAAAAACAATCATTGTGCATTGTGGCGATTTTTTAGATTCAAAAAAATCCTTTTCCGATAATATGGAAATTTGAAACTCGCCAAGAAGATAGAGCTCATGAATTTCTTTATGCACTCTGTTTTACGTTTCGATGATGGTCCTTGGTTCGATCCTAGTGAGTTTTTTTCGCTCCCTAATGCATTTCTTACGGGAAATCGTATTTTAGGTCTTTCCCGGTATGATATCGACTTCAAAATTTGAACAAAATAAATTTTATTTCTACCAGGGCCTTATACGTTTTTACTTCTGCCAATAGGTCCTGGGTTCGACACCAGGCGTCTCTAAAATTAGGAATTGCTACGATTTTTAAGATTTTTTTCGAACCCTTTCCCAATAACATAGAAACTGCATGTGGATAGAATCATAAATCCATTTCATATGCCCTGTTTCCCTGATGGTCCTTGGTTCGATCCCAGTGACCCATTTACATTACTCTATGCATTTAAAGGAGATAACGGATACATTTTAGGATATTCCCGGTATGATAAGGAATCCAAAATTTGGCTTAAATAGGTTTTAATTCTACCAAGGCGTTATCTGTATTCACATTTTGCAAGTGGTCCTGGGTTTGACAACAGAGAGCCCTACTATTTTTAGATAATGGCGTTAATTTCAAATTATTTATTATTCATTTACCGAGAATGTGGAAATTATACGACCAGTTATGTGAACAGAAGTAATAAATGTTTTGTTAAGAAATGCTACGATAAAAAAGCAAGCGTTACAAAAATGCTCTCAGACGTAGGTTGGGAATCCTTGAAAGAAAGGAGATTGGAAGCTAGGCTGCGATTGCTTAATAAATTCAGGGAAACTACATTTTCCGAAGATACAATCGGTATCATGCAACCCCCCTGCTACGTCGGTCGATCCGATAATGACCGTAAGTTAAGAGAAATAGATGCTAGGACGAATCGTTTTAGAGATTCATTCTTTCCGCGAACAATACGTGACAATAATCGAATGAGGAAGTAATTTAGATTCAACTGGTGTTTACACCCCCTGCCACACGCCGAAAGGCGGCTTGTAGGGTATTAATGTAGATGTAGATGAAATGGTAATTCTATTAGGATTTTTATTAAGTCTTTGCGAAGTATAGTACTTTAAACATATGATTGCGGTATGCAAGCTACTTTTAATGGTAAAGTAAAAATGCGTTAATACCATTTACAGTTGTGTATAAGTTGACCTATAAATAATAATTTTCAATAAAATATCTATAGTTGACACTTTCACATGAGAATTACAATCGTAAACATCACATAAATGGCGTATTTTACTTTTTGATGTTGCCTTTATTTTATTATTCGCGTATTTTATTTTACGTATTTTTCTGTTTAATATGTTTATCCATTACCGGTATTTATGAACGTATGAGGGAAAACTCTGCCACCTGGTGTATACATATCAGCAGATTTAATGTAATGATGATAACAATAGTTCGGAGTGAATCCGTGTATTAACATAAAATCAAGAGCATCACATCCTTCACCTCAGCCTCATCCATAGGTTCTCCTTAATGGATCTGGTGTTACCAATCAATCAAGGATTAATTAAGATCTGGTGTTTATCATCAACCGAATGAATTCAAGAGTACAATGGCAATCATATCGGGTGCTTTTGGAACTCAGACGACTTATTCAGTCCTCGACAACCTCAGAACTCCTAAAATTGAAGTGATACTACGCGGCTTCTGAGAGATCGCTTCCGTAAATAAGAATGATAAAATGAATTCGCTTCAAAACGTTTAGATCATCTTCGACTGAAGCGTCCACTGACATAAGAATAGTTTAGTGAAATCCTCAGGCCAAACAAAGGAAAGTAGAATTCTGAACGCATACAGTAGTACTACGAAATACTAAATCGGTGCAAATCAAATATGAAGCTGAACGCGCTTCTGGGAGCCCCAAAATTAATGCTATCACTGCGTACTAGACTATGCGCCGTCATAAAGCGAAAACAGCAGGATAGAGATATAAATGGTTGTATCACGGATACCATGTGTGTTTTAGAGTACTTTTTATTTCCTATGGCAGTAACATGAAACATTAAAATAAATCTAACTATAGCGTATAATTTTTCACTCAACTGCACCGCGAACGATACTCTCATATAATTTAAATTTCAATAGAAATTCAAACAAAAATAGCAAATTTTAACACGAATAGAAATAAATACTTTATTAAAATATCTCCTTTTCCAACAGATTCGGCTAAAGATAAATTCACACATTTCGCGAATGGAAAATATTGTACAGATATTTTAATACTGTTGCGAATTAATGTGAAAGCTGCAACTTTGTCTTCTACATATACTAGATTTGCCATTAGTCATCAGCCTCAACACATTTATGGCGAACTTCTGCTCGAGTTAACATTTTACTTTATATTCTATTTAAATTAAACATTAAAAAGGATTAATTTTATTATACAGTATATTATTTGTCATTCCAAACATACGTGTATTATATTATCTTTAAAATTTCAGACCGTAATGATCAAATTCCTTCTTAAATAAGATTGCAAAATTGATGGAAAACTATTTTGATTTATATCTCCGCCAAAACGGCGACTAAATCTGCGTCTTCGGGACGAATTGAACAGCTCTCAGAAATATCAACTGACGAGCGGTTGACATAAATGAATCCGCTCATCAGTAAATATTTCTGTAAACGATTCATGAGCGCTATCTCTATTCAGTTTTATTATTATCTTGTTTCTTTAATTAATGTCTATTTAAATACGGTTCTTGGTTTACGTAACATCTGGATTTTTATTTACCCGATATAATAATTTTGGTAGTGTTACAGAAAGTCCGCCTTTTTTAATTCGAATCCCATAAAAAGGAATATTCACTTAATTCATTGAGAATATTGATTGATGTTTCTTTCTAACCTTTTTAAAATATTTTTCAATTCTCAATTATTACGATGATATCATACGATTTTTTCCACGCTAACGCAGAGAAAGATAATTTCTAAGATATTTCTCGATTAGCGTTGGTATTGTTATCTACCAGTTTCTTCTGCTTTGGAAATTTTCGACGTGTCTTTCAGTAGCCCCGAATCGAAACTCATATTAATTAGTGGTTTAACTTATTTTAACTTACTTAAGTATTTATCAACATCGCTTTAAATATTTATCTACATTGCTTCGTATCGACAACTAGAGGCAACTCGCGGTTTATCTAATAAGAAACATTGTAAGTTTATTATTTCATTTATAACTGTATGTTCGTGACAATTACCATTTGACATCATGACTCAGTTTTGTGAGCATGTGAGATTACAAATGGAACTTGGCATTAATTTCGCATCGTTGGATACTTCTCGGGACCCTCACGCTTTTATCACGCCTCCCGTTGGCTTGAAAAAGCGATCATCGGCCGAATGTGGATCCATCGAAGCTTTCGAAACGCAGATAAGGCGGATGACGCCGTCGGATGGTAGGGGGGGGTGGGGCGGAGGCATATAAAGGACGGGAGCGCCTCCGTCGCCTCAATCGGCCGTCGCCATGCGCACCTTCGTCTCTGCGCTGCTCCTCGTCGCGATCGCCGCGGCCTCTCCTCCGCAGCCCATCACCGAGGAGAGTCTCACCGAGTACCTGTTCGGCGAGTTCGAAAGCAAGGCCTCGGCGGCGTGCAATCTCCTTCAGGAGGCGGAATGGAACTACAACACGGACGTGTCCAATTCGAAGATGCAGGAGGCTCTGGAGAAGCAGACGGCGGAGTATTCCAAGTTCCAGAAGGATGAGTGGCAAAATTGGTTCAAAGGACTACAGTGGAAGAGCTACAAGAACGAGACGGTTGCGCGGCAGGTGAAAGAGCTGTCGGTGCTCGGAGTGGCAGCGCTGGAGGCGGACGAGTTGGCGCAGGTGAGTGGGCGATTCGAACGTCCATTGACCCTCACGTGAGGGTGACCACCTCTGGTGGACGAGCTGTTGGACCTTCAGATCTCGGAGTTCGATAAACGACTCGGAGGATATGAATAAATTGTTTGTTTCAGCGGTTACGTAAATTCGATTAGTAACATCAGTTATCAGTATCGACTTTATTAAGACAACACGATCAATCAGCGATTCTTTAAATAACGTTGAATATAAATGTTATCTACGCCTTGTCTTGATTTCCTCTTACGATAAAAATGCAACAGCGTGCGATACAATGCGAATATTTGGTGCTCGAGTATTCGAGTGTGAATCATTGTCGCGGTTTGCGAACTTACGCTTTTGAAAGTCCCTGGAAAGACACTAATAATATTTAATTTACCGCAAACAGGAAAACCCCAAATACATGCGATATAATATATAAGTTGAGAAAAGCTTATAGGATCATTTGATAGTTATAATCAAATAACGTGGAATTAAGTTGTACAAATTTAAGTCAAATCAAAAGACGCTTGTATATCTCTTTGGACGAGTAAGACTACGAAGACAGTAATTTGTTGCTCATTTGAATTGTTTATAACTTTTTAGATCGTATTCCACGCGATCAGTTTTTTATGGTCCCCCCTGATGGGAAGGTCGGGCGCTCAGTACCTGCGAAGGCGAGCTAAGGGTCCGGATTAGGATGGAGACCCTCAAATTTCTACTGAAAAAAAGTAACGGTGAAACCCCAAGATATCTACCATGAACCACAGAAGATTCCCAAAACATTTGATAAAAACGGCAAGAAAAGCTTGGATGATAGAAAAAATATCTCTAATGTTTACGGAAAAAAATCTAAATTTAAAAGGATAGAAGTTATGAAAATATACCTTGGATTTTAATAATGAATATCGATTTAATTTACAAAATGTAACTTTATATGTAATGTTCATCCGCAAAGAAGGAGATAAAATACAGAAAGCTAATTATAAACAAAAAATATTTAACCAAATGAATGTATGTACAAATAATGACATTGAAAAGCCTAAAGGCCTTTCTATGAAACAAATATCTGAAATCAAACTTTGTTTTAGAAAACAAGATCAGTTCGAACGTTTTGGAGAAGCAATTCGACGTGGACGATATTTAAATTGAACTTTTTGCTCAAAGAAAGAAATACTACGTAATAGGAAGCATTATCTCATAAAGTTTAAACTCGTATATTTTGGGAATTATGTTATTTTTTATTTCACGTTGTGGGGAATTCCTGACTTTCGCGAACCAAAACCAAGAGGTTTCTTTCCCCAATTCGGAAATGCGCAGAAGCCAAACGAAACTTAAACGCGGTTAAGACGAGGTGTTATTGAGAAGACCTTCCTTGCGGTCGAGATTCTTAAATGTGCATTTACAAAATACTCGCAACTTTATCCGTGTACAATGCCGTTAAATTTTCTACTTTAAGATTTTCATTTCCTGTTTATCTCGTGATAAAATATATTCTATAAATTTTTCGATAGTCAGTATATATATATATATATATATATATATATATATATATATATATATATATATATATATATATATAAAATAAAATGTCCTAAAATTCGCCCATATACTGATAAAAGTTATAGTTTTAAGCTAACGTGGTTGGTTATCCTTCTGCTATTTTTTCACTTTTGATTCCAGTATTTCAGTATTAGTCTAGTATTTAAACCGCTGGCACTTTGCATAATGGAACTTAAGCAGGTTAATTTTGTTTTATTCCCTCACATTACTTTCTATTTTTATAATTATTGTTTTATTGCAATTAAATATTCCACAACTCGACGGCTATTCATCAACAGAATAAGCATTCGTAAATACGTCAATTAATGAAAAAACTAAAGAAAAGATTTAAATTCAAATTCCTCGTCACTTGCTACAAGGCCCCAAAGGAAGGCTCTGAATTTGTCCAAGGGGGTGAGTGCCTGAGATCATAGAATAGAGATTTGCAAAGTATGAAAATGAAAGCTGGCACAAAGTGGCCACCTGTCATTTTGATGAGAATACCTAGGTAATACTATAGATTCTGCTACTGCTTTCTAGTGTTGTTCTATGGAAATATGTTCTCAGTAAACACAAGAACGTGCTGCTATCTATTGAGAACTGATATAACTAAGTAAAACTTCTTGTCTATTTACAGTAAATTGTAATAGTCCAGTGATTTTCTAACATGAAACTGCAAATGGCAAACTTTTAGAAGCGATTACTAAAAAAATGCTTATTTCTTCAAAACGTTCAAATCATAGGGACCCCTAAACATCATCCTATTGATCCCAATTCTGCATGTTATTTCAGTTTACCTAGTGGAACAAGGGCAGCAATGTGGAGATGAACATACATAACTTTTACATTTTTTCCCTGCGATTTTGGATGTGTTCTATTTTCTCGTTGCAATTTCTGGAAGGAAATGACGTCATTTTGTGTCGCCACCTGTCCTTCACTCACTAACGACTTACATAGTAAACAAGTCATAATTCTTTGACGTGATCTGATTTTAGACGAATTGTTCACATCTTTCGACAGAATACAATGAAAACATATGTTCTTTTTCGTTTATGTAGCCTAAATAAAATGAAAATGTTAGAACTGAAACTGGAGATAGCATCTTCATCATTATGGGTTACTAATCCAAGGATTAATTGTTAATCCGTAGATTAACAACTCTCCAAACCATAATACGCCCGATCAGTCGTTACAGTATTACTTCATTTACTTTGTTACTATCATCTGTTTCTCCCACGTCTTTTATTCTCTTTCCTCCATCATCTTCAGCAGGTTATTGCACTATATTATTCACCCAATTCCTTCTTCTTTATTTTTTAGCGTTTCCAGAAGTGTCTCTTCATTTGCTCTTCTTCATTATTCACTCGTTCTATACCTTTTATTTTCACCATTCTTCATCATATCAGCCTTGATTCTCATCTCTTCTAATGTTGCAATCTTTCTTTCAATGACATATAAAATGCGCTGCAGTTGTTTTTTCATAAGCCGTTTAGACATGCCCAAGAATGTATTAAATTTTTCGAACAAACATTTTTATCTGATAGAATGCCGTTTACTTAGCTTCTCTTTCTCACTCTTATTACATCAATGTATTGCCCTTAAATACTTCCTCTCGTTTCAAAGGGAAGATCAAAAATGAAAAGAGAATCCATGTTTGAACGAAAAAACTGAACATAATAGTTTCGATTACTTTTAATGAATCGATTAGGAGTTGTCAGTCATAAAAGTGCCGCGCTTACGTTAGCATCCAGTGTTTTCGATTTGACTTTAATAATAAGGTCTTTAGGTTCCAAGAGGTTGAAGTGGAACGTTATTTCGATTAGAGAACCCTAAAGTCGCAAAAACCCAATAATTGCCGGTTTCAGCAATAATGATAACATTAATGCAGCAATGGACTGTTAGAACTCAGAGGAGACTCAGTACTTTTCCGCAATTATTCCATAAATTAAAGTAAAAAACGACCGATTTTATGTGTCAATTGGGAGGCAGAGAAAGGAGAAGGATGAAACGTGGGGAGGAAATGGCGTAAGGAAAGGGCTAAAGCCGTTAATAGGTGATTGTAAAGTGGGATTAATTGGTGAAGTTTATTGAATTTATCGTTCACATATTTAGTCTTGTATATTATATAAGTCTGTTGAGGTTCCCCCAGGAGTCCTCAGAAGCCTCATGGAGGAAAAGTGTTCCCTTTCCATTTGGTGGTTACCGAAATGGGAATTTCCTGTTTACGACTGGATTTGCTGAATTAAAACGCTCCCTCTTGAGTTCGACGTGTTCACAGCCTATTGTAATCATTTCTTCCGTTCGCATGTTTGGTATTTACTCTTGCAAATAAGGGAACGGATGACGAGTTTTATTTGTGAAAGACAGAACGGAAGTTATCTCACCTTCCAATGACGGAGTCCTTCATTCCATCGGATGGGAGGATCTGAACCCGTTAGTATGTAAGTTGCTTGCTGAGCTAACGAAATCATTAGCGTGTGTTTGGTTCCGCGACGACTCATGAGTGCGACAATCCAGAATACGGCAACTCATCGGACCCGACAACTCACCGTGCGACAACTGACCGGGCGACAGCTCATCGTGCGATTTATTTATCAGTAAATATATTATATATTATTAACAATTTATTAACTTGTTTAATCAGTTATCGGTAAAAAGACCACCGCTCAATTGTTTCAACGTTCAAAATTGTTATTATTTCAATCGTCGAAGCGATCCGTTGTTCACGTAATGAGCTGTCGCCCGGTCAGTTGTCGCACGGTGAGTTGTTGGGTCCGATGAGTGGTCTGAGTTACGCTTATATTTCCAGTAGGCAAAAGTAGCCGTGAGGGGTGCTCTCTAGCTGATGGAGACATCTGGTGAATTTCCGACAATTGTTTCACATTGAAAATGGACTTCCGAAAGATTGCAACAAGTAAATGAATCGACGGATATTCATTTAAAATATAAAGAAAGAGTATTTCCTGGGAATAAATGTCTTTATTTTGAACCTGAAGATAGACAAGGGAGAGCGCCATTTCCCAAGAATCATGCAAGACAAGTTACGGAGCAATTATTCGCCTTATTTGTGTCGTCGCTAGGCAACGGAGTTCACGCAGTCAAATTAGAAAATGTAGTGAAAGCGTTTAATTCCAATTTCTATTTGGTCCGAAATTGCTGCGACCGCAAGGAAGTTGGAAAGGCGCTGCCGGAAAGAACACTGGGTGGCCCAGGAAATACCCATTCGCCTCTTATTTACTTTAAACGCTATAAACCCAAAAACAACTACATGGGAATGAGGTGGCAAAAGGCATAAGCGAAACCATTATGCAAAACCAAGTGATTCACAAAACTGATTATATATCCAGCTCAATATGATGGGCGATGGAAACGAAATCAAAATACGAACGAAGAGCAAAATGACACAGGACCGACGCAAACTATTAACAAAAATAAAGACTAGATATTTAAACTGTGGAAACTTAAAAAGTAAAAGTGAATGAAGAAAATTATTAATATGCATAAAAGAAAGCTAATAAAGAAGGAAAATGGAGTAAAAAACAAAGAAGAAAACCTTTTAATTATTATCGATCAGCCAGAGCTCAATATATAGCAAGAGACTAGAGGCATTGCATAATTGCCATGTAAACAAACCCATAGTTACGAAGGGATTTTCGACCGTTGAAACATTGTTATCCATCGCTTTGTTGAATATTGTAATATCTTTATCATAGCATTTGTCTTTATTGTGTTCTGATATAATAATAGTGCGTTGCTCAAATCGATAACCCAAAATTAATATAATTCGGAGTTCTCTAAGAATATATTTCCTTCGGCCTCGACAGTTATTTTATTTTTTTCTGAGTACTTTCAATGATAGATACGAACGATTCTTCTTTCTCCCGCTCAACGGAAAGATATTTTTTCTACTGTTCTACTCCTGTTTTCTTTTGCAACACTTCGCCTTCCCCAAGTATATAACAATCATCTACTTTTACATTAGTTTCATTCTTTTATCCGTTGCTATGACTTAATTACTGTTGTTCATCCTAATAATGTTGTCTATTATTTCTTCTTGGTTTTAAATGTATGCATCCATAATTCCATATATCCGTTGCTTTCGCCTGCTATGTTGCATTTCTTTCAATAAATAACTAAATATACTTACTTAGTTAACAAGAACATTTAGATACAAAGGTTTTACGAGTGTTTCCAAAAATTGAACTCAGATCATCGTATTTTTATTATTATTTCCATCGATGAAAAACGACCGAATTCGGCTCAGCCTGTGCTCCGGATGCTGCCAATCGAATCGGAATGTTTTATTTCGAATTTGAAAGGTAATACCGTGGAGTAACTATACTCTATGGTAATACTTCCAAAAGGTTTATGCTCTACGCCTCGTTTTATGTTTGATTTTTGATGAAATTTCTTGTTGTTGAATTTTAGAATACCTAGTGAGATTGAAATAATAATCAATAATTCTCGAGACGTCAATTAATCAAATGCAAATGTTAATTCGTATCTCAGTGCTACTCACACAAGCGTCGCATTAGCTTCGTGCAAAAAGTGACATCTTGGCTGGAAAAAGAGAAGTGCCAAGTTGCGATTTTCATGCTTTTACTCGATTTCAGAATTCGGATGAATCGATGTGAGAACTTTGTGGAAAGCCACGAAGTCATTTCCACAGCGTTTCACCGTAAATACCTTGAAGAAATCTGAACCCCATCAGTGAAACAAATGTCTTTGATGTCTCCAATTTGACCTCACGTATGACTTGATCGAAATAGTGAGTGCGGCGACGCGAATGACCGAGAAAGCGCAATCACCGGAAAATGTAAATTTACTTCGGACTGTTTTCTTTCTCAGAGAATTACGAAATCTCAGAGTTTGGAAAAAATAAACACAATGTATTCAATTCCACAAGTTTTGGAATTGAATACATTGTGTTTATTTTTTCCAGTAATGGAATTCCACAAAGTTACGGCTACTACTACTGATTTTATATCTCAGAGTATTTAGATATGGTGTTAATAGAGCCTCTGCCCGATGCCGTGACGTCATTTAGGGTAATGTGTCCATGTAATGTTTACGGTGAGGTAATTAGGTTTTAAGAGGAAGGCTCTTAGCAAGGGCAAACATAGAATGTTATAAGATTACTGCTTTGTGATTATTACAATCAATAAGCAGTGTAGCAATTAGTATTCCAAGCGAATTTCTACGAATGCCTGGTCTTTATTTCTATTTCCTCATTGCCTTGAAATGAGAACGCCATAGCTGTGCTGTTAGCTTTAATTAGTCGCTCAACCCATGGACCATCCAGACTGCTATATTTGGCGTATGCGTCACGTTCAATTTTGTAGCGATTCTATGTGAATTTCCACTGATTCGTATCAACTTACGCGGTCATCGCCTCGAGCGAAGGCAAAAGCTTTGCTTCTTTTCGCATTTTCGAGATGAGGTCTTTTGATCCGCTAATATTAGAGATTCGTCGGAACAGATACTCGAATATTTCGGTGTCCATTTAAAAGTTGTTTCCGAACTCGGATAAAATGTCCGGAAAAGAACTTATGAACATACATAGCTTACGTGCATTCACTGGGGATCAAAATTCTAACCATATTCCACAGGTGTCAGTGACTTGAAATTTTTACGAGGTACTGGCCATATCGTGTAAGCGCCAGAAAAAGTGCGACTTTGAACCTCAGTGTCATGGGTTCGATGCCAAAGTCACGATTTTCTCCATAAAGATACATTGCGGGAATTTTCGAAAAGTTTTTGAGTCACTTTCCGGAAAAGGAGAGAAATGAAATTCGAGGGATCCCTGGAAGCCGTGCGTATCCAACGAAAACCATAAAGACGTCTTCGATGGTTATCCTTGGTTCGACACTAGATCAGGGCAAAAATTCTCCCATTTAAAATGCATTGACAGTAATGACGCATTTCGCATAATATCGCTCAGGTTTTATTAGTTGAATGGAAGATTCCTGTTTAGGGCATTTGTTTCATTCCATGAATGATCTCTGTTCGTTTGAAGAGAGGGTTTTCGTTTCTTGTACCGAATCCTTACAAATTATGGAAAATTATGTCCCAATGCAGTCTAATTGATGATATTATTGCATAATTATGTTCTCATCCGAGAGATTCTATCCACGACATTCTCTTTTTTTCTGGAATATGTAGAAATGTTAACAAAGAATGAAACAATTTAAAGTTATGAATAAGTTTTGCTTACATATATTATACTGTAAAGTCAAGGATGTGGAAAATTTACTCTGTTTAGCAGTTCGATATAAAAGATATTGCGGTGATTTGTGAAAAATGCTAAATTCAAACGTATGTAGTTTTACAATTCACACTTATTCATCTTTTAAAATCTTCTAAGAACACATTCAGACATTCCTGTAGTTAGCTGTGCAATACATTTATGAAACGGGTTACATTACAAAGTACAATACAACGGACAAAACGAGGAATGTGGAAATTATGAGATTTACCTAAATTAATTTTATGTTGGATGAATATTTTTCTTCCTTGACATTTCGATGACCTTTGACTTCCCTGTTCTTGTCTTTGGGCGACCACTCTTTGCTTTTGACTGCTTTTTCCTCTTCACCAGTCTTCTTTCAAGATTTGTAAATTGCCTCTATCACCAGTTTCTTTCTGCAACCTTTTGTTTAAATCTTTTTTTAAGTGCATAACCTATATCCTCTACTCCACTCAACTTTTCTAAGACAGGATGTGCCAAATGCAACTATCTATTTTTGGAAATGATTGAAATTATGGTAAACTGATTTAAATACGAAAAGTATATTTATTTCAAAGTATGTGCCATAAAGAATTAGAAATCCAAATGTAGAGCGTTTAAGTGTCTGTTGGGCCTTTCTTAAAAAAATATCAATGGATTATCATTTCCATTTTACCATAGACATTCGCTTTTGTGACGATTTACTAATTGAGGGTATTTAAAACACAATTTATAACTGCCTTTGTGACACGGAAAATTGCTCGACGACAATCACGTAACATCAATTGCTTGCTAATTCTTACACGCCAACAATTGCTCACCGGAAACATCGTAATAATAAAAAGTAGGATATTATAAGTTGACGGTTACTTTTGAGACATCCAATACATTCATCACAAATCTTATTTCTTAGTTACACTTATAAATTTTAGTTTTTTACATCTCATATATATGTATGTGTGTGTGAACGCCTCCAACAGTTTCATTTGACTTTTTCCGGTGAAAATTGTGTCGCGAAATTTAATTTCTGATAGTAGTTATTCGTGCCAAGTTGTGTAATCGTGCGTTTCAGTCAGTGTCAGCGTTATGGTGTGCAAAATTGGATCATCGCTACCGAAATCATATTGAGATTGAAAACTCCGCGCTCCTTGTTATGGACGAGGCGTGGACAACTGTCCCGAATTTGGCACATTCTTTTGGGTGCGGCAATGTATTGCGCACGGCTCAAAAATCGTCGGAGGCAAAGCAGATGACGAGTAATTGCTATTGAGAGGGCAGTAATCGGACGTAGATCTCCAGCAGCGGCGAAGGGACTTCCATCAGAGGACTCCTTGATGAGGTCCTACACGCGAGTGCTGCGCAAATGTGGGAAGATGCCGGAGGTTGGAAGGAATCGAACCGAAAGTGTTTATATCGATTTGGTGTACAGGTCGAATCTCGAAATGTTAACAGAACTTCCTTTAGGAAAGAGGAAGAAGTCTGTGAAATCAGTTGATCCATCCCCATCTAGATTGTAGAGACCTTCTGGACAAGCATCGTATGTGTTACCAAGATCCTTCGTGGCGTAAGATCTTCAATAGTGGTGTGATTTATATTTAAAACTGATTTTCTCAATAAATTGCGGGATTGTCGGAAGATGCTACAGATATTATGCTTCACTTTCCACAGATAGATGAAATAAAGTGATGAAAATAAGGGAAATGGATGCTGGATACTTCTGAAATTCATTTTTTCCATGAACGATACTCGACGGTAAGTAGCTATGGATAAATAATGTAAGGAGCGAGCGCCTCCGGCTCCAGTGCGGATTTCCGGTTATACATGAACATCTCGCGAATAAGCAGACCCCAATAATAAAGTACTGTTAATTCATTTTCAGTGGACTAATTCTCATTTTTAGTATACCAAAATGCACACTGTAAAGTAATAAGAGGTAAAAGTTAACATTCTACTTTGGATACGATTCGTTAAATGTGCATTCTTATAAATAAAGACGTACGAAATTGCGTTATATTGTGAGAATTCAACGTCTCTCACTTTGATGATTTGCATATCTCAAGTCACACGTCACGCTTCATTTTAAATTTTCCATACATCTCTCTGTATGAAATCGACTATTGCTATATCTGAATGTCCTATTTAAAGGTCGACCACAACACGGTGAGGATTAATTTTCAGGTCGTCTCTGCGTGAATTAGGCGTACGGTTAAATTTATAAATAAACATTTTACCGCTTAACATTTGTTTATAACAATGATAAGATTCGTGAGATAATGATAAAAAGATGCTTGATATTGAAATTCAATCTTTAAATCTTAAATTAAATGAATATAAATGTCTTGATTAAATTCTTCACAAACGTGTTTGCATAAGTACGTGTGAGCGAAAAATTTGCCTTTATTTATTTCGCTCTAATTAATTTATAAAGGTTGTTTCGTTTTACAATGATTTTAAGTGAATTTCTGATAATTCCAGGTAAGTGAGAGCTTCGATTTTGAAATGTGGCAACATTGAGGTATGTTAAGGTACCTTGTGCGTGTTCGTCTGTAGATATGATAAAAGTAACGATTTAAACAGGTTTGGGAGAAAAACAAGACACTTTGATTATCTATGTTTTTCCGGTTTCCCCTTTAGAAATCTTTCCAGTTCAAAAAGCGCAAAATCCAATAAGCGAAAATAATATATTTTCGAATAACTCGGAATTAAAAATGTCTTCCTCTTTCAAGAGAAGTTTTTCTCATTGGAAATTTTCATTCCGTCGAGCTAAAGTATTTTTCGACTCTAAATAGCAAAATTA
The DNA here is from genome assembly GCA_947579665.1 of Sympetrum striolatum. NCBI lineage: Eukaryota > Metazoa > Arthropoda > Insecta > Odonata > Libellulidae > Sympetrum > Sympetrum striolatum. The sequence goes on from OX388341.1 coordinate 122,271,331, forward strand.
TTATAAAATGAACTATTTTTCGTGAAATTATGCAACTTTCACGCAAAAAAGCAGCCTCATGAACGTATCGACTCAAAGTGCCGTTGTGTTCTTACGAGGGAAATTAACGACTAACGCAACAATATACACTAGGCAACAAAATGTTACCAATATATTTCGTCTTAGGCGTATTAGTTCTCTAAAGTCATCAAACGTCTTTCATTCGTACATCGAGTCTGTATATTTATTAAGGAAAACGCTGACTTTGCTAATAACCCATTCTGAAAGGATCCTTTGTGTTTAACTGAAAATCTTAGACGTTAAGTTTAGCGATGGAGTTATATTTTCAGAGGAAATTACTTAATTTTCTTTCGGGAAAACCTCAGAAATTTAATATCTCGTCTCTTACTGAATTGATAAAATTTATTATATTCAGCGACACTTTGTTGGGTTCCTCAACTACCGTTTATACTCGTGTATAAGCCGACATTTTCAGCACATTCTTATGCTGAAAAAGCACCAAAGCGATGATCCACGTTACCTGTTCTCCGGTAATAAAATCCTGCCGTAACCGGAAATTGGCTTATAAATTCCTCACTTGCTCAATTCACGATTTTTTGTCAATTTTCTCCGCAGTCCATAGTTGTCGGATTGCAAACAAAGATCTGGCGATGTCATTGGAAGGCGAATTACAATGTAGGCTCCGTCATTTTCCACCATAGGCTTATATTCGCGTTTGAACAATTTTTTGTGATTACATTTTAATTTATACGCTTCGGCTAATATTCGGGTCGGCTCATACTCGAGTACATACGGTAATTCTAACTCAAACATGTGAACAGGGGTTTTGAATACTGTGACCAAAAAATATACGCTTATAAGGTGATAGCCTTGAGTGGTTGCTCTTACAGTTTCTCCAGGAGAATTGTACAAATAATTTTCAACTAATTGACAGTTTCAATTAATGAAATTTCAATATATTTCGATAGAAAAAGAAGTCGTGCCGCATTGCTCTTTCGCTCCCAACGTTTCATCTCTCTGGCTCGCTCATTGGTTGTTGACAAATGTCCGGTCCACGCTCAGATTTGATTTAAAGATAAATTTGTCGTATCTCTCATAGTGGAATGTTACCAATAAAACGATAAGAATGCTCTTATCTTGCTCTGCAGGCTATCTTTGCTTTCAATTAATGTGCGATCTTAAACTAAGGATACCACGATTTAGCCTGACCTTTCTTTTTCAAATGTATGGCAATCTGCTTGTTTAGTCATTAACCTTATTCTATTAGCTATGAAATTTTTACAGAGGAACCGAGGCTTACTCGACTAGGTGAGGAGTGAGGTAGTTTGCCTTCTCTAAATCATAGAGGTACATTCGAAAATATACCGCGTAATTGCAGTAAAATAAGAATTGCACTTTCAATAATAATAATGAAGCGTCTTTATTTGGGCGAGATTGAGAGTCTCAAAGAAAAAATACATTTTTCTTTACCAAAAGAAGCTGTGGGATTAGGGACAGACAGCAAGTTGGGATTTATGAATGAAAAATGATGCAAGAAATGGGACAAAGAAACAATCCTCAGATTGATAACCTTTGATGGTGATTCAGACAAATCAATCTCGGTCGATGATATCTTCCGATTCGTTCCAAATCCTGATTTTATCTCTTTGCTCAAGAGATCAAATGTTTTGATAAGCTATGAGTATTTTAAACTCACCTCCGCAAAAATCACAAAAAGAGTTTTGAGGGATATTCTAATTAATTATCACTTAAAGGTAGTATTCCTTTTGCGCTGTTTATTTACGACAACGAATTCTTTAAAAACCAACTCTTTTTTTCGAATTTTCCAATCGAGTTTGCATAAGTGCCGTAAGCATTGTATCGATGAGTTGGAGGAAGCTAAAGGGAGGAAACGTGTCCGCTGAAAAGGTGTAGCGAAAGCTCGCAAATTGAAGCGTGACAATCCGCTTCATTCGCTCAAGAAATGATCGCTAACTGCGAAAGAAGGCGATGAAAGTTGACATGGATATGCATTTTCTTTGCTTTTGCAAGTGTCGAGGGGGCAACAGTTGATGCGGACCCTTCAACTAGATCATACAGAAAATGAGTGACATTTTGATTGCTGATTAGATCTATTTATTATATTTATCACCGTCTTGTATATATACTTATATATATTTATCCGATGCAGTTGTCTCCACGATAAATATAGGTTACTTTTATAATTGGTCGCGCTGCAGAGCATTCAAATATATTATTAGAAATCAGGAGAGGACCAAGAGAAGGCAATGTATTAGAGATTTTTAATTTATTATTATTATTATGTTAATCTACTATTAGAAGATTACAAAAGATCGCCATAATTGCACGTGTATATTGACTTATGCTAAAAAATTGTTACCTTCCTGAACAATTCGCAGTTGTTTTTAAATTGATAAAATTATACCTTTTTTACCCCTCTTTACTGCATATTGAGTATTTAGAACTTATTATACTGTTAACTGGCCGAGGAGAGATGTGTGAAAATAGAAAAAATGGTGTTAAATACCTTGAGTTTTTATAGATTGAATCGACCTAAACGCGGTGATTCCTGTAGAAGTTGCGCTGTGTATGTTACTATTCGAGTTCCTTCCTCCGTATTAATGCTTGAGACGAATTGTGTGTGTTAACATTCCATTTTATCGTTTATTTTTCGTTTTATTTTTTTTCCTTTGATTTTCAAATCGACCTGGGGAGGATGAATATTTGACGAAGTATCATTTTACTTATAATTAGAGAAATATTTAGTATATCAGGGTAGAATCACTTCAAAATTTGAGTACGTTTCGAAGTTCAAAATATGTATGAAATTTAACAAAATCATCAGGCAGAACAGCAATGTTTAAGTTGAATTTTTAATTGGTAACTTTAACCTTGCAATTTCGCAATGCCAGTATTAACATTACAAACAAAGGGTTGCAATATAGTAATCGCTAGTATGTTTTTTATTGGATTTATTTTACACTTAGAAAATCAGCAGGCAGATGCGGTAGTTCTGTATTATATTTTTTGTTTGTAATTGTATGACATTGACATTGTTAGCTCAGTGTACAAAATATCGTTTTAAAATGCACTCATTCTCAGAGGGTAAGTAAATATGTATTATACGAGTAAAATGTAGCTTGCATACTGCAAGCAGATCGGCAATACTAATTTCATATCGGCATTATATCGGGACGGTCCTTAAAAGAAAAAAAAAAAGGATTGAAAATATTCTTAAAATTCGCTGCAATTTCATCGTCTGGCATCGAACCCGGGTCTTACTGGTGAACTTACTATGCACCACAATAGAAGATCACCATATCTAACTATGTGTGAAAATTCAAGCAGAAATATTGGCTGCAACTGCCTCAAAAGACGTTCTACTTTTCACGAATGTAAATGGCTCTCTGGATTCTAACCAAGGACGATCATTGAAATCTAAAATATGTTTTCAAAATTTATCTATTATTTCTATCTATGTACTGAATTTCAAGTTTTAATATTAAAGGGAAGGGGTTCAAAATAATTCTTAAAAATCGGATCAGTCGCTGATTGTAGAGACGCCTGGTGTCGAACCCAGGACACATTGGTAGCTGTGTATGCACAGTTTGATTTGTAGAGACTTGATCTTATTTTATGCAAAGTTTGTAGTCGATATCATGCCGGGAAGTACCTAAAATTTGTTTCCGTTATCTCCGTAAGAAATGCATTGTGGAATGTAAATGGCCCTCTGGGATCGAACCAAGGACCATCAGCGAATACGTAAAATTTGATTATGAAATATATATATGATCTTTGACCACATGCCGAATTTCAAGTTTCCATGCCATCGCGAAAGGGTCCGAAAAAATCTTAAAAATCGCCACAATGCATTTTAAACGGCCGATTTTTGCCCCGACCTAGCATCGAACCATGGACAATATTCGAAGATGTCTTTTTGATTTTCGTTGGATATGCACGGCTTCTAGTGATCCCTCGAATTTCAACTCTCTACTTTTCCGGGAAGTGCCACAAAAAATTTTCGAAAAATCCCACCATGTATTCTTATGGAGAAAATCGCGACTTTGGGACCTTCTGGAATCGAACCCATGACACTGAGGGTCAAAGTTGCATTTTTTCTTGGGATTACATGTTATGGCCAATACGTCATAAAAATTTCAAGTCAGTGGCACTTGTTAGAATTTTGATCAGCTATGAATGAATGAATGAGTGAGTGTGTATATAGGTACGAGTAAAATGTAGCTTGCATACTGCAAGCAGATCGACAACACTAATTTCATAACGGCATTATATCGGGACGGTCCCGGAAAGGAAAAAAAGGATTGAAAATATTCTTAAAATTCGCTTCAATTTAATCGTCTGGCATCGAACCCGGGTTTTTTTGGTGAAATTTCTATGCAGCACATCAGAAGATCATCTTCTCTAAATACGTGTGAAAATTCAAGCAGAAATATTGGCTGCAACTGCCTCAAACGAAGACCTACTTTTCACGAATGCTAATAGCTCTCTGGATTCGAACCAAGGACGATCTAGGAAATATAAAATATGTTTTCGAAATGTATCTATAAGTTCTATATTTATGCCGAATTTCAAGTTTTAATATTATTGGGAAGGGGTTCAAAATAATTCTTAAAAATCGGATCAGTGACTGATTGTAGAGACGCCTGGTGTCAAACCCTGGACGTATTGGAAGCTGTTAATGCACAAAATGACTTGCTAGGACTTGATCTAATTTCATATAAAGTTTGAAGTCGATATCATACCGGGAAGTACCTAAAATGTGTTTCCGTTATCCCCATAAGAAATGCATTGTGGAGTGCAAATGGCCCTCTGGGATCGAACCAAGGACCATCAGATAATATGTAAAATTTGATTATGAAATGTATTTATGATTTCTAACCCCATGCCAAATTTCAAGTTTCCATGCATTCGGAAAGGGGTCCAAAAAAAATCTTAAAAATCGCCACAATGCATTTTAAACGGCCGATTTTTGCCCCGACCTAGCATCGAACCCAGGATATTTTCCGTAAAACTCATTTATGTTTTCGATAGATCATGTTCATATATATAGGCTCCTTGAGTTTTGATTCTCTTCCTATCCGGGAAGTATTTTTTTTTTAATTTCCGAAAATCAAAGCAATGCATTTAAACGGGAAAAATCGGGACTTTGGGGCCCTCTGGAATCGAACCCATGACACTGAGGTTCAAAATCGCAATTTTTCTGGAGGTTATACGTTATGGCCAATATGTCGTAAAAATTTCAAGCCATTGACACTAGTGGTTTAGCCTGTGAGTTTGTATCCTCTCTCTATATATATATGATACGAGTAAAATGTTGCTTGCATACTGCAAGCAGATCGACAACACTAATTTCATATCGGCATCATATCGGGACGGACATCAAAAGAAAAAAAAAATTCAAAATATTCGTAGAATTCGCTGCAATTTAATCGCCTGGCAGCGAATCCCGGTCTTCCTGGTGTACTTACTATGCAGCAAAATAGAAGATTACCATATCAAACTATGTGTGAAAATTCAAGCAAAACTATTAGGTGCAACTACCTCAAACGACGTCCTACTATTCACATACACTCCTTATTTGAGAAATTATAATGTGCTCTGGCATCGAACCCAGGAACAGCATGGTCTTTTCTATTTTTTTTCTTAAACAAAGTGTTAATATACATCTTCCATCTAAGAAAGAGCTCCCTTACATATCGATAAATGCATAAAAAAATTATGAAAAGATACCCCATAGTATTATATATGGGGGATATTTTTACCGCCCGGCATCGAACCCGGGTCTTTCAGGCAATACTTTCTCTGCAGCACAACAGAAAAACACCATCTCTAACCGCGTATGCAAATTCAAGCAGAAATATTGGTTACAACTGCCTCAAATGACGTCCTACTTTTCCTTTATATTCCTTATGAGAGTAACGTTATTGTGCTCTGGCTTCGAACCCAGGAACAGTACGGTCTTATGAAAATTTTTTTTCTAAAACTTATTCGTACCATACATCTTCCAGCCAAGCACGAACATCCTATCATTTCGATAAGTGCATCTAAAAAAATAATGAAAAACGGCTCCCATGTATTTTAAAGGGCAGATCTTTGCATCGTCCTAGAATCGAACCCAGGATAACTTTTGTAAAAGTCATTGATGTTTTCGAAAGTCCAAGACCATAAATATAGGCACCTTGAGTTTTACTTCTCTACCTATCCGGAAAGTATTTTTTTTTTAATTCCCGAAAATCACGGCAATGCATTCAAACGGGAAAAATCGGGACTTTGGGGCCCTCTGGAATCGAACCTATGACACTGAGGATCAAAGTCTCTTTTTTCCTGGGGGTTTCACGTTATGGCCAATATGTCATAAAAATTTCAGATCAATGACGCTTGTAGTTTAGGCTGTGAATTTGTATCCTATCTATCTATCTATCTATATAGGTATACGAGTAAAATGTAGCTTGCATACTGCAAGCAGATCGGCAATGCTTATTTCATATCGGCATCATACCGGGACGGTCCTCAAAAGAAAAAAAAAGGATTGAAATATTTCTTACAATTCGCTGAACTTTCATCGTCTGGCATCGAACCCGGGTCTTTCCGGTGATACTTACTATGCAGCACAATAGAAGATCACCATCTCTAACTATTTGTGAAAATTCAAGCAGAAATATTGGCTACAACTGCTTCAAAAGACGTTCTACTTTATACGAATGTAAGTGGCGCTCTGGATTCGAACCAAGGATGATCTTGGAAATCTAAAACATGTTTCTGAAAGTTATTTATGATTTCTATCTATATACCGAATTTCAAGTTTCTATATTATTGGGAAAGGTTTCAAAATAATTCCTAAAAATCGGATCAACTTCTGATTGCAGAGACACCTGGTGTCGAACCCAGGAAATATTGTAAGCTGTGAATGCACAGTTTGATTTGTAAAGACATGTTCTTCTATCATGCAACGTTTGAAGCCGATAGCATGCCGGGAAGTACCTAAATTTTGTTTCCGTTATCTCCGTAAGAAATGCATTGAGAAGTGCAAATGACCCTCTGGGATCGAACCAAGGGCCATCAGCGAACACATAAAATTTGATTATGAAATATATTGATGATATCTATCTACGTGCGGAGTTTCAAGTATCCATGCCATCGGGAAAGGATCCAAAAAAATCTTCAAAATCGCCGCAATGCATTTTAAACGGCCGATTTTTGCCCCGACCTAGCCTCGAACCATGGACCATATTCGGCAATGTCATTTTGATTATCGTTGGATATGCACGGCTTCTAGCGATCCCTTGAATTTAAACTCTCTCCTTTTCCGGGAAGTGCCTCAAAAAATTTTCGAAAATTCCCGCCATGTATTCTTATGGGGAAAATCGCGACTTTGGGGCCTTCTGGAATCGAACCCATGACACCGAGGTTCAAAGTCGCATTTTTTCTGGTGGTTACACGTTATGGCCAATACGCCGTAAAAATTTCAATTCAATCACGCTTGTGGTTTAGCCTGTGAATTAGTATCCTATCTATCTATATCCCTATATATATGAATGAATCCGGAGAAGCATCTATATATAATAGATACGAGTAAAATGTTGCTTGCATACTGCAAGCAGATCGACGACACTATTTTCATGTCGGCATCATATCGGGACGGCCATTAAAAGAAAAAAGTGGATTGAAATTTTTCTTAAAATTCGCCGAAATTCCATCGTCTGGCATTGAACCCGGGTCTTACTGTTGAACCTACTATGAAACACAATAGAACATCACTATCTCTAACTATGTGTGAAAATTCAAGCAGAAATATGGGCTACAACTGCCTCAAAAGACGTTCGAATTTTCACGAATTTAAATGGCTCTCTGGATTCGAACCAAGGACAATCTTAGAAATCTAAAATATATTTCTGAAAGTTATTTATGATCTCTATCTATATGCCGAATTTGAAGTTTCTATATTATTGGCAAAGGGTTCAAAATAGTTCATAAAAATTGAATCAATTACTGATTGTAGAGACGCCTGGTGTCGAACCCAGGACCTAATGGCAGCTGTGAAAACACATTATGACTTGGTTTGACCTGATCTTTTTAAATGCAAAGTTTGAAGTCAACAACTTGCCGGGAAGTACCTAAAATTTGCTTCCGTAATCTCCATAAGAAATGCATTGTAGGATGTAAATGGCCCTCTGGGATCGAACCAAGGACCAGCTGCGAGGTCTAAAATTTTATTATGAAATATATTTATGATATATATCCACGTGCCAAGTTTCAATTTTCCAAGTCATCTGTAAGTAATTAAAAAAAATCTTAAAAATCGCAATGTAAATTAAACGGGGAATATTTGCCCTGGCCTAGCATCGAACCAAGGATAATATTTGTAGATGTCTTTGTGGTTTCCTTTAGATATACACGGCATCTAGCTATCTCTTGAATTTCAACTCTCAACTCTTCCGGGAAGTGCCTCAAAAAAATTTTCGAAAATCCCCGCCATGTAATCTTATGGGGAAAATCGCGACTTTGGGGCCTTCTGGAGTCGAACCCATGACACCTAGGTTCAATGTCGGCTTTTTCCTGGAGGTTACACGTCATGGCCATAACGTCGTAAAAATTTCAAGTCGGCGGCACTTGTGGAACATGGTTAGACTTTTGATCCCCAGTGTATCTATCTATTATATATAGACGCTTCTCCGGATATACCTATATACACATTCATTCATTCATAGGGGATCAAAATTCTAACCATGTTCCAGAAGTGCCACTGACTTGAAATTTTTACGACGTTATTGCCATGACGTGTAACCTCCAGGAAAAAGCTGAAATTGAACCTCGGTGTCATGGGTTCGATTCTAGAAGGCCCCAAAGTCCCGATTTTCTCCATAAGGATACATGGTGAAGATTTTCGAAAATTTTTTTGAAGCACTTCACGGAAAGGTAGAGAGTTGAAATTCGAGGGATCGCTAGATGCCGTGGATATCTAACGAAAATCAAAAAGACATCTACGAATATTGTCCATGGTTCGATGCTAGGTTGGGGTAAAAATCGGCCGTTTAAAATACATTGCGGCGATTTTTAAGATTTTATTTGGACCATTTGCCGATGGCATGGAAACTTGAAATTCGGCATGAGGTTAGATATCATAAATATATTCCATAATCAAATTTTACATGTTCGCTGATGGGCCTTGGTTCGATCCCAGAGGGCCATTGGCACTTCTCAATGCATTTCTTACGGAGATAACGGATACAAAATTTAGGTACTTCCCGACAAGGTATCGACTTCAAACTTTGCATGATACAAAAGCAAGTTCTTACAAATCAAATTGTTCATTGACAGCGTACATGATGTCCTGGGTTCGACACCAGGTGTCTCTGCAATCAGAAGTGGTCCAATTTTTAGGGATTATTTTGAAACCTTTCCCAATAATATAGAAACTTGAAATTCGGCATGTAAATAGAGACCATAAGTAACTTTCAGAAACATCTTTTAGATTTCCAAGATCGTCCTTGGTTCGAGTCCCGAGAGCCATTTACCTTCGTGAAAATTAGAACGTCTTTTGAGGCAGTTGTAGCCATTATTTCTGCTTGAATTTTCACACATAGTTACAGATGGTGATCTTCTATTGTGTTTCATAGTAGGTTTGCCAGTAAGACCCGGGTTCGATGCCAGACGATTCAATTAAAGCGAATCTTAAGAATATTCTCCATCCTTTTTTTTATTCTTTTCAGTACCGTCCCGATGTAATGCCGATATGAAAGTAGTGTTGTCGGTCTGCTTGCAGTATGCAAGCAACATTTTACTCGTATATATATATATAAGTATATCCGGAGAAGCGTCTATATATAATAGATATGAATGAATCCGGAGAAGCATCTATATATAATAGATATGAATGAATCCGGAGAAGCATCTAAAAAAAAAAGATGTATATCCGGAGAAGCGTCTATACATAATAGATATCAATTAAAAATTGAAAATTTCATGCACTATTCATTTCCTCGTTCAAACTGCTTCATGAAATTAAAGGTCATTCGGAATGCGATGACTAAGAACTCTCAAAAAAAGAAATGGCCTTCGAGTCGATACGTCTATTTTCAATTTGTTTATCTGAAATACGAATTTAAGCTATTCGAAAGTCATTTGGGAAACATAGTCTCGAATGTTTGACTTGAGCTTGAAAGCTATCATCTTGGAAGCATAATGACATGCTATTGCTTCTTTCCTTTTAAAGGATATTAGACCGTCTGTGAAGCCATCACGATGCTCTTGAGTGGTTTGTTGACTAAAAAGAGGTTAACATCGAATCTGCACGTTACATAACGGATTTATTTGATGAGTAAATTTTATTTTTAAATTTGTATATTTTATTTTTATTTTTTAATTTAAATGAATAAAAATTTGATTGAAAAATAAAATCGTCTGGGAGCGGTTTTAGACCCCTCAGAAAATTCGGAGGTTTTGAAATTCCCATATTTACATTTGAAAACAATTTGATAGTAAGTGTTTCCTATACAATTTACTTTACTTCTATAAATGAAGCTCATAATTATTATCATTAAATCCTGGATTCGAAGCCGAGTCTTCCTTAGAATGACTGTAGTTTTCCTGAGCTTTTTACAGTTTACATAATTACGAATTTAACTCATTGTAGAGGCAATTTTTCGGTCATTTTGGACGGCATCTTGACGCTGCTTTTTTTTTGGTGCGTTCAACTTTTATTACAACCACTGACACAGTCGAATGCCACATAAAGCGCTGTAAACGTTCTCGGAGGTCTCGGAGGATTGTTTCACAGAATGCTACCTCTTGGTCATCCCTTAGTGAGGCTTGAATTATAACGTTTTCCAAACTGTTTTACACAACCTTGTCGCTTGATTTGATTTTAGCTTGTAACTAAGTCTGCGGAAAACTTGATTTCATTATTTTCCAGAACGCCCCTTGTAGCATACCGGCATAGTCTATGCCGATATGGTCCTTCTCCCAGCCCTTCTTCGGACCACATGAAATATATTCGCGAGGATTTTCTTTGTGTTTGAAAGCGAAATCGATTCAAGGTGACGCTTTTGTATTCCGTCAAAGACGCTTTGGGAGGCAAAAAGTAGGTTTGCATTGTGTGCCAAACACTGAAGGTATGCTCAACTCCGTCTCTGACCTTGACCGTCCGTTTCGGTTGAAGTCTTCTTGGCGGTGTTTTGCCGAGGCCACTATCACCTGAATTGTGTCGCCGCAATATATATGAACTCGCAATGTAACTTATATAATCAGGCAAATCGTTGGCAAGCGTAACGAGAGCCTCGGACCAGCCCTTGCTCCTTGACTTCCATTTTATTTAGGTCTTTGAACTGAATTTTAATGAAATGGGTGTGAATTTCTGAATTTGGCGAAAGCTAATGCTCATTCTCCCTTATTGCTATTATGTCCATCCTCTCTCCTGAAAGTACTTAATTCAAAGGAAGGACCTTGGAATTGAACTCGTTAATAAAAATATGACTTTCCTTTTATTTATGTCAAACGAAAAAGGCCTCCCCAAAACAAAAGGAATGGCAATTTCAAATTAAAATGATTATGTCCTTGCATATGTCATCAGCTAGAAGGGTGGACAGATTCCCAATTATTAGCTACCAATAACACTGGAGGAGGAATCAGACATTCATTAAGGAGTTACTATGATCAATAGCATTTTTCAGCATCACTCATACCTCTCTTGCTTTCATATAATCACAGGCTTCAGCAAAAACTCCAACAAAATTCAGACAGATGAAGCGTAGATTTTAGCTTATCCTTGTTGAAAAGACGAATGAAAAATTTTCCATTCATCAAGCTATGTTACCAATAAGTATTAACCAAATTAAGGATCTACCAATTAAAAGAAAATGACTTTGCATTTTAGAGACTGAAAGTGCACAGAGGAGCAAATGAAAGGGGGCTGCAGTCTCACATCTGGAGACCACATCTTTGTTCATTTGAAAGTTATTCATTTTACAGTACATATTCCATAAAAAGAATTACTCTCCTATAAGATCAAACTTAAATAATGTTCAAGACCTGAAAAATAATCTTTTACCAAAGAAGAATGGACACAAATAAGTTTGACAGGACTAGGTTCAAACCCTCTCAAATGTGGGTTAATTGCTCTATTCAATTGGATTTTTCCAAGCTGCATGCCTTTTTGTTCAAAATCACCTTTTACCATGAGATAATTGTGGAACACCACTGCAGTAGATGATATGTTAAATAATTTATATGATTTTATAAAGCCTGAGAAATTATGAGTTATATCGATAAATTAGATAGTTTGTTCCAAATTTAGTAATATTCTTGGATGGACTAATTGTTGGATAGACTCTTACATGATTCATTGCACATATTTCTTTAATTTATCCAGTAGGCAATGTATTTCTATATTTTTAGTGAATCTTTTTTTCTTATTAATTTTCATTAGTTGAAGAAATTGGAGAATGTTATGACTGGATTGTACAGTACAGCTAAGGTTTGCCCATTCAAAAATCCAGAATGTAATGTCAGCAAGGATGGACTCCCTCTGGAACCTGGTGAGTTTTGACTGTTTATTCCTATTTTGTTTGAATCTTTGCAAGTAGGGAACATTGAGAGCTAATGATGGCTTGGGTGTTAAGGGCTCCATTGTTCACACATATATTTTTACAAGTTCTTTGTGGATACTAAGAGTACTTATATTCCATAGCACGAATTAAGTAGTAAAAAATGATTCTCTTTCATCAATTGAAGAAATTGAAAGTTTTTAAAATTACTATGACATAGAATATATAAGTTTAATTAGAATATCCAATGTAGTGTACATATGATTAGTTTTTATTCATATGTGCACATTGATGCATTTTAATCAAAGATAAAATCACAAAAAATTAAGCATGACATTAGCTTAACTGTATTTGACAACTTATTGTGATAATGACCTGATACAAAGAATATTTGAAGTACTATTTACATATGATATTAAAGAGAACTAGAAATAATTGTGGAATGGGGATGCCTTTGGAGGAGGGAGAAGTTGGAGACAAAACCCAAGAGACATCTGGGCAGATGCTATGGTTACTTTGTGTCGGAAGTAAGGCCCTTTCCACACCCGACAGTTCGACCTTACGATCGGTCATAAAATGACCACAATGGTCATCAAATGGTCGTGTGGCGGGAACACATTCACAGAGGCAAGAGATTTTAAAATTTAGGAAAACAGAATTTTTTTCCTTCCCATTAGGGTATGATTGCATCGTGCACATTGACGAAACAATGTTACTCCTCAAAGGGGCGATTCACTGCTTTCTTTCTAAATTTCTCTCAGAGAGCAGTGATTGAAGTGTTGCTGAGAAAGTTCGAAAAAGATGTTTTGGAGAAAGTAAAATATTTTTCCATTGCATTTAACGAAATGGTGGTCATCACTTAACCATCTCATTTGAGCTTACTTTTTAGGTATGTATACGAAAATAAACTAAAAGAACATTTACCAGCTCCATTGTGTTGATGAAACATTTGCATCATATATTAGAGAAAGACTGAAATGTAGAGGGGGTGTAGTTGAAAAAAGTTATCAAGTCATTCAGAAATTTAATGTTGATATTCAAAGTTGATAATATAAATGATGATGAACAAAAGGATAATTTTAGCGCCACTGCTTGTGACCAGGGTGGTGCTGTAGTTCAAATCCGTAAGACTTCTGTTTATACAGCTGAGTTCCCAACTAAATTCACTAATTTTGGTTCATCTAAATCCTGTGAAATAATTGTAGTTAGAAAATGTTTTGCATTTATGTGCAAAGTAATAAATTTCTTCCATTTTTATCGTAAAAGAGGTATTATTTTAGATAAATAAACGGGAGGAAAGTCAGGTATCTTGTAAGAGATGCACTGGATGGAAATGCATGATACTACATCAATTTTTGATGAACACTTTGCAGTAATTGCAGAGATATTGAATGAAATTACTGGTAAGAATGATAGAACATCATCAACTAATGTAAATTTGCTATCGTTCCTTCTTAGAGTGGTGGGCCGATACCTACATCGGCTCTTGTTAAAATCGCTTTAACTTATTTAATTTTTCTTGGATATTTCATTTTTTGCCCTATCAAAAGTGTGAATAATCTCCATGTTTAAAACATGTTTGTAATAATTTATTGTCAATTTTTGATACTTTTCTCATGATGCATAATTCTTACTCTAAATTTGGCGTTAATAATTTACTTGTTTTAAAGCTGATTGTATGCTGTTTTTTTCTCTATGAAAAGGTGCCAGAAAACAAATAAACTTTTATTTCTGCTATCTTTTGAATTTGTTTTGGCAAACTTGTTTTGATAAAGACTGAGCAATGCTGACTTTGTCTTTGTTTATCCGATGCATGTTGAAACATTGCTTTGTAATCATTTCGGTTTCTCCTATCATCCTTTCAAGTTAATCGTGTGAGCACTGTGGATTGGGATTACATCATCAGCATCTCTCTAACAATAAGTGATTGGGTTTACACTCTTCTAATAAATATTAAAATACATTTTTTATGATGCATTACAATGCAGGTTATTTGGGTTACATTACTGAGGTTGTACATCACCCAATAAACTACTCTGTTGGGATAGGGATCATTTAAATGATACAGCAGTCTCGCAATTAGAAAAATACTACAAAAGCCTCCTGATAAACATTTGCATTGCAATGAGGAAATGAAAATAACCATCCTTCAAAGCATCAAAGACGATAACACAGGATATAAGCAATGTTACTTTTAAATCACTCTTTGCCATATGCCACTGGCTGCTGGTGGGGTGAGGATCTAAATCCAAAGGGATTCTCGAAAGTCCGATGGCCAAACTGTGCTTCATCTTTTGCCAAATACATCACTAGTTCGACTTTCATTTGAAGTATCAATAACACAGTCACATCTGGGAGTCTGCTTATATTTCAGGGTCGGTCGATTTTCTGGGCGTTGTTGTTGGGGGTGGGGAAGGAGGGGTAAGGTGGAAAGGGGGCCCGTTCTCACTGCTGCCAGTAACGCCACTGTAGTTTCTCTTCATGCATTCAAAATAGCTCTGTATGCACTCCGCTTTTTCCAGATTTCTCAAAATTGATGAAACTGTTGTATTTGAGTTGTATCTGAATTCAAAGATAAAGGTTATTGCTATGAGCTATTTGAAAGTTGATTTGGCTATCTCATCTTATGACCAAGTAGCAGTCAGCTGAAAATGATCAATTTTGGTATGTTTACCAATTTTTTTCTCAAATGCGGTTAGCATTATGCTTGCATGAAAATGAATAGCTCCTACATACATCTTTCGAATGTAGAATAGTGAAAACAGAATTCTTCCATCTGTTAGTAGGCCGTCATAATGAGGGCAAAGCCAACAGTCTGAAAACAGCATTTTCGGTAAGTGCTTGAGCAGCCTTAAGAAGGAAATTTGAAATAGAAAGCTAAAAATTTTAAACAAAAGACTTGGAATGGTCAGGACACAAGGTACTCTGTGGAGCGGCTGCCAACAACTACAAAAGCTAGTTTATTATTGCATTGTGCTTAGTGAAAGGCAATTTGTGAAGATTAAAATAACTTTTTTAAGTTCTTTTTATAACAAAGAATGAATTCTGATGGTAGCATATTTGTCCAACTCTTATGTATGACATTTGTGCCATTCATAACCAATTCAAAACCAAACCCAACATTTCACGTTGAGAGTTTGGTAATTTGTTGGTAGCCAGATGAATGCTTCTTTATCCCTCTTGTTTCCACAATTGACTGTAATTATAAGGTATTTAATCAATAAAATTATATAATGTGCATAATCGGAAAAAAGGAATGTTTCGCATGTGAAAACTAGTGCACATTTAGTGTGGATTTGCTGATTTTGAAATGTATCGTAGAAAGTTGTTTTCAGAAAATAAGACATTTTCAAAATAAGATACCTAAAAAGGCTTTTAAACTGACAAGTGAGTTAAAAATGAATCTACCTAATTCATTTTATGCAATTCATTTAAAATAAAAATGCAATGTAGGAGTTTATTATGAAGCATGAATTCCTGTCTTAAAATTTTATGGAAAAAATGTGTATTATACAATAATAAATATGTTAAATCATAAATATCATTCCTTTATCTCAAAATTTAGTTAGTAATTCCTCAACCTTGATGAATTTTCTAAAGTGTAATTTTTCTAAGAGATATTTTCTTTTTCTTTGATACAGATCTGAAGAAGATTTTATATACAAGCCAAGATTATGATGAACTGCTACATGTGTGGAAAGGTTGGAGGGATGCTACAGGAGCAAAAATGAGGAAAGACTATGAAGAATACATTCGCCTGAGCAACAAAGCTGCCACGCTGAATGGTATGTTTATCTGCAGCTAGCATTATTTTTCGTGCTGCTTTATATTCATCTAATGCCATTTCAGACTGTGGACAACATTTCTGAGTAATGTCCCTTCATAACAAACTACAGCTCAACTTTGTTATGGATCTGCTGATCTTGTACAGAGAAAATAGTCTTTATTTTAGCGCCATATTAAAAAGGTTAATATTTGATGGAATGAACAAATATTAAATGCCTAGATATGTTTATAAGCATTTTTATATCCAATATTCAATATTCAATTGAAAATTGCTTACTGTCTATCCATAGATGTTTGCATGAAATCAGCAGAGTTGCGTACTTGAGCTAAGTGAAATTTATTTATGAAATGTTAAAGCCAGTTTATTTCTCCTCCATATTCAATATGCTTGAATTTGTCTGAGGATAATCTATCCTCATAAATAACATAAGTAATTTATTCTCTTGCAATGCCCATAATAACAGTATAAGTTACAGCTGTTGGTAACCTATGGATGCCAAATTTGTTGTTGCTTGTATGGATATGGTACATTTTATTGAGTATAATTCTTTGAATATCATTAATGTAAGATTCAAAATAGATTTTGAATTGATTTTACAGAGATTTAATGACTAATTGACAGGATTTAAGGACATGGGAGATATGTGGAGGGATGATTATGAGACTGAAAATTTTCAAGTCAGTTTGAGAAAGCTTTGGTCTGAATTGGAGCCTTTGTATCTGAAGATTCATCGATTTGCTTTGAGGAGACTGAAGAAGGTGTACGGGGATCGCCTGGATGACTCTGATGGTCTCATTCCTGCTCATCTTTTAGGTGAATATTAATTTGTTACTTCGAATATAAATACTTTCTTAATTTCAGATTCACAATACAAACTATTCATATTCATGGCTTTTAGATATTGAATAATTTCTGAAATTATCATAAAAATGTTACTATACCATAAAAGAATTATTATTATTATCTATAATTGTACAATCTAAAGTATTTCCCAAATACTTATCATAAAAAATTAAACTTCTGAAATGAAATTTGGCAAAATTCCATCTATTAAAATCCATGGCACATGGAGGGTAAAGGCTCAGCAAAGTGATATTTATGGTGGTATACACTTGAGTGGACTAGTGTATCAACTCCTACAGTCTGTTCTAAGATGCAATTGTTCTGCTATTGAGTAATGTTGGTAACCTCTCATTTTTTGTGATGATAAGAATTGAATCCAGGACTGTTTTCACCAAAGGTGAGTGTTATACTCATTAATGTAAGATGCAGGTTCATTGCACTTGATATTGGTGATCCTCGTAAGGGAATGGTAAGGTTAAATGACGAGAAAGATGCAAATTTTGAGAGGTTTCTTGTTTATAAAACATATACAAATTACAAAGTTTAATAACAAATAGCTACTGACTAATGGCAAGATAAATGGAAGCAACTTTACTTACAGGTCATACTCAATTGCTTTAAGTGTACATAGAGCCACACAAGGATATAGACACAATCATTTTAAACTCCCTGAGGGAATTAGGAAACAAATCAGTCACATGAGAGATAGTGTTATGAGTTCTCATTATCCTTGGTAATGTGGAGTAAAACATGTAATTATTGCTAAAATTAGGTATATGAAAAAGGTTTACTGCTCTATATTAAAAGTAGGTAGGTAGGTAGTAGGTTAATTTTTAGTTCTTCAAGTAGATCATAGGAGTCAACATAATGGGCACAATACCTCAGGCCCCGATTGTAATTCTAATGACTGTATTTCATGAAGGACATTGAGAAAAGTCTCATTAGGAAGTATTTCCTGCATAAACAGCACACAATGGGAGAAATTAAATGTCAAAGTTCAGAAAAATATTTGAATTCCTTCAAGATATGGAAACACCCGATGATTGGTTGACACCAAAGTGACGTCACGGCTCAGTTGCGTGTCAAGCATTGGTCGAGCAGAGTGACTAAAAAACACAGACGCATGAATCATAGCTTTTATTTGTTCAGTACAAGTCACAGGGAAGGTTGCACAGTGTAAAATAACGGTGAGGTGGACCGTGGATTTGCCAAAGCAATTAGCGGAAATCTTCCCATTGTTGATACGATGAGGATAGCAGAGTTTTTTGCCAAAAATAAAGACTTAGTGAGCACAAATATGCGGACAAAAAAGATGGAAACGTAAGTTCTATTTAATACTTTTGCTCTGAAAATATTGGAAATGGGTGCTTGAACTAGAATGCTAATAGCAACACTTTGTTCTGAAAAAGAAATCGTTGCTAGCTCATGGAAAAGATAAAAGTATTCATGATGAACTGAAGGTTCTTTACTAAATGTCAACAAATCTAAAACAGTAACAATCACAAATTCAAGCACAAAAATTATTACAAAAATCCCAAGGAAAAATGGACTTGAAAAAAGTCTGACTGGGCCGGGTTTCCCTTTCCCGGCTCTGTCAGACCTTTTTCAAGTCCGTTTTTCCTTGGGATTTTTCCTGGGTGCGCACCCTTATGTGCAATTTACCCTTTACCCTTTCATTATTTCAAAAACACGTATAAAGATATAAATAGATAATAACATAATAGAATGCCAACCAAAGTAAAATACCTACTTGAATGTGCAATATTGCATATACATTTGTAATACAGCTGAGCAGATATTGTTGTTTGTACATTGGTTAAAATTATATAACAAAATTATGAATGAAATAAGTGATTCAAATAAGAGCAAATGTATAAAAAGGCTTGTGTTTTTGTAATATATATATATATATATATATATATATATATATATGAAAAACTAGTTCTCAAGAACTACAAAGTAAATTAACCAATACTACAGACAAGTACTTAAATGTAACCTTCGCTATGATCACTGGTGTGAGCCTGCATCAATCACTCGCTTGCAATTTATTTTCTTCACAGCCATACTAGGCTTTGGCAAGAAAGCTGGTTTCCGAGGCTGTCAACCGAAAATGTGAGGTACAATGTGATCTTTCATTATGACTGACCCACCAATCTTTTAAAGCACACATATTTCTCCCTGTCTTCTTCCAGCTAAAGAAGCTTAAAACTTTGTTATACTAGGTATCGAAAAGCACATCGCATAATACTTTTTCTAGTAAGGCGAGCGACGTACTTTTACGTGGGCAAGTAAGTAAAAAAGTAGCAAGTGAGGAAAAAATTCAAGGTGATTTGGGCAAGCATTTTAATAAGTTTTAAGCCAGCCGTGATGAACAAAAGTCATGTTTTGTTCACGTTTTTCAACAATACTTACCTAGAAATGTTCTTTAAAGACAAAACAATGTCCCTATGGACTTTGAGTAATTCTTATAGTAATTATTAAATTAAGCATTTATATTTCTATGTATTTTGTTTTAAATCTCATTGGAGTAATTTAATTCCATAATTTTATTGCATTAACCCTTATATTTATGCTGAAATTTTATTACAGGTAATATGTGGGCCCAGACATGGGACAATTTAGATGAAATCCTTAGACCATTTCCTAATGCTGCCGCAGTTAACGTAACTTCGGCTCTCAAAAATCAGGTAATGTAATGACTATTTCAGTGCCATTGCTGAATCAAGCAAAATGGTGTATTTAAATTTAGGTTTTCTTTTGTTTTAAAAAGGCCTTTAAAATCTCACTGATCAGCCACTTTCTTAGCTAAAGGACATATTTTCTTTTCCAGAATTACAATGCTTTGAGAATGTTTGAAAAATCTGAAGAGTTCTATCAGTCCCTTGGTTTGCCTTCCAATGCTGTATCTTATGGAAGTAAGGCTCTCATTGAAAAGCCAAAAGATCGAGAAGTGGTTTGTCATGCTTCTGCATGGGACTTCTGTGATAGATCAGACTACAGGTGAGGTCACTGATACAATATTTCATTTCCTTTAAACGTTTATAGAAAAGTAGGTTTCCCAATTTCTTGTTTCTTACAAAGAAGAACAATACATCCATTGAAATTCAGTAATTGAAAAATTCCTATGGTGGATGGTACTAGTGGAAGAGTAGTTTACCTGTAAATTATGATTAAAAAAGGAAACCCATCAAGATCAAACTTGGAAAGTATTTAGAGGTAAAGCTCCTCACAAAAAATTGAACGGTGTAATTGTAGCTGCATAAGATTGAGGGGCTTTGAAATTCTGGGCTTGGCAACACCATATGGCCGAGAGATAAGGTTGGGTCTTACTGTGAGGTCCCAGGGAATGCTATACCAGCAATTTCTGGAACTTATTCTTTAAATAGTAAGGTATTATATTTTGAAAATGGCAGTGCATATAAGTTAGAAACAGATTCCTCTTTATTTGTTACAAGGAGTCCCAACATTTTCCACCTTCATATTATTTCCGGCTCCCTTGAATATCGACGACTACAACACATATATATTATAACATTTATTGTTAAATTGAAGTATAAATTATGTTGAATTAGTCAGAATTTAAAAAATTTAGAAAGCTTCATTTAGTATGAAACCCTCATTTTTAAAACGTCCTTCGTCGCAGTTAAAAGATTACGTCATATTTTAAAATTCATGAGGATTGTGGATTTGCTCAAACAATATTTCCATAAATAAACTAATGTAGTAATATATTTACAATATGATTATCTGAATAAAATCACAATCACGCAAGGCATATCAATAACTCAACATTCAATATTTCTCGCTTTTCTGTGTAGTAGTATTTTATAAGTGATTTGACAGCAGAGGTCATTTTGCACATAGTGTCCCACCAGCAATCAAACCCGGGACCGCTTTCATCCAAGTCGAACGTGCTGCCCGAATGGCTATCCCAAGCCTCTCTCAATCTTAGCATTAAAAGCCCATGAGTGCTCTATTTTGACTGGGCCTATCATTATAATTACAATCATGTCGGTCACCACTTAATCGTTTTGGCGAGCACCATACTGCCGGGGCTGCAGAGCATATGACTTATATGGTAAATACAGTATAAGAAGTGTAAGGTTCAGCGAATGGTGTGACCGCATATCTTAAGGTGCCCATTACATTCGCCGGAATGATATTTCAATATCCAACGCTCGGATTTTGAGGTGCCCATTACTTTTGATGCCACGTTATTTTCGAGTAATATGGTATTATTTTATTGATTCATGCGTCATAAGGAAACTGTGTCCTCTAATTTAAAATCTGGAAAATTATTGCTCAATAATCATATAAAAATAATGGTGTTTCATTAGATAATCTTAATTCACATCAAATTGCTTTCTCGAGATATTTTTCATTCGCACGCTTCATAAGCAATGACTGAGACTTGAGGGATAGAGAGAGGTTACCTAACAAGAGACGAGGTTATAAGATGTACAGAGGAATAAAGGGGAGAGAAAAACTTCTGAGAATTTTTTAATCAAAGCTCCCTAAAGCATCTTTGCTGAGGAAGGGTGGCTGAGGCGACTCTTGGAAAACAAATGCAAGAATTAGGCGATGATAATTTTTGAATTAAATATTTTTCTATTGTTTGAAGAGATAATGCACCTCAGATTACCATTGGCTTGTCAGACTTAGTCTCTCACGTCAATTGACGATTCCGAGATATGCCTCCTGCAAGACAAAAATAGAAACGTAGCACTCGTTATACCAATACTTCAGAAAGGACTACTCCTTATAATGGATGTAACTCCACATCCTTTTTGCTGTGGGACGGACAACAGTAAAAAAATCACTCGCTATAACGCAGCTCTCATTATAAGTCATACGTTACATGTCATTATTACGTTACATGTTATATGTCATATGTTACAACCGACTTCTACTGTATGTGATAGAGAGGACCTTTCCTTTTAATACAATTAAGATATAATTTCGGTGCCAAATATTACTGCAGTAAGTCCATTCCATGTTCTTAATATTCTATTTGGGGTTTTTCCCTTGCTTTAATCAAAATTATTATATGCTGTTAATTAATTCAAGTGGAATTGTTTTACTGTGACTTGTGGACCATTTTAGGAAACACATTCTCAACCAATAATGGCTAATGAAGACATAATATTACTTTTTAAATTTTCCAAATTTTTTTAATACATTAAAAAAATGTTTTTCATAACTGGAATACAGGATATTTTGAAAGTTTTTGGTTTAGTCCAGGTGCAAGGATACTGTCCAGATGCATTCTCTTGTCCAAAGTTAATAAGGTACGTTTTATGCCAATGACGTATCTGACAATAAAGTTGTGTTTTGCATTAATAACAGAAAGGCTATTAAGCTTGCCTCTATCATGCATTGATCAAGTATAGATTTTGTTTTTGAAAAGTAAGCATTAAGTTCAACCTCTCTTACCCTCCTAAATAGCTTAAGTAAGTTGATAGTAGACATAGTAAGATTTTTTTCCCTTTTTTGTAGAATAAAAATGTGTACCAATATCAACATGGATGATTTTGTAACAATTCATCATGAGATGGGGCACATACAGTACTTCATTCTCTATAAGGACCAGCCATATTCTTTGAGAACTGGAGCAAATCCAGGATTCCATGAAGCTGTCGGAGACACAATTGCTTTATCGGTAGCCACACCAAAGCATTTGCAGAGTGTAGGGCTGCTCTCTGATTATGAAGAAAATCTTGAAGCTGATATCAATGCTTTGATGGAAACTGCCCTCCAAAAAGTAAGCTTATTTGGTTATTGTATGTACTGTTTCATTCAATGATCACATATCCTTCAAGGTCTTATAGCAACTAAGTATTCAATGCAATTTTAATTCTGTTAAATCTCTAGCAAATGGCTGCTTTAATTCCTTACATTTCATTAAAAATATTCACAGCAATCTGGTTCGCATAAAACATGGAAATGATTATCTGTGATCACATGTGTGTGGGATTTGTTTTAAAACAATCAATTATGGATTATTTTACTTGTTGCCGATGAAAGGAATCCCCTTTTAAACTCAGAATAAACATTCTTCATTGAAGCAGGATATGATCATAACTTCATGATGTGCATCTTTATCTTTAACACACAAATTTGGTAGCTGAATTGGAATGAATTAATGTTTCAAATAATCCTCCAGGATAGTACTGTTGACAGCATGATTGCCTTAGGTGAAAGTGGTTTTGGGTTCTATTCCCAGTGGGAAACAATGTGTGAAATTACCTAAGCTCTCAAAACACTTTAAATACTACTACTATTACTATTTTTTTAAAAATATTCTAGTTATGTTGTAATAATTGTTATTTGTATATGTTATTATATGAGCATATGTTTGCTAAATTGAGGTATATGGGAGTAATTTAGGAGAATATTATGATCATACACTAAATGAGTGTATAGGTTGGTTCTGGTTTTGGTACATAATAATATTTGTCTTTGTAAATTTATGATAGGCCACTTATTCTATTTTCACATAGGTTGTGTTTCTGCCATTTGCCTTAGCCCTTGACACATGGCGATGGGATATATTCAGTGGTGCTGTCTCAGAAAAAGAATGGAATGCTCACTGGTGGAAACTCAGGTGAGCAAGATTATTTGTTTGCAAAAGGTTAATCCTTTATTACATTGAGTATCTATGAATTTTGCCTCTTTATTTTGTGGACATGAGTGTGCTCATCTGTATTAAATTAATTAATTCTAATTACAAATATTCTTACTTATATTGCAACAGGCAAGAGTATCAGCGAGTCAAACCCCCTGTGGAGCGAACTGAGAATGATTTTGACCCAGGTTCTAAGTTCCATGTTCCAGCCAATTCCCAGTACATTGCGTAAGTAAACATCCATGCTTAGAAGCAATGACCATACCCACAGATAAAATTTGTTATATGATTAACTTTAGCGATGTAATCTTTGGGTTATTCAAATTCTCTTCAATCCCTCTATTCTGTACAGCAAGTGTGTACTAGAGGGAAAATGGCTAGAGATTGGGTGTGTTTAAAAGGAATTCTTCCATTTAACATTTTTCTAATTCCATAGCCAGTCAAGATAGTTTCTTGTGGTTTTCTTATTGCTGTTTGTTATGTCTGTTGTTACATGACTTACGAACACGCCATGCAAACAGCTACGGATAATGGAAAGGATAGAATGCAATAAATAAGACCTTATCCCATCAACTAGCACATGGCGACGGAACTTTAATAAACAACATGGTTACAACAAGAAAAACAATTGAAATACGAAAATCATATACAATACATTAGTTGGCATTGGCATCGGAACACAACGTACAAATAAGCACAGAAAAACAAACCTGATTATATTTCAACACTCTCCCTTAATCCAGTTGTTTTCTGTCCAATCTCACACCTTCAACAAACCTATTATGCTTCACCTTCGGAAGGCTCTTTGTAAGTACATCCACCAACATCTCTTCTGAAGGAATATACTCCAAGGAAATAGTTTTATCCTCCACCTTTATTCCTAATAAAATGATGCTGCACATCTATATGCTTTCATTACACACAATATTCTCTGCAATTTTCTGTGAAGATTGATTATACATGGTTAAAGACTCCCTTTTACCAATTATGTATACAGTTCAAATATTCTGCAAAAACACTGCTTCCTTTGCAGCTGTGGAGAGGGCTACATAGAGATGGCACAATTGATTGATAAAAACAATCGAATAGTTATTCAATTGTTTTTGCATTTATTTGATTGTTTTCATTCGAATAAATTCACTCGCTGTAACGGACTGGACAGGATGCGATTGCTGGTAAGGGCGGTAACACCTGACGGGATATCGGATCAGATAAATACGATATCTTTATTCATACTTCATCAGTATCACATATCTCCTCAAGATTTCCCCTAAATGGGATCAGGTTATGCACCACTTCTATCCTCACCTCTTCAATGTACATCAAGTAAACGAGTAAAAAATCTAATGGAGATATTCAATTTTTCACTCACTCTCAATGAGTGAATCACTCACTAAGAATAATCAAATAAATCTATTCAGTATTTTTTCACTTGCTAAAAACAATCGAATAAATTCAGGATGGAATAAAAAATGTAAACGCTTTATTCTAATAATTCAATTGAATCAAACAATCTAATTATTTGATTGTTCTCACCTCTAGGGCATTACCTTATTTCCCGGCCTATAAGACACTTTTTTTTTACTCCAATATATGCTCTAAAATCAGTCTGCGTCTTATGCGCCGATGGTATGCGGGTATAACTTTGTCCTACAATAAGCAAGCCGATTCGCCGGGATAAATGCATACCATTAAGTATTTTTTACCATATCAGGCATTGAAAATTGCTGAGTTAATTACATATTTCGATAATAACACTTTTTTGATTAAGTAGTAGGGAATTAAGTTTTAATATTTCGATGACAGAACTTCCTTTAAAAATATTCCCAGATAAATCGGTAAATGCATACAATGTAGCACGTTTAGTTTAATCTCGCATGTGGTGCTGCTGCAAAACTTGTACACATTGGGCTAACGGAGATGTCATCCCTATGCTAATACATTGTATCTCTCGTGATAAAGAGTTTTCAACCTTATCTAACAAAGTATGAGTTTTTGTTTGTAAATTCCTACCTGAAAAATCAAGGTGCGTCTTATGCGCTGGTGCGTCTTATAGGCCGGGAAATACGGTATATTCAGCCTCAGTGCTGCTTTATGCCACAGTCAGTTGCTTTCTACATTCCGAACTAATTGGACCATTTGCTTACATGAAGACATATCCTGAATATGATCTTGTATCATTTATATCACTTCCCCAATCAGAGTCTGCATAACCAGAAAGTTTTGAATGAACCAAGGAATAGTCGAATGTTCCTTTCAGATACTTCAAAACTCTTATATATCATCAAATGCTCTAGGTTGCCTGTCTCTCAATGGATACCTCCTTGCACCTTCCTCAAGTATTCCTTCTATAGCTTCAGTAGACCCTTGATGTTGTGGCATCTCATCCAGCTCGACTTCAGTTGAGGATTCTCCCAAATGCAGAACTCCTACACCCTTTTCTGAATGCCCTGGAAGATCTGAAATGAACTGATTTTCATTAAAAACAACATCTCTCCCTTTAATACATTTTCTAGGATTTTCTGGGTCAATCAGTCTATAACCCTTTGTTTCCTCACAATAACCAACAAATATTAGAGGCTTGCTTTTTGAGTCCCATAGAATTCTTGCCCTCTAAGTTTCTCAAATGTCAGCAGCATGGAGCCCACCATGTCTGCAGTAACTTGTGTTGCTGTCGGAAAATCTAAATCTGGATTCATCCACGTTAATACTCAAAGAAACAGGTTACTACAGGTGTATTCCTAGTGCTGAGCCCATAACCTGTTGTTACATGACTTATGAACACACCATTTGGACAGCAATGGATAAGAAAAGGATAGAATTCAATAAATAAGACCTTATCCCATTAACTAGCACATGGTGACTGAACTTAAACAATATCAGTATTTATTCTTATTAATAATAATGCCAATATTTAGTCTTCTAGGATCTTCTTTTTCAATAACAGCTTACAAAGCTTTCTCAGTATAGAATAGGGCTAATAAAGGTATAGATGTTTCTAGCAGAGCAACTGTGAACCTACTATTTCAATCCTTATGGTTTATTTCTTCCCTGTAACCTATTTACCACTAACAATTTGCTCAATTACTTGCTAACCCCTATCTTAGAGTTGATTTGAGCTATTAACCACAATAAACTTCTAAAAAATTGCAATATATTGTAACGCTCGAGCACCCGGATACTTGATTAGTACGGAGCGTTCACATGTAAGATCAAAAATAACCACATATAAATCCAAGCATGTTTAATGAGTAAGGTCGTCAAAGAAACAATGAATCCATAAAAATGAAAATAGAAAATTCCTTGGAAAATGAGGGCAGTTCCGCCAGTCCTCGGCTATCTCCTCTTCGACTCCACAATCCTCCTTTACGAGTCCTCGCTTCCAACCTGACTGCCAGTCCTTCTTCCTCATGCACTCCCCCTCTGACACCGTTCACTACCCGTAATTTTTTGTTCTTCATTTGTCCGAACTTTTCTTTTCAGCCGGTCATGGCTCTCAGTGCGCAGGCAGATCCGTTACAATATATAGAAATAAAGGGAAACGTGCATGGCTCTTTTCTGAGTAACAGCAACCAAATGGTGCAGACCTACAAATTAATTAACAAACTAAATTTTTAATCTGCTCTCCTTTCCTAACTCCTGTCCTTAGTATTCCTCTGGGATCTACCCTTGGACCTTCTTTTCTATTTACCAATTATACTACTAATTTTTTTCTAAAGTTTTATTTTAATTTCATTAAGTTAGGTCTAACTATCGCTCTGACCCCAAGGTTTCAGATTCAAATCCTTAGGTTAAAAAAAAATCACAGAAAGACTGTGTTCCTGCTAATATTTATTTCCAGTTATTTTATGCCATTATATTCTCCCGAATTAAGTATAGTATCATTTTCTGTGGCAACTCACTTATAATATACAGAAAATTTTCATTCTCCTGAAATGAGCATTTATTCTTGATCTCAAACCGCTTAGAGCTAGCAATCATCGCCATGGAGTGATCCTTCATACATTTATGAGTAAGCTTATTTTGTTAAAGAAAATCCCAATTACTTCATAACAACCTCTTCCATCTACTCCTAAGCTAGGCATGAGCACTTTCTCACTAGACACAATTTGCACTTGTTTGATACTGTATGTCATCATTAATGTAATATATTCTGTAATGCTCTTCCTTATAGCCTGAAGTCGTGTGTTACCCTTGTATTATAAATAAAAGACAAAAGTTTTATTTTAAAACAGCTTGAATACCATTGAGAAATTCTTAAACTTGTGGCTGTCTTTACATTAAGTATTTAAAATGATTGTTCTATCTATATCTCATGTGTGAGATGATTTAATTGGTGTTGTTACTTAAGCTAGTTGTTTTTTACAATTAATTTCCGAAATAATATCAATTGGCAGGTCCTATATATGTCTTATAAAGCTTTGGACAATGAATATTAATATGAATTACTGATGCCTAATTAGTGATACTTTTACAAACTCTTGCTTATCCTTAAAAGCCTCCTAATGCTCTAATTCTTTTATGTATAACTAACTTTATGCAAACACCAAATGATACATTTTCACCAAACCATTCAAAACTAAGGTTAAACATCGCTTAACAGCTCATTATAGCATTTGTGAAACTCTAATGGACAATTTGTAATCCATCTTGTATAACTAATGATTTAGTGAGTCACTTTTCCTCTTTCCTATTTTATACGTGATTACCAAAAATAATTATTTTAATGCAATTATATTATACTGTACTATTAATGCCTATACCATTTCGTCATTTCATTGTCTAGTCTTAGGCAAAATCAATTTTATTTATTTATATTTATACAAAATTGATTCAGAATTCAGAGGTGAAAATAAAATGGTGAATTGATAGTAGCATAACCTGAGATTCATTGTAGGTTTATATTTCAGGTACTTCATAGCTCACTTCCTACAGTTCCAGTTCCATAAGTCTTTGTGCATTGCTGCTAAACAGTACACTCCAGGTGGTGACCAACCTCTACACAAATGTGACATCTATCATTCAAAGGAAGCTGGTGAACTTCTTAAGTAAGATATACAAAATGATAACTCTTCATTTTAATACAGCCATCCACGGAAATAGGAAGATGTATTTCTTTTATCAATTCTGTATTTATTCTCAGACATTTAAGACATTCTTTTACTGATATTTACTTACTTATATTTTTGCGATTAAATTTCATCTTGTTACCCTCCAAGCATTCTTTAATTTTAGTAAGCATTTATTCTAATATACATAACTTATTACAGTGGGCTAAATTCTAGACTAGCCACTTTAATCGAAAAAAGCTGGCCAAAAATACAAAAGAGAATGTAAATATATATTCATTAGAATAAATGCTAACTAAAATTAAAGAATGCTTGGAAGGTAAATTGATGAATTTAATCAAAAAATATAAGTTATCAGTAGAAGAAATAGAAGAAAATAATTTCCTATTAACTCAAGATCCATTTAGTAATGCACATGTATGGTGTGGTTGCCTAACTCTGATATTAAGTTGCTAATTTTTTATAAACAAAAGGCCATTGAGTTAAACGGTCGTACATGTTTCTGCTATTTTTAAGCAAAGTATGTGTCCTGAAAGATTTGTGTGAATCCATTTGTTAATTTCTCACTTACCTGGTGTTCCCCTTGTAGATACAAATTTTCATTTCTCAAAATTGTTTGGCATGGAGTCCGCACAAGTTACCATAATCCAATTGCAATAATATTTATTAGGTGAGTTAATAAGGCCAAATAGAAAAAAAATGGAAGGTATGCGCGCTTGATTTTGTGAAAAAAATATTTTCCCTTATATCTTGGGGCACCCTAATATAATATAATTTCCCAAGGAGGAACGGACTTGAAAAATATCTGACAGGGCCAGGAATTGAATCTTCCTCTTTACAGGAGGCTGCCTTAACCATCTAGGCCACCTGTCCAAAACATTTCACAAGCTGGGAACATGGGCACACATGCTCATGCACACAGGGTTCCTGAAATGGCTTGTAAAAATGTTGTGGCCAGTTAGCCTAGATGATCAAGGCAGCCTCCTGTAAAGAGGAAGATCCCGGATTCGAATCCTAGCTCCGCTAGATATTTTTCATGTCTGTTTAACCTTGGAAATTTTCCTGGGTGCATGCTCTTATGTACAATATACCTTTATCCCTTTCCATAACATAATTTCAAGTCTTTTACTATAAGGTATGTTATTGTAGATATGAATGATACTTCCTAATACGTGTAAATGAGGAACATTTTCAACTATGTACATTAAAAAATATAATGAATAATTTATATTTGGGCTTGACCTCTAGCAAAATTTTCAGTCCATTAATCTAAACCCTTTGTAGATGGCAATAGTCTGTAATTATTATAAATTGAATAGTAATACAACAGCAAATGCTCTTCCCCAGTTCCAAAGAATCAAAAAAACAGCAATACTAACATCCACAAATAAGCTTCAGCTATCAAAGACCCCACAATTTATTATTCAATTTGAATGTTTTACACATAATTATTATATGTACATATTTACTCTATAAGTTAACATAAACTAACATAGTTTGGGTTTTTTGAACAGATTAATTCAATTTCTATTGTTTTGAATGTAGAAAATCAATTCAGACTTCAAATGATTCCAAACATCCATAGTCTTCTGAAAAAATAAAGTTTTGAAGTCCAAGGTAATACTGTTTGCAACTTAACGTGTGTGATTTGTACTCCAGGAAAGGGCTTAGTCTTGGAGCTGCTAGGCATTGGTCTGATGTCTTGGAAATCATGACAGGAGAGAGGGATCTGTCAAGCTCTGCCATTCTAGAGTATTTCAAACCACTTTCTGATTACCTGGACGAAGAGGAATCAAAACAGGATCAAATGAAGCCACTTATGGAGGCTAAACCATCAGAGGCACTCCCTCTTCTAAATGGAGGAGAATCAAAAGCACCACAACCTAATGCAACTGTACCCATAGCAGTTGGCTCTGTCCTTGGGATATTTGTGCTGATTGTGATTATTGCGTTTGTAATTGGAAGAAGGAGACGCAATGCAGCTGCAAATATGTAAAACAGAAAACAGTGCTATGAACTGAAAATTGATTTCATCCATCATGAAATTTTTATTAACTTTAAATAAAAATCTAATATAATTCTGTAACCTTCTTATAGGAAGATACCTTATAACCTTGTCATGACTTTCATTGGTGCAAAACTGTAACACCTTAATATTCAAGCAAACACTTTCACTTTGAATTGCTTTTTTATTATGTGATATGGGATGAACAATCTTAATAGTCTCACACCTCTTTAAATCATATTTTTTACATTTACCATTTTCTATCACCAGATCTAATTATAGCATACAGAGCATTGTAATGTATGGTATATAATTAAAAATTTACATAGAATAAATTACACTAAAAATGTAAAAATATTTTATTCGGAGAATTCAGAAGAAAAAGCTCAACATGCCATACACAATTTTTAAGGAATAGAAATCTCATAACTCACAATCAGTCAACACATCTTAATAATGGACATGTGACTGCAAATTGCCAGGTTTGCTTAATTATTGCTCTGTTATCCGACAACTCTCTATAATAAATATAGCAACTGTAATTCATTTCTTAATACAGGTTTCTTTTGTATTTCCTTGACTTTAACCTTAGCCATCAATGTGCTAAGCTACCTCATCATAACGCTAAGCTTTATATCTTTGAGATGAAATAAAGGATTTGAATTAAACCTCTAACACAGAATTATTTGGCTATTTACATGCAAGAGGTGGCGTTTCTTAAAAGTTGATTTAATTAAACTAAAGGTGATAATTTGGATCATGAGTATCAGTTCAGCATGTGTTAGGGATCGATTTTCTCCTCGGCAACTAAATTATAAAAATAAAGCACCAAATGATGGGTGAATTTTAACCAAACTTTTACTAGACAACTTAATTTTAAGGATGACATGAAACAGGTTTTGTACCATCACTACATCTTCAGGTGACAAAACAGGAAATCTTACAAAAATGTCTACACATGAACACCAAGTAAATCAGCAAATAGGAAAAAGGGGAGGAGGGGATGCATAGGCAGCAGGCAAGGTGAAGGAGTATAAACATTTTGTAATTATTCAAACCTCTTTTCCTTTGTAACCTCCACTATACTCCATCAAACCCACCTGCCCTTGCACCTTCCTCCCCCAAGGACCCTTTGATCCTCCTTCACCTTCTCTGCTGCCTTCATTTAAACAAGTCTAAGTAGAAGAACAAGTCTTAGGAGACTTTTCTTGTTCTTTAGTGGTTTACCTCTATTATCATTGCTTATAATACTTTTTGGTCAAGTTTCGTGAAAGGTGTACGGGGGTTCTAATTTTAACCGCCTAGGTGGCAGCAGCATATATTCTTGATCGTGTTCGTAGCTAAGACAGCTTAGGTAATTTAAGTAAAGGAACCCTGCTCACCCAACTCAACCCATCGGCTTTTAGCCTAAGTTATCTTTAAGTGCAGAGACTGTGAAAAGAATTACATACGATTTAAATAAAGGAACCCCGCCAACCCAACTCAACCCATCCGCTTTTAGCCAAAGTTATCAGGTCCGGTCTTAAAATGTATGGTTAATTTGTAGATAAATTTAACCTTCAGGTTATTATTATATTATAATAGTGTTATAAAGCATGTCACGGTCAGTCAGTGGTCACCTGTCTAGCACTTTAGCTAAAGGATGCTTTACCTGAAAATGTTTCTCATACATTCTCTGTGCGTCATTTTAGAACAAGAACGCATCGCTAATATTGTTACGTCAAAAACAAAGTGTTAGCAGACAGAAATGGCAGCAAAAGAAATTTAAACTTCACTGTGGAAAATTTTTAGAAAACAAGAAGAGTGATGCAGTCACCTGGAAGCAGAAGGTATGCTTTCAAAAAAAAATTAGAAGTTATAATGGGTAAAATTTTGACCTTAATGTGTAGTTATACGTAGATGTTCGTTGCCTAATTCGCAGGAAAATGTTTCGAAATGCATAGGCGAAAAATTTAATGCACGAACGGGAAGCGCCAGAGTATGGAGCCATGCGGTAAAATTTCACAATTTTACCAGCCATGCTTTCGTATGCACTTCGTGCCAAGTGACACTCAAGTAAATTTCCTCCTAATACAGATTACATAAGAATAGTTATTAAAATGGGTAAAGTTTCGGAAGAGGACCGTCAGGGTTTTATTTTTTTTGTACTAAAATCGACCCTTTTTCGATGAAATTTCACAGGCACATGTGTTTAATATTGCGCTTTATGTACATATATCTAACGTACCGCTACGTGCTATATTTACCGCGATAAGTAACTTTCAGTGACGGAGGTGCAGTAATGGCGTTCGGAGACCATTCTGAAACCGTTAGTTAAGGCGTTCTGACGCTAGATGTCGCAGCACACGCCCAGTTTCACATCTCCGAAACAGCGAATACTTAACACATTTCAAATCGCACAAACGTCTAATTCACACATTTATCGATGATTCCGGATGTATTTTACGACGAACGAATTTAAATGGAAAAAATTGTTTTTTTTGGCCCTATTCGCTTTGTGTTATAAAAAAGATAGTCACCCTCTCGTTCGGTTTGCAAGCTATTAGTTGGTTTGCAAGCTCATTGGGTTTCCAAGGTTTTTCAAGATAAATTATGACTTTGTTTTAATAAAGATGATATAATAAAGGGAAGCTGGAACACCCAACTCAACCCATCCGCGATGAAACACTTTGTCATCATAATTCTGAATTGATAAATAAGTAAATTAAGTGATGTTAATAAGAATTAATAAGTACCTTGAAATACCTTGGAAACCCAATGAGCTTGCAAACCAACTATAGCTTGCAAACCGAACGAGAGGGTGACTATCTTTTTTATAACACAAAGCGAATTTTGCCGAAAAATGAATTTTTTTCCCTAGGAGTTCATTAGAGTTGAAATAAGTCACAATCGTCCTAGCGGAGACCCGAGGAAACATCAAAGATGGCGTCCAAGCAGACGAAAAACGACCAAAAACGGTCATATTTGGATGTGAATATCTCCTAAAGCATACGTACTAGGAATTTTTTATAAATATATATTATAGCGCTATTCTTTATCTTTAATGTGCTTTACATTTTTTTATCATAATATCAACTTATAAGGGAGATATAGAATTTCTCCCTGACGGTCCTCTTCCGAAACTTTACCTTAAAATGTCTCACAGGACTCAAACCCAGACCTTTAATCAATTGTTTGTTGCACTATTCATTGAGATACATGGCCATTTTAACATGCAGTTCTGTCCCATCAATCCTGCATTGGGATTTTTCTCATGTGCATGACTTAAATGCAAAATCACCTTAAGTACATCTTCAAGCTTTTGTCATTCTGTAAGTGGACCCTCTTTTCTGCCACTTCCTATAGCCTGTGCCTCAGTGAGTTTTTTCCTATGAACAATGTCGCGTAATTGGATGAATCACATTGCTTTTAGCTCCCAAATAGCATATTAGAATGTTCTAGCCAGAGAACTAAATCTAATAGAACAACTGATTCGGAGATCCAGTAAGTAAACAGACACTGCTGCCACCTAGGAGGTTAGAATTAAAATGAACCCCGTACACGTCTCTCGAAACTCAACCGCTATTTTCTTATTCTTCAGAGATTCACCAATTTTAAGAAATACATTGCCATTTCTATGTAAGAGGTGTTCTCAATTGGACTGCTTTCACCAATCGGCAGTTGTATTTTTTTGCAGATTTTTACATTGCATGTCCCGGTACATAGGTTCATTTCACAATTGTCACATCAAAGAAGAGATTAAGCATCAAAAGATGTATCAATCCAGGGGTCCATGTGAAAGGAAGTGGTATGGGGAAGAATGTGAAAGAAGGTGGGATTTTATTCAAAACTTACATGTAAAAAGAAATTTTAGGCTTTGAGGTTATCTATAGATAACTATAGTTATCTTTTGAGGTAAGTATACCACATTTCATCTATTCAAAAATTATTTATTTTCTCTTTACTTTCCTTGAAAACCTATATATATGTACCTGCTTCAGTCAATGACTTTTAACCAGTTTCAGTTATTTAATATTTTGAATGGCTTCTGCCTAGCAAATGATAATAAAATAAACATTCCCCGAATTCACCAATTTAAATGTCTTTCTGTTAATTTCAGTCGTAATATTTGCCACATTTGCAATAATATCCACTAATAATTTATTCTTTTATCTCACATAAGGACATATCTATACCTCATGGAGGCTCTGAGTGTTGATCAACAAGACTCGAGCCTGCAAGTCTACCTGCATGTTGATTAACTTGGGCGAGCTATGTGTTTGAGGTATTTTATTTTGTTTATGGTAAATATTACTATTGTTTCAGTTTAATTATTTGAGATAAGAGATTTATAAACGAAACAGTTTTTGCTGTAAAACTACAACTTTAGATAATTCTAAAATTTGGTTAAGCAGATAGTTTTTTTATATTCATTGGTATAAAAAGTACTTACCAAACACAAGGAAAGTTATAAAAAATACTTTAATTTAATTAAACCACCTGCTTCCAGTTTGGAACTCATGAGGAATTGCAATGCATGTTATCTTTCTCTTCAGATTCACATTTTATTCTCAATGACAAATATTCATAATAAATTCAATTGAAGCCTTGATTTGGTGGAATTCTGTTATGGAATCATGTTGAAATAACTATGTAAATTCCACAAAATCTTTTTAACTGCATGGCTTATCTCATCATAGATTAACAGATAAGCTTAAAACTGGTCGTGCAATTAAAGAAGTTTTTTGTAATTTGCATAGTTATTTCAACATGATCTAAAAATTCAAAAATATAGCTGTGTATTAATTAAAAATATAACAGTTAGTGTTACACTTATGCACTTAATAAAGGAGGGAGGCAGGATAGAAGCAAATTAAATGAACTATAATAAAATTGATCAAACCATTATTGAGAGAGATCCTTCTAAAGATAATTCTATAAGATTGTCTTATGCAGAAAGGATGTTATGGGCTAGGATATCGAGTTTTTCTAGTCTAAACAAAAAGGCATGGAGGATTATGGCTTCTTGATCTGAATAAACAACATCTTGTTGGATTAAGCCTAATTGTGGAAAACATTTCCTCATGAAGAAAAACTTTGTGTTGGCCAGAAGTTCTTGGCTGGTATATTTTCATGACGTAGCTTTTTCCTCTACAGTGATAGTAAAATGCATGAAAGCAATATTAATAGTTGGCCTAAATTTGATAGTTGATTATAACTTGTGATTAGTATTTATCAATCAACAGTTTTATATTGTTTTGAAGGGCAGCCGTGATCATTCTACCACTTACTACAACATTATTAAGTGTAAGGTTGCTACCACCCATCATGACTAATATCATTTTTAGTGGTAGAACTCTATAGGATGTCTTGCAGTCTGTTTTTATAATAAGTGTGGTTTTAATTATAGTGGAAGTCTGTTATAAGGAGAGCTGACAAAAATGGGAAAAGTACTCGTTATAACGCATACTCGTTATTGCCGATTTCTAATCCTAAGTCTAACTAAGTCTGTCCTCATGAATCCAAGAGCAGCGAGTGTGGCAGAATGGAACTGTAGGGTTTTTAATTCCTACGCAAATGCATCATAATGCGTAAAAATGTACGTTGGCGTAAAAAATACCGTATTTACTCGAAAATAACACGTACCCTTTTGAGTATTTTTTTTGCCTAAAAAATCTGGATGCACGTTAAAATCCACGGCACACTAGATTCGGCTACAATATGTACTGCTCCATAAGCAATGACTGAGTCGTGAGGGAGGGGAAGAGGTTACCCTGGGAATCTGAATCAGCACTGCTTTTATCTCCTACATTCCCACTGATCCTGGATCAGATGATTTGGTGCCAAGCTTCGTATGAAATAAAATCCTACTGGTTGATGTCAATATGATGGGAACTCAGTTAAAACTTCCGACGCTGACTAGAGGGGACTTTGCCGAAAAGAAACAAGAGGCAATGTGATAAGATGTTCACAGGGATAAAGGGGAGAGTGAAACTCCTAAGAAGTTTCTAATCAAAGCTCCCTGAAGCATCTTTACCAAGGAAGGATAAGATGACTCGCGGTAAACAAAGCTTGAATTAGGTGACGATAATTTTTTCATTTAATATTTTCTGCTGTGTGAAGTAATAACGTGCCTCAGATTACCATTGGCTTGTCGGACTTCATCTCACATAAATTGACAATTCCGAGATGTCTCCTGCAAGACAAGCATGGCACTCGTTATAACAATACTTCAGAAATTACCACTCGTGGTAATACATATAATAATAAAGTTTATCAATCATAAAATAACCAAAATCTCATAAATGTTGAGATATTGCTTGAGGTGCTATTGCTAAAATTTTTGCAAAGATGGTGTTTACTGGAGGATTCAGAATGCCACCTTTTGATTTCCATTAAGATTTATTTATTCAAATCAATGTGATTATACATTGATAAGATACAATATTTATACATCAATAGAAAATATACCATATATGCCAGCGCATCAGTCAATTTGGCGAATAAGTCAACCCCTAAAATTTTGAGGTGAATTTCAGGTTTTATCCAACATTCAGCGTTTAGTGGCGCAGCCAGGACTTGCCAATGGGGGTCAAATAAGGCTTCTGAGAAAACAAAATAATCTGATGTGGCCAGCACATGACTTTCTCCATACATATAAGATGTAAATATTTATCTACGGCAGTAATTTCGAACTCTATATTCCATCTAAACTTGGAAGATGAGTGATTAATATATCTATTATATATAGACGTTTCTCCGGATATACCTATATATATATAGGGGATCAAAATTCTAACCATGTTCCACAGGTGCCACTGCTTTGAAATTTTTACCACGTTATGGCCATGACGTGTAACCTCCAGGAAAAAGCCGACTTTGAACCTCGGTGTCATGGGTTCGATTCTAGAAGGCCCCAAAGTCCCGATTTTCCCCATAAGATTACATGGCGCGGATTTTCGAAATTTTTTTTGAGACACTTCCCGGAAAAGGAGAGAGTTGAAATTCGAGGGATCGCTAGATGCCGTGCATATCTAAAGTAAACCATAAAGACATCTACGAATATTATCCTTGGTTCGATGCTAGGTCGGGGCAAAAATCGGCCGTTTAAAATGCATTGTGGCGATTTTTAAGATTTTTTTGGACCCTTATCCAATGGCATAGAGACTTGAAATTCGGTATGAGGTTAGATACCATGAAAATATATTATAATCGAATTTTACATATTCGCTGATGGTCCTTGGTTCGATCCCAGTGGGACATTTAACTTCCTCAATGCATTTCTTACGGAGATAACGGAAACAAATTTTAGGTACTTCCCGGAACGATATCGACTTCAAACTTGGCCTATAGAAAGATCAAGTACATACAAATCAAACAGTGCAATCACAGCTATCAATGTGTCCTGGGTTCGACACCAGGTGTCTCTGCAATCAGAAGTTGATCTGATTTTTAGGAATTATTTTGAAACCTTTGCCAATAAGATAGAAACTTCAAATTCGGCATATAGATAAAGATCATAAATAACTTTCAGAAACAATTTTTAGATTTCCCAGATCGTCCTTGGTTCGAATCCAGAGAGCCATTTAAATTCGTGAAAATTAGAATGTCTTTTGAGGCAATCGTAGCGCATATTTCTGCTTAAATTTTCACACTTAGTTAGAGATGGTGATGTTCTATTGTGCTGCATAGTAAGTATCACTGGAAAGACCCGGGTTTGATGCCAGACGATCATATGTCTCCGAATTTTAAGAAAAATTTCAATCCTTTTTTTTCTTTTAGGACATTCCCGATATGATGCCGATATGAAATTAGTATTGCCGATCTGCTTGCAGTATGCAAGCTACATTTTACTCGTATATATATATATATATATATATATATATATATATATATATATATATATATATATATATATATATATATATATATATATATATATATATATATATAGATATATTTATATATATATATATATATATATATAAATTATCTTTGATGCCAAAAACATTATAAATAATGTTTTTCGGGACATGATCGATAAAATTGGCCTTTCGCCCATATAGCCCAGAGCGCCCACAAAGTACATAATGAGCAACTTCCGGTTTATCAGTATTTCATGAATAACTCCTACAAAATCAGTGATAAAAAAATATGTTTCAAACAAAAGTTATAGTAAATTACACTTTCTAAAACTTTTATAAATAATAGTATATACCTAAATATCATATTTATGGAGATATTTTGAAAACCGGAAATGAGCTTTGAAGAATGAAGCTCGACTTCCGGTTAACCGATTTACTCCAAAAACTAATCAACTCTAACAAAACTAACCAAAATACTATATATGAAATTAGGTTTTGATCCAACTAACGGTTTTCATGTTAGAGCGCCCACAAAGTACATAACAGCTACTTCCAGTTTATCGGTATTTCACGAATAACTCCTAATCAACCGGTGATACAAAAATATGTTAAATACAAAAGTTATAGTAAATTACATAATCTAAAACTTTTATAAATAATACAATACACGTATATATCATAGTTATGGAGATATTTTGATAACCAGAAATGAGCTTTAATGAATGAAGCTCGACTTCCGGTCAACGGATTTACTCCAAAAACTAATCAACTCTGACAGCACACACCACAGTACTATATATGAAGTTTGGTATAAATACGACTAATAGTTTTTACGTTAAAGTGCCCACAATCACACACACACACACACACACACACACACGCACACGCACACACACGCATACACACACACGCATACACACAGACATCATTCCGAAAATGGTTAAAACGTGTTCTAGGGACCCCAAAACATGTATTTCCGTTGAAATCTCGAAGTAGAATTTTTTCATGAAAACAATACTTTCTCTATACTTCGTACATGGAGAAAGTAAAAATGCCGTACTTATAGGGACTAGTATATTCATGACCAGTACTTACTACAATATATGTCATTCCTTTAATTAATGACGTGAAGTACATATACAGCTATTGCACAAGATTAATATGCACCATGCCAGAATTTTGAAACAGGAATCTGAAGTTAATTAGATTTGATAACCAAGATATTTTATCAAAAAGAGAATCTTTTAATTCAGTAAATATCTACACTCAAAAATAATGACAGCGAGTTCTCAAAAACTATAATTTTTATTTCAAAACAAAGAATGAAAAAAAATCACAAATCACAGAAAAAGTTTATATATATATTGCTTGGAATCTCCATTTTAGTTGTGTCATCAATCTAGAACATTAAAATAAAGAATAAAATCTAATATGTAAAAAATTATATTCTTCTTTCTTTTTCAATTATTGCAGGAATAATAGTGTGTTCTCGTGTCCTTCAATAAACTTCTAAGAATAGTTTGAGAATTCATATTTTTACCTGTTTTCCAATTAATAATTTAATATCTAAGCCAGATGACTGACTCGAGTGAGACTGGTTAGCTCCATTGCACAAATCATTCACTCAAGCTTTCTTAGGAGTGACCTCATCCGTTGTTTTAAAAATTACCTCCTCTTCTAAGAATCAAAAACTCAATTATATCAGATGAAATTTTCTGGCAGGCTTACAGTTAAGTCTGATTTTGTTATTTATCTATTAGCTAAGTATTCAATTGAATGCGTCACATATCTAACATTAAAAATTTGGCTGAATTAAAAAATACAGTAGACTCTTGATTATAGTTGATATTATAATTGAATTTGCAGAATTAATGTTACATACCAAGGTGAAAAAAGTGAAGACATCAACTTACAATTATTTAGACTAAGTAATAGTTAGGTGGCTTAACCAGCAGAGAGCTGATGCAAACCCAGTCTTGCACATTGAGTATTCAAAGAAAACAAATATTTTTCATGAATTGAAATTTTGAAGGGGCATTGCATAGCCTTGTGGTTGATTAGATAAGTCATGAGTTGGTGGGATTCTATTGTCAGAGAAAAAAATGGCTGCATCAAAAAGGAAGTAGAAGAATTTGTCACAGTTTTAACAGTTTATCAAATATATTTCAAGTCACCGTTCCGATAAATCTGTGCATACCTTAGGAGCACAATACCTTTCAGCTGATGGATTTACTTCCAAAATATTATTAATGATATCATTAAAAATTAATTTTTACTGAAATCTTGTATTCCTTCATTACTTATTCGAATTTCTACGGAAATTCAGTTATCGAATATTTTTCGTAAATAAACATCAAATTAATAGGCCATCATAAAATAAGGATCAGTATATTTTCTATCATCCTGAGTAATGAAGAGTCTTCTGTGCAGACTTTTGATCGTCAAGAATGCTGAATAAAGGAACCAGTACCTTTGGAATTGTTGCTAAACTCATCTAGAGATGTGCTCTATTATATAACTAGAGATCTAATAATGGTCATTTAACAAAAAAATCTGATGTGGCCAGCACATGACTTTCTCCATACATAAGATGTAAATATTTATATACGACAGTAATTTTGAACTCTATATTCCATCTAAACTTGGAAGGTAAGTGATTTATTTATATCATATTATCTTTTACGTCACAAACACAATAAATAATGTTTTTCGGGACATGCTCGATGAAAAACGATGAAATGGCCTTTCGCCCCAGTTCCCAGAGCGCCCACAACGTACATAATCAGCAAATTCCGGTTTATCAGTATTTCACAAATAACTCCTACACAATCAGTGATAAAAAAATATGTTTCATACAAAATTTATAGTAAATAATATTTTCTA
The DNA here is from genome assembly GCA_947579665.1 of Sympetrum striolatum. NCBI lineage: Eukaryota > Metazoa > Arthropoda > Insecta > Odonata > Libellulidae > Sympetrum > Sympetrum striolatum. The sequence continues at coordinate 122,312,953 of OX388341.1, forward strand.
AAACTTTTATAATTAATAGTTTATACCTAAATATAATATTTATGGAGATATTTTGAAAACCGGAAATGAGCTTTGAAGAATGAAGCTCGACTTCCGGTAAACCGATTTACCCCAAAAACTAATCAACTCTAACGACACAAACCAAAATACTATATATGAAATTTGGTGTTGATCCGACAAATAGTTTTCATGTTAGAGCGCCCACAAAGTGCATAATCAGCTACTTCCAGTTTATCAGTATTTCACGAATAACTCCTAAACAACCGGTGATACAAAAATATGTTAAATGCAAAAGTTATAGTAAATTACATTTTCTAAAACTTTTATGCCGTATACAATATACCTATATATCATATTTATGGAGATATTTTGAAAACCGGAAATGAGCTTTGATGAATAAAGCTCGACTTCCGGTTGATCGATTTACTCCAAAAACTAATCAACTCTGACAGCACACACCACAGTACTATATATGAAGTTTGGTTTTGATACGACTAATAGTTTTCACGTTAGAGCGCCCACTAGCACACACACACATACAGACACACACACACACACACAGACATCATTCCGAAAATGGTCAGAACGTGTTCTAGGGACCCCAAAACATGTATTTCCGTTGAAATCTAGAAGTCGATTTTTTTCATGAAAACAATACTTTCTCTATACTTCGTATATGGAGAAAGTAAAAACATATAGCCATTAACTTAAGATTTTCAGATAGAGGCCTCAAGCTATTACCTGATGGTGAAAAGAATTTTCGGATGTCCATCTTTACCTTATGGAATCCTAACTAACCTCTCCTTCGAACTATTCACTGTGAATTTCTCAATAGCACTACTCACGAGCCTCGCTTTGTATTCACACCCTTAAAACTTGCAGAATATCTGAGCGTTTTATCAATCTGTTTGTCTCTCAAACGTATTCTTAATCTCTGTTTTCAGGATGTAAGTTTCGAATTACTTCTCGAATGTTCCCTTGTATTTTTGTGAGGAGTAAACGAATCAGCAATTACGAATGTTTCTCATGGGAATCTTATCTTATGGTGTGAGTCATTTAACTTAAGGATAGGCTTAAAAAGTGCATGCATTGAACATTGTGAGCAAAACACTCGTATCGTAGCATCCCATTGATATCGATGTCGGCTCTAGGCCTGCTCTGCTACCGAAAACATCACCTTAGCTTAAATTGGAGCCATATTTACGGGTATGCAAAGCTTTCGCTGAATTTATCACGCAAACACACAACTAGCAATGTATCTCTAGGACTTGCGTGATGATTGGGGTTTTGTACTCTTCAATAGTAAAAAAGCACAGAGCTAGTCATAAGACTATTCCTATGGGATTCAAACCCCTCGCTCGCTGTGACACTGTTCAGCGTATAAGTCAACCCATGGCCGGATTAAGGGGGGGGCCAGTGGCCCCGAGCCTCCCCCACCAGCAGTGATAAAATTTTCTGTCGAAAACAATATTTTTTGTACCTTGGATCAAAAAACTAGCTTTCAATGATTAAGCACATCATAGTAAATCTGAATTCGAAAAAATAGACAAAAATATCTCGATGAATTGCTTAATAATCAGGTTTTCCAGTTACAATAAGTGGTAAATATAATGAACTAATGTATCAAAATTTTGAGCATTCAAAAGCCATGTACACTTTATATTCTTTATGTTTGCGGCTGACTTGATACTAGAATCGGTGTAAATATAAGTATAAGTATCGATATGCTTTTGAAAAAGTATAAGAAAAGGGAAAGCAGGAGAAGTGTGCTGTGGGTGGGCAGTGGTGAGAACAAGTCTGTGCCAGAGATGGTGTAGTGAGTGGGGATTGGGACATGAGGAGTGGGAGAATTTCTCGCACAATTTTCACGCCCTGCCAGGGTATGTGCGATTTGGCGCCATTCTGACGATTTTTCGTCAACCTTTTGGCGACCAAAATGACGAGCCTAGTGACTTGGCGACTGGTGACTTTTTGGCGATTTTTTATATTTTTGCAGCAATTTTGGCGATTTTCTATAAAAAAAAATCATTTTTTTGAAATTTTTTTCCGACCACATACGTCTGTCCTAGTCAATTCTTATATTTTTCCTATGCGCCAAACCGGTCAAACACCATGTTTCTATTTGAATATTCCCTCTAAAAATGTAAATTTCACACGATTAGCTGTTGGCGCCAATGTGGCGATAACTTGAGTTGTAGGTGGCGATTTTGGCGATTTCCAGCGAGTCGACTGGCGACAATCTATATTTTAATACTGGCAACCTTGCGCCCTGTCATGGCTGCTACGAAAATTTATGTTCCGTGTATTGTATGCATCTTCAAGTTTTATACCTCATCGAGTTTATAAACATGACAATTTTGTTCACATTCTCGTGACAGTTATCATGGATAAGAGTAATTGGTGAGGTAGTTTGTTTTTGGTATTTTTTTGCACATTTGTCAAGAAAATCTTGACAATTTTTGTGATAAAGTCCAGTGTGGGATTTCTAGTGTTTTCCATTGTACAATTTAGGTTAGGTACGAGGGAAAACGGATTGTTTTTTGTGTAGCAGTAGATTAGTATTGCGGAATAATTTATTTTATTATTAGCCTGTTAGTACCTCATCTCCTCTGAAAAAACATACTATGGCACCTCCTACACTGCAGTCTGGGCCAGGCAAAGGTGTATTCATGCTGCTAGCCGACTCAGACCTTACATTACACAGTATGACAATGTCCACTTTGTAACGTAAAGTATATATCAATATAAGTGAAGCATAATAACTCTACAAAGGTGAGAAGTGAAGTAGTTTACCTTTGCTTTTCTCAACGAGCCGGAATACCATGAGCAGAATGTCTGCGTAATCTCCAATCGTGACTTAATAACTATGTTGTCAATGTAAATATTATTCAAAAACCATTGTCTGAGCTGCCATTTCACGAGATTAAAAATATATCAATAGACTATCGACTTGCCTACTACTAGCGCCATAGGCCCCTTAGGTGAATTTTTCTATTATCATTCTTTCCCATGTTGCAGTATACCCAATAGAAAGGAAGGCGAACCCACCTTGTCCTCCACCGGTACACGGCATTCGATTATTTTCGTGAAATACCTGTTAGAAAGTCAACAGGGCCAGCGACACAAACGACCAAATGCGAAATAATGAGAAACAATCACTCAGAAAGACCTTTATCAAGGATAATACTCTCAAGCACGATACCACAGAACAATAATACTAAGTAAATGTGAACAAGTGAAAAATAACAGATTATTATACACAAATATAATATGGTTCAGTTTGCACAAATAATAATGATATGAACTTAGCCTTTAGAGAGTGTCCCACGTAAATTCACAAGGAAAGAAAGAAAGTCTGCCGCCACCGGCGTGGATGGGTAATGTTCAGCCACGAACGTTCTCGGGCGAAAATGACCTTCTCAGTGGAGGAGTCCGTGTTTGGAGACGAAGAGGGAAAAACAATGAAGCACAGAAATTCGCAACGAAAGGGGTTCCGCAAATTGGCCAATCACGTTGCTAGAAACTGTCACAGAACTCCGCCGTGTTAATTAGTCCGATCGCCGACAGTATCACTGCACTGGTCAGTATAAAAGTCGTGTTTTCTAACGGCCCTTCTCCGTTCGGCCCTTCTGCCTGAGGCCTTTCTGACTGAGCCATTCTGACAGCAACTTGTAAACGGGCAACTTAAAAATGGGCAACTTACTATGGCCAAATTTCCCTAGAAATTCGTCACATCCACCCCCACTTTTAAATTAATCCTCTGGGTTAATTTGAAATGATACTGCATGATTCACAGTTGAGTGTCACACATTGTTTATTGATCAGGTCGACGAAAATACCAGTTTATAAGACACAGTTCAGTTGCACAATATAGTTTATTGATCATTTCATTCAAATACCAGTTCAGACACTGTCCTTTTCCTACTGATTCATCTTTGTTTTTGAATTCAAATAACATAATATACACTTGTGTCTCTTTCACTATAAACCATATTAAATCAATTTAAATACTTCTTTAACAAAGACTGTATGCCGCTGAACTGCTAAGTCAAGCAATTGGAATTTTGCGGTCTCCTTTATATTTCAATGAAAACAATGCTTAGATAATTACTTTGCACACCATAAAGTAAGTGAGCATAAAAAAAACAATCAGAACACCCTATGACAAACTGATAATACGTCAGAAAAATGAAATTACATATTTAAACTAATTTACAGTTATCTGCAGGGGATAGCATTAAATAGCTTTACAAAATAGTTCATCCTGCGAGATACAATGTAAACCATTAAACCCAGTCTGGCAAATCATAAGAAAATGCAAATTTCAAACTCAAAATACGTCTTGGCAGGACAAGAAATTAAATGACACTTCCTGCCGAATAGAGTAAATGAAAAGTTTCACAAAACAAGGCATTTCTTGACATAATTATAACAAAATTGTATGATGATAATATTTACACATGAATAATAATAGTAATGGGTACCCAGTCATATTAATAATTACAGAAACACATATATATATTTATATACAGCTGGTGGAAAACCAGTATTACGCTGAACGCTGGGGCTACGTTCAGAAAGCGAGTCTCCCACAAACCCTTTACAATATCATCGTCAAGGCAGCGCAATGACATAAAAAAAACGGCAAATGCCAAAAAAAAATCACAGAGGTTAGCTAAGAGGATTTGAGAGAGAACTCACATGACCCGGACACCCAATTATTGGCATTATTAGGGTGCCGGCAAACTATGCAGAAAACAACATTTCATTTAATTTAGAATTATTTCTAATTTTTATTAAAAAAAATTAGATGGAGATTGCGACGGTAGAGATACCGCCGGGCGATGAGGTACCAACACAACGCCAAAGAATAACCTTTACGTAATCAACGTAATTAATAATACAAATGCGAAAGTGTTTTACCATGAAAAGATCAAAACATTGGTGACGAATAAAGACGGGATTATGGAGAGCGATAATGCTTGAGATGAGACACATGACATATTTTTTCTTGAGACGACCCAGACTTTACGGCCACAGTTACAGGAGTTAGCAGTTTGAGTATTTCAAACGGACCAGTCCACAAAGGCTCTAGTTTAGCAGTCCTTTTCTTTAATTTGGAACTAATAGGGTGATTTTTGCAAAGAACCATCTCGCCAACGTGAAAACTGGGTGTACTGTGTGATTTATTATAAGTATTTGAATATTTTTGATGGGCTCTTTTCAGATTTTTAACTGCATCCCCCCAATATTCCCACATTCTATCTTCAGAAGTAGTATCGTCACGTAGCGAGAGTGGAATATCCCAAATATTATTCAAAGGATGGGGGAGATTTCTTCCAAGGAACAATTTACAAGGCGAAAAACCAGTACCCTCATGAACAGCAGTATTAAACGCAAAGGACAAATCACCAAGCATATCATCCCATACAACATGGTGTTCGTGGGTAAAGGCAGACAAAGCGAAACGTAAATTTCGATGAACTCTTTCCGCTATATTCGGACAGGGGTAATAGGGGGACGTGAAAATTTGCTTAATACCATAGCTGAAGCACATGTTCCTAAATACCTCGGACTTAAAAGAACTCGCATTATCCGAAACTAAATACTTTGGATAACCAAACTTGTGAAATAAATTATGAAAAAGGACCTTAATTACACTTGCAGAGGAAGCATCCTTGACGGCTTCGAGGAAGGTAAATTTAGAGAAACCATCAACAACGGTGAATACATAACAATTCCCTTTCTTAGACCGTGGCAATGGGCCCACATGGTCGATAAATATTCTCTCCCAGGGTGCAGATTGAGTTTGAGAGGACAAGAGACCCGGAGGAAGACTGTTTCTGGGCTTCGAAATTTGGCAAATATGACATCGAGTGACCATATCTTTTATTTCCTTCTTGGAATTCAACCACCAGTAATCTTGAGAAATCTTATGTACAGTTTTCATAATTCCCAAATGAGCCCCAGAAGGAATGCAATGAAAGTATTGAAATATCATAGGGCGAAGAGCAGCGGGGACAACGACTTTGCACTTCTTTGACTTAAGAGGCTTGTAACACAATATATCATTCTTTAATTTATAATTGATACCATCCGAAATTAACTGTCTATCTTTCGACATCGAGATTTTATGCAACAATAGTCCCAGAACCGGATCCTTTTTCTGGTGTTCACGAATGTCGATAAAAGAGAGAGGAATCTTATGGAGGAAACAGTTAGTTTCCGAAGAAAGTGGAGGATGAGGAGGAATCACAACTCTTGACAAACAATCGGCTGGTTTATTAACTGTACCCCTGACATGATGTATAGTAAATTTATAAGTGGATAGCTTTAAAACCATCCTGCCAATTTTGCCAAGCTGCTTGGGATGAGAGAACAACCAAGTCAAAGCCCCATTATCGGTATAGAGGTGAAAATGAGCGAACTGGAGATAATCTTTGAATTTTTCGACGGCCCATGAGCACGCCATGCACTCTAACTCGTAGGTCGTTAACCTTTGCTCATGAGGCGACAAAGTTTTACTTGCATAAGCAACAGGAGAGAATTTATCATTCGTTTTATGATTAAGAACAGCGCCCAAAGCTATCTGACTAGCATCGACGAAAAGATGGAATTCTCGATCAAACGATGGCATGGTTAACACCGGAGGATTAGCAAGGGCGGCCTTTAATTTTTGAAAAGAGGAAGAATGCTCCGAGGACCAAATAAAACGAGCACCCTTCTTTTTCAATTGATTCAACGGATAAGAAATTTCAGCGAACTGAGGAATAAATTTAGCATAAAAACCAGCCATACCGAGAAACCTCACTACTTGTTTAATACTGGTGGGCACAGGAAAATTGAGAATTGGACGTACCCTTTCCGAGTCGACAAGCAGTGCTCCATCTCGAATGCAGTGTCCAAGGAATGAAATAGAAGTCTGGCATAATTTAATCTTATCCTCATGAATCGTAAGACCGGCTCTCCTAAGTTGGTGAAGAACGGCCGTCAGATGTTCCTTATGAGAAGACAAATCTTCAGAAAAAATACATAAATCGTCGATATAGGGGTACACACAATTGTATTTCAAATCCCCTAACACAATATCCATCATTCTGGTGAATACTTGGGGTGAATTAACAAAACCAAATGGCAAACGTGTGAATTGGTACAAACCAAAAGGCGTAACAAAAGCGGTCAATTTCTTGGAAGATTCACACAAAGGAATTTGGTGAAAAGCAGAGTGCAAATCAAGTATGGAAAATACTTTAGCCTTGGATAAATACTGAAAAGCATGTTCAACAGACGGAGTTGGGTACGGGTCGATTTTAACCTTTTTATTCAATTTACGATAATCAACCACCAACCGTAATTTATCAGCCTTCTTTGGAATCAAAAAGGCAGGGGAAGCCCATTCCGAGTTGGATGGTTCTATTACTCCTTGCTGAATTAAAGAGTCTAAATGTTCCCGCATTAACTTCGCTTTTGGAGGAGGGAGAGTGTAGGGATGAGAACGTATCGGAGAAGTATCATTTAATTCGATTCGATATTGCATAATGTTGGTCATGCCCATCTTCGAGGTGACAACATCAGAGAACTGAGAAATTATCTCCCGGAAACCCGAAGGTAGAGTCGAATCAAAAGGAGTTTCAACAGAATTCGCTGCCATATTACCAGGACCTGCTTCCGGCCAAAAGACCGGACTACCTTCACCCACAGAGGAACTCGAATGAACAATTTGACAAGACTCTTGTGGACGAGGCAAATTGACGTACGGAAAAGTACACGCGGGCGAAACCGCGAAAGAAAAACAATCGGCTGCAACAATCATTTTGGTCTTTGCCATAAAGTCCCTTCCCAATAACAGCGGCACCGGTAATGAAGACAGGTAAAATTGATGGTACCAAGATAATGAATGAATTTTCACTTTTAATTTTACATACTCGAACAAATTAAGTTTATGCCCTCCGATAGTTTGCAAGTGGATCGCGGAATTAGAACCAGATTTAATATTAATTTTCAGTTTCTTCCCGAACTGGGGATCTAACAGTGAGACGGAGGAACCAGTGTCGACAAGAGCAACCGTTTGAATATGTCCGATACTAACCGGAACAAGCGGCAACGAGTTAAGAGAAGAATCTTCGAAATTTGCCATCGAAATTCGAGGGAGATTTCTGTTGCTCAATCTTCTCCGACGATAACATTCGGTAAACTCATGACCCCTTCGATGACAGAAAGAACACGTAACAGGAGGAGTCTCGCGACGACTAACATTTGAGAAAGCGCGAGAATAATCGGTAGAATCCGCGAGCTGCTTAGAGGAAAATTTAAGCAACGCGGTCAAACCTTCGAGAGTCGTCGGGCGAGATTGAAATATAAAAGTACTTCGCGTTAACGGACTCACACCATTCAAAATGAGCGAAACAAACTCCTCTTCAGAATACGATAATCCAAGCACCGTGATAGCATTACGTATGTTATGGAGAAAGTGAAGTGGCTTTTCGTTCGGAAATTGAAACCTTTTAACCTTGACCGTTATTAATTTCTCGTACTCTCGCGAACTAATCTCCTCCTCCCAAAATTGTCGAGTAATTTGAGCCCAAGACAACCGGTTTTTAATTGCCAACAAGAAGAAATTACGTAAAATCGATGGTACCTTACAAAGTAACAAAGTTAATAAAGAATTTAAAGGAAACAGCTCCAAATCTATTACTTCCGACACAGAGGAAAAGAATGCAAATAAGTTTTCGGAAGTCGCATCTGTCAAAGGAGCGATATCGTGAATTAGCTGCTTACCCAAATCAAAATTAACGTCAGGAGTGCGAGACAAAGATACCGGGGTCTCCCCGCATGCTTCGTCACGTTGACTTGGGCCGGCCGCGGTCTTCGTAGGGACCATTTTCTTAGCGCGATCTTGTGCAGTCGTAATGAATTCCTTTTGATAGGAATTTAGAGGCATTCAAATAACCAATAATTAAACAAGAGATACAAGAAACATCTACAAATTAAGGTGCGACTTAGCAACCACGAGGCAAAAATGAAACATTAGACGAAACTACAAAGAATAACGTCGGTGAGCCCGAAAATTCGCACTCTAACAGAATTCAACACGAAAGTGAAACAACCACGCTCTGCTACCAATTGTTGCAGTATACCCAATAGAAAGGAAGGCGAACCCACCTTGTCCTCCACCGGTACACGGCATTCGATTATTTTCGTGAAATACCTGTTAGAAAGTCAACAGGGCCAGCGACACAAACGACCAAATGCGAAATAATGAGAAACAATCACTCAGAAAGACCTTTATCAAGGATAATACTCTCAAGCACGATACCACAGAACAATAATACTAAGTAAATGTGAACAAGTGAAAAATAACAGATTATTATACACAAATATAATATGGTTCAGTTTGCACAAATAATAATGATATGAACTTAGCCTTTAGAGAGTGTCCCACGTAAATTCACAAGGAAAGAAAGAAAGTCTGCCGCCACCGGCGTGGATGGGTAATGTTCAGCCACGAACGTTCTCGGGCGAAAATGACCTTCTCAGTGGAGGAGTCCGTGTTTGGAGACGAAGAGGGAAAAACAATGAAGCACAGAAATTCGCAACGAAAGGGGTTCCGCAAATTGGCCAATCACGTTGCTAGAAACTGTCACAGAACTCCGCCGTGTTAATTAGTCCGATCGCCGACAGTATCACTGCACTGGTCAGTATAAAAGTCGTGTTTTCTAACGGCCCTTCTCCGTTCGGCCCTTCTGCCTGAGGCCTTTCTGACTGAGCCATTCTGACAGCAACTTGTAAACGGGCAACTTAAAAATGGGCAACTTACTATGGCCAAATTTCCCTAGAAATTCGTCACACCCATGACAGGTGACTGTGATGCATAGGGTTTGTGACGTACTTCATCTCAGCCAGCAGAGGGCCAGCAAATAAACACATGAAGAATAAAACACTGTGTGTAACATTTCCTGGTTGCAGAAGCAACTTATGGAAAGAAGAGTTAAGTAGCTATAAAAGGCTAAAGGTAGAATTTAGTTGTTTCCTTGTTGATGCTGCAGTGATGAAGGTGCTGTGGAGTAATGAAATGACTGTAATTGCATTTGTTAATGTTTATGCTGTTTGATTTTAAATATTCAGTATGTAAATATTGAGAACGAAAGGATGGTATTACTTCTGCAACTTAGAGAGTGGAAATATATTCCATGTTATAAACATATGCTGCATCCTTCAAAATGGAAAAGATTTTGAGCAAAATGGCACCTCCGAGAATACATTTCCTCAACATTCATCTCTAACAAAATTTCTTCAGCATCAATTCTAAATCAGAAACAATAATTACCAAAATTCCTGTAGAAATCAAATATCTATAGTGTCTATTATAATAAAGTATAACCAGATGGTTGTACATTTAATTGATAGATACTGATGAGCCTGACTTATTATTTAACGAAAATTCAGACACTCAAGAAAACGTATTCTGACACTCGGCCGAGGATTCATCTCTCCAAATTCAAAAGAAGGAAATGACAAATAATTCCATTAAAAAAATAAGATGTTAAAGATTTGCAAATAAAACTTAAGAGCATTTCCCAATCAGACAGGCATGTTGTGAGAGTTTAATAATGTGCTGCTGCCACATCTGTGATACCATACTGTGTCATAATAATCAAGATTGGAGTAAATAGGTTAAAATAAATTTCAAAACATCATTCACTGTACAAGTTTGAACATGCAGTGTTTATTCCGACTTTCCAGTTATAATTAATGCTGCTTTACTTATGTATAAATTTATGCATTTATGCATCGGGTGTATTATATACAAGTATTATGTATAATGTCTATACTTGCAAACGACGTTCACTCAATTGAAGCAACGAAGCAAAGTTCAAATGATAAGACCTTAGGCCACTGAGGATTTAACATTTCTTGGTAAACTCAAAGTATGTAACATATTACAAGTGTCATTTCATCCATATGAATTATTTATGGTTATTTACATTTATTATTAAACGATAGCTTTATTTTACATTAAGTCCTTTGAAAGATGCGCTCTCCAGTAAGCTATTTATCATAGAGCACATGCGCACGGAATCTGTCCCTATGCCTCCTTTTCTTTGTCGGGTAGAATTCGACTTCTGAAGTTAGCCCACTTTCCGACTTTACCGAATCGCACGAAAGCACGCTCCAAGTCAGATTGTGGTGCTTTCCGACATCATGGCTGCCATTCCGATCGGGTGGGGGTTACAGACTATTTAAAAGTCAACTAAATGAAGAGTTTTAATGCTCTTCGTCGATGCCAACGCTTTTCCTCCAATGCAGCATATTAATAAGCAACCTCTCTAATCTTCCTTGCCTCAGACATGGAGTTACATTTTATGTTAACCAGAATTTTCATTCACTTTTGTTGCAAATATCTTAGAAAATGTCAGTACATCGATTTTGCTTGGGTTGTGTTGCTATTAACCCTTCATTAACCCAAAAAAAGTTTCGTAATTAATTGCTTGGGGCCAATATGAGCCCAAAATTGTCTGAATTTGTAAAACCTCTTTCAATGGTAAATCAACAGATTCATTTTATCATAGGTCATAAATGATTCTTTAAAACAATAATTGCAACTGTTTTAACAAAATATCTTTCCACCAATTATTAATTAAATAAAATGTTTAAACATGTACCAAAATTGTAGTAATTTATATTATTGATATTTTTCCTAATTAAGAATTAACATAAGAGTTTCAAACTTTTGGATTATGTAGTAGAGGGTATATTATTTTGATTTTATCAGGCAAAATTAAACTGTGTTATTAATGCCCTCAGTCAGAATATATATATATAGCGCCAGATCCATTCTTATGAATACTACTTTCACTCCTTTTGAAAAAAGTGCGATAATAAATTTTCGAATTCTTTAATGAAACTTTCAGTTTAGGGGTTTTCGACTTTGACAGAATGATAATTAATATATTCAAAATCGTAAAATAATCCTTATCAATGTTACCAACCTATAGAAGTGTTATTTTAAAATAAAATGATATAAGGCTAAATTTTGGCACATAAATTGTATTTTAAACAAGTCTTAATCAATTGACCTTTCTAAACCTATGTCCAGCCTAATAACTGCACATAGCAGGGGTACCAACTTTTAAAAACAAATTATGTATTCAGTGTTTTTATAGCGTTGCTCTTTGTTAATATATTGGAAACAGATTTACTCAGTGAGCATTAGTTACCTATTTTATGAACTTTAAGAGCATTTTAAACATATTAGATACATTCAAAAAATATTTGGTAAAATCTAAAAAATATCTGCAAAAACTTATGCTTTGAAAGTTAATTTTTTTCAGTAGGTATGCCGTTCATTATTTTTGTGGTTCTTAGTAATGAATTAGTTTATGCATATGTGCTTATAAAATATTGTTTAGATAATTATTTAAATTTATTTTTGGAAATTTGGTAACACTGCTAAAATTTCATACTTTTTATTACTTGAAATTTATGAAATTCTGTGATAATCATAATGTAGCAATCATCTTTACAAAAAAAAATTTCGTTGAAATTTCTTCATTAGTTTATGTATTGACAAAGGAAAAACACCGCCTGGGGCCACATTGACCCCAGGCAACTAATAAAGGGTGAACAAGAAAATCTTTGTCACCATCCTCACGTTGCTGCAAGAAGCTGCTCACCAGAAGAGGCCTTGGGTGCCTCAAATCAACGAAAACACACCCACTCACAGATCACTCCAAGTAGGATATCGTTTGAGGCAGTTGCAGCCAATATTTCTCCTTTAATTTTCACACATAGTTAGAGATGGTGTTCTTCTGTTGTGCTGCATTGAGAGTTCACCAGGAAGACTCAGATTCGATGCCAGACAATTAAATTGCAGAGAATTCAAAAATATTTTCAATCCTATTTTTTTCTTTTGAGGACTGTCCTGATATGATGCCAACATGAAATTAGTGTTGTCGATCAGCTTGCAGTATGCAAGCTATATTTTACTCGTATATAAATATATATACACATATTTACATACACACATATATTTACACGAGTAAAATGTTGCTTGCATACTATATGCATTTTGATAACACTAATTTCAAGTTGGCATCATATTGAGAGGGTCCTCAAAAGAAAAAAAGGATTGATAATATTCCTAAAATTCACTGCAATTTATTCGTCCGGCATCAAACCCAGGTCTTCCTGGTGATACTTCCTATGCATCACAACAGAAGATCACCATCTCTAACTATGTGTGAAAATTCAAGCAGAAATATTTGCTGCAACTGTCTCAAAGGACGTCCTACTTTTCACGTAGATTCCTTACGTGAGAAATGTTAATGTGCTCTGGCATCAAACCCAGGAATAATACTGTCTTATCTGAATTGTTTTCTTAAACCAATTCTTACCATTCATCTTCTAGCCAAGCGTGAACTTCCTATCATTTTGATAATTGTATTAAAAAAAATAATGAAAAACTACCTCAATGTATTTTAAAGGGCAAATATTTGCATCGTCCTAGCATCGAACCTAGGATATATTTCCTGAAAGTCATATGTGTTTTTGAGAGATCATGACCATATATATAAGCTCCTTGAGTTTTGATTCTCTACCTATCCGGGAAGTTTTTTTTTTTAATTCCCGAAAATCTAAGCAATGCTTTTAAAAGGGAAAAATAGGGAATTTGGGGCCCTCTGGAATCGAACCTATGACACTGTGGTTCAAAATCGCAATTTTTCCGGTGGTTACACGTAATGGCCTATACGTCGTAAAAATTTCAAGTCAGTGACGCTTGTGGTTTAGGCTATGAATAAGTATCTTATCTATTCTTGAATGAATCCGGAGAAGCATCTATATATCTATAACGACGATGCAAAAATCTGCCCTTTAAAATACATTTAGGTAGTTTTTCGTTAATTTTTTTTATGCACTTATCGAAACGATAGGAAGATCTTGTTCTGCTCGAAGATGTATATTAAGAATTCGTTTAAGAAAAAAATTATATAAAACCATGCTGTTCCTGAGTTCGATGCCAGAGCACATTACAATTTCTCACATAAGGAATATATGTGAAAAGTAGGACGTTGTTTGAGGCAGTTGCAGTCAATATTTCTGCTTGAATTTCCACGCATCGTTAGAGATCGTGGATCTTCTATTGTGGTATTGTGATAGAGTGGTGATCTTCTATTGTGCTGCATAGGATGTATTGCCAGAAAGACCTGGGTTTGATGCCGGGTGGTAAATATATCTCTCATATAAAACACATAGGGGTAGTTTTTCATTATTTTTTTCATGCACTTTGAAATGATAGGAAATACTTGCTTAGCAAGAAGATGTATATTAAGAATTCGTTTAAGAAAAAAAAATTATATAAGACCATGCTGTTTCAGGGTTAGATGCCAGAGCACATTACAATTTCTCAAATAAGGAATATATGTGAAAAGTAGGACGTCGTTTGAGGCAGTTGCAGCCAATATTTCTGCTTGAATTTTCACACATAGTTAGAGATGGTGATCTTTTATTTTGTGGGATAGGAATTATCACCAGAAATACCCGGGTTCGATGCCAGGGTGTAAATATATCTCCCATATAAAACTCATAGGGGTAGTTATTTATTATTTTTTTCATGCACCTATCAAAATGATAGGAAGTTCTTGCTTAGATAGAAGATGTAAATTAAGACTTGGTTAAGAAAAAAAAAATAGATAAGATAATGCTGTTCCTTGGTTCAATGCCAGAGCACATTAATATTTCTCACATAAAGAATATAAGGAAAAAGTAGGTCGGATGACAAAGCCGGACGGATAAATTGAAGTGAATTTTAAGAATATTTTCAATCCTTATTTTTCTTTTGAGGACCCTTTCGATATGATGCCGACTTGAAATTTGTGTTATCAATATGCTTGCAGTTTGCAAGCAACATTTTACTTGTAATAGATATATGTATATCTGGAGAAACGTCAATGTATAATAGATCTAATTTGAGGCATACTTACACATCTTTTTTCACTCATCAAATCCAATATCTTCCACAAGATGAGAGTTTCTTTCGTATGAGGAGAATGATCGAATTTGACGTCTCTTGCTCACGTCTAATTCAATCGTTCCCCGCAAACAAGGAGAAAACATGTGAAGAACATCATTCGTTGATCTAAGAAATATAAGTGACTAAGGTTAAGTCTTTACCACTAAACATGCTTGGCACTAGCACACTTCAGCATAATGTTGCGATGATGTAGAACTGAGCATTCTAACGAGACTTTGGTTTGGGTTCGGAAATTCTTGCTGCAGTGGTGATACCATGGTACAGTTATTAACAACTTGGTAGCCACTCAAAGATTTATTTATTATTTCACAATATTTTACATAATTGGTGTTATGTATGTAATGTCATCATTATAACTTCAATTACAGCATTTGCATGAATCTGACTTGTTTCTTTTCCCTTTAGAAGAAATACATCTTTAACCCTTTCAACGCTGAAGACTTTTTGCCAAATCTTTGTTAGTGGCTGATTATGAATTTCTAATTATTCATATAAAGTACGGTAACTTATGATATGTGGCTGCATTATTTAACAGAAAATCTAAATTTTTAGTAAAATAATTAAAAAACAATTCATGACCGCCTGGGGCTGTCATCTGCCCTCGGCTAAATATGTCCCCTTAAAGCCTAGGCTACCCTGTGTTACGAGTTCGTACGTTTCCTTATGTAGATCGTCCTTCAAAGATTTTCCATATTAAAACTATAACTTATTGGATAAAAACTGTATCCACATGCCAATATTTCTGTTGCCAAAATTTAATCGTTCTGCATTGCTTTAAATTTATTATGACTATTATCAAAGATACAATATCTGAGAAATTCAAGGTTTTAATCATTATCTCGTATTTTTGCTTATATTTACTGTGATGGAGCTACGTGATATTCTAGTGGAACGATTTTATTCTAAAATCTAAGAGATATACATCAAACAGTTATGATTATGGCCGATGTTTTGTGGAATGAATAGTGAGGGTAGCTATGAAGGAAAAAACATTTATGAAATAAGTCCCATTTATTTATAGTTATTTAAGTTCACAATAATGTATGATTAATCCAAAAAATCAAATATTCTTAAGTTTTTCAGTATCATAACAATAAATATGTTCTAAATCCGTAAAATGACAATGCTAATAATGGCAATTCAATGACAATACAATACCTTTACTAATATTATAGGATACGAGCATCAGCACATTGAGTATTTAAATAAAACTATCCATAAAATTATAACTATTTGATCAATAATGCAAAAAAATAAACACAATATTAAGAAAGTACAAGTTTCTAATATTTACAAATGAACAATATACAACAGATTCTCATAACAGCTTATTTTGTTTCTCTGTCATGATACAGAAGAAAACAAGGCTCCATACATAAACCTGGCTGGCCAGGACAATCTCTGCAGTATGTTATTACAGTGAAACCCCTCTACAAAGGACAGTCTCGGGGCCTTGGTATTTGTCCGTTGCTGAGAGGTGTCTGCTAAAGAGGGGTATTTTCTTAACTATGTACTTCTGGTTTGGGACATCATGAAACTGTCCGTTAGGAGGGGTGTCCGCTGTAATGAGGTGTCCGTTAGGCAGGGTTTTACTGTATTTTTTTATTGTATTGTATTTGTAGCACTGTCTACACCTCTTTTGCTCTCTGCCTCTTCTTTGAGCCATCCTTCAGGAAAGGAAGGTAGCTAGGGAAATGAAAAATCTTTTCAGGGATTTTTTTCTGGGATTGTAATGATAATTCTTTAGTAGAAACTAATCCTCCAATAACATCTAACCTAAATTCTCTGAAAGATTTTTTCGTTCCCGAAAAAGTATTATGTAGTTTAAAACTATGTTGTATGTTTAAAATTTTTTGTACCATTTTATCGTCCTTTTGTCACAAGGATAGTATGACAGCATCTGATCAACCATATCAATTCCACTCATATTCTTATTATAATTCACTACCATTTTCGGCTTTTCTTTTTCCGTCCCTCTTTTTTATTTAATTCTCATGAATTGGTCCCCATACTCAGAACTAATCAACAGGACATCTCTTTTATAATTCCATTTTAATACACAAATTGGATCCTCTGTCCATCAACAGATGAACTCATTCGTTTTCAGTTTTGCCTCAGTCACGTCCTTTGTATTGAATTTCCTGTTTTTACGTAATCTCCCCGTGAAATAAATCTTGTTGAGTTTTAGCTGACGGGCCAAATTCACACTGTTCAAAAAATTGTCCATGTACACAGCATGCCCCATTTCCTTAGATTTGTCTAGTAGTTTCTTAACCACACAATCAACATGCCCTGCTCCTCCTGCCTCCAGATCACCAGCTCCGGTGTATACAATTTGCCTCATAACTATTCCTGTCCACTCTGCAAGCATACAAACTTTAATGCCATACTTGTGGTGTTTCCCTTTCAAGTACTGTTTAAAAATTAATCTACCCCTCCTAAGAATCATCGATGCATAATTCCCTATTGGGAGAATATATTTAGCTCATTCTCTCTTCAAAAATGTTTACAAATGGACGTATTTTATATAATTTGTCCGTTGGAAGCATCTCACCAACTTTTGGATTCTCAGCAAAATGCAATGCCTGAAGAATAAGAAGAAACCTATCTCTACTCATATTATTAGAAGAAAAAGGTATCTTGAAGAACCTATCTTTTCTCCAATAATCCGGTAAATAATTTATTCGAATTGTTCCAGTATGGAAGAGCAACCCCAAAAACACTTTAAACTCTTCCACTGTCAACTCCTTCCAGTTTGTGATTCTGGCATGAGATAATGAGCACGCTCCACTTAATACATACCTATTGGTTTCATTTATTATATGAAACATTAATTTGTTGCAAAAAACCAACCGGAAAAAATGAAAGGGGGAGAGTCCTTCCGGCTGCACTTTAAGCCCGGGCAATTCCTTGAAAGGCATATCAGCTACTTCTGGGCTTTTCTCCAACCATTAGAAAGAAGTGTCCACCAGATGTTTTGAAGTTGAAGGTTGGTGAGATAAACGTTGAGAGGCCATGTGCGAGCAGGGGGTGGAGGCCTCCTACTTGCTTCTTTGCGAAAACAAGGACCTCATCCTCCCTCTCTAAGACCTCCTCCTCACTATCCTCAACCCACGATTCGTCGGATGAGCTTTCCATTTCAGCATTGGTCAGTACCGAAAGCAATTCCTGGACGTCTTTTACCTTTCCTTTTTCTATTGGTTCCTGAAAAATTGAATGGAAATTAGTACAGCAAACTTATAAACTATTCTTGGTTCAAAATGTATCAAAATAGCGAGAGTAAAAATTTGAAGCTTACCAGAAGTTACATCTTCCTGCAAAGCCTGACTAGAAGTAGGTCCTTCTTTGGACGTCTCTAAAAATGAAAATTCAGACTTAATTATAGACTATATTCAGACTATATTATCTATCTGAAGTAAAACCCCAAAATATATTTACTTTCAAAAACATGAATTTCCGTCGAAGATATAGTACCTTGAGATCAAGATGATTCACAACAATGAATTAAATTATTCATACAAATTATATCTAAGGAAAACATGAAATAATTGGAAAAAACACCATTTATTCTCAATTTAGTATAAACGAATTTTATGCTTTACCATTTATTTTTAGTTATGGAATATCACTACATAAAAGCCTATACGAAAACATAAATGCTTGACAATTTTAAGAAGTCATTTTGTAACTCGAAAAATTTATTAGTGATAAATATTGCAGCGGAAAGTCATTCTTATACAGCTGTTCTTTACTTACAGTTCTAAATTTTTATATAATCAAGTAATAACAGTGAATAACTAACAACATATCTAAAATATACATCCATTAAATAAGAACTTTTTGTTTCATTATTTCGAAAAAACAAATTGCTTCTAATTGAATAATTCTCAGAAGCTTCCCAGATTTTATGCAGACTTTTGATAGTTCCAATATATCAAACCTTAATATGTTAGGATAGGAGTAAATTAGGACGGATTTCAGTATTAAAGTGATCTTTTTATTTAAATATTCTAAAAATCTGACTTGCTATCGATCATGTACGATTTACTGTACCTTGGGTACAAAATCAAAAAAAATATTATTTGATAATGAACCAAGCACCAACACTTGGTCATACATATTCAAATAAGAAGACCAAAGTATAAATTCATGATAAAAATTTAAAAAGAAGATATGATCAATGTACATTATTCCGGCACGAATTATATATCGGAGTATATAATGTTTTGTCTTTTGACGTTAATAATCTTGTTAATACAATTACGTACAATTTAAAATGATGTGGTATTTCATTAAAACAGCTTCGACAGTTAAGATAATTTTGCGCATGTGCTCCCACCAACTGGGAGTCGAACCCTCATCGCTTCCTGAATTGCAAGCCTTACCCACATGGCTATCTGGGAACCCAAAGTTAAAATTTATTCGTTCAAATACTAAGATCTATATGAAAAATTAAAATATTTTAGCAGACTTTTTCTATTTTTTTCCATGTTCAAGGGTAAGTTCATTAATACCTCTCTCAGAAACTATACGTAACATTTCGATAATATTTCCCTTTTTATATTAATAGTGTCTTCGTACTTTGTATAAAAGTTATGAAAAGAGAAAAATACTCTAACGTGATATTTGCGGCAACTAAATGTAGAATTACAGTTGAGAAAAAAGGTAGAAGTCACCATAACAAAAAATGGGTACCTGTTTGGACTTATATCCGTAATCAGCATACTAGAATTAGCAGAGAGCAGCTATTACCACATATGGTACTGAAAATAATTATTTTTGCTATACAGGCTAATACATGTAAAATTACAGTTACAATAACAAAAATCCTTTCGTGATTGGACTTAACATCCCATCTGAAATCAACAGCCCAAAATTAGTTGAGATCAGCTATTACCATCCATGTTGCCAAAAGAAAGCTCAAATTTGTTGGCATGTGTACTAAATACAGCCACCATTATTATTCAGGACACATTGAAGCATTTTCGGCCTGGATTCGACAGTTCTTTCACACAATGTTTTGATAATTTTCCCCACTGATTTTCGATGGTGACGAGCAATGTCGCTGTTGAATTCCAGCTCATGCATTTTCATCTTGGAATGCATTGAGAATGTAAACATATATAAAAGTAAAGTCTGTATCAGTTATGAGTTATGCTGAAAATCACCACTAAATATCTACATTGGGGCATCTAGGAAATAGATGTGAAGCTCATTTTAATGGTATTCAGGTTCTAATTGAGTTATAAAATTAAATTATAGAGAACGATTGCACAAATTAAGAAAAGTTTCGTGAAAAAGTTAGTTATGTAGTTACAAAGATTGTAATGGATATAAAAAAAAAATTTGTCTTTTATCAGCTGCAACATTGAATTTAGCTTAGATGCGAGATGTTACATTCTTTTCTACACAAATAGAAAAAATATATTTAATCATACTGCTACTTTTTCATTAGAATGAACTAGTTATTACTTACTATAGCTAGTTAATTCATAAAAATGTTTCATACTTTATTTTTTTATCCATTACAGCCTTTGTAATTCTTTTTACATGTTTTTCTTCCCCTCTTTTTTGTATGGGTTTATTTACTTTGTAATACAATAAAATGTGTGATTAGTTTTCAATCTACTTTACATCATTAAATTTTCCCACATTTTATTTAGCAGAATAGCAAATACTACAGAGCTAGGATAATAGATGTTTTTATGCCGGAAGACAAGGCCTCTGGATTTATTTCCTAGGTATCAGTATAAAGATGAGTCATGATGAATCTTTACCCTTTGTTATCTTATTATAGTAAAAATGATACGTTGATATTAAATTGATGTCCTTGATCAGTATCTAGGTTATCAGGAGTATTTAATGCTTGGAATTCCAAAGATGGGTGGGACGAATGACAAGGGAGGTTCCATTCTCCAAACTACAGAGGGCAATCAAAGTTGACCTCGATTGTCTGCTCTGAATTTTTTGTGCATTCTCCTCCTTTCCACTGGAGCATACATGTGTCAACACAGTCAGTTCACACAGGCACAGCTGCACCCAAAAGAATATGGAGCTATATACCACCATATTATCATTGATACCAAATGCTGTTTTATTTACACAGAGCATTTACTCATGATTTATAAAGTATGGAGTCAGTTAATGTTTTACTCGTCATGGGAAAACACTCAACTACTCAGAATATCAAATAGAGCATTTGCTCCAAATGCTTTGAGTCTGAGCTTCACCACATTAATGCGTCTCAATGTCCAGCCAATCTTCGGCATTGAGAGAAAATTTGTTTTGTAAGAATAAATACTCATTTAGCGTGACAATATTGAGCCGTTAGGATGAGAATAGGACGGTAATGAAATGAGCGTGTATCACTTTGCATACATTTTATTATGAACACAAAATCTCCAAGAAACATTAATTGACATAGAAGTTAAGACAATTTATATTATATGAAAATGCAAACTAAAGATAATCTCCGAGACACTTGGCATCTTTAAACAATAACACATTAAATGCTGATAACATTTGAAACAATTAAGAATTAGTAACACTTGCAATAAAACAATGCAGAAATTTACTTTATTTTTCACCCAATTAATTAAATGCAACAGAAGATATTTAAATTGGGCTTATTGAAGGAATTTAGTGGAAAATATAAAGTGGGTTTCTGATTTCTATAAGAAAACACCGTTTTAGGCCAAAATATTAAGAGCCAATAGGACTAAAATAAATTGAAGTAAACAGCAAAGAAGGAAGAGTTAGAAATAAATAAAGGGGGAAACCAATTAAAGATTAAAATGACTTATCTCTATACTGGAAAACACCTTGCAGCCTTCCTCAAATCTGCGTTCCATGACTAATATCACACTTTTTTGTCTTAAACACTGATCTCATCCACGTAATTGCTGTGTCAGTCTTTTTTAATAACGATAAGGATGATTGAATATTATCATCAGGAACGGGGGTGGCTAAAAACTAACTTGAGAAGAAATTAAATGCTTCGCCTATCAGGGGAGCTTTACGCTACTGAAAAGTTGACTATCAGTATTGTATACCATGTTTATTTTCACAAATAAAACTTTAAAACTCTTCCATTAACCTTCAAAATTGTATGTTTAGGTTTAAAGCAATTGCTGCAAAAAATGTTTTTAATTTTCTTGATAAATTCATTTTATTCCATTTGGAATTAGGGTGTATCGGTGGTCTTGTTTATGTTATTGAAAAACCGACTGTAAGTGGAAATATTTTGATGTATTAAAATTTAAAGCTCTTTCGACAACCTTCAACACTGTACATTATGGTTGTGAAGCAGCTGCCGCAATTTATTTAAAATTTTTTTTTGAAAAATAACACCATTCCAAATAGAATCATGTCAGAAAATTTGGCTTTAATTATGTTCGAACGAATTTAAGATTTCCTTTACATACATCCATCAAGTCCTTTTAATAGAAAAATAATAACTTTGCTTCTTTTACAACATTTGTACCAGAAAGAGACGATTTAAAGAGTTATTTGGTTTCTAACATGTACTAATTCGTGCGAATCCCTAGTCTGCCTGAGCTTGAATGTCTTTTGGCACACACTACAATTAAAAGGCCTCTCTGTTCGATGCGTCACCATGTGCATTTCCATGTTCCATTTCATGGAGAAATACTTCAGACACAGTTGGCATTGAAAAGGTTTCTCATTTGAATGTATCCTTTGATGGATCTTGAGATGCGACTGGCTGCGGAACTGTTTCTTGCAAATGGTGCACAAAAACCTATTGCTGTGTATGTTGGCATGCACCGACAAATAGTGTCTCAATCTGAACTTCTTTCCACAGATTTTACAAGCAAACGGCTTTCTGATGGTTTTCTTCTCTTCCTGCGCACTCTTCAATGCCTCCCTGAGATGACTCAGCTCGTGCATGTTCCTCACTTGTTTCTGTTTAAACGTTTTGCCACACACTTTGCAGCTGAAAGGCCTCTCCTCGTAGTGGACTCGTACATGTTCCGCCAACACACCCTTACTACGGAAATTCTTCTTACAAATGTCGCAAAGGTAACCTACCAAACCAGTACCAACGGGAACTTTTGAACGAGATTTGAGGCGTTTCTTACGGGTTTTTCCTGTCGATGCGGATTTCAGCGCAGCTATTCTATCTTTCTTGGCACCTCTCTTTGACCTTTCCGGGTGAACGCGTCCGCCCATCGGCAGAGTGCATTCTATAGAACTGCTCTCTTTCAAGGAATGCCAAGTGTCCACTTCTGATGCTCCATGGAACTGAAATGAAGTGGATAATAATAAGAATGAATTACATTTACACTAGTGTTCTACCTTTTGGTTGGTTCATAACTCGTCCAGTATTGACAGTATAAATAGTTTTGTCCACTTCTGATGCTCCATGGAACTGAAATGAAGTGGATAATAATAAGAATGAATTACATTTACACTAGTGTTCTACCTTTTGGTTGGTTCATAACTCGTCCAGTATTGACAGTATAAATAGTTTTGTATACTCAGAAGTAGTAACATTCCTTAAAACATCTTGTCTTTTTATTAATAAATCCTGGTGTCATTTCCTCTTATCTTAAAGAGTCCAAAGTCATACCAGTTCACAAAATAGAATGCAAACTTACCTCATCAAATTATAGACCATTATCCATACATGAGTATGTTCTACCTCTTGGTAGGTTCCTGCACAATTAAAGTCCTTAGTTTATGGTAGTTATGTGAGGTTTTTTAAAGGTCCATCCCTAGGCACTGTTCTTTCAGCTTTATAACAGTTCTTTTCCCACGACTCAAGCTCACAGCTGTTAAGGGACCTCGACTTATCAGCAGGATTTATCAAACCAAGAGGTAAACAATGGCATGCAGTACTATTTGAAAAGTTATTAACAATTGCCACATACAACAATTTGATATCTCAGTCATATCCTTCGTCTTAAGACTAGTATATGTACATGCACTAGTCTTAAGAATATTTAAGAAATGAACCTTCAAGGGCTAAACAGTAAAAATAAGGAACTCTTTGCTGTATCAAGAAATTTGTTTATAAACTATCGATTGATTGAAAAACAGTAATTTAATGTTGCTATAAGTAGATAGATAAGCTTAAAATTAACAATTAAATTCCTACAAAATGCAAAGAAGCAATAAAATCAAGAAGGGAAGTGGTTCACTTCCATACTAAAGCAAAACTTCTTGTGTAAAAATAATGATGATGCTTTTGGGTTAGGTTGAGATTTAAGTGGATAATGCTAATCATATGACCTGAAATATACAAATCCTATCTACTGACTAATTTACAATAGCTTAAAATCGTCACCAAAATCTTTGAATCAAAATTATTCATACCATAAGCTACGTGGCGTGACCCTTAAGTCAGGAAATATATATTTTAGAAAAATATTTAATTACAATATCGGTACAAAGTGTTGATAATCTTCAAAGCACTGTCTAAAGCCTTTTAAGCGTAGTCTTCACCCTTGGTAACAATAAGAAGTCAATTCATGCTGCTTACAAGAGACATCATCAAGTAATTAGGTGTAATGTGGCAACGAGAAGCTCTGATGACCTCACATTCTGGCTTTTACGTTTCCATGTTATCTAGAAGGATTTCTTTTTTAATTTCCAGAATGTATTTCAAATGGAAGAATCAATTTGCACAGTCACCTGCTTTTGGTGACATTTCTATAATTATTAATATAGAAGAACACATCTTCTATGTCCTTCGTGATTTTGTATTCTCTATCTTTAAGATGTCTCAAAAAATATCTGTAAATGCCAGCAAAACATTCTTACAGGAAAACTCTGGATTTTGTGGTCTTCTGGCATTGAACCCATGATAGCTAAAGTCAAAGTCATAATTATTCTAGTAGTTACACGCTGTGTCCAGATTGTCATAAAAGTTCCAAGTCAACGACACTTGTGGAACATGGTTAAAATTTGTATCCTATACAATAGTACCTCTTTCTAAGAGTGTTCCTTTGTACAAGTCTTCCTCACTACGAGCTGTCACTCGGCCGAAATATTGACTCTTAAGACAAGCGAAATTTCTTACTACGAGCGTGTGGGTAGAGTCGTATCCTGCTTGTTGGCACTGCCTAAATAATAAGTTCACGGACGAGCTACCAAGGGCACTAGGTAAGCTTGAAACAAAATCCCTTTTACAAGTTGGTTACAGTGATAAGTGAGCCTAAATAAAGTGGGATGAGGAGCTCAATGCTGATAAGACCAAAAAATCCCCTTTCTAAGTTGCTTACGTTGGTCACTTTGGTAAACGAGCCAAAACAAAGAGGGATGAGGAGCTCAATGCTGATAAGACCAAATCGAAATTCTTCTTGGATCACCCTGCCGTCGCTCACTCAGTTCGCGTTTTGAAATTGTTGGAGAAGCATTTCTGAATTGTGTTCTGGCAAATATATGGGTTTTTTTGCATTGTATTCTGTAATTTCTACATTAGCTATGGGACCTAAGAATCGTAGTGTAAAGGAGAATAGTGATAAGAAGAAAAAGCTTATCACGATCGATATTTAGAAGAAAATTATCGAAAAATGTGAAAAAGGAGTGAGTGTTGGGGACTTGGCGTGCCAATACAAACGGAGTACATTGACAATATGCACCATTTTGAAGAAAAAGAAGGAGATAAAGATCTTGACGTCATCGAAGGGTGTCACAAGGCTGTCGAAGAAGCGGAAAGTTTTGAATGAGTAGATGGCAAAATTGCTTCTGATTTGGTTGAACGAGAAGGAACTCGCAGGTGATCTGAGGACATCATCTGTGAGAAGGCACGATTATTGTACCACGATCTTTACAAGAAGTCTCCTGGAACATTATAGGAAGAACAGGGATACTGTGAAACTTTTCAAGTCCAGTCGAGGCTGGTTTGAAAAATTCAAGCAGAGAACTGGCATCCACAGTGTACTACAACATGGTGAGTCAGCCAGTTTGGATACCAAGGCAGCTGAAGCGTTCGTTAAAGACTTCACTAAACTCATCACCTAGCAGGGCTACGTCTCACAGCAGGTTTTTAATTATGATGAGACTCGCCTGTTTTGGAAGAAGATGCTGAGACGGACGTTCATCACCGCCGAGGAGAAGTTGCCAGGCCATAAGCCAATGAAGGATAGGCTGACGCTTGCTTTTTGCGCTAATGCCAGTGGGGACTGCAAAATCAAGCCTCTTCTGGTCTACCATTCGGAATATCCGAGGGCTTTCAAGGCTCACAAGATAATTAAGGAGAAGCTACCAGTGATGTGGAGGGCTAAAGTGAAGGCCTGGGTCACCAGGCAATTAACCATCGAGTGGGTAAACACCTCCTTTGGCCCGGCTGTGAAGACATTCCTACTTGAACAAGGCCTTCCTCTCGAGGCTCTCCTCATGCTTGGCAATGCCCCGGGACACCCTCCGAACCTTCAGGATGAAATTTTGGATGAGTTCAGCTTCATCAAGATCCTCTACCTGCCGCCGAATGCCACCCCTATCTTGCAGCCCATGGAACAGCAGGTGATTTCCAATTTTAAGAAACTGTACACCAAGCATTTGTTTCGTCAGTGCTTTGATATCACGGAGAACACAAAACTCACTCTGCACCAATTCTGGAAGGATCATTTTAATATCGTTATCTGCATAAAAATCATCGATCTGGCGTAGCAGGGAGTCACCAGAAGAACTCTGAATTCTGCCTGGAGGAAGCTGTGGCCCGAAGCTGTTTCCGAACGAGACTCCATGGGACTCAAACCAGGAATGCCTATTGTGGAAGAGATCGTATCTCTTGGTAAATCCATGGGGCTGGAGGTGGATGATAAACTCCTCAAGGGCCACGGAGAAGAACTGACGATGGAAGAACTTCTGCTGCTTCAGGAGCACAATCAGTCAGATGCAGTGGATTGAAATGTATTGTGGGAGAAAGCAGGAACGTCGAAGGATGCGCTGCCATTCGAAAAATTAAGAGAAATGTTATCAAAGTGGTAAGAACTGACCGATTGTCAATAAACATCACCCAGATAAATTAAATTCGGGGCATGCGGCTGCGTTGTTTAACGATTACGGTATAGAACACTTTAGAAAAAATTTTAAAAAGCTGTATGAAACAAATTTCGCTTGACAGGTTCCTGAAAAAAACTAACTGCAGAGGACGAACAATGTTCACCAGGCAAATTGCCTACATTAGATGCGACAGTGCAAGAGAAATCGCAAAAAAAATGTGCCTGAATTTTTATTGAATGAGATTCTCCCCCAAATCAGTAATCCTCCGCTCTCCTGCACAGATCGTCATAGTTAAAAGGTAAATAACTTATTAAAACCTTTCTATTTCTTTGCTTTATCTTTTGTAATGATTTATAATTGTTATGTCATTAATTACTGTACTACATCGTGTTAATTAACAATAATTTTAGAAAATGAGGTGGGGTGTGTGGGGGCTGGAACGGATTAATTGCATTTCAATTAAGTTAAATGGGGAAAATTGTTTCTTAAAACGAGCATTTCTTAATACGAGCTCGCTTTTGGGACGGATTAAACTCGTAGTAAGAGGTACCACTGTATATGCAGGTAAATCCAGAGAAGTCCATATAATTAATATAGGAAATAGTATAACTAATTACTTACTTCTGTTAATGGCAGACAAAAGATTCCTTTGCTTCTTTCTTCATATTCCTCTTCAGGAACTTCCACTGGCTCCTGTAAATGATTAAAATTAAGAAAATTAGTATACAAATATCCACTCCATTGAAAATCTAATTTACAGCAACAAAATCAAAATAAAGCAATTATAGAAATTGACTCAATTCTCAACTCAACCTATTGATAATATTGTAGAGCAATTGAATTTCATTTTTGGATAAGTGAGTAGCCAGGATGAAGGGAGATCCAGAGCCATGTGGTAAAAACCAAATTGCCAATAATCCAGGGAAAGCTTTCGTGCAAAATGTATAAGTAATGGATTCTGGAAACAAATCGTTCTAGCATCAATTTCCCTGATCTTCCTCGCAGTATCAGAACGGCCCATATAACAAGGGGGTCGCATTATATCGTTAACATCATCCGAGATAATTCCTTTGAACTTATTTGCTAAATTTATCCTTTGAATTAGTCTTCTATCTTCTAAATATTCCCATACCTGTATCATCTGAGCGACCGTTTTATCAACCACAATTAAAAATGAGCTCTTCAGCAAGTTAATAATAAGACAGTCTTTGTACAGTTATTACATTAAAGTAAACTTTATTACCTTATTTATTGATAAAGTTTTTTCTTCAAGTCATTACTACAAAATTGTATCCTATGTAATATGTTTTTAGGTATCATATCATTATGTCATTTTGATAATCTGTGAGAATTTAAAGGTTGTTATTAAATTAAAACATGCGTTATTCCAATGTTATTTACTTTATTATTTTGTACATCATTTACTTTTGCAATTTATCCCCTATTCCTTGTAAATTTTTATTCTTTTTTTCAATCTTATTATATGCGATATTGATGCAATTACTGCAGTGTAAT
Organism: Sympetrum striolatum; assembly: GCA_947579665.1. Lineage (NCBI taxonomy): Eukaryota > Metazoa > Arthropoda > Insecta > Odonata > Libellulidae > Sympetrum > Sympetrum striolatum. The sequence goes on from OX388341.1 coordinate 122,341,469, forward strand.
TTTTCTTGTTTTAATAAAATGAGTACATTCTATTTATAAATATAAAATACTCAAAGCAGGTGTATAAATCTGTACATGATTGTTTGTCTTCGATTGAAGTCCACACTGTTCGCCAGATTTGTGTCAGACTTTGCATACGTGTTCTCTGAGGTCATAAGTACTGTCGCATTTAAATTTGTTGGGTTTGAACCAAGATTGCTCAGATAGGTTTCCATAAGAAATAATTGTAAACCAAACTCTTATCGGTTGCTGGCATTCTTTCTTTTGAATAATTAAATTGGAAAAAGTAGTTGCGTAAAGTCAAGAAAAGCACCAGAAATTTAATAAAGAATCTTATTTTTTGTCAATAAACTGAAAATAAATTTTGAGAATTTTGACAAAATATGAATAAGTTTTCCAAAATTGTTGAGGTTGTAAGAAATCAGTCCCCCTGACGACCAACGCGATTGTTCATTTTCCTGTATTTAGGGTTTTAGTTGTGTACACTATTTACTCATTGCACCACTGACAACTTGAATTTAATCTACTCTTATATTCCCTGTTACCAACCAACTGGCGCTTCAGCTGGTAATAATATTATTAATGAATATAATACAATATAATTAATAAAATACCTATGAATTACATTATAAAATAGATAAACGCTGTGTATGTACATTTGTTTGCAGTATGCAAGCACCATTTTACTAGTAAAATAAATAAACGCCATCCCATACACTACGACTGGGGTAGTCAACTTTTTTTGGTGCCAGGGCACCCAAGGGTGTTTCAGAAAATGAAGCGGGCACCACGCAACATTTCCACTCAGGGTGATATTCAGGCCATCCCTTGGCAATGATATCACCTTACTAGTCAACTATTGGCCATTTCAAAAATAAGCTCCTTGCTTAATAAGACTGAGAAAATTACAACGTATATAATTTCATCACAACCTCATAACATAAGACAGTCTTTATCACCGAAGAAGATTTGATTAGGGGGAATAAATCTGGTACGAAGGTTTTCGCTGCATGTGCACCACTGCGTTCCGAAAAGCAGTATTTAGTCATTGATTACGGGGAATTTGATACATTTATAAGCTGAGCTTAATCTTCGAATTTGCATTATGAAGAAAATATGACATATATCTCATCTTGGTAATCTGGACGTAGGCAATAAGAGGGATGGGGTTTAGACACTCCATTACCCCTGATGATTACGAAACCCAAGACCAGGCCAACCAAACCTTTCCCACCAAACCTCCATTCTCCCCGCTGCTACTCTCCCAAGAATTACTGTTGTACTAAATTAAAAAATCTTTTTACTGTAGCTAGGTGGATACTGTGCACTGGTCCCTCGGGAGCCTATGTGCCCGCATGCACCAGGTGGAGTGTCCCAGCACTACACAATGATAACTAACATATAAAGTAATGTAAATAGTGCTTATGGTCTACTTATGTAAATGAAGGATTATTGACATTAATCAAATGCATTACTCACCACCTCTGTCGAATCGTCGTTATAGTTCCCACCATTGTCAGACTGATAATTATCTTCTTGTTCTTGTTCCTTTGAGAAAAATCATATAAATGAATGAAACAACGAAACAGACATTTTAAATCTCCAACATTACCTTTTGTTACCATTAATTTACCTGTATGACAGTATCTATGGGCATTTCCCATTCCAATATATCTATTTCTTCTTTAATACGAATCTGCAAAAGAGAAAGATTTTCGCATAACAAAGATAACTGTTTCAAGAATTGATTTAGCCTAGTAAATCAACTAATTTATACTTAATACAGAAGTGAAAAATAGTGACTTGGCTTGGATTCGAACCCAGGTCTCCCACTTTCCAGGCAGGCATTCTAACCACTGAACTACCAGGCCACTTTATGCTTATAAAAGCATCCCATTAATTAATAATCTAGTAAATATAACAATTGATAAATTATCCATTATATAAGTGGTTAATTAATTGAATTAATAATTTCTAGTCTAATTAATATGGCAACTAGTTCATTATTAGTCTGTTATACCATGGTCAAATTAATCTTTATTAACTAATTGGTTTGGCAGGATCCTAATAAGTAAATTTTATTTTCTCTCAACAAATTATCTGGTACAAGCATTCCTGATTTTATATATATTTGCAATAATTTAACAAAGTTATTTAATTATCATAATTAATATTAGTTTTGTATAATAACTCAATTAAGAGAGTTTTTGTGTATGATATCCTCATATTTGGATTTTATGCCAGTACTATCATGTGATTCTCTGTATTTAATGTATTACTTAAATCTGATAGAAATATCTATGGCATATCTATTATATGTGATACTTATTTCTTTTTATGTCACAATTAATGATTGTATAGTATAAAGTATTGTAGAGTTACAGTATTAACTACAATTAAAAAAATAGTCAAGTTAAAATGATAATTAATGAATAGCCTCTTATACAATAGTCTAATTAATTAATTAGACTAACGATTAGTTCAAACATGCAGCAAAGTAACATCATAGCAACAAATCATTCGTAAGATTTGAGATACGACTATATCAAGTCTCAATCTAGTTATTAATTGAAATTCCACACAACGCTTACCTCAGAATGATTTGGACTGTGATCTCTTCCAATTTCTTCACTCACTCCGTCCTGAAATAGGACACCAATTAATGAGTGATACTTTTCAAAAATTTTTAACATTCCTTTCGATAACAACAGGTACTTGCCAGCTGTGTCCCTTCAGGGATAAAAACTGCACCATCGTCGGAAACTTTGTTGGAATGCTAAAAAAACATTGAATGTCGCATTAAACATGTATCTACAACTCAGAGACATTCTGTAAAATACGAATAATGATGTACTTTCACACAACTCAATGCAATCGGATAGTTATCAAAAGCCAACTTACAGGGGTTCTTTGGCTTATCACTTTTACTATCTCCTCTTCTGCTGAACGGACGTTCCTCTTGCATGCATCAAATTCGATCATTCTCCACATGCAAGGGGAGCATATCTGAGACGGAAGACCGTCATCCTCAAATATCTACAGTAAAAAAACATAGCGTTTGATTACAGACTAACATCTTACGTAGAAGTGAGGTTACAGAGATCAAAATAAACTATGTCAGTATGAACTAACTACTATGAAATGGCTCGTATACAACCACGATATAAATACAATCATTTAAGTCATATATAATCACAATCCTAACGAAAATTAAAAAATGGAAAACATTAATTTTCGTACTTAAGACAACAATGACAATTCCTAAATGATAAATTAACAAACCAAAGAATTATACTATTGTCTTTAGTGTTTGCTTATATCTCTAATATAATTTTTTAGCCTATAAATCGACTATCATCGCACGTACCTTGATATCGTAAATAAAATTAAGAATCTTATACAAAGGATCACCAGCTGTAGACCGGTGCGAGAATATGTTCGTGAGAGAAAACCCTTCCTTCAAGCAAAGTCTACAACAGGATTCCAAACGTAATTCGCCCATTTTACTTAACTTTACAGCCGATGTGGCTTAAAGAAATGTCCACAACCCAAAAATTGAAATTATTATTCTTTAAAGGCCGATGATGCCCGAGTTAAAATTCGAAACTTCGATTGCGTCCTACCAGAGGGACGATGTAAACATGTAGAGGCAGCGCTAGTGGGGCTAGTGGTCACAACAAGTTTTCAAGCAAAAGTTACTTCAAGAAGTTATCTCAAATCATATTTGCATGCTGCCAAACAACAAAATTACAAAGAAATTTACAATTACATGATTACATAGAAACCATGTAAGGAAAGAAAGAAAAACAAGAAAGCTTGTATTTACAAAATATTCTCACTTAAAAAGAGGCATTTCCTTAAATTTCTTAAGGCTGCCCGACCCGGCCCGAACGTTTCGTTCTCACGCCTTTCCATAAATCGCCCTGCAATAAATTGTTGTGAATTGTGAACAAACACATTTTTTTAACCCTTCACGAAGACCGAGCATTTTGTTTAAATTCTGCTGTTAAGCGTATTATCCCGTTTCTCGCTATTAACAACCGTGATTCCTAAAAATATAATTGCTTTAATAATTTCATTGTAATTCAATTTACGTATGCACATTGATTTTCAACACAACAAAGTTGCCTTTAACGTAGTGTTTTAAATGAAGATGATGAATTTTTTTGAAAATATCAAGACGAATTATGCTTGTAATGTTTCAATTAATGCTCTTGGACTATTATCAAATTCAAAACTTTGACAGAAAGTAAAATATACACACTCTGAAAGTGTGTGGCTAGGATCAACTGCATTTTCTGCAATATAAAGTCATTAGACTTATTATGACCCATAAGTTCGCTAAATTACTAATTCGTATTAAAAGTTATTAGGTTGAGATGTAAAATAGTAATAGCATTACATATTTTTATTAAGTGACTTCCAAAGCATGAAGCGACAACTGCAAGTTTTTTTTCTTATTTATACGTTGAAGTTGAAGCAAGATTTCCATTTGCATATCGAATAATATTCTGCTGTTTAAGAAAGAATTAATATCTCTACGAGTTTTCTACAAATCATTTCAAAAAGAAAGCTAATCGAGGAGGCTAACGAAAGACAACTCAAGTATTTAGTAGACTACATGAGTCTAAGCAGTAGTATTGCAGCAACAGAAACTACAGAAATTAGCAATATTTTGTGTATCCGTCGCGTCCGTTGTTTCCAAAACAAAGACAGTTGACTGACGTTACCCCGTACTTATGGTGTCAACCACAGGGCGAGTCTAACGTTGGGAAAGTGAAGCAAAAAAAAAAAAAAAAAAAAAAAAAACGCAACCCGCAGAGCACTGGTGAGAACTTTTCGCCGGCTCCCCTTTAACTACATGTATTTTTGGGGTTTTATTTTCCTCTCATACGGGACTCCGGAGCTTGTCTATCCTATGACATGGTCACAGATAGTTTAAATGAACCTTTTACTTAACGATCATGTTCGATTTTTTTCTCTAAGTCCTCTTGATTCTTTTCATCATGGAAATTAAAACATGCCTGCAATGTAAACTTCTCCGATGCCGGTGTCGTCTGCTAGAGCGATATAAAAAACGAATCATCTGCCAAACTTCCGCAAACTGTATTAAAACCTCGTTGATTATTATAATGTTAATTTTATGTATATTATAATGCATTAATCCGAGTTTTTAATCGATCAATACCAAGTATGGAATAAAAATTCCTTAATAATCGTTTACCCCAATGAGATAAAGCTACTCTATCATACATTATAATAGCTTATCAGGGTAATTAGAGATTTTCTACTTGTGCAAATTTTTGTTTTAATTCATAATTGGGGCTCAATGCAGTAAAAGTTGTCAAAATGACGAATCTGTTCTTACAGCCAAATGCACTGCAATTGGTCATATTGACGGCAGAAACAAGCCCCTGCTTATTTACCTATTAAACCTTTAGAAACGCGAAAATAACAAAATTACTTCGTGTTACACATTGCTCAAACTACATTTTGTGTTCCAAAACGTTCGAATCACACAATCAAACCTTGATAACTCTGTATCAATGCCACAAAATCACGGAAAAACAATGTATTAGTATAGGGAGGTACGAAAATTCTCACCAGCATGGCGAAATGCGCAATTTGCCGCTTTACCCCTGGCTTCACTTTTGGTCGCTAGAGGGAGATAGGTTATACTAACCCTGTGGTGTCAACACAACAATTTTTATGCTCAGTATACTGATTGTATGGTAAATAAATGCTTTTTAACGTAAAATTAACGCATAATAAATCATAAAAACAATATTATTAGGCTAATAATCAAATTATTGTACATAATCGATTTCTTATGACGCTTCTCACTGCTTCTCACGGCCAATCCCAGCCCTAGATCAGTAATATACTGTCGTTGATCCCAGCCGTCATCCAGGGTTGCCAGATCCAGATCCAAAAAAACTGCCTCCTGATCGCGCTGAGATAGCCCAAATCCGCCCAATGTTCACTTTCAAACAGCATATGGGAAATTCATATAAATATATACCAAAATAAACATCTAAAGACCTTTATTTCGCAAGTGAATGCATGAAGCATATTCATTTTGGTACATTAAGAATATGAAGAATTAAATGATATTTCCAAATTATTAATTGAAAAATTTTTCTTTTATTAACCATGAGTCATTAGGATATAAACACTTATTGCACATTCAATTGACATTTATTCTTGACTAAATAATTACAAAATATAAATGAACAATAAAACTTTTTACAGTCGTTTCCGATATATTCTTTTCATGAATCAGTTCTTTCCTCGTCAAACATTATTAGCGCTTTTCAAAGAGATCGTCTCCGTTCTCTTCACTTCTGCTCGTGCTAGCAGCCTGAGAGGGATCTTTAAGCTCTCGTACATTTGAGATGAATAGCGAAATAGCATCTCCTCGGAGGGAGTAAAGTGATCGCAGCAAACGTTAATGACCTAATTAAAATTTTAAAGTACTTAAGGAATTAATATATTTTGGACTTGGAAAATTATAAAATGGCAATATAATTTTTCAACTTATTTTCAGTAGAATGCTGGTATTATACTTATTTTAGATGAATACTGATTCGCAAAATTGATTCCAGCATAATAGTCTTCATTCTGTTCCTCGGCTTTGTCTTAACAGCGTTCATTACGCTGAAGACTCTTTCTACGACGGCGTTGCTTATCGGTAGGGTAAGCGCTTTCATGGCAAAATCAGCAAGATCCTTTTATGTCTGTTCTTTCGCTGCATTTCTGAGGTTTCGAACTCATGTCCAAAACCTCACAACGTCGATTTCTGATCGACAGCTTCAGGACAAACCTCATGCAGAGACAGTGTGCCCAGTGCTCTCCTAAGAAAGCTGCTGATGACAGTCTAATAAAGAAAGATATTCAAATAAGCATGGGTGCGCCAATGTGGTGATCTATTGAGACGTAATAAATGGGTGGAAATAAATTTGCAAAATTCCACTTTAGAAGTTTTTAATACCGCGACCGGTTTCGGACGTTAGTCCATTATCAAGCGATGAGTAATACAGGAGTACTCGTATATATACACACAAGGTACAAAAACCAGCCACCAATCAGATTAGCTATGGGGGAGGAGGAAGGGGAAGCAGGTTAACAATGGAAAGCAGGGGAGAATAATTAGGGAAAAGATGGATGTTAGTGAGTGTGTAATTGTTTTTAAGTGGTGTATTATTTCTACTTGTTCGAGATAATTTAGTTTGCGTCCTTTGTGTTTATTTTTTGAAAGATTAGACATATTTGTAGTAAAAAGCGGGCATGAATAAACTAGCCCCTGTAAGATAGACATTTTTCGGTTTCTGGGCTGCCTTGGACCCCCTCCCAATTGGCAAATCCTGGCTGCGCCACTGCCACACCTGTATGAAGGCACTTGAACTGTTGTTTTTTTAATGAAACAATGTAGGCACGCTAAGGATACAATATGTAAGAACAACTGCGCTGGAAAAAGGAATATTTTAGGGTGATCTGAGAAAGCCCAAATCACGGTCATATAATCCATAATCAGCCCTTTCAGCTGTAATCGCTAATCGAGCTAGCGGCTACTTTCCATTTTCGACGAACAACGTACCGTAATTTTCCAATTATAATACGCACCCACTATAAGACGCACCTTCGTTACTATGAGCGCAATTAGAGAATTTTCTTATCACCATGTATAATACGCATTTGGTTTTTAGAGAATGGAATTCTACGCTATTATTCGCGTATGGTCATCTGCCATCAGCACCCGACAGATCACCGCGCAAGCATGAAATGCTGCTAATGGATGGCTTTCCCCCTTACGTACCCCTTTGATTTCTCAATGTGACGATCTATCAGTAACAGGTTCTTCCCCTCTGAATTTTTTTTTTAATTTAATAATTTTTTTAATATGCAGCAGTGTTCTTTTCAGAATAAACGTGAATTCAGAATACATATATGTATGTTGAGTTATTTACTTCAAATGTCATCTACAGCCGGAATAAAAAGATGATGTTTGTAACCATGTATGATACGCACCCTACTTTCTTGACGTATTTTCGTGGAAAGAAATGCGTATTTTATATGGTTAATTACGGTACTTATTTGCTTTTCGGGGGGAGGAACGGAAGAACCGTGAGACTGAATATTAGAATAATTGCGCTCGAAAAAAAAAACGTAGTCGCAGTTTTCGAAGGTAGCCCAAATCGCGGTCATTGAATAAGCAACGCGCCCATTGGGCGGAATACCGCCACAGGGACTTTCAAACCCGCCCCTGAGCACCTGAAGATAGCCCAATTCGCGGAAATCCGCCCAATCTGGCAACCCTGCCGTCATCGCGTACGACGGTGGGAAGGTGAGAAAAAGCGCTCTCACGGATAGATAATCGCTGATATCACCCTTCGTCGTTCGTATGACGTTGCCCCTGGCAACGACGTCGCTCTCACCGTTCTCACAGTTACATAATCAGGGTGCAGGTCTTTAAAGTGTTGGTCAGTAGGCATCTTGTTCCAGACTTCAATGGCATGTACCGTATTGGCTGAACTGAAAATAAAAGGAAGTGATATGATCAAGGATAATATGACTCCTCCGAAAATATCTTTTTTGAAAGAATCATTCAATATTTTCCTACCTTGGGTTTAAAATGTTGGTTATCACGGAAGTAGCTTACGGCTGTATCGCTCCACAAATATTCAGTCCTACTTTTAAAAGGGAAAGCTTGATCGGTCATCAATTATGTTTTAAAACAAACGATGCAGATTTTTTCGATGATTGGCATAAAAACAAATTATTTATGATATGATATTTATAGGAATCAAAATATCTTCTAGTGAAACCTCATCTACATTTAAAAAGTTATTAGAGTTGTTAAGATTTACTGCACGATCGCTGAGCGTAACCCTTATACTCGAGCGTTTAGATCAGCGGTTTAGATAGCTCAGCGATAAGTTGTTTATTAAGGCGGGAACCACAGATTCGATTTTTTAAGACTTTTTCGATGAGCGAGGCAAATAAAAGCAGACGTTCTCAAACATCTTTTTAAAATTTCTTCTCATCATTTCTATATTATTTTACGATTTGTAATGTAGATATTTCTTACGTGTTTTTACTTATATTGTTGAAAAATGCATTTAATTCAAGTTTTACGATGACTGAGTAGGGCTCCTTCACAAATTTATGATCTCTGTCTGTAAAATATTCAGTCATAGGACCGGTTGGGGCCTCATTTCCTCTAAAGCTGGGTTCACACTTGTTGCGTATCTCTGTATCGTATCTTCGTATCGTAGCAGTGTGGACGGTACCCGTTGCAATGACTTGTAGCAAAGGTTTGCTACGGGGAAACGATACGGCCTGTTCCAGAGCGGTGTCGGTATTTTACCGTCACATCAAAGAGATGATACGGTTACTGGCCGTGCAAGTCTGGACGTGTTGACGAACAGCACCGTCCGATCCTCTGCCATATCGTCAATCTTCGTGAAGTTTTCATGGAGAGCGGTGGGCTTCAGTGCGTTGTCCGGTATTTACTTAGTGATAGTGATTCTTCGGAAATGGAGTGAACTCAAGAAAAAGCACTTGAAATAATAGATCTTTATAAGAATCAAGAAGTGATTTGGGACCCAAGGAATCCACTGCACTACAACAAAATAAGAAAGCAAGACGCATGGGAAGAAAAGGGCGAATGAAGTTTCTTCAGGCGAATGAAGAAACTTTCTAAAATTAAATTCAAACGGAAATATCCTTTTATTGGTACATACATAATTCGATTTCTTTACAGGAAGCGATGAAATTTACAATAGCTCCTGGTTTGCTTTTGAAAGCCTGACCTTCATTTAGGATAAAAATAAACCACGACAGACGTTAAACACAATAAGTACTAAAACACAATGAGTTCGGTGACAATGTGACAACTTTAAGCGTAGTCTTCTTGCCACTCCACTCTATCTTCATTCATAAAATAATTAGCTAATTCCTGTCTTATTTCTGTTGACTTACGCACAACATTTCGAATAGAAAGTAAGGAAGTGGCATTTTCCTTATTTATTGCCCTCCAACTCCTTTCAATCAATTGACCAGATTCAAATGAATCGAAAGACCCTGGTGGTGTATTAATTCTTGCTGAATCCGCTTGTCTCCTCAAGAAATTGTGTAAGCAAACAGTAGTCATTACGACAAGTTGTGCTTTTTCTGGCTCTAAGTTTACAGAGAACTCGGAAATCTGACGACGCAATGCCAAATACTTTTTCTACAATTCTGCGTACTCTGCAAATCCTGTAATTGAAGATTCTTTCTTTTGAACCTTTTTGATGTTTACCCGAATAAACCTTCATGAGATTCTCGCTGAAAGGAAAAGCTTCATCTCCAATGAAGAAGTAAGGGATATTTTTTCCCTCCCGTTTAAAGGGGCAGGCTGAGGAATAGAAAGTGTTTTTCTACTAGTTTTTGTAAAGCTCTGTATTCATAAAAACCCCACTGCCAGAAATTCTACCTTGGCATAAATATCACATGTGTTCCATCAATTGACCCCAATGCATGTGGGAAATTCCACAATTCTTGAAATTAATATGAAAAATTGTGGACAGCAATTGCTTTGCCACTAACAGCCATTCCTTTTCTGTTTTCGGCATCTGTAAAACAGAGTAATACGCGAATTCATTGTCATTAAAGGAAATTTTATTATTGTTTAGTTACTATTTAAACATATAATAGTTTTTTTTATAGTAATGAGTCATTGGAATGTGAATAATCAGGAGAGACACCACCGCATACAACTCAAGTTACAGAACAGAGCGAATTTCAGCCTCCAAGAAAAAGAAAGAAGGTGGAAGACCAACGCACAGTGGGCTAGAATCGAAAAAAGCTGGCCAAAAATACGAAAGTGGTTTTTTTGAGTTCGGACTTTGAAACTTCGCATGGTCATTCTTTAATAAATTTTGCATATAACTGCGAAATAATTTCTCTTGATTCCCACGCGTTACAATTCTACAGGGGGTCAAAGTTGACCAAATTTTGCGAAAAATGCCGGTCTTCGATTTTTCGAGAAATTCTTTAACTTCAAAACGATGCTGAATCCATTAAAAGTAAGTTATTGGATAAAAAACAACGCCAAATTATAAACCCGTACTTTATCTTTCACAAGCTATAATTTAATGATTGCGAATGAATAATTGCATATTTTATGCAACAAAATGGCGGACTCTCGTTTTAGAGAAACTTTTTACCTAAAGCGAGGAAAATAGTTGAGACGGACTCCGAGGGACATGAAGATATTTATACCACGCTATTCTTTGAAGCTTTCTGAAGAGGAATCTGAAATAAAACCTTGCAACAATTTGCTACCCCGATAATAATAACGAATTTTCGACAACACTGCATGGGCAAATCCGCGCGGCGGCCAATGGCCCTCCGGGAAGATCTCGGTTTGAGAGGAACTAGGAACGTACCAACGCTTTTCGATGATATGTTTTGATGTTTATAAGCAAAGTTTTTCCGCTATTAATATTAGAAATGAGAAGTCATAATTTAAAACCCCAGCTTCATTCCGTGTGATCGGTGAAAATGTCCAATTTGGCTGTATTTTAAGACATATGTCTATTCCTACGTCTATGACGTCGCATTTTCTTTCATATCGCTACATCGCTAATTTATCATCAAAATCATGCAGTCAAGAATAACTCTAAAGAAATTTCTAGTTTGCACCTTACCTTCTGCCTTATATACAATCCTCGTCTGAGGAGTCTGCATCTCCATACGCGATTACCTCTTCTTCATTGAGGATGAGGAGCTGCTTCACTTCTCTACTTAGAATCCTGGATCTATTTGCTGCCCGAATTGGTGCTGACAAAGATATTAGTGGATCAGAAGTAAGAAGCAATCTTCGCACTAATAAGTCTTCATTCGTAGCAACTCGGGAGTTTTTCCTTGTAAAACGTTCTCGGAATCTCCTCGTGTCCTTATTTCTTGCTTCTATCGCCTCTTCTGAGAGTTGGCCCAGTGGTAGAATTGCTTCTTTTGCAATTTTAGCTCCGTGAATCAGCCCTTTATGAATTGTTGGTGGCATATAGTACCATGGATACAACTTTACATACATCTCTGCTATAGCCCCACAATAATCGTCAAATGCTCTTTCATTCAGAGTAAATCCGCTTGAAATTGCCTTTAAGATCGTAGCAAATCTTTTTATAAGATCCTCGTTTATCCCTGAAAAGTAAATGTTTATGTATTCAATATTGAAGCATCATAGCTAAAGTAAGAGTTACTTTGGCTTCCTTAACTGCTTCGTAGCTAGGATGCAGCCTATGACCATGACTTTTAGCTGTTTCACGGAGAATTTTATATTGAGTTTTACTCAACTCAGAAGATATAATTAGTGATAATGCTTCTTCTCCTGACAACTGAGATTGCACATGTTCCCTTGTCTTCCACCTAGAAAGAACCCTCTTTGCCCTTGTAGGTGTCGTTGTGGTAATTTCTTTCAGCAACTTCGAAGCAGCTTCATTTCCTTCATCTCTTAGAGTCATCCTTGCAGCATAAGACAGTTCAGCTGTGGAGAGTGTGGATCTAATTGTTTCTGTTTTCCTTTGTTTCGATCTGTCACTTGAAAAATGGAAATCTACTTCCGGCCGTCCTCTTGCGTCTACCAAAATGAATTTAATCTAAGTCCGATTGTTCATTTCTTAGATGTAAATTATCAATTTCAAATACTAAACATTTCAAATCACTATTTTATACGTACCTGGGGTCATAGAAGTACTTGGTAAGTTCTGGATAACAATATCAGGAAAATTAATATTTACATTGAGCCAACTGGAATTGCGCAGAATAAACCTTTCATTAACACGGAAACTTTTTCTCCATTTTCTTGGATATGCCGGAAAAAAAACTATTCTTCAGATAAACAGTAAGAGCTTCCTGCCCATCTATGGATCTTTCTAAGTGAAGTTTTCTTGTCAAAAAATCCATTAAATGCTGCTTTTTACTAGAAAATGACTCATTCTTTTCCTCCATCATTTTATTATGTAGCGTTAACCGACTAATTCGCAGATTAGTCATGTTTTTTTACGGAATTACAAGCAACGTATAAAGGCGATAAACTAGAAACCCAATACAATGTTTCTAATGTCTGAAAATGCAACAGAGATTCCATAACTATATCTATTCTACAGTATGACGTTAAGAAAATAATACAGTAGACAGTTTCAAATAACGATGAGAACATTTCACATGCATAGAGAAAATAATTGTTTTTCACCAGGATACTTAGAATTTACAAGTAGAAAGAGAAAGTAATGTAACAAAAAAAACTTACCATAAAAATATCCTCCAAAAAGTGTCGACAACTGAACCAGAAAATGCTGAAGGGAACTACCCGAACTTCTTGAATATACTACTTAAAGAATGCAAGGAGCTACTGAGAGAGCACAAGAGCACAACTTACTTCTTCCACAGGCAAAGCCAAACTTTAGTTTTCATAGTTTGCGAAAATTTTCTACTAGAAAGCACGAAAATGAAGTTTGAAGGGTAACCGTTAATCCGCAAGAAGCACAGCTGCATGCAATAAAACGAACCGAAAGTTTAACTCGGTGACACCGCGGCACACGCCCACGTGTGGGCTGGTTTCCATTGGTATTGAGAGTCTGTGAGAAATAGTATAGCTCAAAAACATCAAAGACAGCTTTCATAATATTTTACAAAGTGAAAATCAAAAAAATGGTAACTCTATTCTGATACTTGATGAAAGATATACGCTGTTGCTAAATTCACTCTTCCTTTAAGAATGATGGTTAAATGTATATTATTTTGCTCATTATTTCTTCGTCTAGAGTTTGTAAAAAGTTAATTTCAGCATTCAAAAGTTATCATTGAGAGGCATGAAGGTTCGAAGGTCTTCAAACACTTCTCTTCCTGGAGGGCCGTACTCCGCCGCGCGGATTGGCCCATGCAGTGTTGTCGAAAATTCGTTATTATTATCGGGGTAGCAAATTGTTGCAAGGTTTTATTTCAGATTCCTCTTCAGAAAGCTTCAAAGAATAGCGTGGTATAAATATCTTCATGTCCCTCGGAGTCCGTCTCAACTATTTTCCTCGCTTTAGGTAAAAGGTTTCTCTAAAACGAGAGTCCGCCATTTTGTTGCATAAAATATGCAATTATTCATTCGCAATCATTAAATTATAGCTTGTGAAAGATAAAGTACGGGTTTATAATTTGGCGTTGTTTTTTATCCAATAACTTACTTTTAATGGATTCAGCATCGTTTTGAAGTTAAAGAATTTCTCGAAAAATCGAAGACCGGCATTTTTCGCAAAATTTGGTCAACTTTGACCCCCTGTAGAATTGTAACGCGTGGGAATCAAGAGAAATTATTTCGCAGTTATATGCAAAATTTATTAAAGAATGACCATGCGAAGTTTCAAAGTCCGAACTCAAAAAAACCACTTTCGTATTTTTGGCCAGCTTTTTTCGATTCTAGCCCACAGTGCAACGCCTTGAAAAGGCATTTGAATTTTTAGCTGCCTGTTTGCAGAAAGGTAGCGAAGATGAATTTCAGCATTTCGGCAACATGTTGGCTGCCAAACTGAGAAAATTCAGCGAAAGACCAAGATGTGCAATACAGAACAAAATATTAGGTGACTTCCTAAAAGCAAATATGGGGTTTTATGACTAAATTTATCCTCCAGCCCAATTGACTACCCTATCAAGGGACAAGTTTTCAATCCCGAATGAACCCACCTCAACATTCTACTAATCCTTCAATTCATTTTCCAAACTCTTTTTCCCCATCATATTCTCAACTTTCCCATCATATTCAACCTTCTCCCTCGTATTCTCAAAGTCCTCAACCATTCAATCCATATTGCTCCGTTAACTCTGAAGATAGTCCAACAACAAATATTTCAGCAGCTACTACATCTTCCGAGGAAAATGTTGACATTCGGGGACTTATTGAATAACTCTACCCGTGTTTTCTTTTGCATCTAATTAATGTCTTAGTATGTATTTGTATTAAGTCTAAGTGATTGTTAGCTTCTTAAGTTGTAATAAATCAAACTTTTCCTTTACCTGTAAGTAAATTTTCAATGAGACCTTCACAAGCTTCTGGAATGATGCAGCTGATGGATTGCTTGGATATTTTAAACAGGTACTGAAGACTAACGTATGAATCAACACTTGCCAAGAAACGTAAGAGCCAGCCTATCTTGGAACAGGAATGGCTTTCCTTAACGTTGTATCTTTTTTCGAGATTTTTGGACCTACCATATTAATCAAAAATTCTAAATCACTCGGAGACATTCTTGTGAAATTTTTATATGAGCCACTGGCCGATTGAGACTTCAAGACTGCTAATGAACTTGAGCCACTATAGTACTCTTCCCTGCTTGAGTAGAGTTACGCTTGCCACCACCGGCGTTGTTTCTTATTTGCCTTCAGAGCGTAGTGATTATCTATTATATATAGATGCTTCTCTGGATTCATTCATATACATAGGGATATAGATAGATAGGATACTAATTCACAGGCTAAACCACAAGCGTCATTGACTTGAAAAACGTAAAAACGACGTAGTGACCATAACGTGTAACCGCCAGAAAAATTGCGATTTTGAACCTCAGTGCCATGGGTTCGATTCCATAGGGCCCCAAAGTCCCGATTTTCCCATTTAAAAGCATTGCTTTGATTTTTGGGAATTTAAAAAAAAAATACTTCCTGGATAGGTAGAGAATCAATACTCAAGGATCCTTTAGATATGGGCATGGTGTATCGAAAACATTAATGACGTTTACAAAAAACATCCTGGGTTCGATGCAAGGACGATGCAAATATCCTTGTAATGTTAAAAGCCCTTTAAAATACATTGGGGTAGTTATTCATCATTTTTTTAAATGTATTTATCGAAATGATAGGAAGTTCTTGCTTTGCTAGAAGATATATATAATGAATGGGTATTAGAAAACAAAAGATATATAAGACCGTACTGTTCCTGGGTTCGATGCCAGAGCAAATTACAATTGCTCAAATAAGGAATACATGTGAAAAGTAAGACGTCGTTTGAGGCAGTGCACCCAATATTGCTGCTTGAATTTTCACATATAGCTAGAGATGGTGATCTTATGTTGCGCTGCTTAGTAAGTATGACCAGATGACCCAGGTTTGATGCCTGAAGAATAAATTGCAGCGAATTATATGAATATTTTCAATTCAATTTTTTTTGAGGACCCTCTCTATATGATGCCGACTTGAAATTAGTGTTATCAATATAATTGCAGCATGCAAGTAACATTTTACTCGTGAATATACGAAGCTGCCGCTAGCTGTAAAGACATGTTTCTCACTCGGGATCCCGTATCAAACTGGGAACTCAGTGAGATGATACAGTCAGTGGCGGATCCAGGGGGGGGGGGGCTATGGGGGCTGTAGCCCCTCCAGAAGTCACAGTAAAAAAAATGTATCATCGTTCATACTATTGAGATGTGAAGAAAATGTTGTTTATTTACAACGATAGATAGCATAATTCAAATATGTATACTTAGTTTAATTTTATAGAATTTAATTTCTTACAAAAATCGATAAATAGAAAATGAATCTTTAATCCCAACTCTCAAGCCCCCCCACAGCTCGATCCTAGATCCGCCACTGCCTATATTCTTATAGTTTTCATTATGCATTCAGATTTTATGAATAAGTAAAATAAACAAATGTGAACCTGAATCTGTTAAAACGTTATTTCACTCCTTTCGCCGAATGTTGTGCAAATTCCTCAAGTCTGAAAATTAATAACCCGGCTACGGAAATAGTTTCTCGGTTGCAACATCTCCAGTATCGGTTCCTTATTTTTGAAATAAAAGAAAGGGATTATTTCTTTGATTTCGTGAAATATAAACTAATAAATTGCTCTTTTACGGTTACCACAGCGAAGGAGCAGGATGGCAGAATGCAGAATTTTGGTGTGTGATAAAACATCAGTTAATTGAAAAATTCATAAATGCCTTTGTTATCAAGAAGTCTTCATTTCTTCATCAAATATATCTTTTTACTTTTCTTTAAATTTCTTACGCAGCATGTTTGGAGGCATCCTAGGGTACGATATTTCGCAGGCAACCGCTTTTTGGAATGCGTAATTCGAAAATTTCGGTTCAAATAATCTTATTCGTCTTATAGAAACGTAAAAAAATAAATAAAATTGAATTTATGGTAAATAACGACGGAATGATTTAGATAAAATCTGAGAATAATCTTTTTTGCTTAAGAATCAACGCAAAGAATAAATTACCATTATGAAGATGTTATAACAGCCGAAATCGCGTCATTTTAATGCGGTGGAAAGCGTAGAAAAACAATTACTTTTGGTACAGATGTTACAGACATGAATCACCTAAAAATTGTTCTTGCTATTAAATGTAAAAAAACTTTTTTTCCAAAATCTTCCTACAAAAACTGGGCTGCGTCCTAGACGCCGAGATGTACCGTATTCTCACCGGCAGGGGTCTATCGTCTGAAAGCGGCCTAGCATCGTGCCGTGGACGGCGGCCGGCGAAAAGTCGTCCCCTGTGAAAGGGCCCTCTGAACAAGTCAATGTAGCACTCTGTGTATTTACGCCGTAGACGGCGCACCGCCGTGCCGGATTGAAATGAGCGCCGTGTTGACAACGGCGGCCGTCGACGGCGCGCTTCGTGTTGTTTGAAGACATCCATTAACACCCATGATTATTTGAAAGCTCGGCGCCGTGCCGTGGACGAAAAGCCTGTGACTGTGCGGCGACGTCGGAGACTTCAACTGTCGGTAATCTTGTGTCGGGTCGAGGCTTACGAGGCGAACGCTGGAGAGGAAGGGGCGAATTGTCAGGCTTTATATTTTAAGGGGATGGAGGGGCGTTAGAGGGAAGGAGCGGTAGGAGAGAAAAAGTTGAAGAAGGTTTTGCATTCTCCTTGCGAATTTGTTCGGATGGATTTTAAAGGTTCATCACATTCCCTTTCTTTTCCTTTATGTGCCACTATCGCCAATTTGAATTTAATTGGATTTTCAACGAGCGATTGACCGCAAATAAAGTATTGCTATACCCAATTACTTCTCGGCACCTTTCCTCTCACGAATTGTCTCTTTCTTGCTTCAGAAAACATTCGTGTGATACGATTCGACTACAGTGACTGCGATCAATCACGTACCAATGCTTCGTTCTACTAACATTGATTATCAGCGATCCCGTAAACGAGAGGCTTCTTTCACACGAGAAGTTAAAGGGTATGATCTAAATTGATTAATATATCAGACTAAAATCATTGCGACTAAAGCGAGGCAACTTTTGACCACAATAAGCGGTAATCATAGAAATAATGATGAAATTTTAACTCGAAAAATAGGAAAACTCGAACGAATATTTTGTGACAATATTTGGGATGTAATTGTGTCGAATGTTTCTTGAATTTTCAAATAACGTCATTTGTTTTTAATGGAAGAGGAGAAGATATTGATGCTGCCAAGAGTCTGATCGGGGAATTAATTTTAAGAGGTTTGGGAATCCACGGTGTGAGTGCATGATGCATTTGAATCGCCTTTCTTTGGAATTGAGAATTGGAGCTTCGGTTGCTTTCGTCGGTGCGCGGTAAAATTGTCACAGGTAAGTTGCCACGGTAAAAATGCCACACTGGAATTCTGAGGGCGGTAAAAATGTGACAGCAGAATTTTCATAATTATTAGATCGCATAGCGGCATTGTTTTCCACTTGGCACTTAAAGATAACATTGGCTAAAAGCGGATGGGTTGAGTGGGGTGGGCGGGGTTCCTTTAATTAAATAGTATATAATTGTTGTCACGGTCTCTGCACATAAAGATAATTTTGGCTAGAAGCCGATGGTATGAGTTGGGTGGCGGGGTTCCTTTAATTAAATCGTATTTGATTGTTGTCACAGTCTCTGCACTTAAAGATAACTTTGGCTAAAAGTCGATAGGTTGAGTTTGGTGGCAATTTTGCCCGTGACAATTTTACCGTGACATTTTTACCCGTGTCATTTTTACCGTGGCAATTTTACCTGTGACATTTTTACCTGGATTCGCTTTCGTCATTGCCGTGTAAGAGTCGGGGGGATTCTACTTTTAATATAATAATGTATCCGCCTTTATTGACGCTTAGCTTTTAGAAATTCGTTGCTAATCGAATAAATTTGTGCAGGAGAAGCATAACATGAATAAAACCTTATCGCTTCCGAGAAATTTCTTTTAAATCATCATGCCTTCCAGTGAGGTCCTGCCTGCCGGAAAATTTAGAACAGCGTGAGTTAATAAGCACGCTGTTAAACCGACGCCTGATCTTTTCCGTTTCTCTCCCGAAATTGAATTGTCGCTCTCAAACGCCTTCTCCCGTGTTCTTTACGCGTGCAAAACGTCGCCGCGTAGAATGGGCGGCAGCTTAGATGAGGCAGCGGAATATTCGATTCCATACTGTACCTTATCCTTATATATCCTCAAAAGACTTCTGATAACATTCGGTATCACAATTGCTGGGAGGCTTTTTGATTGGAGGGGAAAGAGATTTTGGTTTTAGAATACATAATCATTCTGATCGACGAAGTAAATAATTTTCATGCACTTTGAGAATTATATGTACGTACACAGACGAGCGACAGCAAATTGCATTGCAGCAATACAAATTGTTTCATGTATGCATGTTTCTGATGGAAAACTTCATATTAGTGTTCCGTGGGATTGAAAATTGTAAATGTCCGTGAGGCCATTAGCGACCGCTGGTCAAGAGGACAATCCTCAAAACTAACGAGGATGTCTTCCATTCTATGGAGCACTTTTACTCTGTCAAATTAGGATTGCAGAACAGCGCACCTATGTGCAGCTTCCTTCTTATCTCCTATCCATTCTTAAGGCCCACACACATGCTCCGTTTTGCTTACGGTTTTAAAACTGCACATGCAAAACAGACGTGTGGCGGCCTTTAGGGCCTTCACGACCTCAAGACTCCGCTATGCGTCAGCCCTCCCATCGCATTCCCTCCCCTGCGCTACCCTCGCTTCACCGAAACCCTTTTCGCCGTTTCGATGACGCATGAGATACAAAGAGGCTAGAAATTTTCAAATTAAGAATTTGCGGACATCTACGGTTGGAGAGTTATTAACGCAACACTTATCAAAATGAGAGAAGGGCGAGTTATGTTGATGATAAAATTGTCCTACTGTAAATGAAAGGTGTTAAGAATATTGTGTACATCCTTTGAAGCAGTGCTTTCCAACCGGTGTGCCGCGAAATATCCATGGATGGTTCAAATTTGGCATTCAGTAAACGGGATATCTATTTGTGAAACATGTTATACCCGAAATAGGGGTTCCTTGGATCTATTTTTTTCCGCGCTTGGTGTTTTCATATCATCATAGGAGGAATAATATGAATGTGTACCGTTTTCTTTTTTCAATTTTATGCTCTTTCTTCCTAGATATTTTATCGTTTTATTTGATTCAATGGTGGGTGCAAACGCACTTTAAATGCTTTGCACAATCTTCTCTATTTGAAACATTTCTCTAACTAACATACGTTTGTTAGATCGCCACTAACTCCGATTCAATGCAGCAGAGATAAGAAAAGGTCTTTGCTCATAATTTGGAAAGAGGAAAGAAAGGGGCTGCCGTCAAATAATTCCGCATTAAAGGTCGATGCGGGTGTAGAGGCTGTAAGAAATTATCTCTTTCCTTAAAATTACGGTGAAGCATCTACAGTAAATCAGATACTACTCTACTTCTAGAAGTGTAAAAAATCGACATCTTAATAAATGAATTTGTGGACACCAAGGACTTAGGGTTAAAAAAAGTTCCAATACAATTTTCACCCGTATTGAGCTATTTTACCACTTTCACTAACATTTCAGTTAGTCTGAATATCAGATACTTATTTACAGTGGCGGATCCAGGGGGGTCTATGGGGGCTGTAGCCCCCCCCAGAAGTCACAGTAAAAAATGTATCATCGTTCATACTATTGAGATGTGAAGAAAATATTGTTTAAAATAAACTAATGTGAACCTTAATCTGTTAAAACGTTATTTCACTCATTTCGCCGAATGTTGTGCAAATTCCGCAAGTCTGAAAATTAATAACCCGGCTACGGAAATAGTTTCTCGGTTGCAACATCTCCAGTATCGGTTCCTTATTTTTGAAATAAAAGAAAGGGATTATTTCTTTGATTTCGTGAAATATAAACAAATAAATTGCTCTTTTACGGTTACCACAGCGAAGGAGCAGGATGGGAGAATGCAGAATTTTGGTGTGTGATAAAACATCAGTTAATTGAAAAATTTATAAATGCCTTTGTTATCAAGAAGTCTTCATTTCTTCATCAAATATATCTTTTTACTTTTCTTTAAATTTCTTACGCAGCATGTTTGGAGGCATCCTAGGGTAAGATATTTCGCCGGCAACCGCTTTTTGGAATGCGTAGTTCGAAAATTTTCGGTTTCTTTTCCGTATCTTCCTGTAAGACGGCGGGGGTGTGGTGGTCTGTAGGTGGTCTTCTCGCCGTTGGGGATGGTATACTCGGGTGGTACACTTTTATTAATTTTTCAGGAAGACACTGTGCCGCATACCGATTCGTTTTACAGGTGGAATGCCCTATCACTGCATCATCAAAGAAAAGTCCTAAAAAGTGTAGAACACTTCCATCCGGGCCTACTTCAAAATTCATCGATGACTCTCCTTCAAAGTGGAGTCTTGCTGCACTGTATCCTTAAGATGCTTGAATCCGATACGTAGTCTTCAATGCCTTCATCTTCATCCACATCAGACATTTCACTTTCGTTATCACTTGCCATAATGAACAGAGGAAATAATTTACACCAGTTACATAACGATGTATAACGAAGAGGATATGAGAGCTTCAGGATTAGGAAATCTCTAATGGCAGAATAGAAGCGCTATCAGCAGAGAAATGTAGAATGCTAGACGTGTACGCTCGAGAGGACAACGAATAACTAAGCATTGATGCCGTTTTGAGAGCAATTCTGTATTTCCCCCAAGTGGTGAATGTGGACGAAGAATGAATGACGAAGTGAATGAAGACGGAAGGAATTTTTGAGGTTATAGAGGAAGCGTCGGAGGGCCTGCGAAAGGGATAAAAACATATGGGTTGGACAAAATGACAAACTTTCATTGTTCTTCTCACGGACCTTTTACCCGTGCTTCGCACCACGTGTCCCTCTCCAAAGGGATAACTCCGCATGCGACTGGTATTGAGTTTGGTGTGGTTGAAGGACCCTTGGGTTGTATGGTGTCCCGACTCAATAGAAAATAGAACGGAATGAAATAAATAAGGTCAAAGAAAATTTTGCGAAGGGCGCCGCGAAACAGAGTGAACTCCACAAAATAGAAAAGTGAATGCCTAACGTGTCATCTTCTCTCTGTTGTGCGGCGAAACGAAGTGGCCATCAAGCAGATTCCATCAGGAGAGAAGGAAACTGTACCTGCATCATATTTCACGATTTTAATTATAAGGAGTTAGTTGTGGTGATCCGTGAATTATAATAAGAAAAGGGACAAGATTCTTTTATATCTATAATATTTGCTTTATATCTATTATAAAATTCCCTTATTATTCTTTTAATAATAATAATAAATCTATTTTATTCTATTCGGGCGAGATTAAGACTAAAATTCTCTACTTCCATCCAACTCATGTTCATTTTTTAATTTAATGACACGTAGATACCATGTATTTTCTTAGTGCCCGATGCTCACAGCCAAAGTGTGGGTAATATTTATCTTGATTTATATTCAACATGACTTCTCCAATTTCCTATGTATTTCACCTGAAGATTAACGATACCTACGTTGTTCTTATTAAAAAAATATTTTGTGGACTCTACTAAGTGAGTTTTACTTTCTATATGATTAATTTATATTGATAACTGAACATAGGCTTCGTGATGAAATGGATTTCATCTACATACTGCTTCTGAAATTCATAAGAAAAATTAGATACATCACATAATGTTCCAATATGAAGACATCAGTCTGCGCTTATGGAGGTCGCAGTAAGTGCGAGCAAAGAGAAGAAATTACATAAAATGTATCGATAAAGAGGAATAATATAGAATTAGGTTGTATATACGGCGAATTTGTAGATCTCATAATCCCATTAATAAATCCCACATTTTTCCAGAGAGCAAATAACTAAATGGTATCTCATTAGGGTGTAACGAATTACGCATGTAAGAATGTATACAAAATATTATAGCTAACACCATTAAATTGAGTCAGATAATTTTCAAAATATCTACCTACATTTTTCTTTATCCTGTATCAAATGGTAAATAAAAAATACTTTATTTATCAGAATAGAGTAGCAGGATTATGATCTCTATCTTAAATTTATTCTCTACTATAAAAATTAGTTCCAATGATTATAAAAATATGCTGCTTCTTTAAAAAATAAAAGAAAAGAAATATGAATGGAAGCAAGTTATATACTTATATATAGAATACAAGAATAAATCGTCTTTTTACTTAACTGTATTTACCCATGATTCTAACTTAAATAAATGCGAGAAATATAGACTACGCAAAGAAAATATATAAAAAGCTCTTGTAATGCTATCTACCTAATAGATTGTGTATAGTTGCCTCCTACTGCAAAGGAGTCGTCTATTTATTCGGAAGCTTTGAAATACTATTACACATATACAAATACTACAACACATACCTGTGTTGAACTTATATGATGAAATGTATGTCAAAATTAAATTTTAAATATAATACAACATTTTCTTATTTAATTAGACCTTTTACCTCTATCATTCTACCCTTTATTTTATAGTGCAGTTAAAGTTTTAAGTTCAGATTAAAAATCATAAAATTAAATTGGATTGCAAAATTTAATTTTCAGTATAAATTTATTAGTAAGTTATATTGCATTTATATATTTATTTATTTATTTGACCCTTTATTGGCGAGGTTAGGCCCAAGTGGGCCTCTCTTCCACCTAACCTCGTATGTCGATAGAATATGAATAATTACAAATTAAATTAAAACAAAAAGACAGAGTAGAGTGTGAGGAAAAAATCTTTGCAACTGAAGGTTGCTAAAGAAAAACCCACGTTGCGGGAAAACACCCACAGAGAAGGGGGGTGAAAAAAACCCGCGAAAACACAGTAAAAATAACAATTAAATACAGACAATAATAAAATTACATACAGAATATACCTAAATCAATGAATTTAGAGAAGAAAAAATATAAAAATATTATTAATTTCCTACTAATTAGTATTCGTCAAAGAAAAAAAAATAATAATAAATAAATAAAGGTCAGCCAGCGGCGTCCGTCCACTTTTTCAAATTTATCTCAGCAGAAAGAGGTTGAGATGAACCTGAAAATGAAGAGAGGAAGAAAGGGTAGATGAGATGTATACATAGCTAGTCAGATTTGAAAAAACACATAGGAAGAGTAATGATTTGGTGTAACGACGATTTGAAGGAATGATGGAAAGAGCTAAGTAGGTATTTCATGTTCTGACCGATAGAGTTTTTCAAAGATCTCACGTTTAAATGAAAAGAAAGATGATTGTATTAATTTTGGTTGAGCAACTTCATTCCAGTATTTTGCTCCGATGACAAGGAGAGATTTACTGCAAATTTCGGTTCTATGAATTGGTATCATGAGTTTGCCAGTGGGACGAGTTCCTAGTCCTTGCGAGTTGTTCCGTTTAGTAAAGTAATTATCGAGGTACCTGGGGCAACATTCATTGAGAACTTTATACACGAGATTAAGAGTGTGAAGTTTTCTTCTTGACTGTGGACGAAGCCACTTTAATTCTTTTAAAAGTGGGGAAACATGATCAAATTTTTTAACGCCATGATTTGGAACGCCATGATTGTTTATTATTACTGAAGAGTATATATTGTTAGCGAAGCACGTTTGGGATCTGTTTGTAAGATATGAAGAAAACCATGATAAGGTGCAGGGAGAGAGGTTAAATATCCTTAGTTTGGCAAGGAGTAAATCAATCTGGACTGAGTCAAAAGCTTTGCTGAGGTCAATTAGGGCAAGAAAAGTGATTTTCTTTTTGTCCATTGCGATCCTTATGTCATCAGTGACTTTAGTAAGTGCCGTAGAAGTACTGTGGTGGCGTCTAAAACGAGACTGGTAAGGATCGAAGAGATTATTCTCGGTCAAAAACCTTGATAATTGATTATGTACTAGGCGTTCGAGACTCTTGGATAATGATGGAAGAATACTTATTGGGCGGAAGTCGTTCAAATTGGATGGAGTACTCTTTTTAGGAATAGGATGTATGACAGACGTTTTCCATTGTGAAGGAAAGATTCCGTGAGAAAGGGAGAAATTAAAAATATGTGTTATGTGGGGGAGAAAGGCATAGAGAATTTTATGGATTTTTTAGATTTAGATTTAGATATATACCCCGTGCCGTGCGAGCCACCAGTGGCGTATGGCAGGGGGTGTAATACACCACCATTATGCATTCCTCCCTATTAGTATCTCTAATAGCCCGGGGAAAAAACGACCAAAAATAATTATCCGCCCTTGCGATTATTTCCCTATAACGCTTCGTCGATGCCTCTCTCGTTCGCTCCTTACTGGCACTAACATTTCACTTACTTCGTCTATAAATTCTGAACGATTGAACTTTTCGAAAAGTTTCCGACGATATTCAGATCTTCTCATCTGTAGTGAATTCCAACTGAGGGACTCTATCATTGCCGTAACGCTGCTATCAAACCTGAAATCCCCACAAACGATTCGGGCTGCTCTACGCTGGACCATCTCTAAATCTGAGACTAAACCTACTTCGTGTGGGTCCCAAACCGCACAGCAGTATTCAAGACTCGGACGAATGAGAGAAAAGTAAGCTATTTCTTTGACTCTCGATGAGCATCCTCTCAACGTTCTACCAGTTAATCTTTGCATTCTATTCGCTTTTCCTATCGCATCTCGAATATGTTCTTTAAAAGATAAGTTACTGCTAAACGTGACTCCTAGGTATTTGTTGTCGTGAACTAACTCTAATGGATGACCTGAGATTTGGTGCTGCGCGGGAATTATGTTTGTGGAGCGCGTAAAACTCATGGCAACGCATTTATTTATATTTAAATCCAGCTGCCAATCTTTACACCATCCTGATATTACGTCCAGGTCGTCTTGAAGCACATTACAATCGTTTTCTGTCAAAATCTCTCTGTATATCAGGGTATCATCGGCAAATAATCTAACCTTACTCTTTACGTTATCTACGAGGTCGTTAATGTAAATTAGAAATAAGATTGGACCAAGAACACTTCCCTGTGGAACTCCTGATGTGATACTTATTTCTTCGGATAAAACTCCATCTAACGCAACTCGCTGAGATCTGTTTTCTAGAAAAGATTTGGTCCATCTGATAACTTTTTCGTCGATCACGTAGGCACTCAGCTTTTGGATAAGCTTTTCCTGAGAAACTGTGTCGAAAGCTTTCCTGAAATCTAGGAAAACTGCGTCTGATCTAACACCGCCGTCTGCTGCTTTAGATACGTCATTCATAAAAAGCGCTAACTGGGTCTCACAAGACCTACCTTTACGGAATCCGTGCTGTCTCTGACTGATTGCTCCCTTTTCAGAAAGAAAGCGCATGATAGAGCTCGCTATAATATGCTCCATTATTTTGCAAAAATTTGAAGTTAATGAAATAGGCCTATAATCATCTGGTTTTGACGCGCGCCCTTTCTTAGGCACCGGAGTGACATTAGCTTTTTTCCACGACATTGGGACGGTTCCCTCATCCAATGATTTCTGATAGAAAATCTGTAGAAGCGGAGCAATTTCATCGGCTAAAGTTTTTATTACAACAGCGGGAATACCTTCGGGTCCTGGCGCCTTTTTCCTATCAATATCTCGCAATAATTTTCCAATTCCATCAACCGATATCTCGATGGGACACATCTCTGAATCAATGCGCGAGGTAAAATCCTTAATTTGACCATTGTCTACAGTGAAGCATTTCTGGTAGTGCCTGTTAAGTAAGTTAGCTTTATCTTCTGATTTATTTACGGTAATTCCCTCTGCGCTTATGAGGCTAGGCACAGAAAACTGACCTCCACGGGTCTCACGCACGTATGACCAAAATTCTTTCTGATCGCCACCTAATGATTCTAATAGGGTTCGAGATCTATATTCCTAGTATTCCTTTCGCGCTTCTTCCTTAACTAACTTTCGCACTTCTCTATAGTTTTGTTCTTCGAGCTCATGGTTCGTTCCGCATGCTTTGAGTTTTCTCCATCGCGAGTGAATGACTCTTTGCTTCCTATGTAATGCTCGTAATTTAGGTTGCGTCCACCGTAGTTCTTTACGCTCACGCACGCTCTTAGTAGGAACAAATTTAATTAAACCTTCTTTGATTATCCGGAGAAACTCTATCCAACTATCATTTACTGTATTTGCACCCAAGAAGCGGAAAAAATCATCCTTGCACTCGTTAATATAAACCCTAAACTCCGAAAAATTAGCTTTGCGAATTACATATACTTGCCTCGGTGGCTTAAGAGATTTAACCGCCAGGATGAACTGGATCGGAATACCATCCATGCCTGTAGCTGAGGATTTGATGGCCAAGAGAGATTTTTTAACTTCACTGAAGGACACTGGCTTAAATTTGAATTCAGATTTAGTTAGAGGTGTTTGAGTAGTTATGGACAACAGCGACTCTCGGAATTCATCGGGTGTTAATTTCGTGTAGTTGTCAACAAAATGTTTGTTCATACTATCAGAGCTTAAGTTATGCGGGAACAAGTATTTAGATTTACCTACACCTAGCTTCGATAATCCTTTCCATAAGGACTTGCCAGAGGAATGCTTAAGGAGTTCATCTGCAAATTTAGCTTTGGCTTTTTTAATTGAACTTTTTACTTTATTGCGAAAATATTTGAATCTCTCATAATCCGTAATTAGTTTGGATCGTTTATATTGATTTAGAAGTTTGTCTCTATGTCGCATTAAAGACAGAATTGACTCACTTATCCACGGAGTAGGTTGATTTTTTACGCGTCTGGTTTTAAGAGGAGCATGCTCGTTAATTAATTCACTGAAAAACGTATTAAGCATTTCAACCTTTCCGTCTAAATCGTTAATAAGGAAAATATTATCAAGCGGGATTTGCCAAATCGAATGATATAAAGCTCTTAAGTCTATTTTATTTAAGTTACGGTAAGTTATTAGTTTTGGCGATGTCCTTTTCGAGCGTATTGCGTAGTTGATATACAAGAGATCGTGCGCCGAAATACCGGGTGCTGATAATTGCCCATGATTTAAGACTTTACTCCGATTGCTAACGAGGATCAGATCCAATAATGTGGCAGAGTGGTTAGTGAAGAACGTTGGATTTAGAGGGAGAATATCAAAGTTCAAGGAATTGAATACAGATCTCAATTGATTCGATTCGGGACTATCAACACAGAGGTTTGTGTTGAGGTCTCCCATAATTATAACATCATCGTAAAGGTGTAAGAGTTCAGACAAAGCATCTTCTATGTCAGATAAAAATCCTATTTTTGGAGGCTTATAGATTATGCAGTAGAGCAGTTTTTTCTTTTTTAATCTAATTTCAAGCATGATATATTCGGGACGACCGCAATAGTTAGGTTGAGAGTGAGAGATTAATTTATATCGAAGGCCCTCTCTTATATATACACATACGCCGCCACCTCTTTTGCCAATCCTATCGTTTCTGATTAGGTTGAAGTTAGGGATGTTAACAATTGAAGAGGAAATATTGGGTTTTAACCATGACTCACTAACACCTATTAAATCGATACCGTCCACAGTGCCTATAAGTTTAATTTCATCTAAGTGTGCGGGTATGCTTTGCGCGTTGATATGCACTGCCATGAGAGATCTTCTGTGGAAAGAAGCTAAACGGTGGAGACTTTCGGGTGCTGAGTACTGATCGAAGTTGTGGTAAGAAGGAAGTAATTCAGAAGAGAAAGTGAGGGTAGAAGAGTTTGGGAAGAATGCACATGCATTGGGATTCAATGAGTCATTGTAGTTTGCTGGGAAAAACTGAGTGGCAAGAGGACTCAGGTAAGAAGCGATGGGGGGTGAAACGAGTTGTTTTGAGCATTTCAAAGCATGACAAAGGGAATTCTGAGAATTGTGAGGGAGCATGATTACGCCAAGAAGGAATAACTAAGTCGAAAATAAATGAGAAACGAAACGAAAAACTACTGGTTCAAAGAACAAGAAGGGTTAATCTAAAAAAGGAGCGTATGTAAAATATACACAGGAGAATACGTCAAGGATGAACTTTACTATGCAGTAAACAAGGTATATTAAATAGATATAATAATAATAAATATATGGAAAATAAAAATAAAATAAGGAATAAAAAAGTATATAAAAAAGAAGGGAAAGAGGTGAGAGGAATGTAGAAAGTACTATTGACAATTTAAGGGAAAAGGGTAGATGGAAGGTAGCGATGATTATGGGAATAAGAGAAAGAGAGGAAATGATAAAAGAGAGAGAGAAAAGTCCTCGGAAAAAAAAGCCCTCAGAGCTTTTTACTTAACTTTTTGCCGGAGTGGCTATTGCCGGGAGCTGTTTGGGGGTTGCCGTTGACGGGTGTGTGGCTGCGAAGATTTTTCTGATGTCCTCTAGTGTTGTGGCCGTGTGCTTGATTCCGTTGGACCCAAGAACAATTATTCTCCCGTCCGATGTCCACACATTTTCTCGGCCAAAAGATTCTTTTGCTTCATCAAGGACTCTTTGCCGGTAGTTGGTGAGGCTCTCCGTGATGAGGAATCCGGTTTTCCGCAGCCGCTTCTTATTTTTCCACACCAGGTCCCGATCGGCGTATGAAACAAATTTCACGATGGTGGGCCTGTGTCGATTGTGGCCGCGATTCCTTTGCCCAACTCGATGAGCCCTGTCGATGGATTGCACAGGAATTTTAATTCCAATTTTCGAGTCAAAAAAACCGGTAACATTTTTAATCGATACTTCTCATTCGTGCTCCGGGAGACCGTGAATAAGAAGGCAGTTTCTGCGGCTATACTGCTCTAAGGCATCCAACCGCTTCTCCTGCTCCTCCACTTGCTCGCGGAGCCTTCGTATCTCCATCACGGCCGTCTATATGTCTTCTTTGATGGAGGCCATCACCTTCTCCAGGACATCGTCAGGGTTTTTGGTGTCTTTCGGGCTCTACGTTTTCTTCAGTTGCTCTTTGATTGCAAGTGATATCTTCGGGGAGAGCAACTCTTCTACTTTCGAGACGATGGATGCAGCCTCATCGTCCACCTTGCGTGCCCTAGCCTTGGCCATCCTCCGGGTTGGGTTACCTGTTGGGGGTGAATGGGTTAGCTCTGAAAGAGAAAGCGATTAGTACATCCGAACACTACGGCGGTCGGAGAGAGACTGATATATTAGGGTCATTCCACGCCAATTCGATAAGAAAATCTGCAAAATTGACCCTTGAGAAAACCGATTTTGTACAATAGCAAATCGCTTTGATTTGATAAGAAGATGAAGACCCTCGAACCGTTTTGTAATTTACGAAATATTGCAATGTTTAAAAATTGAAATTCTACGAAAGTGCCTTCGCATTTGAGGCCATATCTCCGGTCATATAGAAGCTTAAAATACTCAATATAGCTAAATTTAAAGGTATTGCGTTAGATAAGATAAATGTAATTTTTTTATTCAAGCAATTTAATAAAGTTTATAACAATTTTAAATTTTCAAATCGATTTTTGACTATGTACATACCCTTCCGATTTCTCTCATTTTTTATATGTTGTACATACAACCCTCTTCTACAAATTTGAAAACATTGGTGAGTCTTATATTTCATTTAAGAAAGAAAAACATTTTTGAGTATAGGCGGTCCGCTCACCGCGCCGTCCTGCACGCGCGCCGAAGGCTCGGTAGTCTGTTTCCTCAGATCTCAGCACGCTTATTTCTCCATCCGCTTTCCACCTATTTTTACGATTTACCACCTTTTAATTCTCTTTACCCTTGCCGTTCGCCATTTGTTTCCCACTGAAGTAATCGCCGCTTTAGCATCCAGGATAAGCTACAGCATTTTTAACAGCGGAGGCGACAATAGGCCCACCAGCGCAGCGGCCGAGCTCGGGGGCCTCCAGTGCTACTTTCCTCTCGCCCCCAATCCCATTTTCCTCACATATATAAAATTATATATATATATATACGAGTAAAATGTTGCTTGCATACTGCAAGCAGATTGACAACACTAATTTCATATCGGCATTATATCGGGACGGTCCTCAAAAGAAAAAAAAAAGGATTGAAAATATTCTTAGAATTCGCTTCAATTTAATCGTCTGGCATTGAACCCGGGTCTTCCTGGTGAACTTACTATGCAGCATAACGGAAGATCAACATCTCTAACTATGTGTGAAAATTCAAGGAGAAATATTGACTGCAACTGCCTCAAACGACGTTCTACTTTTCACGAATGTAAATGACTCTCTGGATTCGAACCAAGGACGATTTGGAAATCTGAAACCTTTTTTTGAAATAAATCTATAATCTCTATCTATATGCAAAATTTCAGGTTTCTATATTATTGTGAAAGGGTTCAAAATAATTCTAAAAAATCGGATCAGTTACTGATTGTAGAGACGCCTGGTGTCGAACCCAGGACACATTGATAGCTGTATATGCACAGTTTGATTTTTATGGACTTTATCTTGTATCTTGCAAAGTTTGAAGTCGATAGCATGCCGGAAAGTACCTAAATAAAAAGTCCGTGGCACTTGTGGAACATGGTTAGAATTTTGATCGCCTATAAATGAATGAATGAATGAATGAATGAGTGTGTATATAGGTATATCCGGAGAAGCGTCTATATATAATAGATATATATATATATATATATATATATATATATATATATATATATACATATATACGAGTAAAATGTAGCTTGCATACTGCAAGCAGATCGACAACACTAATTTCATGTCGGCATCATATTGGGAAGGCCGCCAAAAGAAAAAATATTCTGATTATTCGCTGCAATTTATTCGTCCGGCATCGAACCCGGGTCTTTCTGTTGATACTTACTATGCAGAACAATAGAAGATCACCATCTCTAACTATCTGTGAAAATTCAAGCAGAAATATTATCTGCAACTGCTTCAAACGACGTCCTACTTTTCCCTTATATTTCTTATGAGAGAAAGGTAAATGTGCTCTGGCATCGAACCCAGGAATAGTACGGTCTTCTCAAAATTGTTTTCTCAAACCAATTTTAACCATACACCTCCCAGCCAAGCACGAACTTCCTATCATTTCGATAAGTGCATCAAAAAAATAATGAAATACTAACCCATTGTATTTTATACGGGAGACATATTTACTGCCCGGCATCGAACCCGGGTCTTTCTGGTGAAACTTCTTATGCAACATAATAGAAGATAATTATCTCTAACTATGTGCAAAAATTCTAGCAGAAATATTTGCTGTAACTGCCTCAATCGAAGTCTTACTTTTCCCTTATATTCCTTATGAGAGAAATGTTAATGTGCTCTGGCATCGAACCCAGGAATACTACGGTCTTATGAATTTTTTTTGCTTAAACCAATTCTTACCATACACTTTCCGGCTAAGCACGAACTTCCTATTATTTCGAGAAGTGCATCAAAAAAAATAATGAATAACAGCTCCCATGTATTTTAAAGGGCAGATCTTTGCATCGTCCTAGCATCGAACCCAGGATATTTATTGTGAAAGTCATTGATGTTTTCGAAAGACCAAAACCCTTAATATAGGCTCCTTGAGTTTTGATTCTCTACCTATCCGGAAAGTATTTTTTTTAATTCCCGAAAATCACGGCAATGCATTTAAACGGAAAAAATCGGGACTTTGGGGCCCTCTGGAATCGAACCTATGACACTGAGGATCAAAGTCGCTTTTTTCCTGGGGGTTTCACGTTATGGCCAATATGTCATAAAAATTTCAAGTCAATGACGCTTGCGGTTAAGCCTGTGAATTAGTATCCTATCTATATACCTATCTATTATATATAGATGCTTCTCCGGATTCATTCATGTATATACCTAGATAGATAGATAGGATACTAATTCACAGCCTAAACCACAAGCGTGATTGACTTGAAATTTTTACGACGTATTGGCCATAACGTGTAACCGCCAGAAAAAATGTAATTCTAAAGTCTAAGCATGTTCCACAAGTGCCACCGACTTGAAATTTTTACGACATATTGGCCATAACGTGTAACCTCCAGGAAAAAGCCGACATTGAACCTCGGTGCCATGGGTTCGATTCCAGAAGGCCCCAAAGTCGCGATTTTCCCCATAAGATTACATGGCGGGGATTTTCCAAAATTTTTTTGAGGCCCTTTCCGGAAAAGGAGAGAATTGAAATTCGAGGGACCGCTAGAAGCCGTGCATATCCAACGAAAATCAAAAAGACATCTTCAAATTTTGTCCATGGTTCGATGCTAGGTCGGTGCAAAAATCGGCCGTTTAAAATGCATTGCGGCGATTTTTAAGATTTTTTTTGGATCCTTTCCCGATAACATGGATACTTGAAACTCGGCACGTCGATAGATATCATGAATATATATCATAATTAAATTTTAGATGTTCGCTAATGGTCCTTGGTTCGATCCCAGAGGGCCATTTGCACTTCTCAATGCATTTCTTACGGAGATAACGGAAACAAAATTAAGGTACTTCCCGGCATGCTATCGACATCAAACTTTGCATGATAGAAAAGCCAGTCCTTACAAATCAAACTTTGCATTCACAGCTTACAGTATTTCCTGGCTTCGACACCAGGTGTCTCTGCATTCAGAAATTGATCCGATTTTTAGGAATTATTTTCAAACCTTTCCCAACAATATAGAAACTTGAAATTTAGCATATAGATAGAGATCATAAATAACTTTTAGAAACATGTTTTAGATTTCCAAGATCGTCCTTGGTTCGAATCCAGAGAGCCATTTACATTCGTGAAAATTAAAACGTCTTTTGAGGCAGTTGTAGCCAAATATTTCTGCTTGAATTTTCACACATAGTTAGAATCGGTGATCTTCTATTGTGCTGCATAGTAAGTTCACCAGAGAGACCCGGGTTCATTGCCAGACGATGAAATTTCAGCGAATTTGAAGAAATATTTCAATCCTTTTTTTTTTCTATTAAGGACCGACCCGATATGATGCCGATATAAAATTAGTGTTGTCGATCTGCTTGCAGTATGCAAGCTACATTTTACTCGTATAGCTATATAGCTATACGAGTAAAATGTAGCTTGCATACTACAAGCAGATCGGCAACACTAATTTCATGTCGGCATCATATCGGGAAGGCCGTCAAAAGAAAAAAAAATGGATTGAAAATATTCTGATTATTCGCTGCAATTGATTCGTCCGGCATCGAACCCGGGTCTTCCTGGTGATACTTACGATGCAGCACAATAGAAGATCACCATCTCTAACTATCTGTGAAAATTCAAGCAGAAATATTATTTGCAACTGCCTGAAACGACGTCCTACTTTTCCCTTATATTTCTTATGAGAGAAATGTTAATGTGCTCTGGCATCGAACCAAGGAATAGTACGGTCTTCTGAAAACTGTTTTCATAAACCAGTTTTAATCATACATCTTCCAGCCGAGCACGAAATTCCTATCATTTCGATAAGTGCATCAAAAAATAATGAAATACTAACCTTATGTATTTTAAACGGGAGACATATTTACCGCCCGGCATCGAACCCGGGTCTTTATGGGGAAACTTCCTATGCAACATAATAGAAGATATTAATCTTTAACTATGTGCTAAAATTCAAGCACAAATATTGGCTGCAACTGCCTCAATCGAAGTCTTACTTTTCCCTTATATTCCTTATGAGAGAAATGTTAATGTGCTCTGGCATCGAACCAAGGAATAGTACGGTCTTATGAAAATTTTTTTCTTAAACCAATTGTTACCTTACACTTTCCGTCTAAGCACGAACTTCCTATTATTTCGGGAAGTGCATCAAAAAAAATAATGAAAAACGGCTCCCATGTATTTTAAAGCGCAGATCTTTGCATCGTCATAGCATTGAACCCAG
This sequence comes from Sympetrum striolatum, assembly GCA_947579665.1. Lineage (NCBI taxonomy): Eukaryota > Metazoa > Arthropoda > Insecta > Odonata > Libellulidae > Sympetrum > Sympetrum striolatum. Next base: position 122,376,520 of record OX388341.1, read on the forward strand.
GATATTTTTTGTGAAAGTCATTGATGTTTTCGAAAGTCCAAGACCATAAATATAGGCACCTAGAGTTTTATTTCTCTACCTATCCGGAAAGTATTTTTTTTTAATTCCCGAAAATCACGGCAATGCATTTAAACGGGAAAATTCACCTCAAAATTTTAAGGGTCGACTTACATGCCGGCATATATGGTAATTAAATCTTTATTGTAACAATTCAGCAGAAAAATTCACATGACAAATTTTGACCAGTAAACATCATCTTCAACATTTATATACCCTGCAATCCTCCATATGGCATCTGCCAGGAGAAGATCTTCTTGAGGGCAGCACTTACTCAAGTACAAAAGAAGAAAGAATAGGAGGCAACAAAATGGTTATCTGTGAGTAAAAGGGTAGAATTTACAGAAAGCTATTGAACAGGAAGACACAAAATAAGGGAGGGAAAAGGACAATAGAAACCTTAGTTTGGTTTGATGAATTAATCAAATCTTTTGAAGTGTTATTTGGTCGAACTCCATATGCAATACAAACCGGAGGATTAGGAGAATCGTCTAAACCATCATCATGTTTTAAATGCTCTTTATTTTATTTGGTGAATTATCTAACCTTTTACGTTATACTCCGTGGAAACAGGGGTATTCGTGGAAGTATGCTAAAGAATTAGATCTTATCTAGGTTGACAGTCAGCGGAATTTGGTTAAGGCTGAGTGTATGTGCGCTTCTGGTGAGGGAGGGAAGTGTAAGCATATACAAGCCGTAATTCATTATTGCAATAATGATTCCGGGGAGAGAAAGACAAACCAAGCACAGGAATGGGGACGACCCTCAGTAAAAACTGCAGGTAATTAATTATCTTAGACATCATATGCTCGCTTGAGTTCTGAACAAATTTTATATAAAATAGTTTTTATTATTTACTTTGATGCACTTATCGAAATAATAGGAAGTTCTTGCTAAGATAGAAGATGTATATTAAGACTTGGTTTAAGAAAAATATACGGTTTGTGTTCGCGACGGGGGGATTGTTGAGAAAGAGAGACAGAACAAAAAGTTGGATCGTTTTTACGCGTTGTAATTTGATATGTGGCTTTGTTCAATTGAGATTAGGAAAGAAAGTTTATTGTTTCTTTTAAAACGAGTCTCACTTATCCACGAACCCATGGGTTACGTAACAGTATAATAAATCCTTGCACAATAGAAATAAAAGAATGTAAATGATTACGTTCTATGAAAGTTGAGTTATTAATTCTTTATTCAAAGATGATAAAAATTGCACTAATCTATAAACCTTATGGAGGAGTAAGAATTATATTAATATTTAAGATTTATTTTTATTTCCCTCGTCGTTGAGTGGTCAATAACGAGATTTCGCCAATTGTGCAAGTGCGAGTAGATGGTTCATCAGTATAAGCTCCTGAGCTGTTATACGTTCAGGAGATTAGAAGAGAGTACCGTTGAAAGGTAGAATTTTAATCTACTTTTATTTATCCTAAACCGTATCATGGTGTTGCAATCTTCAATGCCTATACTTACATTTTCTTTGTAAAGAGCCATGACTACTCCTATACATGTATGTGTCCTTGGGCAGTAATAAATTAATATTATTATTCACTACGTGAAACAACTTATACTCTGATGTGAGTCAACCAGACAGCGATTCAAAATTATATTTCTGTATATCCATGGGTTATTTACGAAAGCTCGACTTGTGTTACTTCATTTTGTTTTCCTCTTTCCTTTAGCGTATTTTTAAGTTGATAAACCAGTTTTTTAAACATGACAATTTCTTTTTTAATTTATGGCTGTTGTTTCATAATTCCTTCCTTCATTCATTATGATATTCATCTTTATCTTCCTTAAGTTGATGAAAATATATATTTTGTTTTTTTATATGAAAATAAGGAATCAAGGAGTAAGATTAGAAGTGTATTTAACGATATTTTCCATATTTTAGATTCTATAAGCAAATGTTTTCGGATAATTGAATTTTGTCTCTCCCGCGACGGTTCCAATTTATCGCTGCTCTACTGTCACATCGAGAATGAACTTCAGCGCCTTTTTTGTCACAACGCAGTTGAGCGGGCATACGGAAGGTTGTTGCTTACGACGAGTTGCTGCAAGTCTGACCATATGGTAATACTACTTTTAAGTTTTTTTATGCCGGTCGTAAATATCATTAAATATGTGTTTTATAGTACGTTATCGCGCTGTATAAGGTCTTCTGTTTTAAAGTCGTCATGATGTCTCATGTGCCGTTCATTACTGTGGGTAAATTCGGCAGCAATAGATAAAATAACTTTTAATTGTGAATAAATCATTTTTATGCAGTGCATTCGTGTGAATGAAGAACCGGGAATCTGAAGAATCTAGTAGTTTGTTGGCAAGCTTGCAATTTAAGCTATCTGTATTTCGGTGAGCATTTTTTGTTGTTTACTTTCCATAGGGGCTAGGTGAGCTTTTAGGGTGTCAGCTTTAAAATCTTATGTGAGAAAGTGAAGTGAATAGTGAAAGGTAGTGTTTTTCGCCAAATCCTACCAATATGAGTGTTTATAAATTAATACTTGGAATTTTATCTAACTCGACCGCAATTAATGCGTCGGAGAATACGTAAATTAGTCCTTAAAGATAAATTTAGTGAAATTCTTTATAGTTCACAGTCAATTAGTTATTTCTTAGCGATATGCTTTTATTGTTGCTCGTAATTTAAAAACAGCTAGTTCGAGTATGTTCTATTTATATTCATCTTCCAGCTTAGTTCATTGTATTTTGTTATAAAAGAAGTGATATTTCCATTTATCCGTTTAAAATAAAATTAATGAATAATGGCATAAGAGGGAATTTAAATCTAACCGGACGTCTTTTGATATTTTTGTGTTACTTGGCCTTACTACGCTTACTAACGCTTGAGCTTCCACAAATTTTATGAAGTTATTTTCACTTTATATTACGGACCTTAGGACTATTCTTTTAACCATTATTTAGACAACGGTTCAATGCTACGAAGCTTTTATGTGTTATAAGACAAAATAAATTCAAATAAGGCACATTAATTTGCAAACGAAGGAAGCTTTATTGTATTAACTATGGTTTTAATTATTTTTCGGGAAATTTTCAGTTTGATGTTGTAAGCCATTGTTGTATGCTTTTTAGATTTTTAAATATTCATGCTTATACAATAAAATTATTTCGGTCTCGTGAAAGTATTGGAAGTCTCTTAATAAATTGTTCCAGGAATTTTTTATGCTTTTAATTGCCATTAATAGATAGTTTCAGTATTATGATTTCATTTATTAATTTGTGCTTATTTGATTTTTATAGCCTTTTCAGTGAATTAATCGTTCATAGATTCAGTGCCCCCATTGTATCCCTCAAGACTTCTCTGGTTTTCTTTGTATTCAGTTATTGATTAAGTTTTCTTTGAGTTGGGAATTTGTCAAAAAATATATCAGTAGGAAACGATATACCTCTTTATTATTTGCGATCACATGGAAACTTGGGCAAAGTTACAAAAAACTAATGACCTTTAGGACTTGAGAAATATTATTCTATCGCAGAGATCAGTAGACATTTAGATATTTTTTAGAGTATTTCTTATTTTGTTTATTGTTAGCAATGAAACTTTATTCTCACTCTCTCACATTTTATCTCAGTTATCATTGCACTTGTTGAGTTTTTTTTGCAGTGCTTTTAAATTATCAATTCAATTTAGTGATTGTAATAAATAATTATGTATACTCCAGTAGAATAATTTAACATATCTTAACTTACATTCTTTAGCCATTTTTGTTACTGATTAGGCAGTGTTGCATTGAATTTAAATTACCAGGGTATGCTAATTAAATTTCCAATCATTTTCTGCATTGATGCACATAGAGATTCACATTTGGAATTCGAAATATTTTTATTAAATTTTACTTACTTTTGTTAGTTGAATTTAGGTTTGGTCGGTGATTTTTATTTCTATGTGGAACAAATGGATTTATATTACATTCTTGTCCATTGATTTAGAATAAAAAAGATATCATTTCATTTTCCTTGTTGGTTTTCTTGCTGACTAATGGTACTTAGAATGTTAGGTTTGGCATGGGAGTTTAATGATATAAATAAATACTACTTATTGGCTACAGTTTCTAGCGTATTTTCTGATATATTTATTTACTGCTATCTAGTAGTTAATGATAGCCAAAGAAGCAATCCATTTCAGAAATGGCATTTGCAACTTTTTCAGTTGACAATGGAATGCAATTTCAGAGCTTTTATTCTGTTATGGTAGCACTTAGGTTGAATTCTGTGGCTATGATGTTGGTGTTGAAGATAGTTGGGAATATAAAACATATTTGGCCGAATGTGTTGTTTTTGTTAGTTCAAAGTGGTTTCATTGACTACTTCTATCAAATAAATTTAATAATCAAGATTTCCCAGAGTTCTTAGCAACGTCTTGTTGTGATAGGATGGATAGAATCCAACTAATGGAAACTATAGTAGCTGTGGAAAAGATTTTGTTTTGTGGATTTAATGTCAATTTTAATTACTTTTTACAAAAATTTTCTGGAATTTATTTGCCGTTTGTTGATATCTTGCACTATGGTTGCATTCATAAATTTGTATCAATATCATTCCGTATCAATCAAGTATGGAGAATGATATAGTTATAATATAGAAAGTAATGGTCAAAATCATCTTATTACAAATTATGTTGCAGTGCAGATGGAAGTCTAGTGACAGCCAACTTATCTGATTTTCATTGACTTCTTAGTTATTTGAGCATTGATTTTAATCATTCATTGTTAGTTTCAGTGAATTGATTTACTGAAAGTATTCTGAATTATTTTCATTTATTTATTTTCTGATTTTCATAGATTTTTTTGGTGTATTCATCATTGTTTTTTTAATTTTTCTCTAGTTTCTTTCTATTTTTAATCAATTCACCGTTTATTGGTTACGGAGATTCCACAAAATAAAAAGTAACCTATTTCTCAATAGGAAGCTATGGACCTCTTTATGACTAGCAACTTCATGATCATCGAGGTAGAGTTCCCAAGGAACAAATGACCTCGAAGACCCTATAATCCCTGACAGAATAAATTTGTATTGCATTGTTCAGTTTATATATGGATATCAGACCATTTAATCAAATTTAATAACAAATTAAGCTTTGGCTGTGTTATAGATTAAGTCTAGTGGTGGATAGTATTTAACTAATAACAACCAGCATCTTCAGAAAGATTTTTTATTTTCTCTTTAGTTAGAATTAGCCTTTTTAACCCATTTCAATTGATAATCCAATGCAATTTGAATGCTTTTATTCTTTTATGGTAGCAGTGAGGTTGAATTGTGTTCCTGGTATTGAGCCTAGTTATGGAATATTTGACATTTTTGGCCAAATATATATTTTGTGGGAATAGAAAGTGGCCTTCACCTAAATTCATTATGAAGGTACATTTTAATAAAATTATTTAATGAAGATGGATAGTATTCTGCTAGTGGAAGCAAGAATCTTTGGAAAGATTTTTTATTTGAAACTATAACTTTTTCAGTTTATGATGCCACACATTTTAAAAACTTTTTAACTAAAATGGTAGCAGTAAAAATGAGTTATTTTTTGAGGGTTCTTGGTGTAGGTTGGGATTCAGTGATTTTTTGAAACAAATACATTTAAATATCATTATTTCCATGAGTTCTTTATTAAGTAATGTGGTGACTATATGAATAATATCCTGCAATTAGAAACAAGATCTTTGGAAAGACCTTTTTTGATGTTAATAACAACTTGTAACATTTTTAATTGACAGTGCACTGCAATTTCAAAGCTTTTATCCTATCATTGCGGCAGTGAAGTTGAATTGTTTTATGGGTTTTGGCTGAGGAGGAAGTTGTAGAATGTTGGACTTAGCGGCTTATTGTGCAATTATAGGGGTTTGGATGTGTTCTTGGTATCACTTCTTTAAACAGATTTGAATTTAATTATTTGTGTGTTCTTGAAGTAGCAACAAGCATATTTGGAGAGTTTTTTTCATTTTTGTTACATTTCATTAAGTAATGATGTTTATATCCTTATAGGTATGCATACATGGAAATGTATGATATTGAGGCTGATTCTCTGATTATTGGGATTTCAATGTGAATTTTGCTTCACTTAACTGTTCTTTGATAAGTTTATTGGTGATTAGATGGATTATCATTCTAGCAGAAGGTAGCACCTTTGAAATTCTTGATAACATTTTATGAGAACGAAACTCCACCATAGCAATACTTAATTTAAAATTGGGCTGGGACTTAATAAATATCTGTTGAGTCAACTAACTTGAAATTTTAACATCTGATTTGGTCATTAATTGTTAGTTAAATGGTAGCCAAAGAAGCAATCCTCTTTAGAATTGGTCTTTGAAACTGCATTGAATTGTCCATTGAAAAGTTACTATGGATTTATTTTGAATGCATTGAATTTGTTATATGGCTATTTTTGGCAAAATAGTCGCTTTTGAGAATAATCAGTGGGTTTTATTAGACATACATTTTAAAAAGATTATTTCCCTTTGTTCTTGATTGAGTTTAGTTGTGACAAGATGAATAATCTCCTGTTAGTAGAAAAATGCATTATTGTAAAGATTTTTCAATTTTAGTTACTTTTTAAAGTAATGTCGTTTGTTTGCTTATTCTACAGAATGCATACTAGGAATGAAGCCCTGACGAAGCAATGCTTGATCGAAAATTTAATTAATGATTCTTTATAGTTATTGTGAAGTTTGTTAGGTTTAACTCGGAAGCTTTATAACAAAAAGACTTGCATTAATGAAAAGTTAACTTAAATTGTTGAATATAATTGCCAAGTATTGGTTATAAGTGATGGTTAAAGTAACTTTCTTTTTATGAATCTACCTTCGAAAAAACTTGAGATGGAATAATAAATATAAATGAGTTGTATTCAAATAGTTTTTAGTTTACTATTTTTCTGCTGTTTAGTTTTATGCAAATAGTGGAATGAATTAATTATCAAAGTATTTCCTTGAAAATTTTGATATTTTAATAAAATGTGCGATGGAATTTGCAATCTAAATTAAATTAATCAATATTTAAGTCATAAATTGTGTAAGAACAGGATAAGATGAGGCTAGAAATATTCATAAAATGAATTTTAAATAATATCTATTATTTTAAATTTGTACATCATAATTTGTTGGGTAAGTATTACAATGAATCTAAGAGTTTCTAGAAATTGTGAAGTTCAGCTGGCTTTTGTTGATTCAAAGTGGAAATGAAGTTGAAAATTTTCAAAATAATAATGGCTGTTTGAAACTTCTGATTCCCTGTCGTGTATATTTTTTTCCTTTCTGTCACAATACTATTATATTATGAATGGCTACTGTGGAGTTAATTTGTATTTTCAAATTATTTCAAGTTTTTGATTTTTTATTTTCGGGACTGATGAAAAATTACTTCAAAGTAGCCAAAAATCAATCTGTAATTGTTCCAACAGTCTTTACCTGTAATTAGCAGATCTTAAATAATTTTGATATGAACAATTTTCTGAGATAACTTCATGTACTTAGGTTTTAAATTTTCACACAAACTAAATTCAAACTTATGAAATTCATTTCATTAAATTTTATTAATCTCTGTTGAGATAATTTTAATTTACACGAAGAAATAAAGAAGTTATTTTTTTAGCTAGGTTTTATTTAGCATTCTAAATTTCAGTCTTGAAATATTTATTTTATTTTGTGAAATCAGATGTTAAGTTTCATTGATCATCGAAAATAAATTGATTTATTTAATGTTATTGATTGATGAACTGTTTTAAACAATTCTTTTATGTAATTATTTAAAATCACAATAAAAATTTTAAATTAGGTTGTATAATTTTTGACTTTATTGCAGGTGGAGTTATTCAATGTCCAGAGCAGTGAAATTTTTCCAGATTTTAAACATGGGAAAATAATTAAAGTCCAGAAATATTTACAAATACCAACAAATACAAACTAGTCAACTTTACTAAGGTAAATAAGTTTCATACTCAATTGATCGTTACGCTATTGTTTTTACGGTGGCGCGATGGTCGACCGCCTCATTATTCTGTCAGCACGAGAATTCGAGGATGTGCGTATTATATATGTATATAAGTTTTTCTAACCTCTGAAATCATCGAAAATTTTAAAATATCATAGATGCAAATAACAAGTTAACTATTACTGCCGAAATTATCTGTATTTATTAATGTCATGTCAGCTCGTCCTTGTTGGAGCTCATTTCGAGTGATAGTTCCTCAGAAAGTACGCCATTGCAATTGAGATTATTAGGTGTAATACCGTAATTTATTACCTTTTAAATGTGATGCATAGATTTCTAGCCTTTCATTAAATTATCCATCTTAATATGCACACGTGTCCATACTTGGAAAATTTCATCATTATTTGACGTAATGACATAAGTTAAACAGAAGCAATTCGTGAAATTATACCAAAAAATTATTTAGAGTGGCCCATTATGTCATGAAATTAGTTATTTAATTATTTTTTCTAGATTCTAGAGGACCACATGTTGGAAAGCTAACGTGGATATCATCCTTGCCAAGAGAGGACCAGGATTATACTTCAACAAGAGAGAGTGGGTAAAAAAGTAATTCTCCCAAACTGTCCTCATCGAGAATTTTACCGGGGATGTTTATGGCATCATTGCAGGATGGTTTCCTATGGGAAACTAAAATTTAACATTACTCGACTAGCTGTTTGTCAACATGGTCAGGAATTACTGCCATAGTTGTTCCATTAATATTTTTCTGTGCGGCGCAGAGGTTCAAGTCTCCCGAGGATGGTCTAATCTTCCTTGAGGCGCACGAGTGCTACCTAAAGATGGGGAATTCACTAACTTTTCACGAGGTCAGGCACCTATTGTGCTGCTATAGGAAAGTTTTACGTCCTGAAGCTAGGAAGAGAGTTCGCTGCCATTTCTCCTATTCACGGCACAAAGGTAAACATCGCCTTCCCTTTCTTTTTCTTCAATCTTCCTATTATTTACCATGACAAATCCGCATTTCTTAAATATTTCTTCCACTAACTTAATTTTTGGGCTTTATTTTCTCTAGGTACTTGGCTCGGTGGCGCTCGCCTCTCTGCGGAGAAGTCGGTGCTTCTGGTGAACGCTTCCCTGAATGACGTTCTGTCATTGAACTTCGCCATGGAAAACATTGGAGTTAGTAGACAAGCATTCGTGGACTGGTGCATCTTCGTCTTTGAGGTATGCGTCGAAAACGTATTTTCCAAAGGTATTCTGGCCAAACTGTCCTCATCGAGAATTTTACCGAGCAGCCCTTTGCGTTATAGTGAAGTGACTGTGAATACACCACCAAAACTATAGTGTCCTATGTGATATCAAGCAAACTTCGTCGACGGCCCTGGTCAATTGGTCACATGTCAAAAGTGAGTTGCTGTTTTCTGAGTCAAATCTTAATTATTTGTCCATTTAATTTGAGTGTCTTTAATTAACGCTATTATTTCCAGTGAAAAACACATCTCTAAGGAATTTTGACCTGAATATTTCGTTTACGTAGGCCATTAATTCGTCTTTTAGTATATCGTCATTTTTTTCTGTTCTACTTTCTGTTAATTTTCACCTACTACGTTTACGTGACAACCATGTTGTGTATAATTGAGCCTTTGAATTGTAGTCAATTGTTTAAACTTTCCAAGTCAATGCTACGTCTGTTCGATAATCTTGGTAACTGTTCGCAAAGAAGTATTTTCCTTTTGAAAGTCAGTCTATCTACTGTATGTTAATGATTTAATTTACTCGAAATGCTATCATTACCTTGATTAATAAGGTATCAGTAAAGCTGATTCGTTTAGCTAACCAGTAGCTTTACAAATCATTACAGATCTTTCTATAGATCTTTAATAATATTTACCTTTCCAATGCATCGTGATGACATACTTTAATCCCTTTCCTTTTATATCTCTAAAATTAAGCATTTTTGGAAATTTCATAATAATGTAGACTTTCAACTTCTTTTACGAATTTATCAAGCCGTACTGAATTGCTGTTTATTTTCAATCCAATTTTAGCATTTTTATGTTGTTCGCAAGCTTGTGCTTGCTATTAATAACTTTCTGTTGTCTATTGACTATTTGGATTTTGAAAGCGATGCCTCTCTAATGTCTTAGTATTATCCCCTAATATTTTTAATGCTATAATTATTCTGTTTATGAACTTTTTATTATTACCATAGTTTATGGATTTTAAGGATAATCTGATGAAGTATCATTTGATTACATTCTTGCCGTCTTCATGTAATAACCTTACTTTGCTAAATATTTGGGTTCCATGTAGTCTGATAGGTCCTCTTGAAGTTAAAATTTTGTTTAGAGATGTGTTTTTTGTTTAATAAAGTTTTGTTGTTTTTTATACAGAAAATTTAATAATGACATGAGAATTTCTTAAGCCATAGAACAGTGGATGCTATAGTTTTCCTTTAGGTTATTTTGTAAATTTTGTGGAATTTATTATTTTTTGGCAGTTAAGACAGAATTGTAAGCACACATAGACAGTTGAGTTTTAATGTTTTAGCAGTCAATAGTTAGATTGAATGTATAGTATTTTTAGAAATTAGTTGTTAGTTAAGTAAACAAACAAAGACAGCCTATGTCTCTTTAATATAAAATTCTTTACTACCTTATACATATATTTGGTTGAATATTTTTTGTGTAGTTTATTTTTGGAGGAATGCGCAAATATTTTACCAGCTCAGAACATATTGCCTTATACTAATGGACTTTAAATTTTGTAGCATGGAAAATAATTCAAATAATGCTATTTGCATGGAAATTTTATCAAACTTTTTCATTGCCAGAACTTTGAATTATCTTAAGGAATTAAAGGAGGATACGACTTAGAAAGTCTTGGTCTATTCCCCAGTGGGATTGCTAATCATTATCAATAACTGTATTATTATTTCAATGAATCATATCATGTTATTGTTTGAAAGCATGCATTAATAAATTATCTGATCATTTGATAATAATAAAATAAAATCAACTAAAAATAATATTATCGGAATATTTACTCATAATTCTAAAGCATGATTATTTTCTATTATATTCTAAAGAGAGTTAAATCTTTAATTTGACATAATATTGGCTCAAATACTTTATAATGAGGTCCATGTGAGTGAAATAAAATTTTAGGGCAAGATTTGTTTAGGTTCATTTGATTTTTAACTGTGAAAGATTAGTTCTTTGGATGTTTAGAATCGAATTCGAATTTTAAAATCATAATTTAAGGATTTTGCTTGATGTGAAATGACAAAGTTCTAGTGACAAAGCTTGTAGATATGGATATTAGTTTAACTTGGAATACTATGGGATGTGAGATAAGGCATTTATGAAGAATGGTTGAGCAATTGTTTAGCTAGAATCAGCTTCTTGGTGAAAATTTGGGTGAAATATTTGCATTACAAGCTTACTCTCTTCAAATTTTTAAGAAACTTCCTTGAACAACCTGAAACTCCTCACAATCAGTGGTTCTGCTGTTCTATGGCTTTTGAAATTTTCATGCTATTAGGATTATAAATGTTTTGGAAACAGCAATAACAGTGAACAATGTATTACCTTCTTTTAAGCTGATACGGTGAAACCTTTTGCTGCAGAATACTTAGGCACACCATTTTGTCATTTTTAATTAATTATTGACATGGGAGATTTACTTATTTGTCTCACTTGTAACTAGTGACCCAGATAGCTAGAATCGAATTTACATATATAAAGGTGAATGAGCCTTCATTCAACTTATTGTTTTGTTGACTGTTGGAAAGCTAAAGCACAGATCTCTTTGTTGCTGATGAGAATAGGGAGAAAGCATGATTCTTAAGTTCTGAGAATGGCTTTCACTTCAATTTTTCATTGATGGATGTGTAACAGACGAAATATAGTATTTTTGATTTCAAACTCAGGGAATTACTTTTGTTTAAACATTTGTTAAACAGTTTTTTCAATTGATATTTTGCCATGATGTTTCTCTCAGATCTTAGAGATAATTCTTGTAGATCTTAAATTTATGATGACATATTGCTTGATTAATTTACTTGCGGTGCAAGGTTATGTTCATGTAATACCCGGATTAACTGATAGAAAAAAGACATACTTCTTGTACCTATTTTTAAATTCTGAGAATGTTTTCACCTCAATTATTCTTTTGTAGAAAGGAAATATGATAGATTAAATAAAGTATTTCAGTTCTTAAACAGGTCCATCACATGTTAGATATTCATTACAGTAATGCAGTTTGCGATTAGTTTCCCCATTCATTCACACTTGCAGTTGATATTTTGACATCCAGTTTACTAAAATCTTTGAGATACTTCGAATATATATTTTTGCGATTATGATGATGATGATGCATTGGCTAAGATATATAATTACAGCTCAATTTCACATTTAATTTAGAGATTAGAATTGAGTCTTCATCAACCAATTTTGTTCTTACTGTAAAAATTCTTGTGTTGCATCTAAAATTTCAATTGCTTGACTAACTCAGCTTCTTGATAATTTAATTATTTTAAAAATGCGTTAGATTTTCATTGTGATAATGCAGTTTGCATAGTAGTCTGTTCTTCTATTCATGTTTACAATTGAAAATGCCTCTCCACATTTTGTCATATAATCTTACTGAATTACTTTTGACGTTATGATAACACTTCATTTGATTAATTAGCTTACAATTAAATGTTACGTTTAATTTCAATGTTAGAATTGATTGTTAATGTTAAGAATATTGCAAAACCATAATTGTTCATTTTCAGATCACTCTGAAATTATAGCCTACCATTGCAATTGCTTGAAGCCCTCTACTTTATATATTAAAGGTATAGAAACCTATTGGTAGGTCATTTGTCAATTAATATTGGGCAAAAGACAAAGAAAGTATAGGAGAATTCTTGATCAGAATGTTCATAGAATATTATCGGCTTAGAAAGAGGTTTTGCTGTATCATGACTTCTCTTTAAAGACATTTGTGTGTCATATCAATTTATTGCTAATACCTGGCTTTATAAATGCATATATTATCTGGGGGTTTGCTTTCTTGGCTTGAAATTCATTTCTCACATTCAACTAAAATGTAGGTACTAGGAGGGATACTACTGTAATTTACTGTAATTTGAGTGAGTGTACAAATTATAGGTCTTTTGATATTTTTTTAAACAAGCTTTGAAAGTTTAAGAAAAGATTGATGCTAAATCTAGTGCATATACTGGCAAAAAAGCCAGTGCGATAGACGGACACCCGTTTGGATGGCAATGAAATTATTTCCGATACTCCGTCCGCCGACGTAGGAGATCAGAATAATTGGTGCCAAGTGGTAAGCGAAAGGTCCCCTCCGGTGATACGTACAGTGGCCACGTTTCTTCACCACTTATGTCGGCAAATTCGTCTCGCTCGAGAGACGAAGAAGAAATCCCCCTTCAAATAATAAGGTCAAAAATACCTCAAATTTATCTTAACGACTCTAAAAACTGGGTACAACTTTTTCGTTAGATGTGCAGCTTCAAGCGAATGGCGCAATTGTTCGGGAGACTAGTTATTGTTAATTGTACTCCGGTGAAAGACTTAAAGAATTTTTAATCAATGACAAAATTGAATTTTTTACTTATCGATTCACCTACGAGAAGAAGAGTAATTTTATCATAAGAAACCTCCCGATCGATATTTTAACAGGTGACACCAACGACTCCCTCCGGGACGATAACATTATTTGCAGTAGAATATCGTAATTGAGGAGTTCGCGTCCAACCAAAAAAGATTTTGAACAAAGTCAGTTCCCTTACGGCCTCTTCCATCATTTCGAGCTTGTTAATAAAGAAATGATAAATTCTTAAATGTCCGATGTGTATGCGGCTTTAAAATGGAAAAATTCAAGCCCCTTAAAGCCCCGCAATGTCACACCTGCCAACAATTCGGGCATGTTGATAAAGCAAATTGCAGCCCAAATGTGTAAAGTGCGGTTTTAACCATTTAACTCGTGACTGTTCGAAAACCTTAAATGAACCAGCTATATGCGCACATTGTTCACCCCGCAAGTTATAGAGGATGTCCAAAATTGAAGGACAAAATCAAGATCTTGAAAGAAAAAGCTCGGCTACGATTTGATCCAAAGGTAGGGAACGAACCTTCAGTTTGTCTCGACTTAGAGGATAACAATAACTTCCCAACGATTAGGAATGGCAAACAACCACTATCGGCAAACAAACAACTTTCCTTCGCGCAAGTCGCAGCCAACGCGATCACGTTAGAAATGAATAAGATGAAAGAAAATCTTTCCAAGTCAAACATGGACGAGCAAACCGCAAATAACCCGTTCGACTCACGCCGCTTCACTCGCCCCGCCGCCACTCCCGCCGCCGACTGGCGATCTTCTTTCCAGAAATGGATGTTAAATCTTGTTACCCTCTCGGAGTAAAATTCTACCACGAAAGAAAATTTAATTGAGTGCATTTTAGACTCGACACGAAATTTCATTGATGGATCTCTTAACGTTTTTGAGTGGAATGCTAACGGAATTTAAAAAAACTTGACTGAGTTACATAATGTACTTGTTAATAAAATCATTGATATTGCTTTGATCGCTGAGACACACCTGGTCGCCGATATATCCATCGATTTTCCACTGTGTCAGGCGATACAATTCTAGGAAAATAGGGGGTGTTTGCTTTATGTTTCTAAAAGATTAAAAACAATCAATGTTCCGAAATTTAAAAATCTCGAAGCAATAGGTATTACGATCAAGGGCGAACGGAACCTAATTTACTTTATTGCGGCGTACAATTCGCAAAAATATCCTAAAATCGTTTTTTTTCAAAACGTTTTAAAAAATTCTCGAACTCAAGAACTATTCTATGAGGCGATTTAAAATGCAAAAAAATAAAGCATTGGGATGTCGGACCAATAACGGAGAAATCTTCTTGAGTGTATGGCGCAATTCCGCTTTCAAATTCATGCTCCCAATCAATTCACACATATCGTTAAAAATCACCCAGAATGAAATGACATTCTCGACTTATTTTTAACCTCATTTGAGACGAAGCAGATTGATTGTTTTTAATGTCCTCGACTCAGACCATCTTCCGATCTTCGCGCATTTTCCCGTAGACCTTGGCGATGTTTTTACCGAAATTTTTAGAATCCTCTTTAGGGATCGTTTTAAGTCTCCTCTTGATCTTTTAAAATTCGACGAGACAAAAGATTTCACCGATCATGACGAAATCGATTCGGAAATTTTTACTTTGACGAAGCCCATGAATGTAGCTTTCGTAAAAAGTTTAAAAATTAAAAAGAAATTGCCGCAGGGCCACGTCAATCTCCCGGGAATCATTTTAGACAAGATTGCAACTCGCGACAGAGTTAGAAAATTATTCCAAAGAACCGGGAATATGACATATGACAAATTATAACGACATCTTCGCTCGGAAATGCAAAAAGAGATTAAAAAATTTTAAAATGGTAAAATCGAACGAGAGATTGACGAACTGGGCTCAAACGACCCTAAAAAAAGAGCCCTTTGGAAATTCATTTGCAAAATCAAAGGGAAAAATCAAGGAATAAATGTTCCGATAAAATCAGAGAATGGTAATTTTATTATTTCGGACTAAAAAAAAATGTACTTTTTGGCGATCTTTTAAAACTTTTACTCCTTTTGACTCCTTTCCCAAAAGGCCACGGGCCGCCACCCCGCGCATTTGGCAACACCGCCGATGTCTCAGCGGCCCGCCGGACCCTGACGGAAAATTTCATTGAAAGTGTTAATGAGTCGGTCACATCCCTCGCCTTCGCTCCGGTGTCGGAGCCGACCTTGACGTCTGTTGACGAATTGAAAAACGTAATAAGAAACTTGAAGACAAACAAAGCCCCAGGTCGGGATGGAATCACAGCGAAAATGGTCCTTTCCAAATAACATTCTGTCAGCCATTGTTAAAATTTTTAACTCTTTAATGACTCTTGGATATTTTCCCAAAGAATGGAAAACTGCAAAAATTGATACCGAAGCCAGGAAAGGACAACTCAGACTCTCGCCCAATAAGTCTCTTGGCAATTCTTGGCAAGTGCTTAGAAAAAAGTTCTACTCAATCGACTCAACGAACATATCGCGCTTTTTAATCTTATACCCGAATTCCAGGCAGGGCTTAGGACAGGTCTCGGAAAATTGACAGAGGATATCGTCCATGGTTTGAACTCGAAACAATCAGCGACCGCCTGCTTTTCAGATTTTCAAAGTTCATTCGACAAGGTTTGGCACTACTGCTTTATTTTCAAATTAATTGACTGTGGTTTTCCCTTCTATCTTATTAAATGGATTGACTCTTTCCCGGTACGATAAGCCTAGACTCCAAGAAATAAATGGCTACAGTATTATATCTAAAGTATGATTAATTCACCGCTAAGAAAGCCTATATTTATCTCTACGAGTATTTGAGTGCCACCATGGAAAGATTGCTGTAACGCTACATATACTATTCTATCTTGTACGAAAACTCAGAGGGAGCGGGGCTAAGCAGGATGGATTAGAATTCAAATTTAAGCTGTAGATATGGCGGCGTCTGATTGGATATATGTGCAATATTGTGACTCGGCCAACGGAAGCTACTGCGATGTATCGGTGGAGTTCGTTAAGAACTCCCCGGAGGTCTCTCGCAGGGGAACCGTCAAAGCACAGCATGCTGATGCGGCGAAAATCGGGTTTCATTTGGAATCCTCCCATGCATCAATTAACCGCTCTCTCGTTGCCTAGGATTTAGCTCACGGGAGATAGGAATACATTTCAGGAAAAGTACACAAAATAGATCAGCCTCTTTGAGATGACCTTGCGATGGTCATCGAGTTACTGTTTAACATTTTACAAAATAGTAAATCAAGATCATTTATTCCTGATATAAAGGAAAGACACAATCAACATTGTTTAGTTCATTATAATGGCTTACTTTAGAATGTATTATTAGATGATTTTATTATTACCTTAAGGCCACAAGTAACCTCGGTCATTTGTTGCGGTCTTTTTTTACCTCCTGAACCTAATATCTAAAATTGAAGTTTTATTTTCCAATCCTGCTAGTGACGCCAAGTGGAAAATATTCTCTTTTAGTTTATTTAGCGAATGATTTCCATCTCTCATATTAAATTACGATGTTTTGGTGTTTGAATGTAGAAAACGCAGCGGCAAAATTACATTTTAGTTTCACATGTGGTTTATCTTAAGTAACTTATCTCTCATAAGGAATATAATGGAAAAGTAGGACGTCGTTTGAGGCAGTTGCAACCAATATTTCTGCTTGAATCTGCTTACATAGTTAGAGATGGTGATTTTCTGTTGTGCTGCATAGAAAGTTATGCCAGAAAGGCCCGGGTTCGATGCCGGGCGGTCAATATGTCTCCAGTTTAAAATACATTGGATTAGTATTTCAATATTTTTTGATGCACTTATCGAAATGATAGGAAGTTCGTGCTTGGCTTGAAGATGTAAGGTAAGAATTGGTTTATAAAAAAAAAATTCATAATACCGTACTATTCCTGGGTTCGATGCCAGAGCACATTAACATTTCTCTCATAAAAAATATAAGGGAAAAGTAAGACGTCGTTTGAGGAAGTTGCAGCTAATCTTTCTGCTTGAATTTTCATACATAGTTAGAGATGGTGATCTTCTGTTGTTTAGTATTGGGGTACAAGTCAGCTCCATAATACACTTACTTTCTGCAAAGAATGTTCTTCGTTGGTTTTGAGTGATACATATATAGAATACGAGTAAAATGTAGCTTGCATACTGCAAGCAGATCGACAACACTAATTTTATATCGGCATTATATCGGGACGGTCCTAAAAAGAAAAAAAGGATAGGGTATAATATTGAAATTCGCTGCAATTTAATCGTCTGGCATCGAACCCGGGTCTTCCTGGTTAGCTTACTATGCAGCAAAACAGAAGATCACCATCTCTAACTATGTGTGGAAATTCAATTAGAAATATTGGCTGCAACCGCCTAAAACGACGACTTACTTTTCCCTTATATTCCTTATGAGAGAAATTTTAACGTGCTCTGGCATCGAACCCAGGAACAGCATTGTCGTATCTAATTTGTTTTCTTAAGCCGAGTCTTAATATACATCTTGTAGCAAAGCAAGAAATTCCTATTATTTCGATAAGTACAACAAAATAAATAATGAAAACTAACTCAATATATTACAAATGGGGGATATACATACCGTCTGGCTTCGAACCCGGGTCTTTCTGGTAATACATTCTATGCAGCATTAAAGAAGATCACCACCTTTAACCATGTGTGAAAATTCAGGCAGAAATATTGGTTCCAACTGCCTCAAACGACGTCCTACTTTTCCCTTATATTCCTTATGAGAGAAATTTTAATGTGCCCCGGCATCGAACCCAGGAACAGTTCCGTCTTATCAATATTTTTTCTTAAACTTATTTTTACCATACATCTTCCAGCAAAGAACAAACTTCCTATCATTTCGATAAGTGCATCAAAAAAAATAATGAAAAACAGCTCCCATGTATTTTAAAGGGCAGATCTTTGCATCGTCCTAGCATCGAACCCAGGATATTTTTTGTGAAAATCATTGATGTTTTCAAAAGACCAAGACCATAAATATAGGCTCCTTGAGTTTTATTTCTCTACCTCTCCGGAAAGTATTTTTTTTAATTCCCAAAAATCACGGCAATGCATTTAAACGGGAAAAATCGGGACTTTGGGGCCCTCTGGAATCGAACCTATGACACTGAGGATCAAAGTCTCTTTTTTCCTGGGGGTTTCACGTTATGGCCAATATGTCATAAAAATTTCAAGTCAATGACGCTTGCGGTTAAGCCTGTGAATTAGTATCCTATCTATATACCTATATAGCTATATAGCTATATATATGAATGAATCCGGAGAAGCATCTATATATAAAACGAGTAAAATGTAGCTTGCATACTGCAAGCAGATCGACAACAATAATTTCATGTCGGCATCATCTCGGGACGGCCCTCAAAAGAAAAAAAAAAAGGTATTGAAAATATTCTTAAAATTCGCTGCAATTTAATTGTCTGGCATCGAACCCGGGTCTTCCTGGTAGGGCTTACTATGTAGCACAACAGAAAATCACCATCTCTTACTATGTGTGAAAATTCAAGCAGAAATATTGGCTACAACTGCCTCAAACGACGTTCTACTTTGCAGGAATGTAAATAGCTCTCTGGATTCGAACCAAGGACGATCTTGGAAATATAAAATATGTTCATGATATTTAATTATGATCTCTATCTATTTGCCGAATTTCAAGTTTCTATATTATTGGGATAGGGCTCAAAATAATTATTAAAAATCGGATCAACTACTGATATAAGAGACGCCTGGTGTCGAACTCAGGAAATATATTTACGCTGTGAATGCACAGTATGATTTTAAAGGACTTGATCTTATTTTGTGCAAGTTTGAAATCGATATCATGCCGGGAAGTACCTAAAATTTGTCTCCGTTATCTCCATAAGAAATGCATTGAGGAATGTAAATGGCCCTCTGGGATCGAACCAAGGACCATCAGCGAATACAAAAAATTTGATTATGAAATAAATTTATGATCTCCAACCTCATGCCGAATTTCAAGTATCCATGCCATCGGGAAAGGGTCCAAAAAAAATCATAAAAATCGCCACAATGCTTTTTAAACGGCCGATTTTTACCTCGACCTAGCATCGAACTTAGGATATTTTCCGTAAAACTCATTTATGATTTCGATAGATCATTACCATATATATAGGCTCCTTGAGTTTTATTTCTCTACCTATCCGGAAAGTATTTTTTTTTTATTCCCGAAAATCAAAGCAATGCATTTAAACGGGAAAAATCGAGACTTTGGGGCCCTCTGGAATCGAACCCATGATACTGAGTATCAAAGTCGCTTTTTTCCTGGGGGTTTCACGTTATGGCCAATACGTGGTAAAAATTTCGAGTCAATGACACCAGTAGTTTAGCCTGTGAATTAGTATCCTATCTGGGTATCTGGGTATCTGGGTATCTGGGTATATCATGAATGAATCCGGAGAAGCATCTATATATAATAGATATATATCTGTTATTTGTGTTTAATCATTGTTTCCGAGAATCATTTTTCCCTTTCAGAAAATGTCTCCTAAAAGGTGGTGCTGCTTATCCTAATGTGATCATCGAATATATTTTATAATCCTTAAGTCTTTTTTGTCATCATCGAAGAAAGTATTCATTCAAAGGATATGAGATTAAATCTTTTGGTGAATTTGTAGACTTGATTATAATTTCATTTACTTTGTTCACTGGTTTGGAAAAAATCTAGGCTGGAAGCAGCTATCTACCAAAAATTATGAGGCAAGTGTTACGATCAAGACTGTATTAAGAGTAATTATCAATTTGCATTTCCCCGTTGAGAATCAACGGGCACTTCTGCTAGTTTATAATAATTCAAAAGAGTCTAAAGAGAGAATTGTTTTGCGGTTAAGCTTATTTGAATGAAAGTACGCTATAAAATGAGATGCACGTTTCTTATTTTCATTTTCCGACGAAGAATAAAAGTAGATACATTCAATTTCGTGCGTGAGATAACATTTGGAGACCTTAAGGAATAAGAAAGTGTTCTTATAAGAAGAAAAGAGGCTAAGATATCAAATAAATTATATAAAAAAAATCGATGAGTACTGTTCGACATCAGGGTTTTCAAGAAAGGGAGAGTAGCATTTTCATGACAAAAATAAACACAAATCGTAGGTGAAAAATTTTGGAAAAATTGTCATTTTTCATGATACACTGATAATATTTATGCACGTATAAAATCACGAAAAAAATGTTCATTCATTTATTTCAGTACTAACCTTTCTATAGCTTGGTTTCAAATACGCCTCATTTAAATCTCTTTCCTATTTCTGGCGGAAAACCTTTATTATCAGCATTAAAAATACCAACTTTATAAAAATTTAATAAAGAAGTATGTTTTCAAAAGCCCCATTCCGTGCCACAGGGTGAACCTTGGCGGGCCGTACGTTCTGTTGTCCTTATAGTGAGGTTGGGTTGTCCTTGAGAGTCTTATTTAAAATTTGATGATGCATATTGAAGGGGTCGCATACAGAAGTAGCAAATACGGCTATAACAAACCTCCTGTGTATACAAATTAGCCAATAATCACGTATCCCCAGTTCACTTCCCGTTTATTTATTCTGTAAAACTCCCCAACCACAAAGGCTTTGATTCAATTCCTCCGGTTCTTATAGAACTAGCATTCATTTCAAATCCGTATTCCCACTATATCTGCATTAATAATACAGTTCAACTTTGACAAATCTAATCTAAGCTGTATTGACACAATAATTTTGTAAAGAATTTGAATTTTTATTTTCTCTTAAACCATTACATAATTAAAGTTTATAGTTATAATGGTATATTCATCCCTGAGTGTTTATTCAAATTATTACTGCGTGTCAATGTACTATATGTAGTACAAGCAATTGTATTCCTTAATTCATGATTTATAAATTTATGAGTAATTTTTAGTGTACCAATTTCAAAGAAAAAATATTTCCTAAATATGTATCCATGTTAAATAACCTCTTCTGGCGATGCCAGAAAAAAATCTTAAATAATTCCCAAAGTAAAAAAATCAAAATAAATCTCAAACTATCGCAAGAATAACTAAAAATTGTTTATCGTAACTCTCATTCCTATAATACTCCTAAAGTGTCTCTTCATTTTCTTTCCGCCTTAAAACTGTTCCTGTCACATTATCGTCGTTTGTTATTGTGGCTCTCCGTTTTCCTCTTGTTACGAATTCATAATCCGGAACCTTTTTCACTTAAGATGAATGGAATGTATTTACTCAGCAAGCATCCTCGTAAACTGCATTGTACTTGCTGTAATCGAGCTTCTATGAATGGCCTTCATAACGGCCGGTCATACCCGGCAAATACTATTCTTGCCTCAGAATACCTTGGGAATGGCGTTCACTCTCGAGAAATTGCCAACAAGAATTTCGGCATTCAGTTTGTCTTTTGAGACAAACTGAATGTTCTTTCGAGTGGTTGCAGCGTAGGTTCGACGTCCACGACCACAGGGAAAATATTGTCTCGGATATCGGTCCTAAAAAGTGCGAAAGTTGTAGGATTCAAGTAGTGTAGTTATAATAGTAAAGTAGGTTATTAGCTAGAGGGCTGTTTTAAACCACCAATTACCGCCAAAAGATTCGGAGAAGGAGCGAGGCTTAGTAAACAAGACGAGTGGCTACCAATAGACAAATTAATTATTGTCAAGGATACAACTGGAGCAGCAATACAGCAGTATTGTACGTGTCTTAATAATGCCATGAAAGGAAAAATTGTACGTCCAGAGTGATATGACGCCCACCTGTGGAACATTTTCAATAGTTTTTGAAGGAGAATTGAACTGCCATTACGGAAACAGAAGATAAGGGCTGCCAGTCAAAATATCTGAGACCCGCGCTAAATTTTTTTTTGGTTTACGTTGAGGAAATGTGCCCGGTAGTGGAAAATAACCTAGAATTCCTCTCCTTGGCCCTGCTTTCATTCTAATGTGGTAGTGAATTTTCTAATATTGGAAGGGAAATATTACGTCATATGTTGTGGAGCGTGTGTATGTCGAGAGAGTGAAAAAGTATTCTATTATCGACTCCTATTTTACTGTTTTCTTCGGAAGTGACATTCGTAAGAAGCGCGACCTTTGGTTGTGTTTGCAACAAAGGATTGCATTATGTCCGAAGGTATGGATGTAATTCATGATATTGTTCAATTAAGTAATTATTTATTTCAACTAACTGATAAACGGATTTGAGTTCTTGGTTCTGGTTTGGTTACTATTAACTTATTATTTATTTCAACTAACTAATTAATCGATTCAATTAACTGTTTCATTACGAAAGATAATTTTCTCGAACAAGTTGCTTTACGAAACTTCTAAATGTATACTAGGAATCAAACTACGCTGACTTTTTGACATGTTTGCATATATTCCTGTATTCAATTAGGATAACATTAAATAAGAACGGTTTTAAGGAGGGAGGAACTCTATTCAAATGTATGCAAAGAGTGCAATGGATATGTGTTCATATGAAATTCCTCTGCCTTCGTGATTCCAATTACAAGAAATTTTATAGCGGCACTGTTTATGACCTCCATGGGGCAATGTTTCGTAGAAGGGTATTGTACGTCCGTGGAATATCCGCGTTTAAGCAGTTATTATTAGGTACGTATTTGAAATTGTACAATCTGATGATAATAGAGAAATTAAAGTTTCAGATTCAGAATTCAGTAATGTTAAATTCAATATAAATTTGCTACTTTCCTATGTATAGCTCGAGCAATATGATTTTCAAGTAAATGAAATACAATGAGACGTATTAAATTGAATTGAAGGTTGGCTTTCTTTCTTTCTTTAAGATCTTTAAGTCAATTTCGAAACGAATGCTCTAAAACAGAGTCTTTGGCAACATTAAATAACCGTATAGGATCAAATCTAAGTTTAAATGTATGCCAAGAGAGGTTATGTTAGTAGCTTCGTATTTTGCGAGGTGAGGAGAATTATGATGACAATTTCAGCTAAGGATATCCTCTACTCAGTTCATCTTTATGAATTTTGTATTTTTTTGAATCACAAAGGATCTCTCTCATGTGGAAGATTCCTCTCTTAGAGGTACCATTGTTGCGGTAATAAATATTTTGTTTTACTAAAGTTATTATTTAACCGTAAGAATATTTAATCGCTCTCTGAGTATCATGAAGTTCAAGTATTGAGTTATTAATGAACATCGATAACTTGAATTTCGCAGTCGAAGCCAGAAGACCTGGAGTATTTGTTATATTTTGTCCATAAATATTCCTGTGGAATTTTCTCTGATTTAATTGGATGATTATAATAAAACAAAATATTTATTATTCCATTAATTCTAATCATTCGGTCTCTTGGCATAAAAAATGGGTTTTAGAAATGAAATGTTATTTGGTATTATCTGTATATATTTGTATACTTTTAAATTAAAATATGCTTAAGATGTAACTTCGGAGACGAGAAATGTCTCGTAAGTTTAATTATGCTTCAGATACGCGACAATAAGTTAATATATAATTTTATCATCTACAAACATGGATGGAATAGGCTTTTGAGATCGCCTTACTTGTGTATAAAATAAGTAAACAACAAAAGAGTACATTCAGAACGCGTATTAAGGAGATCGAAATTTTTATGAAGTAACAAAAACTAATTAATCAACTAACCAAGTTTAATATCTTGTTTTTGACTTCGAAACATAGTATGAGGTGATAAATCATGTTGTGTTTTGCAGGATTAAGATTTTTACACAGGGTTAATAACAGAGGATTTCCTAATTATTAGGAAACGCTTATTGATTTTGAGTATTGACCTTAAAATGATATCGATTTGGTTATTCATAACTTAAAACCATCGCTAGTACTATAATATTAGGACACTATTGAAAAATTATTGAGGTTTTGTTTAGCAATAAATGTCTTTAATGCAGTGCTTATTAAATAAATTTGCGGTTAATGGTAGTTATGTGAGGTTTTTTTCGAAAATTATCCATGTATTTCAATGTCAACAAATATGTTTGTGATAAAATAATAAGATTACCCTGAGTATTAAATTCGAAAATGAATTTATATAGAGCGAGACTGCGAATGCGCCGGATCGAGATTTCACGCTGTGCTCCTCGGATCGCTCTGACAGGACAACTCAATAGAATAAGTTCATTGCTTCCACATTTCAATTAATGCTTAACTTAATTTCCATAAATTTAAGTAATACAAAATTACAGGTAAGAATCTCTGTTTTTTCCGCGCCAGAAACTGTTTCATATATGAACTGATTGTGAGCAGTAGTAGTTGATCCCTAAATCCTTGCTGAAAGCATGAAAATATGCTACTTGATATTTTGCAAGGTGTTTGTAAGATGATTTCTCAAATGTCTTACTACATGACTAAAGAATTGATGCAAGTCTACAGACATTACTATTGAGATAAGTTTACTTAGAATAAATTAAAGGTTCTATTCTATCTCTAAATGAATTCTTTTGATGTACAATTTAATATAACGCAACAAAAAATGTGAAGAAATTTTTTTGAATACAAATTCAAAGAATACAAAAATAATAAAATATATTGGTTTTGAATTATTTACAAGGGTTTGCAGTTAAGCAGTAGCATAACTCATAACCTCCAACTTCTTCTCCTCGATTTAATTCCTCCTTTCAGCTACGTCGTTTTTTCTTTTCTTCTCCTCTAATTTCTGTTCTTCAATTTCAGACGTTTCTTATAGTAATTCCTTCTCTCAATCCTCATTTCCTTTAGGACGTCCAACCTTACAGGTCTGGATGCCTGTATTTTTACCGTGTTATCTACCTTTGTGTTATCTCTTAATTTAGTGGTGTGTTGAGCCTCTACAGTTTCCTTAGTTCCTGAATAGAATGAAATTCGAAATACAAAATTTCCGTTTTCATCAATACATAAATAAATCTTGTTTAGAAAGAAAAACGTTTTACCTATTCTCTCCCCAATCGTCTTCGGAAGGCTTAAATGATCCACCGTTCTCGCTGATAGTGAAATCTCAGGGACAATATTTTTTTTCCCTAAAATTTTAGACATCACGTCCGAATATTCGAATTCTTTCCTCCCTCTTCCGGTTTTATTTGCGTTGTCCAGATACTTTTTCTACCGTCTCTACAACACTTTCCACCTGTTTTCGCAATTCGCAGGTGGCACATCCTGTCGTATTTGGGCCCACAATTCCACCGCTACCACTTCAAAGAGTCTCTTTAAATTTCTTATTTTGTAAGTCCCAACTAGTCCCCTTAATTTTTTGTAAATATCAAGGAACATGAGGGTGCTGTTTCTCGTCCAAGTGAATGATTCCTTGGATTCGTCATCCCGGCTGCTTCCTTCGAAGACTAAATATTAACTTAAACCTAAAGAAGGGGACAAATGGTTATCTACAGTCACAATAAAATTTCAATATGATGTGAACCATAATCTACAGAGATGTTCATTGCCAATTTGAATAGACAGGTGAAACATTTGTTTCTGAAAAAGGGTAAATTTACCAAACTAACTGCATAAAAAGAATTGTTTTTGTTAACAGAGTAAACATTTCACCTGTCCTTTCTAATATATTCCCAAGTATTAATTAGTTCAGAATCAGTAATATCCTTCCAAATTTCAAATGCTAAACTTACAATCCATAATTTTCAGCAAAACAAAATTAATTAACTCTGTTATCCCGCACCAAGTTTAGCAGAAACTAATTGTTTCTTATATGAACCGCCAGAGGCGTAATTTAGGGATTATTTATCGTTCGCGGTGACAAATTTCCTGAACCGATTCCGAACCGCGCATGCGCTCTGAAGGAGAACCGAACTAGTCCCGAACTCGTTCGGGATTGTCTCCGCGAACAAACCTAGTCAACGATAGGATTAAGGTCTAGTAATTGGCTTAAACAATCGCAATTATCATTAAATATGAACAAAATCCACATTCATTTAATGAAGGGCTTCATTGTTTAAGCGAATTAAGCATGCAAACATAGTGTTGTGAGAATTTTGCGTGCCAAAAAAATTCTCTCACGTGCCACTTTGGGCACGCGTGCCATAGGCTCACAACCACTCGTATCAGAGTGGCTCCTCGGCTGGACTCTGAAATCCGGGTGGGTGGCAACGATTTTTAGGCTTCTGTGTTAATATACTATTGGATAAACAGTTGTTATTCACTACTTAGATTGATGGAAAGTTGATCTAAAACAAATTGCTCTCATCCAAGCCTTTCCTTTCACATCAACATGTACAATATTTTCTTACAATCCTTTGAAAGAGCAATACTTAAGATTATTACGTAAGATAATTCGTCGTATTTTTAAAAAGCTCAAATCATGATGGAATAGAATTCGCTCTCTGGACCTTATCTCTCCAATAAATGGTACGATCCATAAAAATCCCCAATACTTTCCCTCTTTCAGCCTCCTCGATTAATTCTACTCTGGATGGTTTAGAAAACCTTCTAGGTATATCATTTAAGTTTAATGACGATATTTTAAATTTTAATTTCACAAGTAACTGAAAATATTACGCCCGAAAAATGGTATAAGTAATTGTAATCTCCGACATGGAAAAGTTTTAGAAACGATATCTTCGCACGAATCAATGCGTCTGTAGTTACAGAAATACTTAAAAGATTCTATACAAAGTTATTTTATCGATCTAACACCATTTAATGCTACCTTGAAGCAACTTGTTATGGGAAGCGCGTTCATGAAGCTGAAAAGGAAAGGAAAATATTTCGAGGGGGCTTGAAAGAGTAAATGATGGAAAATCCTTTGACTTATTTATTAATATTTTTAAAACATTCTTCACAAATTTTAAGAAAGTGCTTTGCTCACATGCGTTTATCGCAGTATTGGCAATACAGTTTAGTTTTTATTTCCTTATTCCTGGGACATATAACACATCGCCCACAACCTCCTTTTATAATCTTCTCTTGAGGCTCTGATTTCGATGGCTCTCCAAATTTTCGGCTTTTCTTTTTGGTTCTTTTGGCAAGTTTTTTGCGAGGCCCTCTTTATTATAAAGGGTTTTATCAACCCCGTAGCGATTTCTCTGAGGAACATCCTCCTATTTATCCTTATATCTGGATATATGCTTCTACATACAATAAAAGCATTTATACTCCAAGTGTTTAGCAAATGGTAAAATATTGCTAATGGCCATCTTCAAGTATTTCTTGCCACGCTTTAAGTCCCACACATTTCATCTACAGTATCGACGCCGTCTTTTGTCGAATTATAAAATGTTATTACCTCAGGCTTCTGTTTCTTGCTTGTGGACGCATCAATGATGTTTTCTTTGTGCATACTTGAAATGATCAGCACATTCCTTTTCTCTTTTGGGACATATGATACCAGGGTCATGTTTTTCCTGAAGAGAAACAAGCTGCTGTACTCCTCTCTATTTTTTACTTCTCGAATTTTTGGAGGGAGTTCATTTTTATCCTTACGGATGGTCCCGACTAGCGTCAACTTTTCCTGGAGTAAATCCTCTAAAAGTGGCACGCTTAGAAACCTATTGTCGGTAGTCACGTTCCTCCGTGTCCCCACAATCGGACTGACAATCTGTTTTACGACGTCCTTAGGAATATTGCTGTGTTTATAAGGACCATCTGGTTAAACCCCAACATGAACTTCTAAGTTTTTGGTATAACATACTCCAGCACCCACAAGAGCGAAAATCTTTATCCCATGCTTGGCCGGTTTGTTGGGTAGATATAGGTGGAAAGAACATCTGCCTCGAAAAAGAATCAGTTGTTTATCTACGGTGACGAAAGAATGTTATAATTGAAATATAAGAAATTCTCACTTACTAATTAGTGACCAGGAGCTTGGAGGAGGAGATGGATAAACTTACGAAGAAACACTTTCCCAATGGTATAGAAGAGAGCACAGGAGAATAGTAAAGTCATTCCATCCTTTACGTTGCTTTTCTTCTCTGAGTAAAGTTATCTCACAAACTCGAGCACTGAATCGCTAACGTCGACTCTGTGAGGCACCACAAATTAGAATGACCAAATCTTTCCACCCGAGTTTCGGTACCCCAACAAGGACTGTCCCTGTTTCTTCTTCGACGCGGTCAATCGACAATTATTTTAGCCATGTAACCAAAAAACAAATCCTTATTGTTATATCTCGTAAAATTAAGACCTACGTGCCCTCAGAACAAACAGTAGGGGGCAATAAACAAGGCCGCGCTCCCTCAGAAAAAAAAGGGGCTTGGTCTTCCTTTGCGCTTAGGGCGACGCTCCATTGCCACAGGGGACAACGGTGTCCGCTCCGTAATATTTCATTTATTCAGAATAACAAATGCAATAAATAAATTCCTTATTTTTTATTTCTAATTGATATTATCTCAAATTCTGTAACTGGCTTGAGAACTGAAACCTAGCCGTGGAAAGCTTCGCGGAGCTAAATAATGAGAGGGAATATTAAAGATTACAAGTGAGATAAAATTACATCAGCGTACTTACCAATAACATTCATGAATTACAACATTTACTTAGTGATCAGTAATCTCGCTGATCTCGCCGTAAATTCTTGTTATTATTATTTGTGTGTGTTCTTTCTTATTTCCCTAATTTTCTTCGTACGCTTACTGCGTTGTTCTTTTCTCTCTCATTCCCACTTACTTCGTGGCTTCTTTTTCTGTGTCGTGGTTTAAAATTTTTGTTTTATGAATTGTTATTCATGAAATTTTTAGTCTTCTATATGGTTTTTCTTCTATTTGCCATGTCTTATTATCTTCTTCGACTTCTTTTATCCTCTTTGTTATTCATCTGCCTGAATTGATGACATCGAAAATCTGCATCGAGATTCTCTTCTCATTCATCCTGCGGAAGTGTACGTAAAATTTAATTTTTCTTTTTGTGTTTGTGTCTGTGATCATATCTTTGTGTCTATAGATTTCTGATGCTGTTCTTTTCATCCAAATCCCTTCTCTATTTATCGGTCCAAAATTTTTCCTAAGGATTTTCCATTCTTGTTACTCTATTTCTTTAAGTTTTGTTTGCCCACCAATTTGAGTTGTTTCAGCTGCGAAAAATGCTTTTGGAAGTGCGATTGTACAGTAGTGTCTTAATTTCGCAATCAATCTCTTATTGAGATGATTCCATTTATATATTAATTTAACATTTACGTTTATATAAAACGTTAAATTATTCCATGAATGTTTAAAAATACGGTATGTTAAGTCGATGAAAAAGCGTAAACATATCTTCTGAGTTCCCTAGTAACCAGGATAGATTGTTCGGGGATCGAAATGCTGCTCTGATGTTTTCGGGGAAAACATTGCCCAGCTGGTGTGACACTTTCCCCAGAAAGGGCATTCTTCGCGTCTTTTCAGTGGGGAAAGGGAATCTTCTCGACGGCCAGTTTCCTTTGTTTCTATTTGAGGAGCTTTTCCACGCGGACCGTGGGGTATCCGTTGGCCATGTCTATGGTTTTTATGACATTGAGTTCTTCAATAAACTCCTCTTGGGAGATGGTCGATAAGCGATGGAGCATTGAATGCAGCCCCGCATGCTTGTGGTTGTAGTGGTGAGAGGAGGAATTGTGGATAATTTGGTCCGTATATTCCCGCGTTCGGTAGATTTCGAATGTTGGTCTTCCATCATTTGAGATTATGGAGTTATCTAAACAGTTGATTTTTCTGTTCACATCTATCTCCACCGTGAACTCCAAATTGAAGTGGAAGGACTTTATTAACGCATTTGCGCAACTGTCTATGACTATCTCCCCAAATACAGAAGATATAATCCAAATATCTTTTCCAGTAGAGAGTCTGTTTTAATAAGGATTCACCAGAATTAAACAATTTTTCTTCTGTTTTGTTCATGAAGATATCTGCTAGGACAGGGGACAAGGGAGACCCCATAGCTAGGCTATCTTTTTGGCGGTAGAATTTACTATCAAAAATGAAGAAATTCCGCTCTAGACAGATTTTTATTAAATTAATTATTTCCTTCTTTGCTTTAGAGTCCATTATTGATGCGGTGAGTTTCCTCGGAAGATATGGCCTCTTGGATAGGTGTTGAGGTAAAAAACATTTTTCACGTAAAAGCTCACTAAAATTGCATTCTTGGGGAACACTTTTTTCATTTAATCCACTGCCAGTTGGGCTGAGTTCTTCACACTGTATTTTGGGTAAAAGTTTGTTTGTTTTCGGATTAAACTATTTAATTTAAATGCTAATTTGTGAGTAGGTGAAGACACTATTGGTCTCAGTGGATGATTTTCTTGACAAAGCTTAGGAAATCCATAAAACCTTGGTGGGAGGGGGTTCATTGACGTAAGAAAGTGTTTTCAGAAAACAAAGGACTGTCTTTGAGGGATTTCTTTGCGGAGGAGTGAAATTTAGGAATAGGATCTTTCGGAATAGTTTCTATATTGTTATGTATATCTACATAAAATCATGCCATAAATTCAGCACAAAATAAGGCGCAATTAGATACTATATTCCTAGATTTCTCCAAAGCATTTGATTCCCTTGATCACGAGTCAATGATATTCAAACTTGCCCATCGTTTTAATATTCACGGAAAATTCTTACACCTGATATCTAGCTTCCTTACCAATCGAACGCAATGTGTCAATCTTCCAGACGCTAAATCCAACAGGGTTACTGTCATCTCTGGGGTTCCACAGGGCAGTTCCCTAAGCCCATATCTATTCAACCTCTTCGTTGATGATCTAGTCTCAATACCCCCTACGGAGGAGAATATTCTACTATATGCTGATGATTGTAAACTTTTTACCAATGTGACAAAGGTAGCGGATTGTGAACAATTTCAAAGAACGTTAAATAAAACAACCTGTGGTGCGGAGACTGGAAATTATATTTAAACATTAATAAATGCCATATAATGTCTATAGGGTTAAAAAAACCTCTGGCCTTTCCCTATACTTCTCTTCTTTCCTACTGTATCTTACTGCTCCCCATCTGGTCTATGTCCTCTCCAACTCATCTTTCCTCATTAGATAGAATTACTAACTTCTTTCTCAGAATTGTAAAAGCCCGAGTTCCTTCCTTCCGTCAAGCCTCTAAAAATTCTATCTTATCTTCACTATCCTTGGAATCTCTTTCTGTCACTAGATCAAAACATGATTTATCCTTCTTACATTCACTGCTGAACTCCCTTTCTGACTGTCCTCAACTTCAATTATCAATTATCGTGTTCCACACAGATCTACCCGTTTGACATCCTTACTTCACTATACAACTCCAAGACTTTCATTTATCAAGCTCTCCCTTTTCTTTCGTCTTCCTTCTCTGATGAACACAATTCCTCCTTCTATTGATCCTTTATATAAAGGGAAATTTTTGAACTTACCAAACAATAAATCCATATAATTGTGAAATCTACCTTTATGTTTGTTTTCTTTTTCACTATATTTTCTATAACTTTTTAAACTATTTATGTTTAAAACTTTACTATATGTATATTTTATATTTCACTTTAAATTGGCATTGTTATGCTGTATGTGAGATTTGAATAAATAAATAAATAAATATTATTCCCGTCGAAAAAAGAGGAGCATTTCTCTAAATAGAGTTCCTTGTCTAGTATCACAGCGCCTTTATCAGCCTTCGTTAATACAAGATTATTCTCAGATATGAAGTTTTTTTGCTGTAGAATATCACACGGTAATTTTATGTGGGGCTTTCGGGAACACTTCACAGAATTACTTATTAAAAGACAGCACACGTGTTTTAATGAGTGGCGATCACTATTTCACAGTCCACAACAAGATTTTTCACTGAGTTTGGATTGAGTTTAGCTGGCGGGCAGAATTTTAATCCTAGTAAGTCGGTAGTTTTGTCGGGAATCGTAAGAGAGATTTGAGACTCTTATTTATGGCACACTTTTGAGGGATTAATTATTTTTAAACCCCTCCTCTCCTTACCAAGCAAAATATTCCCATGATGCACCCACCCCCTCCCAGCCCTCTCAACCATCCTATATATTCCTTGCAAAAATGTTTCCCTTTGCCTGAAGATGTAATGCAAATTACGAAACCGGTCGCGAATAAACTCGGTGTGGAAATTTTAAAAGATTTTTCAAATAATGTTTATACTTATACATGTTGCAATTTTCTTGTGAGACTAGCACGCTAACTCCTCGTTTGTTCAATTTATTAATCACTACTTACAAATTCTTTCGCTTTTGAAAACTTAGCTTCTTATGTATCTATATAACTTCTCATCTTTTCATCTTTACGCTGCCTACATCTCTTCAAGATACCGCATCAACCAGCCCTCTATCGGTCTTCCTTTCCTTGAAGAACCCACTCACATTCCACTTCCGCACAACAAATAACAACAGAGGGAAAAATGAACGATTTTGGTCAAATTGCTGGAGAATACATTAGAACAGTGACTCGAGAGCCTTCATTACATTGAAAGCGATGGTAAATCGCTTTCAATGCCGGGATGGGTGGTCGGTCAGCTGGCAGATGAGCCTAATTGGTCTTAACATCCACCAATCAAATGGAAGAACTTATCAATATGACGTCTTCCCCTACGTTTCTCGTCTATTATGAAAGAGTTTTCTTGAGGAAGGATTCCGATAACTTCAAATTCTTATAGTGGTGGGATAAAAATAAGACTTCGAAATTATTACAGAATGTATGAACACAGTTGAATTTTCTGATATATTCATTTTAATTGATGGTTGACCAATTTCAAAGATCGACTAAATCATTTACAGATGTCAATTTACATAGAAACTATAAATAAATATAATTCAAATAATATAAATTCGTCGAAACATATTCCACTAATTTGTGAAAATTGTATGTTTCAGAAACGGGGGACCTCATCCAGCCCAAAGCTGCCTTTTCTACCCTCATTGGAACAAACAATGGTAAGTAAATTATTTACTACTACTGTTCAAATTATTTCACTTTGCAAACTCATTTTTACTTTCTCCATATACGAAGTGTAGAG
Organism: Sympetrum striolatum; assembly: GCA_947579665.1. NCBI lineage: Eukaryota > Metazoa > Arthropoda > Insecta > Odonata > Libellulidae > Sympetrum > Sympetrum striolatum. Next base: position 122,410,076 of record OX388341.1, read on the forward strand.
AAAGTATTGTTTTCATGAAAAAATTGGACTTCGAGATTTCAACGGGAATACATGTTTTGCGGTTCCTAGAACACGTTTTGACCATTTTCGGAATGATGTCTGTGTGTATGCGCGCGCGTGTGTGTGTGTGTGTGTGTGTGTGTATGTATGTGTGATAGTGGACGCTCTAACGTGAAAACTATTAGTCGTATTAATACCAAACTTCATATATAGCACTGTGTTGTGTGCTGTCAGAGTTGATTAGTTTTTAGAGTAAATCGGTTATCCGGAAGTCGAGCATTATTCATTAAAGCGCATTTCCGGTTTTCAAAATATCTCCATAAATATGATGTATACGTAAATTGTATTACTTATAAAAGTTTTAGATAATGTTATTTACTATAACGTTTGTATTTAAAATATTTTTGTATCACCAGTTGATTAGGAGTTATTCGTGAAATACTGATAAACCGGAAGAAGATGATTATGTACTTTGTGGGCGCTCTAACATAAAAACTATTTGTTTGATCAACACCAAATTTCATGTGTAGTATATTTATTACAGTCATTAGAGTTGATTAGTTTTTGGAGTAAATCGGTTAACTGGAAGTCGAGCTTCATTCTTCAAAGCTCATTTCCGGTTTTCAAAATATCTCCATAAATATGATATTTAGGTATATACTATTATTTATAAATGTTTTAGAAAATGTAATTTACTATAACTTTTGAATGAAACATATTTTTTTATCACTGATTGTTTAGGGTTTATTCAGGAAATACTGATAAACCGGAAGGTGGGCGCTCGGGGCTCTATGGGCGAAATACCAAATTCATCGTTTTTCATCGAGCATGTCCCGAAAAACATTATTTATAATGTTTGTGACGTCAAAGATAAAAATATATAAATTAATCACTCATCTTCCAAGTTTAGATGGAATATAGAGTTCGAAATTACTGTAGTAGATAAATATTTACATCTTATATATGGAGAAAGTCATGTGCTGGCCACATCAGATTTTTACTTTCTCCATATACGAAGTATAGAGAAAGTATTGTTTTCATGAAAAAATTCGACTTCGAGATTTCAACGGAAATACATGTTTTGGGGTCCCTAGAACACATTTTGACCATTTTCGGAATGATGTCTGTGTGTATGTGTGTGTGTGTGTGTGTGTGTGTGTGTGTGTGTGTGATAGTGGGCGCTCTAACGTGAAAACTATTAGTCGTATCAATACCAAACTTCATATATAGTACTGTGGTGTGTGCTGTCAGAGTTGATTAGTTTTTGGAGTAAATCGGTCAACCGGAAGTCGAGCTTTATTCATTAAAGCGCATTTCCGGTTTTCAAAATATCTCCATAAATATGATATATAGGTATATTAAATGACTTATAAAAGTTTTAGATAATATAATTTACTATTACTTTTGTATTTAACATATTTTAGTATCACCGGTTGATTAGGAGTTATTCGTGAAATACTGGTTAACCGGAAGAAGATGATTATGTACTGTTTACGAGCTGGCCAAATTTTAAATTCTCCCGCGCCTATCCCACCTTCCTCACCCCCTCACCAAGGCGAGAGTGGTGAGCAGTTCTAAACAGAAGCCATCAGTCCATGGAGAAGAAAAGGACAGCACCGGAAAAGATTGGTGAGTTTCCCAATCCCGGGAAAACCCTTGCTCTCCCATTACCAGACTAAGCGGGAGGATCGTAAAGGTCAAACTTCTGTCAAAGTTATCACGGCCGCGTTTCCCCGCGACATTTTGGTGCCGAAACCCGGGATTTTCGTTTTTTGGGATTTTTTGGTTTTTGGATATTTTATGTTCCATCTTGGTGCAATTTAATTATTAAGGCGGGCGTTTTGTTACAATGCCGAACCCTGAGGAACAGAAAGGGGTACCCGCTCAGACAAGAGAGCAGTTTAGTTCCAGATTAAAACTGATGAGATTTAAAAGGGATATGTTAGGGGCTACGATTAAGGCGGCGAAAGAGTTGTCGGTGGAAGTAGCCGAAGCCCCTCTGGAGCTCATTGAACGGGATAAAATGGGAGTATTTAAGGCCCGATGTGCCGAGTTATCAAATGTGTACAATAATTTTCAGGTGCATCAGGAACAAATTGTGGAATTTTGCCATAAATCCGGCCAAGTAGACGTTTTAAATCAAGATCTTGAAAGAGCTCGAGAAGTTGAATCGGAATATTATCAAACGCTCTCGGTACGTGAGTTAATAGAGGCAAAGCGGGAATCAAATGACGATGAGCGGCTTAATTCTTTACATCGTTCACTTTCGTCTCAAAGGTGTTCCTTGCCTAAAATTAAGATTCCGCAATTTTCTGGTGCATTTACGGACTGGGAGGCTTTTCGGGATCTGTTTAAATCGATTGTTCACGATCGGGAAGATATTTCTCAGACCGAAAAGTTCTCATATTTAAAAACTGCCTTATCGGGTGAGGCTTTGGCTCTCATTGGTTCAGTTCCATTTGGCGAGGCATATTATTCTGTGACCTGGAAGGAATTGTCGGAATATTTTGACAATCCAAAGTTGTTGGGTTTTAATTACGTCGATAAATTGTTGGGATTTCCTCCCATTGTTGAAGCATCCCTTCGTAACCTTCAAAACTTTGTTACCACATTTTCTGAAGTTTATGCTTCTTTAAAAACTTTAAATATTCCCGATATGGGTGAATTCTTTTTGTATCGGCTGGCTGCCAGAAGTTTGGATCCCGCGACGTTGACGAAATTTGAAGAGTCTAATAAGGCTGAAGGTTTTCCTACAGTTTCCCAACTCATAGCATTCGTCAAACGTCATGTAAACGTCCTTCAAAGTTCTCAAGGTACAATTCCAAAATTTTCTTTTCGTGGAGGATCACGAGCTGTGCGAGATAAACCGACCGTGTCCCTTGCAACGGCAGACAGTCGCGGTGAAAGGGGGCGGGTCAGCTCCCCTCTAACTCCGAAGTGTATTTTATGCTCGGCATCGCATGATCTCTCTAAGTGCCCGAGATACCTAGAGATGGGAGCTAGTCAGCGTGAGTCCTTTGTACGCTCAAGAAAGTTATGTTTTAATTGTTTGAAAACCGGACATTGGTCGCCGAGGTGCCCAGTCAAAAGGCTCCGCTGCCTAAAATGCCATCGTAGACATAACACCTCATTGCATAGTTCGAAAGAGGAAATAAGAGGCCAATTCCCGGAAGTAAATCGCAATTCGTTGCATTCTCCATCGCGTTCAGAAACGGTGGGCGGGGAAAATGAAACCTCCTCGCCCCCTCCTCGAATTCAGTTTACCTCATGTATTCAATGCAACAATTCTCAGTTGATTGTTTTAGGGACTGCAGTAATTTCCGTTTTTGACCGTGAAGGAAGGGCGAATTCCATCCGCGTATTAGTGGATTCGGGTTCTATGATCTCGGCGATTTCGGACGAAGCTGCCAAGAGATTGAAATTGCCTCGTTTTCCTTATCATGGTTCACTTTTGGGATTGTCGAAGACACGTATAAAAGGGCCGAAGACTTATGTTCAATGTACGGTTTCACCTCGTCAATCTCCCAATACCATTTTAATGACGCATGCTGTTGTTTTACCCAAAATCGCAGGGCCATTACCAAGCGTAATGCTTCCCTCTGAGGTAAGGGGTGAATTTTCGGATCTTTTCTTGGCCGATCCTTCATTTGATCAGCCTGCTAACGTGGAGATGTTATTGGGAATGGACTTGTTTCCACAAATTTTAACCGGAGGTAGAAGGATGCTGCCCCAGAGTAATCTAATTGCATTAAAATCAATATTCGGGTGGATTGTTTTCGGTTCGCTGTCGACTGCTACTGTCCCTTGTTCTGTTCCTAATTTAACTGGCTTCACCATTCAGGATTCTGCCTTAAATAATCAGTTAAAAGAGTTTTGGCAGTTGGAAGAGGCTTCTGAAAAAATGCATACCAATCCGGAAGATGATTTGTGTGAAAAAATATTTAGAGATACTTGCACAAGAGATAAATTTGGCCGGTATATAGTTTCGCTTCCGTTTAAGCGATTACCTACAGATATGGGGCAGTCTTATGATTATGCAGTTGATAGATGGTTAAATTTAGAACGACGTTTATCACAAAAGACACAATTGAAAGCGGAGTATGAGAAGTTTTTGAGTGAATATGAGAGACTTGGTCATATGTCTCCCGTTAATAAGTTGGGCTTATATTATATCCCACACCATGCGGTGGTAAAGGAAGGTCCCACCGGTCCTAAAATTCGTGTGGTTTTTGATGCGTCTGCAAAGAGAAACTTAGACGTATCACTGAACGATTTCCTTATGGTTGGCCCCAAACTACACAAGGATATATTAGATATTTTGCTTGGATTCCGCTTGCACAACATTGCATTTGTGACTGATATCACAAAAATGTATAGACAAATTTTAATTTCTCCGGAGCATCGTTTATTTCAAAATATCGTTTGGCGTCGCAAAGGTTCGCAAGCGTTACAGTCCTATCAATTGAATACTCTTACGTATGGACTAACTTCATCACCGTTTTTGGCTCTTCGAGTTCTTCGCCAACAAGTACAAGATGAAGGTCTGAAATATCCCCGTGCCTCGGAATTGCTCCTTAATAGCTGTTATATAGATGATATTCTTGGGGGTGCGGATTCTGTTTCGGAGGCTGAAAAGGTACGGGAAGAGCTAATTGAACTATTAAAGTTAGGTGGATTCCCTCTTGATAAATGGGCAAGCAACTCCAAGGAATTTATGATTACCTGCTCCGAAGATAATGCCGAATCACAAATATATTTTGATGGCGATGATTTCACTCGAGTTAAAGTATTAGGACTCTTTTGGGACGTGAATGCAGATGTTTTTTCTTATAAAATAAATTTTCAACGAGTAGCTAATTCAAAAAGAATGTTGTTATCCAACATTGCTCGAATATTTGATCCCATCGGAGGTTTGTCCCCAATTGTATTTTGGTGCAAATGTCTATTACAAACCTTATGGAAATTGAATATTGGATGGGATGAACCGGTGCCTCTAGAAGTCAAAACTCAATGGGAAAATTTTATGTCAGAAATTGAGACATTGGCTAAGATCCAAATACCTCGTTTCATTTACGATATGGAAGCCAATGATTACCAATTGATCGGGTTTTGCGACGCATCTGAAAAGGGGTATGGCGCTGTTATTTACCTGCGCTCCGTGTCCACTTCCGGAAATGTTAAAATCAAGTTTATACTAGCCAAAAGTAAAGTAGCGCCTCTGAAGGTATTGACTATTCCTAAGTTAGAATTGTGTGCTGCCCTTTTGCTCGCACGTCTTGTTTTCAGAGTTATGAATGTCTATCGAGGAAAGATCGTGTTTAATAAAATATCAGCGTGGACAGATTCTCAGACGGTTTTGTCATGGTTGAACACTCCCTCACATATACTGAAAATGTTCGTTGCAAATCGGGTGGTTGAAATCAATGATTATATTCCATATTCTTATTGGAAATATGTTCCGTCAAAATTAAATCCTGCCGACTGTATATCGCGGGGCTTAACACCCATGCAACTTAAGGAGGCCAGATTATATTGGCAGGGACCACCATTTCTTATGCTCTCGGAGGTATACCTATAGAGTGGCCTTCTGGGAATTCAAAATTGTTAGATCATAAATCACTGCCTGAATTGAAAGCCCATTCATTAACAGTAGGGACCTTAGGAGTTCCAGTTGATACACTGTCATGGATACGAAGACTTTCCTCTTACGTAAAGGTAGTGCGTGTGATGGCGTATGTGCTGAGATTCCGGAATGCCCTTAAAGGGTTCAAATATAAACGGGATACTCCATTATCGGGCACAGAATGGTTTTGTGCATTAAGAAAGGTAGTCCTACTTATTCAGAATTTTCATTTTTGTGACTATTATTCAGCTATAAAGGGTGGAAGTCGTCTTCCTCCTAGCCTGGCTCGCCTACGACCCTTCATCGATGAAGACGGGTGTATTAGGGTAGGTGGCCGCTTGCAGCATTCGTTACTGGCGAGTAGCTCTAAACAGCCGTGGCTGCTCCCGAGAAATGATTTCTTCTCTCGACTAATTGTACGCCACTACCATGTCGCATCTTTGCATGGCGGACCCAGGGCGGTAGAAGCGCTCGTTTCACAGAAGTTTTGGATTTTGTCTGTCCGGGTGGTAATTAAATCGGAACTAACAAAGTGTGTGCGTTGCAGCCGATATCGAGGTAACGTCCTACAACCTATCATGGCCGATCTTCCGGTCACTAGAGTCACCCCGCAACGACCTTTTGCCTTGGTGGGAGTGGACTATGGCGGGCCATTTGTTCATAAGTGCAGCAATCGTCGAAATGCAGCTAAGCTGAAAGCCTATCTGTGTCTTTTTGTCTGTTTCTGCACAAAGGCCGTGCATTTGGAAATTGTTACGTCATTGTCGACTCGCTCGTTCATGGCAGCCTTTCGGCGATTTGTCTGTCGTAGGGGAATTCCTTCCACTATTTATTCAGATTGTGGAACTAATTTTGTGGGAGCCGATCGTTACCTGACGGAGCTGTATAAGCATATTCGTACCGCACGACATAAAGAAGAGATGTCCTCTATGTTCCCCGATGCTGGAATAGAGTGGAAATTTAACCCTCCTGCCGCTCCGCATTTCGGCGGTTTATGGGAGGCGGGAATTAAGTCTGTTAAGTTCCACCTCCGCCGGGTAATTCACGGACACACCTTGAATTTTGAAGAGTATTCCACACTCTTTTGCCAGATAGAAGCGGTACTGAATTCACGACCATTAGCTTCGTTGTCGCCAGACCCTTCCGAAATAAATTGCCTAACACCGGGGCACTTCTTAATTGGTCAGCCAATCTTAGATTTGCCTGAAATGGACCCACAATCTCGAGATTCGGATGCTTCTCTATCTGCCAGGTGGAAGCTCATAGAGCAAATGAAAAACCATTTTTGGAAAAGGTGGTCTGATGAATATTTACACACGCTCCAGCAACGAACAAAATGGTTAAAGAATATCCCCTCTGTTCAACCCGGAACATTATACCTAATAAAAGATCCAAATTTACCCCCGTCGTGTTGGCGAATGGGAAGGGTCACACAATGTTTTCCAGATTCGGCTGGGGTAACCCGAGTCGTAGAAATAAAAACTGAATCAGGGATATTAAAGAGGCCTGTTATAAAGCTAGTGCCTCTTCCCACATCAGATTAATTTTCTCTTCTCTAATTTACTTTTTTTTTGGCTAGTTGCCTTTTTAATTTATATAAGAACCAAGGTAATCGTGTGCTGTTTAATTTACCTTTACCGTGAGCTACCGATCTTCGTTCAAGTCTCTGGTGATGGCTCCCTCCAGAGTGAAGGTATTCGGGATCCTTCCCTATTCATTACCTTAATTTCCTTTCATTTACAGCGCACGATATAACCTATTTTATTTTATTTTTTTTTCTCATTAGTTATGTCGTTTCTTAGCGCAGAAGATTTATTTTATTGTATATTGCACCAGGATGCGAATTTGTTAAATTCGGGTGGGCGGGGTATGTTTACGCGCTGGCCAAATTTTAAATTCTCCCGCGCCTATCCCACCTTCCTCACCCCCTCACCAAGGCGAGAGTGGTGAGCAGTTCTAAACAGAAGCCATCAGTCCATGGAGAAGAAAAGGACAGCACCGGAAAAGATTGGTGAGTTTCCCAATCCCGGGAAAACCCTTGCTCTCCCATTACCAGACTAAGCGGGAGGATCGTAAAGGTCAAACTTCTGTCCAAGTTATCACGGCCGCGTTTCCCCGCGACATGTACTTTGTGGGCGCTCTAACATGAAAACTATTTGTCGGATCAATACTAAATTTCATATATAGTATTTTGGTTGGTGTCGTTAGAGTTGATTAGTTTTTGGAGTAAATCGGTTAACCGAAAGTCGAGCTTCATTCTTCAAAGCTCATTTCCGGTTTTCAAAATATCTCCATAAATATGATATTTAGGTATATACTATTATTTATAAATGTTTTAGAAAATACAATTTACCATTACTTTCGTATGAAACATATTTTTGTATCACTGATTGTTTAGGAGTTATTCATGAAATACTGATAAACCGGAAGTTGCTAACTATGTATTTTAGTGGGCGCTGTGGGCGAAAGGCCAAATTCATCGTTTTTCATCGATCATGTCCCGAAAAACAATATTTATAACTTTTGTTAATTAATTAATTAAATTAATCACTAATCTTCCAAGTTTAGATGGAATATAGAGATCGAAATTACTGTCGTAGATAAATATTTACATCTTATATATGGAGAAAGTCATGTGCTGGCCACATCAGATTTTTTACTTTACCGATAATGCTACACCGGAAATTGTAACGAAAGTATTAGCTTCAAGTTTACCTAGTGGATAAACTCATTTTTCTGCATTCAAATTCGATTGATAACCTATTTCTACATTTGAATTTCAAAATCGCCGTACCAAACGATTTTTATACAAACTAGTTTGGAAATCGTCCAAACGATCGTACGATCTCTAAGGTGTCTACGCGAATCTAATTTTTTGTAAAAAGTATTTTGCAATTCGGTTCAGTTGATCTCTCTAAGGCAACGGGAAAGTCAAGTCCTGTTTTCATTTCAAACGCACTAAGGTTAATGCGAGTCCCACCTAAGCTTAAGTTGCGGTGGGGTATGTATCGGATTGCAAAGCGAAATAAATTTTCAAATAATGAACTTTTAAAAGAGTTGATAGATTAGCCAAAGGATCGGTAAAATCACTAGGATGCGGTTGTGTTTAAATATTGAGATTTGAGAGGTAGTACGGTTTAGTGCATTCGGCGAGAGGTTATAGATTGAATATTTGACGATAAATTTGAAAAATCCAGTTTACAAGTTCCAACTTACCGTTTCATCTTTTGGAAGTAGAATCACTTCTGCGTCAATAATTCAATCCCTTGCCGAATCAGGTCCAGCGTAGTCAAGCCCTGTCTACGCACTACAAGTAGCATTATCCAATTTGTCCAATCAGACTAACTATACACAATTATACCGGGTTTGCAAGTTACAGGATTTGTCGTACGATTTGTCTTATCGGGAGTTGTACGATAAATCGTAATGTATAAACCGGCATAATATTGTATAGTCTATCGATTAAACAAAAACATTCCCCGCCCCAGTATACTCATATTTTCACTTCTATTACGTAATGTCTCTCTCGAACTTTTCCCCAGCATCGATCCGATTTCGCAGTTATGATAAGATGCCGTCGAATGCCATTCGAAAAGGGGCATTTATTCTCGTTTCTAGGTCTCAATAGAGCTCGCAGTTTCCTCGGATGCGGAAGGCATAGCGGCGGAGAATTTAACGAGGGAAACTTCTTTGTTCCCGTCGCGATATTTTAAATCGAAAACGTCTCGTAATGTAACATCTTTTGCCTTTCGGAAGCGCATTCAAATCTCACGAGTCGGAAGATTTCTCCGCTTGAGAAACTTCTCTCATTTGCCCTTGAATAAACATGCACGGGGCTAAAGAATGGGGAACGGGATTGTTTTCAGAGTTGTCCTTCCTTCGAGGAGCGTTTTTGAACGGGATGTATCTCAAACGGAGCAACCATCTGCTTTATTCTATATTTATATCCCCATTAAGATCTCAAGCGCTGCGAGAATAAACTAGATATTTCACCCTTGAAGGTGTATCAGTTTAAATTGAAATTATTTATGCCACCAAGAGTTTGATGATAGGGATGTTAATTCGAAATTATAATTCTTGCAACCATTTGGTTTGTTTTAAATTCATGTCTCCATTGATCACTCGAGTACTAAGTAGATGGACTAGATATTAACCTTGTGAAGGATTCTAGAATGCGTATCAAATTTGAAAACATTCACTATGCTGCCATGAGTTTGATGTTACTAATGTAAATTCGTAATCATAATTCTTGTGTGGAGTAAATTAATACGGCGTTCAGAAAAAGTTATCATAATTTAGGAATATAATGTATGTTCCGCTTTACGAGACGTTTCTTTGATTTCTTAGTTTATATTCTTATATCTTAGGTCCTCAAAGGAAAAAAAGGATTGAAAATATTCTTAAAATTCACTGCAATTTAATCGTCTAGCATCGAACCTGGGTCTTCCTGTTGATACTTACTGTGTAGCACAACAGACGATCACCAACTATAACTATGTGTGAAAAATCAAGCAGAAATATTGGCTGCAACTGCCTCAAATGACTTCCTACTTTTCCCTTATATTCCTTATGAGAGAAATTTTAAGGTGCTCTGGCATCGAACCCAGGAATAGTACGGTATTATCTAATATTTTTCTAAAACCGATTATTAATATACATCTTCCAGCAAAGCAAGAACTTCCTATCATTTCGATAAGTACATCAAAATAAATAATGAAAAACTACCTCAATGTATTTTAAATGACAGATTTTTATGTCGTCCTAGCATTAGGCCCAGGATAATTTCTGTAAAAGGCGTGATTTTTTTGATAGATCATGATCATATATATAGGCTCCTTGAGTTTAGATTTTCTAACTATGAGGAAAGTATTTCTATTTAATTCCCGAAATTCAAAGCAATGCATTCAAATGGGAAAAATCGGGAATTTGAGGCCCTCTGGAATCGAACCCATGATACTGTGGTTCAAAATCGTAATTTTTCTGGCGATTACACGTTATGGCCAATACGTCGTAAAAATATCAAGTCAATGACGCTTTTGGTTTAGCCTGTGAATTAGTATCCTATCTATATATATATGAATTAATCCGGAGAAGCATCTATATATAATAGATATGAATGAATCCGGAAAAGGAATTATATATAATAGATATCTTACAGCATTAATTGTATCTGGGCATTCATTTTCCATGTCTTCTTACGGAATTACGCATGAGCTCGAAATCAAGAATCGGATTGATTGTCATGAGGATGGGTTGTTTACAATATCAAAATTTCGATAATATATTCATGTACTCAATCAAAATGTGCACACTTTCGAATCGAAAACGATATTCTACGACCAAATTAAGAATTCTTATTCTATTTTCCTTCATTTGGTACTTGATTCTACTTTCTAGGACCATTATTTCAAATTTAATTTTGTAAAAGAAATTAACTCTATAACGAAAAAAAATTACCTCTACGTTTATTTCTTATGGAAACGTTTTGACCCCTCTGGGTTCGAACCATGGACTTTAGAGAAATAAAAAGTAGCGTATACTCTGCGCGGGGTTGAATTTATTAATGCAGAAAATTTCAAAGTTTTGCGACTCTCGGTTCTCGAGGTTTTAGCGAACATACACACACACCCACACTCTATTTTATATTATAGATTATATACCATCTATACATTTTTAAAGCTATTGTACATGTAGTTTTACAGCTATTCTTCATTATTAATTTATTTTTATACAGTTAAAGATAAAAAGAAGAGCATATCTGTATCTGAAAGGCGTTAGTATTGGCAGACGCTATACTCATGTGTCTAGGGGAATCACAAAATACATGGTATGGAAAATTTTCAATATTCATCACTTCACTTTACATAAACTTTCAGTTTATGTGAATCATTATTAGGAACGATTCTTAATGGAACTGCCATTATCAATTGCTTGCTGGGTAAAGATTAATTAGTATTTTGCTTTCTCCCATAGATAATATATCCCAATAATAATATCAGTAATATCTTCTGTCGAAATTTTTAGATCTGCGATAAGGTATGACACTGAATTGTTGTAACCTGAATAAAATGGACAATTATTTAGATGTAAATAAATACCCATTGCGATATTTGTTCTATAGAACTATCAATAAATCTGATCAATAAATAATAATCAGATAACAGTCGTAAATACAACAGCTAAACCATAACTATACAAGAATTAACTTCTGCCATCTATTGTAACATAGACATGTGATGTTAAGTTAGTGCAGTCAAATACAACTTCTTATATCTTAAATAGTCTGATCATTATGATTTATTTCGAGTAGAGAGACTCTTATTTTAAATATCCTCTAAGAAAATGACGTATGAGTTATGAACAATTCCTCGAGATATCTCTAACAATCCTATCTCAGAGCCTTGCCGACCCCTGTGGCATGGGCGGGCGTAGTTATTCAAGAAAAGCGAAGATTTATCTCTCTAGACGAATCAATTTCAAGGGAAAAAAGTGAGGTTCTCAAAAGCGGGGGTAGGAAAAGATAATAACGAGGGCAGAAAACGAAAACAAGGGAAAGGATTCAATGGAAAGATGAGATTGGGATCAGCCTAATAAATTTCATCTTAAGTTGTAAATAATCACGAAAATATTTTTAAAAATATACAAGTTGAAATCAAAACATATTAAACTAAAACTTACAAACCTATTTAAACCTAAAAATTACTTTAACTTGAACTCAAATAACCTACATATATCTGATTATAATGTGAAGATTGAAATTACAAACAATATATACATATTTAAATTATATACATGAAAATTCCAAAATACTGTACAATTACATATTTTTATGGTATTCCACAAAACAAGGTCTTAAAGTCCCGGTTCATCCGGACATTCTGGGTAGTTGGTGGTCACTCTTTTATCTACTGTATACCCTTCGAATAACAAACTCTACACCTTTTTTGATTTTTCTATTACCTAACTTATCAGTAATGAAATCTGGAAAATGACTAGAACTAACATTACTAACGCTAGGAGGGAGAATAACACTATCTGATAATAAAAAGCTAATTATCTCTAGTCTAAAATCGTACAAACTAACTTTTTTTGTACTATACCTATTATCTATTATATACAGATGCTTCTCCGGATTCATTCATGTATCCATATATATAGAGAGGATAGTAATTCATAGGCTAAACCACATGTGTCATTGAATAAAAATTTTTACTACTTATTGGCCATAACGTGAAATCGCCAGAAAAGTTGCGATTTTGAACCTCAGTGTCATGGGTTCGATTCCAGAGGACCCCAAAGTCCCGATTTTTTCCATTTAAATGCATTGCTTTGATTTTCGGGAATTTTTAAAAAATACTTCCCGGATAGGTAGAGAATCAAAACTCTAGGAGCCAATATTAATGGTCGGGATCTATCAAAAATAGTTATTACTTTTCAGGAAAATATCCTGGGTTCGATGCTAGGACGATGCAAAAATCTGCCCTTTAAAATACATTGAGGTAGTTTTTCATTATTTTTTTGATGCAGTTATCAAATGATAGGAAGTTCGTGCTTGGCTAGAAGATCTATGGTAAGAATTGGTTTAAGAAAAAATTTAGATCAGACAGAATATAAGGGAAAAGTAGGACGTCGTTTGAGGCAGTTGCAGCCGATATTTCTGCTTGAATTTTCACACATAGTTAAAAATGGCAAATTTCTGTTGTGCAGCATAGAAAGTATTACCAGAAAGACCCGGGTTCGATCCCAGGCGGTAAATATATCCACCATTTAAAATACATTGAGGTAGTGTTCATTATTTATTTTGATGCATTTATCGAAATAATAGGAAGTTCTAGCTTAGGTAGAAGATGTATATTAAGACTTGGTTCAAGAAAAAAAATTAGACAAGACCATGCTGTTCCTGGGTTCGATGCCAGAGCACATTAAAATTTCTCTCATAAGGAATATAAGGGAAAAGTAGGACGTCGTTTGAGGGAGTTGCAGCTAATATTTCTGCTTGAATTTTCACACATAGTTAGAGATGGTGATCTTCTATTGTGCTACATAGTAAGTATCACCGGGAAGACTCGGGTTCGATGCCGGACGAATAAATTGCAGCGAATTTTAAGAATATTTTCAATCCATTTTTTTTTCTTTTGAGCACTCACTCTATATGATGCCGACTTAAAATTAGTGTTGTCGATGTGCTTGCAGTATGCAAGCAACATTTTACTCGTTTAGTATAAAGCTATTGATAAGCATTAACTGGAATATGTGTATAGCTAGTTGCTTGTACCACTTCATTGTTTTACGCTCGCATGGGTAATAAGACAGTAACTGGTCGCAGAGGTCAGCACCACCCATGAAGGTATTGTATTGAACCACTGCTTCTGGTTTATTCCTCTCTCTTCTGTTTGGCACCTCGATAAATCGGCTACCAAACTTAGAGCTGATCATAAGGACAACACGCCTGTCTTTCCATTTGAGAACGCACACACCTTCATATTATTAATAAAGCAATCCTGACCTTCTAGGTACGGATTGTTTCTGCATTCAACAGGTTCTGCTTAAGACAGGTGTTACTGTATTTAAGAATACCAAATTAGTTTTCAGGACAATAGTAACTTTAAAATGCTACCATGGAAACTTACTCAAGGATGTACAGTTTTTGTCACCTTTAATTTTTGTCATTATGTGTTTGTTGAGGAAAAAATACAATCATATAATTGACTAAAACAATGTTCTGTGGCATAAATAGGAATATCAAATGAATTATTTTCATACATAATTCTTTATAATATTTCTTCCGTTAAATATCTTTAACTCTTGTAGTTATCATTATCATTTCTTTAAAAAAGGAAACGTTTTTGGCAATACAAACAAATTTTTACAAGCTCTTCTGGTGGTCTTACCTTTCAATTATGAAACTTGCATTAGAGATCATTTGTTGATTGCAAATTGGTGTATTATCGGAAGGATACTGAAATTTAACGTGACTTAATCTTGAAGACTGTACTATATATTAATGTTCATTCCATGAGACATTTACGTGAATATCCTCTGACTACCTAACTAGATTGACCAGCTGTTTGATGAAATATTTCCAAATCTCAAAGTTCATGAATGTGGGAGTACCTTCCTCAGGATTAACAAAGCTCTTATCAAAAGTTGAACATATCAGTAAGCATAGAGAATTTCTTCTAACATCTTTGTGGATGAAGATTCGTCATTTTTTTCAATTTATTCATTCTGCACTGTTTTGCATTGAAATTTTTATATTTTATAAAGAATTACCTATTGGATGAAGATAGCTGATACAAAAGTAAACCCTAGTTTATCCTCCCAGCAGTTCCAAGATTAATCTGATTTAAACTGGCGAGAAAAACACTTTTTTATATTCCAATCATTGTTGATGGTCAATTAGTCTTGCTGATTTATAAATTTTCTGAACCATAAAATTTAAAATGAATTTGTAAATGGATTCTTGATACCTAATCCTACCAAAATAATTTTGCCCGATGGAACTTTAATGTTCTCTTTGGGTAAATAAATAATAAAGATATCGCGCGATGAGCTGTCGCCCGGTCACCGCGCATACACTGCCGAAAGAGTCCTATGGAATGGAATATAGATTAGGAGTGGAGGAAGACGGGCTTTTTAAATTCAATGCGTGAGTTGAAAGAGGGTGCAAAGACATGGAACTATTTTAGGCGACTCAAAGAAAGGTGTGAGGACACTCAAGGAAGTTAGATGTCACTTGGGCGATGGGGTGTTCAACCTGAGACTGCGAGGCGTCGATAAGGAATAGACAAGGGCAGGTAACATTAGTAGAGGGAATAGTGGGTCTCGCAAGGTGCTTCCTCGGACAGACCCAAGATATAGTAGGAAACCAAGGCCTTTATCTTTAAAAGAGGAGGAAAGTGAACCCAGGGCTATGCCTAGCATTAAAACGCAAGATTGTGTTGGGTCTTCTTCAGATAGGTAACGCAATGGCCTTTACAAGTAGGAGAATAGTCAAAGGGATATCGTTGCAATTACATACAAGGAATCAGTACAAGCGGTTTTAAAGAAAGAGGAGACTAAAGATCTAAATCGCATATAAATTTGGAGGACTTTAGAATTTACGACCTTAAAGTTGGCTGCAAACAAATTGAAATGGTGCTAGATACAAATTAAGACCTGCCCTAGGTAAAATAGCGTTGCCCTACTGTTTTTTTTGGGAGAAAAAAAAATTAGGGTCTACGGTTAAACCTAGTGTGTGTATTTGACAGAGTTGGTTAAGAATTAATTACATCTTTCTGCCAGAAAACAGCTGATTTTCACGAAAGAAATTTTCTATACTAGAATCTGAAAAGTTCGCATAAAAGATAAAACGTAAAATTTAAATCAGTTCGGGAATATGATGATAAAACAAGTGTTGATACATTATGGTAAATACAATATGCTGAGCCATCCTAGAATTCCTTACCTGCTCAAGGATAGTCATGTGGACACCGCGTTTGCCTTTGGTGAAAGCGGTCCCGGGTTCGATTCCCGGTGGGAGCCAATGTGCGGAAGGACCTATGATGTTGAAGCACTTTCAACAATACTACTAAAATTCCTTACCTATCATGTTGCAGAAAATATTCATCCTTATTCGCAAAACTTTGCTCATATCATTATGGATTTATTAACGCAACACAATGAGAAAAGATATTTGATAAACGATGCTCGAAATATTTACGTTATCTAACTATTTTCATTGAAGCAACGTGACGAGAGATTGCTTTGACACTGGGCCGAACACCGGAAATTCCATATGGCGGTTGGAAGATTAGAATGTGAAGATGTTGCGCCCAATGCACTCGAAACTGCAATCAATCATGAGCAGAGTATTATGAATCGAGATATTTATTCAGTTCTTTTTCATTCTTAATATCATCCTATTTCTGGAAATTTCTTCCTTTTTAATGTACAGTAAACTCCCGTTTATCCGAATCGCGTTTATCCGAAATCCGCTTTATCCGAACAAACGTTTCCGAATGCACCCACCCCACCAACCGGATACCATTGCGACCCATTACTTATTTGCTCGTGACACCTCTTCATATATGTACATACTCTATCAACCACATAAATTACGTGGATCACGCTGGCGCTGTTTTTCTGTAAAAACGCAAAATTGCTTTGTTATTCAGCATTTAAAAACTTTGAGTTTTCAATCATACTATGGTGCCTCTATAACAAGTCAACACAAATTTTTCAGTCAAAAACATGCAGGCTTACTCAAAACCGTATCAATAGCATTCTACGTACGGACGTTTTACGATCATATTTCGCGGTATTGACGCAATTCGGGGTGTTTCACGCGGGACTTCGGTTTATCCGAAATTTTCGTTATCCGAACCGGCCGCCGCACAGTGGGCCAGAATCGAAAACAGCTGGCCAAAAATAAAAAAGTGCTTTGTTTTGAGTCCGGACTTTGAAACTTCGCAAAGTTGTTCTTGAATAAATTTTGCGTATAATTGTGAAATCATTTGCGTTGGTTCCCACGAGTTACAATACTACAGGGGGTCAAATTTACCAAATTTAACGAAAACCTCCGGGCCTCGATTTTCGCAGAATTCTTCAATTTCAGGCCAATCCTGAACCAAAATGAGCTAAATCATAGGGTAAAAAACGATCCAGTATGATAAACCTCATCTTTATGCTTCATAATAATGGGTTTGAATGATCACAGTTGAATATTTGCATTATTTATACAACAAAATGGCGAACCCTTATTTTACGGAAAATTTCCACCTAAAGTGAGGAAAATAGTTGTGATGAAGTGATGTACGCGGAGTTATTTATACCAAAATGTTCTTTGAAGCTTTCTGAAGGAGAATCTGAAATAAAATCCTGAATCTGAAACATTCGCCTCACAAAATTATGCACAAGAAAAAGGAAATAATAATATGGGCATAACGCCGTTACAGTATCGAATTCGTAGCGATTATCACTGATTTTCAATCAAGTATCACGGATTTTATCAATGTTTGGTGCAGATGTGGTTATTGCTTGGTAGAAAAAAGAGATAGCAGCAATATTAACAAGCAATCGTTTATTCTGAAAAGGGTAACGATTCAGCAGCGACCTCCTCCAGTCAAGAGAAAAAATCTGATGTGGCCAGCACATTACTTTCTCCATGTATAAGATGTAAATATTTATCTACGACAGTAATTTCGAACTCAATATTCCATCTAAACTTGGAAGATGAGTGATTAATATATATATTATTGTCTTTGACGCCAAAAACATTATAAATAATGTTTTTCGGGACATGATCGATGAAAAACGATGAAATTGGCCTTTCGCCCATAGAGCCCAGAGCGCTCACAAAGTACATAATCAGCAACTTCCGGTTTATCAGTATTTCATGAATAACTCCTAAACAATCAGTGATACAAATATATGTTTCAAACATAAGCTATAGTAAATTATATTTTCTAAAACTTTTATTAATAATAGTATATACCTAAATATCATATTTATGGAGATATTTTGATAACCGGAAATGAGCTTTGAAGAATGAAGCTCGACTTCCGGTTAACCGATTTACTCCAAAAACTAATCAACTCTGAAAGCACACACAACAGTACTATATATGAAGTTTGGTATTGATACGACTAATAGTTTTCACGTTAGAGCGCCCACTATCACACACACACACACACACACACACACACACACACACACACACACACACACACACACACACACACACACACACATACACACAGACATTCCGAAAATGGTCAAAACGTGTTCTAGGGACCCCAAAACATGTATTTCCGTTGAAATCTCGAAGTCCAATTTTTTCATGAAAAAAATACTCTCTCTATACTTCGTATATGGAGAAAGTAAAAAGAGAGAGTGCGAGAGGTCGGTGAGGTATGTTTTAGCATAACGTGCGAACAAAAAGAGGGCAAACAATAAAAAGGCAACTAAGCAACTCGTAAATTATTCCGCAACAGTATGCTCTAACAGAAGAATGTATGTATGGTATTCAAAAATGTGTTTGACGTCAAGCTTTGTTTACATACTCACAATTTCACCAAATTTTCGTTTATTTTATCGAAATTCTCTCAAATTTGGATAGAATACAATGTTCCACGATTATGAAATCTTCGTTTGATTTCCGTTCTTTTAGTGCTTGTTTAGACTTTTATAGGCATTTGTTTCTGCAAATGAAGTGAAGACTGAATCGAGAGAGTGAAGTTTACTTGTAACTGCTTTGGGAATGGTTTGACCCATCTGGAGTTGAACCTGGGACCCCAGGGAGATAAAAAGGAGCCTTTTATCTTCATTAATTCGGCTTTAAATATTTCCCCTATTTTGGGAGCTGTGCGACGTTTGGCTCTCGAGTTATTCATAACTTCAGATCGAAAACAATATTACACGACTGACATTGAAATCCTCGTTTGATTTCCATTATCTTAATTCTTGTTTGGACTTCTAAAGACATTTGTTTCTAATTTAAGTTTGCAAAATAAATAAAGACTGCGTAAACGAATATGAGCTTTGCGTGCAGTAGGTCAATGATATCACACACCAATTAGTCTTGCCGAAGATTTTTGACCAAAATCATAATATTGGGCTTATAATTTGTCATATTAAAAGGTATAGCGATTGAATATATACCGTATATGCCGGCGTATAAGTCGACGTTTGAAGCCTAAAAATCTTGTGCATTACGAATCTTAATGGTTTGGATATCTTGTGATTAACTTAAATGCTCAATATCCACGTAATATTACGTATTTTGTCAGCATTATTAATATAAATCACATGACGGCTACCTTTTCTATTTTTCGTAACGATATTAATTTTTAAATATATAAACGAATTTATTATTTTAGCAGGATTTTTAATTATTTGAGTTGATTTAGCATTAGTGTAGTTACAAAATGTACTTAAGAATCTTCTGGTTCCGTGTGTTTCGAATTTTCGCACGTGAGCGTTCTGTTTTTCAGTTGGTCCATTCAAAACATTCAACGCCATCACCTCCTTTTCTTCCTTGTAAGTTTATTCATTAAATTAGCCAACTTCTTATTTCTTTGTCTACGCCATCACCTCCTTTTCTTCCTTATAAGTTTATTCATTAAATTAGCCAACTTCTTATTTCTTTGTCTACGCCATCACCTCCTTTTCTTCCTTGTAAGTTTATTCATTAAATTAGCCAACTTCTTATGTCTTTGTCTTCTGTTTTTCACCTTCAATTCCATCCTCAATCTGTCTCCTCCATTTTTGGGCATTTTCTTAATCTCTTCAATTAAAACCCAACCATGTACAGCACCTCCGTCTTTCAACCCAACTTACTTTTTCCATTCTACGCCAAACCCACATTTCCGGAGGCCTCCAAACGTTTGACTTCTTCCTTTCAGAACGTCCACTATTCATACCGATAAAGTAGCACACTCCAATAAGGAATTCATCAATTCATTTTCTTTACCAAGATGTCATCAATTCATTTCGCTTCATGAAAACTTCCTTGGTCAATTATTTTGCTAACCTCTTCCTTGCATCTTCCAAATAAAAGAGTACTTCCCAAGTAAGAAAATGTATCCACCTGCTCTAGTTTTTCCCCATCTACCCTAATACTTAGCTTTCTTTCCCTTTGTGAGCAACAGAACTTTACTTACGTTAATTTTCACTCCAAACTCCCTTGCTTTATCGTTAGGAGCACTTACTGATGTTTGCAAGCCCTTTAAGGAATCCCACACAATAGCTTCATCGTCTGCATACCTCACAGACCTCGTCTATTTCTTCCCAGGCTTCTTTCACCATTTCCTCTGCATATATAGTAAAAAGTGACATGGGACACCCTTGTCTAACCACCCTTCCCACCACCGTATCTTTCCAGTCCAACCATATTTTCTTTAATATCTCCTTTAGTTTAAGACATTGTTTATCTTGCTTAAACCTTCTACAATTTAAATTGTGATTTAATTTTTCTACTTAAAATTTTAACTAATTATCCCTTTTCGTTGCGAATCTTCTATCCTATTGGTTGTGTATTTAATTTTTTTGAATGTTTTTCTCTTTTCTTATCTTTTTGGCTATTACTATCGGTAGGTTTGCGCAGGTTTTTCACACCCTCCTTCCTTGTGGGTCTTTTCCTGCAGTGGATTTTTTTCCTAAGAATCTCTTAGGTTTTTTTACATCCACAATTGTTCTAATTATTTCTACTTCTTATTTTATAATTAATGACGAATGGTTGGATGGAAGAAGACACTTTTAAGTCTCAGTCTCGCCCAAATAGAGACGATTTATTATTATTATTATCGTATTTGATCATCGAAGTGTTAATTATCCATCTATTGTTTATAAAATTAACTACCTTGATGCATTTGCTAATATTTGCAAAATTGGGGAACAAAACATGGCGATAAATGCAGGGTACTTCTCTTTATTCAGCATTTTTTATGGCACACTTGTTAGTTAATTGAAACACTCTCTTCAGTAATTTCTGCGGACGTGAGAGGTTACGTTCCTCGATAGGATTTTACCGCTTCGAAAGATAGAAAAATGTCGCACATTCAAAATTGGTGGCAAATTTATACACACAAACGTCATAATTTCCAATCTTCCATTTTGTAGAACCAACTAATTAACGACTATGGATCATCCTAACCCACAATTTTACCCGCAGCGAAAGTATGCGTAAATAAATCATTTAAAATAGAAACGTGTGTGATGATTTTTTTATGTGACTAAGTGACGTCATGACGCTATTTTCAAGTTGTCACGACTTTGAAGATAATAAATCGAAGGAAAAGTGTTGATGTTATTTAGCATATAAGGGCATGAACCAAGGGAAATTCCCAAGAAAAATGGACTCGAAAAAAGACTGATGGGGCCTGGAATCGAACTCGAGGTCTTCCTGTATCTGGGAGGCTTTGCTTATCTTAGCTACTCGGCCAGAAGACGGTTAAATCAGCATTCCTGATAGAGGAATCCCGGGTTCGATTCCCGGCCCCGTCAGACTTTTTTCAAGTCTGTTTTTCCTCGGGAATACATAATTAATTGATTTACGATGAAATTTGATCGTTTATCTTATTTAATTTTCAACGTTGTTGTAGATATTTTTTCATTTGTAGCGTTAAATCAAGGATAATTGTGGTCATAAGTCTAGATAAATCCCAATAGAAAGGAAATTAGATATAGATTCTTATTATGGACGTAGAATATAGTATTTAATTAAATATTGAGAGAATCTTGGAAAAACGACGACTAGTTGCTCTGACTTTGAGGGCATAAATTATTCCCTAACGACAAAGGTATTGTCGAACTTTCATACGAATATATATGGGAAATATTGGCTCATTTAAAATTACAGGTAAGAAAACCCAATCATTAAAGACAATGAAACCATTAATGAACTTTGGTAATCGATATTTAAAATATTGAGATTAAAATCAACATATTTTGAAAGAAGAATCCATTGTAGTATCGGGTATTTTTATATATTTGGTAATTTTTAGTCATTTTCGAAATATTCAGTAGTTTAATAGTACAGTGGAAGTAAGAGCATTATTTACTTGCTTTTGTAATCAGTGAATGCTAACGATATCGTCGCAAATTAAATTTGAACAAAGTAATTAATATTAACGAAGAGATGCGTTAAAATCGAAGCAATGGAGTATCTTCTTCATTCGATAATATTTAATGTATTTTCTTCTTTTGTCTTTTTTTAAAGTGTTTAGACTTAGAATTTTTACTACTTTTACCAAGTATTTGCTTGTATTTTTCTAATTCTTGTCTCATTTCGAATAATTGACGAGCTTTTATGAAGCGAAGTCCTAATCATGTAAATTTAATGCTAATATTCAACGTAAAGGTACAGATTCTATTAATTATTCATATCCCCACCTGACATATATCCCTCCACTTACCCCACCCGTTCAAACCACACCCTCTACCCCCTCTACTTCCCCACCCACTCCCACCCCATCTAACCCACCCGCTCTCATCCCACCCTCTACCCCACCTGCTCCAATCCCTCCCTCTACCCCACCCTCTAACCCACCCGCTCCAATCCCTCCCTCTACCCCACCTGCTCCCATCCCACCCTCTAGCCCACCCATTCCCACCCCACCCTCTAACCCACCCGCTCCCATCCCACCCTCTAGCCCAACCACTCCCACCCACTCCCACCCACTCCCACCCACTCCCACCCACTCCCACACACTCCCACCCACTCCCACCCACTCCCACCCACTCCCACCCACTCCCACCCACTCCCACCCACTCCCACCCCCTAACCCACCCGCTCCCATCCCACACTCTAGCCCACCCACTCCCATCCCACCCTCTAGCCCAACCACTCCCACACCGCCCTCTAACCCACCCACTCCAATCCCTCCCTCTACCCCACCCGCTCCCATCCCACCCTCTAGCCCACCTGCTCCCACCCCACCCTCTAGCCCACTCACTCCCACCCCACCCTCTAACCCACCTGCTCCCACCCTATCCTCTAGCCCACTCACTCCCACCCCACCCTCAAACCCACCCGCTCCCACCACACCCTCTAGCCCACCCGATCCCATCCCACCCTCTAGCCCACCCACTCCCACCCCAACCTATAGCCCACCCACTCCCACACCACCCTCTAGCCCACCCGCTCCCATCCCACCCTCTAGCCCACCCGCTCCCACCCCACCCTCTAGCCCACCCGCTCCCACCCCACCCTCTAGCCCAACCGCTCCCATCCCACTCTCTAGCCCACCCACTCCCACCACACCCTCTAGCCCACCCACTCCCACCCCACCCTCTAGCCCACCCGCTCCCATCCCACCCTCTAGCCCAACCACTCCCATCCCGCCCTCTAACCCACCCGCTCCAATCCCACCCTCTAACCCACCCGCTCCCATCGCACCCTCTAGCCCACCCGATACCATCCCACCCTCTAGCCCACCCACTCCCACCCCACCCTCTAGCCCACCCACTCCCACCCCACCCTCTAGCCCACCCGCTCCCATCCCACCCTCTAGCCCAACCACTCCCATCCCGCCCTCTAACCCACCCGCTCCAATCCCACCCTCTAACCCACCCGCTCCCACCCCACCCTCTAGCCCACCCGCTCCCATCCCACCCTCTAGCCCACCCACTCCCACCCCACCCTCTAGCCCACCCGCTCCCATCCCACCCTCTAGCCCAACCACTCCCATCCCGCCCTCTAACCCACCCGCTCCAATCCCACCCTCTAACCCACCCGCTCCAATCCCACCCTCTAACCCACCCGCTCCCACCCCACCCTCTAGCCCACCCACTCCCACCCAACCCTCTAGCCCACCCACTCCCACCCCACCCTCTAGCCCACCCGCTGCCATCCCACCCTCTAGCCCAACCACTCCCATCCCGCCCTCTAACCCACCCGCTCCAATCCCACCCTCTAACCCACCCGCTCCCATCGCACCCTCTAGCCCACCCGATACCATCCCACCCTCTAGCCCACCCACTCCCACCCCACCCTCTAGCCCACCCACTCCCACCCCACCCTCTAGCCCACCCGCTCCCATCCCACCCTCTAGCCCAACCACTCCCATCCCGCCCTCTAACCCACCCGCTCCAATCCCACCCTCTAACCCACCCGCTCCCATCGCACCCTCTAGCCCACCCGATACCATCCCACCCTCTAGCCCACCCACTCCCACCCCACCCTCTAGCCCACCCACTCCCACCCCACCCTATAGCCCACCCACTCCCACACCACCCTCTAGCCCACCCGCTCCCACCCCACCCTCTAGCCCACCCGCTCCCACCCCACCCTCTAGCCCAACCGCTCCCATCCCACTCTCTAGCCCACCCACTCCCACCCCACCCTCTAGCCCAACCGCTCCCATCCCGCCCTCTAACCCAACCACTCCCATCCCGCCCTCTAGCCCAACCACTCCCATCCCGCCCTCTAACCCACCCGCTCCAATCCCACCCTCTAGCCCACCCACTCCCACCCCACCCTATAGCCCACCCACTCCCACCCCACCCTCTAGCCCACCCGCTCCCACCCCACCCTCTAGCCCACCCACTCCCACCCCACCCTCTAGCCCACCCACTCCCACCCCACCCTCTAGCCCACCCGCTCCCACCCCACCCTCTAGCCCACCCGCTCCCACCCCACCCTCTAGCCCACCCACTCCCACCCCACCCTCTAGCCCACCCACTCCCACCCCACCCTCTAGCCCACCCGCTCCCACCCCACCCTATAGCCCACCCACTCCCACCCCACCCTCTAGCCCACCCACTCCCACCCCACCCTCTAGCCCACCCACTCCCACCCCACCCTCTAGCCCACCCGCTCCCATCCCACCCTCTAGCCCAACCGCTCCCATCCCACCCTCTAGCCCAACCACTCCCATCCCGCCCTCTAACCCACCCGCTCCAATCCCACCCTCTAACCCACCCGCTCCCATCCCACCCTCTAGCCCACCCGATCCCATCCCACCCTCTAGCCCACCCACTCCCACCCCACCCTATAGCCACCCCACTCCCACACCACCCTCTAGCCCACCCGCTCCCACCCCACCCTCTAGCCCACCCGCTCCCACCCCACCCTCTAGCCCAACCGCTCCCATCCCACTCTCTAGCCCACCCACTCCCACCCCACCCTCTAGCCCACCCACTCCCACCCCACCCTCTAGCCCACCCGCTCCCACCCCACCCTCTAGCCCACCCGCTCCCACCCCACCCTATAGCCCACCCACTCCCACCCCACCCTCTAGCCCACCCACTCCCACCCCACCCTCTAGCCCACCCACTCCCACCCCACCCTCTAGCCCACCCGCTCCCATCCCACCCTCTAGCCCAACCGCTCCCACCCCACCCTCTAGCCCACCCACTCCCACCCCACCCTCTAGCCCACCCACTCCCACCCCACCCTCTAGCCCACCCGCTCCCATCCCACCCTCTAGCCCAACCACTCCCATCCCGCCCTCTAACCCACCCGCTCCAATCCCACCCTCTAACCCACCCGCTCCCATCGCACCCTCTAGCCCACCCGATACCATCCCACCCTCTAGCCCACCCACTCCCACCCCACCCTCTAGCCCACCCACTCCCACCCCACCCTATAGCCCACCCACTCCCACCCCACCCTCTAGCCCAACCGCTCCCATCCCACTCTCTAGCCCACCCACTCCCACCCCACCCTCTAGCCCACCCACTCCCACCCCACCCTCTAGCCCACCCGCTCCCATCCCACCCTCTAGCCCAACCACTCCCATCCCGCCCTCTAACCCACCCGCTCCAATCCCACCCTCTAACCCACCCGCTCCCATCGCACCCTCTAGCCCACCCGATACCATCCCACCCTCTAGCCCACCCACTCCCACCCCACCCTCTAGCCCACCCACTCCCACCCCACCCTATAGCCCACCCACTCCCACCCCACCCTCTAGCCCAACCGCTCCCACCCCACTCTCTAGCCCACCCACTCCCACCCCACCCTCTAGCCCACCCACTCCCACCCCACCCTCTAGCCCACCCGCTCCCATCCCACCCTCTAGCCCAACCACTCCCATCCCGCCCTCTAACCCACCCGCTCCAATCCCACCCTCTAACCCACCCGCTCCCATCGCACCCTCTAGCCCACCCGATCCCATCCCACCCTCTAGCCCACCCACTCCCACCCCACCCTCTAGCCCACCCACTCCCACCCCACCCTATAGCCCACCCACTCCCACCCCACCCTCTAGCCCAACCGCTCCCATCCCACTCTCTAGCCCACCCACTCCCACCCCACCCTCTAGCCCACCCACTCCCACCCCACCCTCTAGCCCACCCGCTCCCATCCCACCCTCTAGCCCAACCACTCCCATCCCGCCCTCTAACCCACCCGCTCCAATCCCACCCTCTAACCCACCCGCTCCCATCGCACCCTCTAGCCCACCCGATCCCATCCCACCCTCTAGCCCACCCACTCCCACCCCACCCTCTAGCCCACCCACTCCCACCCCACCCTATAGCCCACCCACTCCCATCCCACCCTCTACCCCAACCACTCCCATCCCGCCCTCTAACCCACCCGCTCCAATCCCTCCCTCTAACCCACCCGCTCCCATCCCACCCTCTAGCCCAACCACTCCCATCCCGCCCTCTAACCCACCCGCTCCAATCCCACCCTCTAAGCTCCCTACTCCTTTCTCACCCGCTCCCATCCCTCCCTCTAAGCTCCCTACTCCTTTCCCACCCTCGAAAGCCAACTATCCTATCCCTCTCGCTATCCCGATCATTCCCACATTTCCTTGCCACTGCTTCACCTAGACCCTTACACCCATTCCCAACTTTATGGCCCATCGACTTCGAATCCTCTGCCCTTCCCAATACAATCCCTTTCTCTGTAACGCCCACTATGCACTCAGCTCCGCCCCTCTCCCATTCAGTTGCTCCCTTCCCTTCCTCTACCATAACCATCTCCCATCATTCATTCTTTATTATTTCTTCTGAATTAGACAATAGGTAAAATAGGGGTTATTGAATGTAAAGGTACAAAGTTCATAATTTATACATATCCCCGCCTTACACATTGTAATATGTCTATACATTCAGCAATAGTTGGTTTGGCAAAGGGCGCAATTTTTGTGTATATTATATACATTTAAGGTCATGGAACACTATACAAATTCCTGCCTTACAAACTTGTATACTATACATAATTGAAAATATAGTTTGACTCGGGTGAAAAATATTTTTTTTACTTCTTGTTCATCTTCCAAATCAGACATCAGGACAAATATGGGTAATTCAAAGTAAGGGTACAGAATCTATAAATTATTCATATCCCTGCCTGACACATCGTAACAAATCTATACATTCTGCGATTGTTTGGTTAAGAGCTCAAAGTTTTTTAAATCCATATTATATTAAAATCAGGTCATAGAACACTATGCAAATTCAGGCCTTAAAAATATTTTAATATACATAATTGAAAATATATTTTGACTCGGAAGAAAAAAAAATGTAATTCACTTCTGAATCGTCTTCCGGGGTAGAGCGATGCTTTAGAGGTTTGGGGAGCACCTAAACTCCTTCTCGCCCCTGGATGCGCTGTGCAACTTCTTCCCTCTTCTTTCGCTTGGGCCGTGAAGTCTTTTTCCTGCTTTTTGAAGAGCACCATGAAGTCCTATAGAAGGAAAATTAAGGAAATGAATCTTTAATTTCCTATCGAATTATTTTTATGAATAGAAAAGTAAATATAAGCATAGTTCCAAGGAAAACAACAATATTAATACCTAGACTGTATCATTATATACACAGAATTAGATTGAAAATTCAGCTATTCATTTCTACCTTTTATAATTTATGTTTTAATTTGGCTTAACAATGCAAGGAAATATTGTTCTAGCAACTAAATAAAGAAATATGGTAATATAACAGCTAAGAAGTATCATCCGTCCGTGGAAAATAAATTTTAACATATCGGGATCATTTATGTTTTTGGTAAATAGATTTAACTTTATCTCCGTCACTCTTTACGGTGGAACTCGCTAATTAAAATAATAATTTTTATAGGACGAATCCTTCCGACAGCTTATATATGAGTCAACATTTTAATAGGTTACCTCGAAGTGGTTTCCAAACTATGACAAAACGATAAGTTATATTTCAAAATGGGACTTTTATCCTTATTAGTGTTACCTATATTAGTTTTATTTAATGAAAGTATTTTTTATGATGCTAAATTTTTGGCGTATTAATATTATTTTAACTAAGCTGTTATAAATTTACCTTTATTTATATTTATTTATAAATAACCTTTATCCAGCCTATAAACTGCACAAAACTGAAGTACCAACTTTTAAAAAGTAATATTCAAAAGTT
The DNA here is from genome assembly GCA_947579665.1 of Sympetrum striolatum. Taxonomy (NCBI): domain Eukaryota; kingdom Metazoa; phylum Arthropoda; class Insecta; order Odonata; family Libellulidae; genus Sympetrum; species Sympetrum striolatum. The sequence continues at coordinate 122,438,517 of OX388341.1, forward strand.
TTTTGCGTAATTCTTTGCTACTATAATAGAATTACATTAATATAAATTTACTCAGTGCGCTTTAATAAAGCTTTTAATAGAGCATTTTAATAATTTAAGTTGCATTCAAAAAATGTTTGGTAAAATATTTAAAAATATCCACAAAAAAATATGTTCTGTAAAACTTTCTTAGTTGGCGATGCGTTCAGTATTTTTTTTATTCTTAGAAACTAATTAGTTTATGTAAAGGCACTTATAAATTATTGAAATTTGGTTTAGATCATCATTAAAAATTATTTATGTAAAATTGGTAACACTGATAAAATTGCTTGCTTTTTACTACTCGAATTTAACTAAATTCGCAGATTATACCATTGCAAACATATTTACATAACGAAAATTTGGTTGAAATACCTTCATTGGTTTCTTTGTTACCGAAGGAAATACACTTCATATTGACCACACGCAAATAATTAAGGGTTAATATCACAGCATGTAATGGACAAAGTACTGCAATTTACTAAAATGAAATGCATCTTTGTCGGCGGGTTATTTTTAATAAGTTAAGAATTATCTCTACCATTGGACTCTCCAATGAATTTGAAAACTCGATTTTCTTTATGGTTGCCGTTAGTGATTTCTCCTAAAACAATGGAAGAATATTTAAGAAGGTACAAAACTCTATCCTATGTTGTAATTCAAAGTTACAGAGCACTCATTAATGACTGATTAAAAAAATAACAGATTCTTTATTCCTAGCTATCGTACGAACGGAAAGACACACGACTAAATTACCGATTTATTCTAAAAGTCGTTAATAGAACCGTGAAAAACAATAGCAAAGTAAATTCTGGAAAACGAAGTCATTGGCATCTATTTAGAATGCGTAATTGTACCTTGAAAATTCGATTGAAACTGAGCTATGACAAGCTCATTATTTCTAACCAAATTAGGTCTAGAGAGTACCCAAAACTTTGCATGTTATTCTGTAGTCAATATATAAGTAAGTTTCAGGATAATTTTGATAATAATTGTAATATACCTTATCGATTAAAAATCTGAATTTACAACAGAATTTAGTATCGGAAAGCAAAAACCATAAGCTACTGCTATCAATGTATCAATGTAGTAATTATTTCGTAGGATAGGAATAATCACTTTGCAGTTTATAAACTGTGTTTTTACTAAGCATTGACCATCAGATCGTAATTTTTTTAATAGAAGGTAGTGCAAAGAGTGTTATTATTTTATTTATTTTCAATGGCGTACCACCAAGTTAGGCTAAATCATTTCGATTATAATTCAATAGCACGGACGTAATTTGCCAATGTTCAAATAATGTAACAGAATTCGATGTAAGAAACACGAAACATTTTTCAAATCCATAAGGCGAAGTACAGTGTTTCAGAGTAATTGAAAATTCTCATTACCTCAATTCTCTCTCATTAATTCTCATTCTATTCTCAGTAAGTTGGAATTCCGGCGTCTACATGAGCATCTTCAGTGATGGTTTTTCTCTGCACCATTAGCTTTTGATTGAGGTGATCTCCTAGGCAATATAGATAAAAATAGATTAGAGCTCTCCTCGAACCTTTAGAAAAAAATTGAAAATGAAAATTGATAATGCATCGAAAGAAAATAATTATTAAACTACGTTTAACTAAATTGTGGTATTCTAACTACTAGGATTCTATCCAAAATACCTCCGAGCCACGTCCTGGAAATTGGAAAACCTTGGTTCGAATCCTGAACAAGTCACTTCTTTGCTTACTCTACAACGCTTTGGTTAAGTTGCACGCTTTCCTTCACTAAGTCAAACTTCATTTCGATCGTTTTTTAATTAGAATTAAGTATATTATTTCATAGCCAGGAGCATATACGCGATGAAATTATTAATTTTGTTGAATGAGGAAATAAGTTACTTTGGAAACATATCTCCTTTAATTATTATTATTTAAATATGGTAAACTTCAAGCAAAATATCAATCAGAGAGAATAAATTCAGAAATTCATTCTTTAAGATGAGAATTATTATTTGACACAATTCTAAACTTATGAATATAAAATCATTTACGGAAGAAGATTACCATAATTTGATTGTTTTCTTAAGACTGCTTTTTTCCAAATTGAATTAAAATTCCTCAAATAGAACATCTCATTATTAAATTATAAAGTTATTTGGTAAGAAATACACATAATTCTGATGAGAGAGATATTGAACTTAAGGTCTTATTTCATACACTTGAGAAGAACTGAAAGCCTTTTGAGAAGCGATAAAAATTCAAGCTCCTTGATCTTGTCACACGAACGGTGTTTCAATTTTCACTGAATGTGTACGGAAAATCAGCATAGCAATAATGACGATAAAAACTCCCGTTAATTATTTCCTGTTGATTATGAGTAAAGTAATCGTATGTAACACTAGACTCGCCACTGAATTTGAATCACGAAATACGTTAGGATAACCGATAGTGATATCTCGTAAGTCAATGCATTATTGTTTAAAAAGGTAGGGAAAGTAAAGCTGATGCTTAAGTAGTAATTCAAAGCGAAAGTACACTCATCAGTGACCGATTAAAAAAATTACTCATTCTTAATTCCTTATCATCCGTTGTCGAAATGTCGGAAATTAAAGTTTGAAATTTGAGTCGATGATTCAACAAATGTAAATGTTTTGAAATAGAGATGTTTTGAAAGCAAGAGTAGTTCTGATAAAGAAGGTCAAAGCGAAGGCGAAGTGCTTTCGCGAATGGGTAAAAAGAAAGTGCCTCGTTACAACAAAACAAACAACTGTTCCGTGACCTTCAGTTTAACCGAATTCCAGTTCTTCAGTTCAATTCTTAATGGGAAAAATATCGATACATTTATTTTTTTAAATAACCATTCATGAACTACAATACATTTAATCCAATGATTTACCCTTGAAAGAGGTCTTAAAAATTCAGAGAATAATGTGGTCATTTTTTCCCCAAGAGAAAAATTACGTATATTTTTTACGGTACTAATTCAGGGTTAAGCACTGGAATGGGAGATTATCATTAACATTTATCCATTCAAATTTTCAAAAACATCAATATAAAAATCAAGTCACGCCTTATCCTTGTTTACCAACTTTTAGGTAATCAGCTGTCTCGTGACCTTGGTCGTGACTTTCACTGGCCACAGAGATTCACTTTCCCAATCGGTGAGAAAAACCAGCGGAGTATTTATCAGACCAGGATCATTCCAAATATCGGATACCTGAAAATAAAGAGATGCAGTATTACTAGGAATATTCTTTAGGAGTTCGTATTATTTTATTATAAACTAAAAGTCAAAACGTTAATATAAATTCAATTATCGGTACAGTATTAAAATCATTATATCGGCGGAACTTGCCTAGATCCGGTTTTAAAGCTATTGAAAAGATCCATTGAAATATACAAGATTTATCTATTTATCAAAATGTTTACGAAAAAACGGTAAAACATGCTATAGTTCAGTAGAAAATTTACGTTTTTTTCGCCTAAGAATACACAAAGTTCGAAAAACGTAATAATATTGGTTCTCGTATTATAGATGTCGACGAGGTTAAACCAAATTTGAGAAAAACTTTCCAATTCATCATGAAATATACGAAAAGAGCATAAACGCGAAATTTCGGTCGAAAATTTAAATGCTTTTCGATTAAAACTGGTTAACTTTATAAGAAGTATCAATCGAAGAATCAATTCAGAAATTTAATCCTTAGAATTTGGATAAATGTTCCACTAAAATTTAATCCGATTCTCAGAGATTCGTTTGTGAAAAAATGTTATGAATGATTGACTAAATAATGCTCTCAATACCGATTCTTCAAAGTTGAATAATATTCCTGAAAAAAGTATCACTCAAATTTAAAATTACAAATGATTCCGGTAAAAATGAATGTTATTCTGGTGAGAGAAATACTGAGCTTAACATTCATTCCGTATACATGAGAAGAACAGAAAACTACTGCGAAACGATAAAGATTCAAACTTCTCAACGATTATTGTCTCACTTTCTGAATTGGGACAGTAAATCAGCGGAGTCATAATTCCATAAACATTTATAAAAACATCCAATATATTATCTTGATTAATTATATTTTCGGTAAATAAATTCAAATTTGATAGCGTAAAATTCTGTTACTCAATAGGATGATCGGATCAATACTGACGTACGCGAGCCCGGATTAACAAAATTCTGTTCTCCCACCATATTATACTGATTAATTGCGTTCGAGAGAATGACTACAAAAACATTTTAAGAGTTCCGAAAATAACGTCTATGAAGGGCATTAATTGGGGCAAACTCAAGCCAATTGAAACAGTGCTAAAAGAAGCTGTTATAAATGATCCTCTTCCTCAAGGACCTTCCGAGCTCTTCCGAAGTATGTGGGACTCCCCAAGGGATTGCTGCCCTAAATATAAAAGCCCAAGTATACCTCTAAGCTTGTAACTCTTATTTTAACCTAGGACTAGGCAACTATGCGTATGTATTATTTTTTTACTTATATGTTCTTAATTAATTATTTATTTATTAATTTTCAAAACTTTTTTTTTCAATTTCAATCAATTATTATCGTAAATTTTAAATTCAAAAGACCCGCGCGCCGCCGCGTCCGTTTTTATCTATCTTTGTCTCTTTATTGTTTTAATTTTAAAATCGATTAAATTATTTTAGGGTATGAAAGATCGAATGATGTCAAACGATCTCTTTTAATTCCAAAGTACATTAAGTATATATTTTTCATAGTCTGACCGTAATTAATTTTAATCCACGCCTTTTATTTTTCATCAATATTGAACGACCACTTCAGAAAAAATATCAACGCCTCAAGGCTCCCGGATAGTCATGTAGACAGCGCGTTTGGTGAAAGTGGTCCCGGGATCAATTCCCGGTTGGAGCCAATATGCAGAAGCACTTTTTCATTAAGAAAGATGCAGAAATTGAAAAAGTTCAATTTGAAGCCAAGGGGCTGGAAATTCATAAATTAAGACGGTACACAGTCTGCTGTTTTTTTTTGACGTGTCTCTAATTGAACCATAATTTATCTATTTGAACCAAAATATTTTAATAGTAGGAAAGTCATTTATTTTTTAATTATTCGACTTATACATGTGGATAAATTTTTATATAAGGAAGGCACTAATAACATAGTATCCCTTTGGGGGAGCGATATTGATGACGACGATGACGTTATACTAATATGAACCAAATAAATTTTTAAGATTGAGATCGTAGAATAGACGTACTTCTCTATTTATATGTTTAAAAAGGCCAGAAGGTGAAATACAGCAATTCGGAGTAATTAAAAATTCTCATTACCTTAATTTTTAACTCCGACGTCTCCATCTGGATCTCCGGTGATGTTTTTCTCTGCGTAGTCACATTATACCTGGGCAGTATCGATATGTGAATCGATTGCAGATCTCCATTAATCCTTAAAGACAAACAAATTCAAATCAATAATGCATCGAATAACAAAAAAGGTGTTTACGATAAGTGAAAAATAGTGTCTTGACTGGGACACGAACCCGGGTCTCTCACATTCCGGTCGGGTAATCCAATCGCTCAAAATTACCGTCATTCTAACCACTAATATACTAGTATCTTATCTAATAATCTACAAAGCTACATCCTTTAGAGTGGTGTGCTTGGCTTCGAGTCCCAGCAAAGTTACTATTTTTCACTTCTTGTACTACACTGTTTAAGTCATAGGCTTTCCTCTGCTAAGTAAAATTTAATTTACATCGCATGTTGAAAAATAATTTAGTATTTTCCTTGAGATTTGTGAATCTGTATGTAAAACATATTGTACTTATTCCACAAGTTGTATTTCAGCCTAGCAAAATCAAAAACACGACCGGTTTCGACGAATGATCGTCGTCACCTGATCGTGCTTTTGTTACTAGTAGGCAAAAATTTCATTTGTGGAAAAAATATATTTTGCTCAGAATCATTAGCGTTGGAAAGAAAGAACACAATTCATAAGATGAAATTATAATTAAAGGAAGCGGCATTTCTAAAAAGTGGAATGAATGGCCTTGGTAAATGCGCTAATATGCCGAAAGAACTCTGGAAAAACTATGTTTTTCTCGCAAAACATTGATCTTTAGGAATCATTAGAATCTCCAAATATTAATTCCTTATTTTATAATTATAATTGAGGAAAAAAACGTGAATTTAAATCCATTCTCCAGGATGTCAGATACGTCTTTTTCATCTGACAACTAACGGCGGGTACTCAATATCCTTCTTTTATTGCTTTATTAATAGGAAAGTCAATCGAAAGTTAAATATCGAATTTTATGAGAAAAAGGATTGTACGGAGTCTGTACAGTTTGATTTAACTAGCTTATAAGCCAACGATTGTTTTTAATGCAACAGTCATCTAAACGTAGTGGTAAAGTCACATTCAAATCGGCATTTACATAGAAACTCCACATAATAGGGAAATATACAAATCTAAATATAATGTAATGCAATAATTTTAATAGTTCATGGACTCAGAAGGAATATATGAATGTGATTATTAAATTTGAATATTAGGCAAAATGCTTAGAAGGAAATAAGTTATTTTAATATTATCAGACATATAAAAACAGCCATGTCTCTCTCTTGTTTGGAATTTTAGAAGCAAAAGCAATAAATTATAAATACTTTAATAAGCAAAAACTGTGTTAAATTCATAAATCTCACTCAAAAATGTCTTCCTTAATTTGAAATATAATAATTTTTAATACTTCGAAATACCATAAGATGATGAAATTTAAATTAATCTGCAAATTATGAAAGTATAGTCTGTTTACTTAACTTGGAGATCCAGCCTACCGTTGTCCCTCCAGCCTCTTCCGCTGACGGCGGTCACTCGCATTTGTGAAGTCATACGGTAAAGCCTTATCGAAATTTGGGCAAGTTCACTTTCTTTAAACTGCAAAGTATAGAAACACCAAAGTAATTAATCATTTATTAGTGAATATAGTAATATCAAGAAGAGAATAATTTAAAAATAAATTTCCCGGTGACAAAGAAAAATATCGTATTAATGTAATTTTATGAAGTTATATAACGGTGATCCACTTCGATGTTAAAAAATTGTACTCATCAACACTTCTAAACACAATATTAGAGTAGAAAAATTGTAATCGAGGGCACTAGGAATAGAAGTAAGGATGGTTCTGACGTAAGAGGAAAATGAACTCGGTGCAGATCGTATGGAGACGAGAATGCGATACTACGCAACCATGGCAGTTTAAACATCCGAATAATTGATAGCAAATAATATGAGAAATACGTAAAGAAAAAGGTTCAGTTTTACTCGCATAGATCTTTGAAGACCAAACTGTGTTACTGGTGACATTAAGCTACATATTCCATTTAATTTGGATCGAGTTTTTTTCAAAATAGCTACCCCCAGATATCCCTCATAATTTTCCTAATAAAATTGACAAGATGGGTGGTGGCACTAGAGCCTCCAACTCTCAGATTAAACGGGTGCTAAGAGATGCAGTTCGAGGTGCTTTAATCCATTAGCGCCTTAGCTAGGGTTGACGAGAATTGGGCATTATTCCCTCTGCACCTACGAAGCAGGTGTTTAATACATATATATGCACTTCTTACTAAACAACTACCAACAAACACTGCCTCCACTAAATAGAAATTCAAGTAGGCAGCGATTGATTACTACTAATTGTTCTGAGGAATTTAGAAATGATTGAATAGAAGTATACAGTAAACTCCCGTTTATCCGAAATCCGCTTTCTCCGAAACATGCAGGCTTATTCAGAACCATATCAATAGCATTCTACGCACGCACGTTTTACGTTCATATTTCGCGGTATTGACGCAATTCTGGATGTTAAACGCGGGTACTTCGGTTTATCCGAAATTTTCGTTATCCGAACCGGCCGCCGTACATTTCGGATAAACGGGAGTTTACTGTACTACCATTCAATGCATCGTTAATTACTTATTCTAAAGGAAAACTTAAGAACAGATTAAAATAACTGATTCCAGATATATCAAGTAGTTGTCACCACGAATCCTGAGCTCTAAATAACTACTTGAGTTTGTCAGATTACCTTGCAATCAATGGCGAAATAATGGCATTAGAAAATTAAGTTGCAGAATAAGTAGAAAGTTTAACTGGATTACTCACAAATAAAGTCGCAGTAAGGAGTTTGAGATGCCGCATGTACTTGTAGGAAAAATAATACAAGATTTATAATCAGGTATTCTTTGAGAGTGTAAATTATATTCACACTTTTCAACATAATTGGCTAAAAGTTTACATTTTTTTCTTATCAAAATGAACTGCATCTCCTTTTAATATTTTCGAATTACATATCTGCAAATATAAACGTCCATAAAATCGTTCAGAGAAATGTAAGAAACGTTCAACTATTTCTTTTTAATTGTGGTTATCTAAATAATACTTGCGCTTTTACTCACTAGTCCAATATTTCGTGAGAAGTAGAGAATAAAAACAAAACAAATTATAGTTTTATTTCGTAATAGAAATCCAGAAATCCATTTACTTGTCTGGTGTTAAAGTGGCAATAACTGCATAAACTTAGTGTCGAACACAGACAATCATCTGAATATTGTCTAAATGTAATTAACTTTAAAAGCAGTATTTAATAAACTCTCAGAAAAACCGCCAAAGTTTCCTTTATATAGAAGGGTTTACAATGATTTTGATTGGTTAAATATGGACTATATAGCTTACTGATTGGGAACTTTGTAAAAGAGAGTGGAATTCCAACCAAAGAAATTAGATCAGAGATTTCGTAACTTGTCATTCTTATATATCACCACACTCTAAGGTAACAGATGTTGGGAGTCCTGTATACCGAAAGAAAGATCACAGGGTATATATAAGTTTATATTCACTCAACAGGAAGCACACTTGTAGTAACTACACGTATTCTGAAATGCTGTACGAAAATATTGAATTGATTGTAATACTCTTTGAAATGCTTGCAATAAACAAAAACACTTGCCGAGGTAACTTTAATAACACCAATCTAGGATTCGAGTGGGCACTTTTTTAAATTCATCGATGGATCCATCAAACCGTTCATTTTTTCATCAATGGATTTGCGATGCTTTCCACCGATGTCCACCGCTTCCATCGAGATTAATTCCCGGGGAAGAGCCGGTGGTTCTGATGACAGTAGCGGGTCATTCGAATGTGAATAACCTCATTAAAAAACCAGTAAATGGAAACTTACAAATATAACGTATTTATAATGCAAAAAAACGATCCGATTATATATTTTCACCTGAGTTTAAGGAATTATGGAGATGGAACAAATTGCAAATGCAACGGAAGCAATCTAGTAAAACAGCAGAAAAAACCTACGGACTGTTCTTAAATCCATCAATAATTGATAATCCATCAAAGTAATCAGACTAACATCGATGTAATTCAGTCAGATTGATGAATTTAAAAACGTGACCAGTGCTGGAATTTGCTCGAAAATTAATTTCTTAGTTTCTTATAGCTTTAAAGATTTATAGATTGAAAGTGATGTTTTTGTGTATATAAATTATCTCAAATTTCCTTCCACATTCTTGCCAAAGTGAATATGAAACGATTCAATTATGAAGCATGTTTCATTTTATGTGATTGTGATTCGAAATTTGCTAAAAGAATAAATCCTTCAGACATGGACGTTTTCTTTCGTGAGCTTTTGGTTCTGAAAGCGAACATACAAACACTGTACACAGATCGAACTGAATACCCAGAGTTAATGACAATATTTTCTTCTACTGTGACATTGAAAGTGCTATTCAACATCTTTTACCATCCAACATGTCTTATTCCTTCAAAATAGTCTAAAATTTACGATGAATATTGCTAACGAAATGCACCATTTTCTCTACGAAAACAAAGAAAGATCGAATCGGGAATGTTGATATAGGAATCTACGACGGATAAACCGCGAATACGTTTGTGTTGTTAATCCTACTTAATTTCTACTGGGAGGAGAAAATTGCAGTTCTTAAAGAAAGAGGAATGCGCAATTTTAATCAATTAGCTTGTCCTGACAATTTCATCCTAATATTTATTAAGTATTATAGTAAATTATTCTTCCTTTCTGTTCATAAAAGAGATGTCAATTCTTATTTAACATGTGAGATATTGCCACGGAACGAATTGCAGACTCGATGAAACCCTTAAAAAGTTGTGGTTCACATTTGCAAGTGATAGAATGCGTAAGAATGACATTGGAAGGCGTTCCAGCGATAGAATGAGTAAATCTATGCATTATTTAGGAATAATTTGCCTTTAATGAACACAGTAAAGCTATGAAAAGGCGCCCAGTGAATTGATACGGGGGGAATTCGTACGCGGGGAATTGATCCCCCGCGCTGATGTTGTACTACCACGCAACCCACCCCCCAGTTGATATAATTATAACATTAACCAATAATCAAGGCGTGTAGATTAACATAAGACTGAATAACATTTTTAGAACATCAGCGCGGGGAATCAATTCACCGCGTACGAATTCACCACGTACGAATTCACCACGTACGAATTCACCGGCGCCCGAAGAATTGGTCCGGGGGGAATTTGGTACGAGGGATATATTACTGGGAAGTAGCACTCTTAAACATTTAGATGACTCACGAGTGGCTAAGGATTCATTTGCATATCCTTAAATTGTGTCGGTTTAATGGCATTATGTTTAAATTATTTGCGTTAACACATAAATATCATTAATTTATGACAAAGTGTTATTCATAGCCGGGATGTGTGTGGAATCACTGAGTTGCCTTTAATGCAGTTAAGCCGAGGTAGAAATCGTATCTAATGTTTTTGCGATTGACAAAATGAATTAAAATGTATTTATTTTACGTACGTCTCAAATCTCTATTGATCTATATAACAATTGGGCTCAAATACTGAGGCACTATTGATCACTGACTGCTGATTCAGCGATTTAAATTAAAGAGAATGGCATTTATTTTTTAATCGCCTCACGTTTCTCAATAATTTTTGCAATAAAATAACAGAGGAGCCTTCATGATGCATCGTGACTCCTAGGTGTTAGTTGTCGTGCACTAACTCTAATAGACGCCCTGAAAATCGGTACTGCACGTGAATTATGTTTGTTTGATTTCAGTTTGATTACTCCCTGAAAATCGTCTAAATAGATCTATTGATATTCAAATTTCGTTTATTATCACTCCATGAGAATATCTATTGACATACAAAAATATAATTATGTAACAAATATCGTTTTAAGAACAAACAACGGGTGAAGATATAAATGCAGGAATTAATCGCTGGATTTTATCAAATGTCTTATCGTGAAGATTACGCCTCTCGTCATTGCAGCATAAAAATACGAGATTTAGTATCACTCGATGTATATTTTATTTAAATGGATTTAAAACTATTTTCAGATTATGCAAAAATATTAATATTATTTGAAACTAGTGGTAATCTAAAAAATACATTCAATTTTAGTATCCATTACATTCTTTGATTGTATCTTTTTCCCAGACAAGGCGGTAAATGCACGAAAGAAAACAAACATAGTTCTCAGAGAAGAAAACGATGAGTTTGCCTTGAACTTGAATAAAGGCAAAGAATCGAAGGCCATTAGGAAGTCATTACTCGTCTTTTGGCATTGTTAGCATGGGCCTACTTCTTTTACTGATACCTCGAAAATGAAAGCAACGAGAATTAAATGAAAACGATGCTTGAAAAATTCGAAATAAATTGAAGGACGTTGGAAACCCATCACTAGTCTAAGAGTGATTGTTTACGTGATCATAGCTTCTTTTTGCTGTGCTTTGAAAGCGAAAGCAACAGTGAAGGGAAGAAAAATATCAATAGGTGTTGGAAAGAGCTCATCGAAGAAAGCGAAACTGCATTTCTTCGCCTATTCACAGAACAATACAGAAAAAGGGAAAGTGTATGTCTGACCATTGGTTTGCTGTGCTGTACTAGTTATTTTCCATTAAATTGCACCATATGAGAATTATAAAAGATAGATCTTACTACATGGTCATTCAGATTATGTTGTAATGCTCAAAGTTCTTTTGAAATCTTATTATTCACCCCTAAAACTATTGAAGAATAAATCACTTAATTGAAAGTCCGTTCCACAGGTTTTTATAATATAATAAACGGTGGGAAAAGAAGCAGTCCATAGCACGAGGTTATTCTCAAAGTACGTTATATTAGAGATTGTTATAAAAATAGATATACTCTGCTTACCCAAGCTGAAGCTCCAATCCACTGAATCTACCATCGAAGGATCTCCTGCAGGACTTTCACTTCCAAAAGACGCCAATGAGCATAACGCCAAGACAATATCGGTGTTGCCTCCCAAACAAATAAAAATTTATAAAATATATATGGTTTAAAATCAGAATTACATCCTAAAGCCATGCAAATGTAAAGCGAAACGATTAATTTTAAAAATACGTATTCCCGTTCATTTGCAACCGTTGACCAAACAGTTTGAAATATCTTGTTACATCATCGCACAATATTAAGAAGATAATAACTAATAATAATTACCAATTGAAGAAGCCTTTATTAAACACTTACACATTGGCTGAAGTTATCGAAATCATGACACGAAACAAAAACATTAATATCAGTACTAATTCGTACCTAATCAAACAATATTCATAAGTGATTCGTAAGCTAAATTTTAATTGCAATTAAATCTTAAGAAATAAATATGATTCCGATTATGAAATAATGCCGATTAAATTTAGAATAACGTCGTTAAAGATAACAAGGAACTAGAGAACTATAGCAACTAAAATGTCCTAAAAAACTTCTAAATTGATAAAAATCAGAAGAGTATTCTAAACCCATGAAAATATGAAGTAAAACGAGCAATTATAATATAAATAAATGATAAATATGGTTACATAAACGAACAACATTGAGAATAAGTTTAAAAAATAACGACCGCTGACGAGAATTAATATTACAAATTGATACAAAATTGGAATAGAATTCCTGAAATGATTTGGCTAACTTTAAATCTAAATTTCAATCATTAGAAACAAATTCGGTTCTGATTATGACATAATGAATTTAATGTTTAAGATGACAACGGCACTTTCATCGCGGAACAGTTAGAACTTCTTTAATTTAAGCCTCAAAAACGATTTTAAATCAATTTTAGAAGGTTCGATTAATACATTCGATGCCGTTGATAAGAATGCATCTATTAAAATTTCCTTCAACTGCTGATTTCTTTTTAAATTCAAACCAGGATTACCGTAATGTTTATGAGTAAGAACTTAAAATAGGCTAAAAATTAACAGAAGGACTAATTGGAAAATATATTCAAGTAAAACTACGTATTGAACTGTTTATTAACTACGGGAGGAGTGAAATCAAACCGAAAATATGATTGCTTGGAAAATTGAAATCTCCCCCATGAAAACTGCACTGAATTCAAGTCCAGTTTCACTCGGAATTTTTCCTCTCGTTTCTTAACTTCAATTTCAACTTGTTACTCGTAATGAAAAGGCAATTGAAATTTGCAAGACTTTTAGCTTTCAAAACAAATCTCCGATGACGACTTGAAACAGCTAATTGCATACAAAATATCCACTAGAGAATCCATTCAGAAGTTTAATTCCGATAACAAGTATAAATTTTTAACGAAGCAAGAATCCAACTTCCAAATTAATCAAATTTCAAAAAAAGGATGACAGAATATTGAATCGGAAACTAATTTGGTGTGAAAAAATTATTATTCTCATTAGAGGGATATTGCAACTCAATATCATTATAACATTGTAATAGACGCGAGAAAACCGGTATTGCTACTGCGAATGAAATAGAAATGCAAACAGGATTACATAGATATAAAGTCGATACAAATCTATTCTACTCTATTAATTTCCCACTATATTAAGTTAATACATTCTATAAATAAGTGAAAAATGAACAACTACGATGTGTCCACAATTTCCGTTAAAATTCAAATACGATCTTCCCTTGCTATGTGATGACCTCATACACTTACCGAAGCATAAAAATTAACGACAGAACCAATTTAAAAATATATTCAGATAAAAAATGTCGTGTAAACTGCATATCGGTATTCTAGGCAGATTTGAAATACATGCGGCAAAGCCGAGGCTTTATCGGAAATTTTCTCTCGTTTATAAGCCTGTTTACAAGCAAACATGTTTACTTAATTCGCTAAAAACCACGCTTAACGAGCTTTTACACCGGAGAACGTACTTACGAAATCGTATATAACAGTTCCGATTCTAAATAATAAGATTAATGTCATCTTATTAATTCAACCTAAATTAAAATCAATCACAATATGAAACAAATGACGCGTCGTACACTGATATTACAAAAGGAAGTAATTTAAATTCTTAAATGCACCAATAAACTTTAGCAATAATTTATCAGACAATACATAATGAAGTATTTAATGAGACTTACCATTAACTGGAAATCCTGGGTGACAAAGATGGACGTTGTACATGGCAACGAATTTCAACTGTTTTTCGAACACAGGTTGTCAGCAAGACCTCGCTCGCAGAAATTCAGGCAGCAAGTGACGAAAAAACCGTCTGCGCAACCGATGAACAATACTCCTGTCACCTGATTGGTCCAAATTTAAACATCTTTCAGCTTGGTCCCGCCCACCAACCGTCATTAAAAATTTCCACTGCTAACCGTAGCAATTGTATTTCAACGAATTTATTAAAGTATCATTTTAAATTTATAATTAATTTTTTTGTAGATATTAAATATTTTTTTTTAATTTGCAAAATCGTCGATTTGCTGAATCGAAAAATATCAAAGTTTGCATAGTCTAAATATTGTAGGTCCTTAAATAACATCTATATTTGGGTCCGGATGTTTAAGATTTTTAGGTTCTTTATTTTCGAAAATGAAATAAGGATTTACATATTAATATAATAACCATTCATCCCGAAAGAGAAACATTTAGCAATCATATCGATGTAATTAATATACGCACAACTACTAACAAGATCTCATTGCAAGGATACGGTTTGATCAAAAGAAGTGCAGGATTTCAAGAAATGACGTACATATTTGCGAATAAAGCGAGAATATCTTATATTTTACTCTTAGAAATTTCTCTTTAAGATACCAATTCTCTCGCTAATCAAACAGCCTACGATGACTTCCAAATATATTTTTTATGAAGCAGAATCATTAAAACGAGATTTATGAGTTGTTTGAATGATACATTACTTAGTTATGTAGTGGTCAAGGAACCTTCGACAATATCTGGTATCTTCGCTCGCAGTATTAATGGTTCACAAATTCACTTAAGTATCAAGATGAAACAAGTGACAACGAAGAAGTGGTTTTGATAGAATTCTTCTTTGGCATTCATATTACACTACCGATAAACATCACTATACTTGACCGCTTCAATCAAGAGTCAATAAGTATCTTTAGATTAATCATCCAAGCAAATGCCCTTCCTTGAAAGTACTGTCAATCGCGTCATGGTAACATTACTACATAATCGCGAACACGAATTAATTTGCATTAAGAATTCGATATCATTGTAGTTGCCTAGGTGATTGTGTCCATGCTAACCCTCGAAGTGGATTCATAAGTCTCACATACATGTAGTTTAAGATAACATTCAAAGCATATATCATCATCATCGTACTTACCTTCAAATCTTGCATTTTGTGATCGTAAGGTGAACGAAAGATGCCCTATTCGTACAGCTCCAGCGTGAAATCAATCAACCATGAGGTTTTCTATCTTGACTATTCTTCTATCGCAGATTTAGTATAACGCACTTTTCAACACTTACTTTTGGATAACAGTGTAAATCAGGTCGAGAGCTTAAACTCTTTATTTTCGTTTTCCACACTCTTTCTCTTCCGTGGCACACTCACAACCAAGAAATACAGAAGTTAAAGCAACATTGTCAACTTTAAAAAAACGAACTGTGCACAGATGAACATTTATAACATCTTAAAAATATTTTTGACTTTAGATTTAACACAGGTCCTCGCTTAAACCGGGAGGTTATTACTCAGCCCTTAAACTTCAGCAGTAAGCACTCTGATAACAGGAAACAAAACTATTTCCCTCCATTATTCACTGCCTTAGAAACGCGACTTTCGTACTTCATATTTTCGAAGACAATCGGAATTCGCTTGAGGTGTGGTGCGTAATCACCTCGTGATGAAGAGCAGAAACGCTGAAATGGCGTTCTAGAGTTGGAATACCATTTAAAGTGCTTGTAAGTGTTCATATTCGTGGAATATGTTTGATAACAATTCTTCAGATTATGTACTTTCTGAATTTATTCACTGTGAATAACTGAGTGCTACGTAAAAACGTATCTGTGGAATAATCAAATTGTAGCAGACACTTTGTGGAAAACCCGCCATTTTTGTCGATACGAAAACACTACGAAAGTACTGTGAAATTATTTGAAACCAGTACTCCGATAAACATCATGTTATATTTTATCTTATTATTGTTCATATTGCTTTGAATTTCGATCGTAGTGTTTAAAGACGTGAAGTTCTCGTTTCCCAAGTGTTTCATGTTAACTTAGCCATTTCTTATCGTTAACTGATTACCTTATTTAACTCGTGGTTAGAAAGTTGCATAATAGGACAGCTTCTTGGCTGGTTTATCTAGTATTATTAACAATTAACGAAGACCAGTCAAATAATGACGATCTAATAGTCGATCAGTGACTTCCTTGAATAATAGTGGACACGTGTACTATTTTAAATCGGCGATGAAACAACCATCAACGAGACGAGCACTCATGGATTTCATATCGCAGTTCTAAGAGCTCGGAATCCTTCCATCAAACTACATTTACCATCGACGCAAGATGGAGGTCATGTAAGTACGATGAAAGTGGTGTTTGCATGAATGGCTGTGAATTAACTTCATATATTAGCAATGAGATATTCATACAGGCCGATTTACCTCTCATAGAGCAAATTTCTTCCTATTCTAGAATATTTCGTGTTGCATTGAGTGGTCAATAGTGCATTCCTGGTTCGTAAACTATTATATTATATTATAATTCGTTAACATCAACGTTTAATGTATCATTCAATCAACTTTTATGTCTCGTTTCAATAATTCTGCTTCATAAAAAGTATCTTTGGTTGACGTCGTAGAAAACGTGTTTGACTAGCGAGAGAATTGGTATCTTAAAGAGGAATTTCTAAGATTAAAATACAAGATATTCTTGCTTTATTCGCAAATATGTACGTCATTTCTTGAAATCCTGCACTTCTTTTGATCAAAACGTATCCTTGCAATGAGATCTTGTTAGTAGCTGTGCGTATATTAATTACATCGATATGGTTGCTACATTTTTCTCTTTTGGGATGAATGGTTATGAAATTAATTTGTGAATCGTTATTACATTTTCGAAAATAAAAAAACCTAAAAGTCTTAAATACCCGGACCCAAATTAAGATGTTTTTTAAGAACCTATAATATTTAGATCGGGCAAACTTTGATATTTTTCGATCCAGCACTTGGACGGTATCGCGAAATTTAAACAAAATAATTAAAATCTACGAAAAATATTAATCATATATATAAAATGATATTTTAATAAATTCGTTGAATTATAATTGCTATCGTTATCAGTGGAAAATTTTCATGACGGTTGGTGGGCGGGGCCAAGTTGAAAGACGGTTAAATCTGGACCAATCAGGTGACAGCAGTATTGTTCATCCATTGCGCGGACGGTCTTTTTGTCAGTTGCTTCCTGGATTTCTGCGAGCGAGGTCGTGCTGACAACCTGTGTTTGAGAAACAGTTGAATTTGAATTTGTTGTCATGCTCAACGTCCATCTTTGTCTCCCAGGATTTCCAGTTAATGGTAAGTCTCATTAAATACTTTATTAGGTAATGTCTGAGAAAATATTGCTAAAGTCTGTTGGTAAATTAAATAATTTAAGTTTATTCCTTTTGTAATATTAGTGTACGACGCATCATTTGAATAATTTTGTGATTGATTTTAATTTAGGGTGAATTAACGAGATGACATTAATATTATAATTTAGAATCGGAACTGTTTAATACGATTTCGTAAGTACGTTCTCGGGTTTAAAAGCTCGTTAGCATGGTCATTAGAGAATTAAGTAAACGCGTTTGCTTGAAAATAGGTATCTATGACATTTTATGACAGTTTGAGAGTAAGAAAAGAATGTCGCCGGAACGAGAAACCGGTTCTCGCCTATTCTTCTCGAGAAATATTTTCCTTAAATTTGCTTTCGTCGACTCAATTCCCGTATGTAAAAGCCTTTTCTTTTGATTTTTACGCTTCGATAACTGCAAATATGTCATCGTGTGGGAATGGTCTTGCTTCTATGATTACGAGAATAAGTTTATTTTCGTTTCAAGATTGTAATTCCTCGTCTTAGACGTTTGTGAAAATTTAAACTGCCTTTTCATTAACGTCCGAAACCGTACGAGTTAAACTCTGAATTTGCATATAAAAACGAGAGAAAAATTCCGATAAAGCCTCGGCTTTGCCTTATGTTTTTTTCTTTTTACCAAGAATCTGAAGTCCCGTTTTCCTCAGTATATGCTCAGTGACTTGTTTTATCTGAATATATTTTAAAAATATTTCTGTCGTTAATTTTATGCTTCCGTAAGTGCATGACGTCATCACATAAACAAGGGAAGATCGGATTTGAATTTTAACGGAAATTGTGGACGCATCGTAGCTGTTCATTTTTAATTTTAGGAATTTTATTTATTTGGAAGTTGGATCCTTGTTTCGTTAAACATTTATTCTCGCAATCGGAATTAAACTTCTGAATTGTTTCTCTAGTGGATATTTCGTACGTTTACAACTAGTGATTTAAAGTCGTCATCGGAGATTTGTTTTGAAAGCTAAAAAACTTGCAAATTTCAACTGCCTTTTCATTACGAGTAACACCTTGAAATTGAAATTAAGATACGTGAGAAAAAAGTCCGAGTGAGCCAAGACTCTACTTCACTGCAGTTTTAATGTATGAGATCTCAACTTTCCAAGAAATCTTATTTTCAGAAATTGTAATTTAGATTTAAATTTACTTATCATTTCAGGAATTCTATTCAATTTTGTAAGAATTTGTAATATTAATTCCCTTCAGCGGTCGTTATTTTAAAACTTATTCTAAATACTGTTTGTTGAAGTAGCCATATTTATTAAATATTTATATTCAAATTGCTAGTTTTACTTCAAATTTTCATGGGTCTAGAATACTCTTCTGATTTTTATCGATTTAGAAGTTTTCAGAAATTTTAGTTGCTATAGTTCTCTAGTTCCTTGTTATCTTTAACGACGTAATTCTAAATTTAATCGGCAGTATTTTATAATCCGAATCATTTTTATTTCTTACTTTTTAATTGCATTTAAAATTTAGTTTTATCACTTAAGAATGTTGATCGATTTGGTAAGAATTAGCACTGATATTAATGTTTTTGTTTCGTGTCATGAATTCAATATCTTTAGCCAGTTTCTAAGAGTTTAATTAAGGCTTCTTTAATTGATTATAATTAGTTATTATCTTCTTATTATTGTGCGATGATGTAACAGGATATTTCAAACTGTTTGGTCTACGGTTGCAAATGAACAGGAATACGAAGTTTCCAAATGACTTACTTCGCTTTACATTTGCATGGCTTTAGATTATAATTCCGATTTTAATCCATGTATTTCTTTTATTAATTTGGAATTTCTCTTTTTTAATTGTTTGGGAGGCAACACCGATATTGTCTTGGCGTTATGCTCATTGGCGTCTTTTGGAAGTGAGAGTTGTACAGGAGATCCTTCGATGATACAAGTCAGTGGATTGGAGCTTCGGCTTAGGTAAGCACAATTTATACATTTTTATATCAATCTCTAATATAACGTATTTTGAAAACGTCCTCCCGTTATGGACTGTGAACTTTTATTTTTCACATCGTGTAATATATAATAAAAACCCGTGGAACGGACTATCAATTAAGTGATTTATTGATCAATAGTTTTGGGGGTGAATTAAAGGTTCTTAATAAGAACTTTGAGCAACATAATCTGAATGACCATGTAGTAAGTTGCTATCTTTTATAATTCTCATATGGTGTAATTTAATGGAGAATAAATAGTACAGTGCAGCAATGCAATGGTCATACATGCCATTTCCCTTTTTCTGCAATTTTCTGTGAATAGGCGAAGAAATGCAGTTTCGCTTTCTTCGATGAGCTCTTTCCAACACCTATTGATATTTTTCTTCCCTTCACTGTTGCTTTCACTTTCAAAGCACTGTAAAAAGAAGCTATGATCACGTAAACAATCACTCTTAGACTAGTGATGGGTTTCCAACGTCCTTCAATTTATTTCGAATTTTTCAAGCATCGTTTTCATTTCATTTTCGTTGCTTTCATTTTCGAGGTATCAGTAAAAGAAGTAGGCTCATGCTAACAATGCCAAAAGACGAGTAATGACTTCCTAATGGCCTTCGATTCTTTGCCTTTATTCAAGTTCAAGGCAAACTCATCGTTTGCTTCGTTGAGAACTATGTGTTTTTTTCTTTCGTGCATTTACCGCCTTGTCTGGGAAAAAGATACAATCAAAGAATGCAATGGATACTAAAATTGAATGTATTTTTTAGATTACCACTAGTTTCAAATAATATTATAATTTTTGCATATTCCTGAAATTCCATTTATATCCAATCAAATAAAATATACATCAAGTGATACTAAATCTCGAATTTTTATGCTGCAATGACGAGAGGCGTAATCTTCACGATAAGACATTTGATAAAATCCAGCGATTACTTCCTTCATTAATAACTTCACCGTTTGTGGTCCTTTAAACGATATTTTTTACACAATTATCTATTTGTATGTCTAATTATATTCTCATGGAGTGATTAACTGAATTTTAATTAAAATTGAATTATTTAGATGATTTTCAGGGAGTTATCAAACTCAAATCAAGTCGAACTGAATAACTATCCTCCTCTTAAATTTCTTGGTCTCTAAACTGAATATTTCCACTCCAATTTAAAGATAATAGTGCATTAATTATCCTGCGATTAACACCATGGCAAAGAGAATTTCATTGCTTCTTTCATCATTTCCAACTAAACTAAGAATACTTAATTTCCTTCTTTATCATTGTTTGAAAGCAAACGTTTGTCTAAGATGGTCAGTATTGTTATTAGGCGTTGTAACTTATTTAGGAGTTACGGTTTTTAAATTGAATGTTCGATTTGCGAAATTAGAACCCGATTTAAAGATATTTGAGCGAACTCAATTACGACAGAACTTCTTTGACCAACTTAAAGATCGTATACCGTTCCACTTTAGCGTTCCACTTCTTCTTTGTAACTCATAAGTTTCCTTACGTATTTCTAAATCTATTAACCAATCATTTATTACAGTTTACCTACTTATTGATGCTTTATTGTTAGAAATTACTTGTGAATATTTATAATAGTAAACGCGAACTTTCCGCGTTGAACACAGAGTAGTCACTCAACATTACATTTTCATTGAATATATCTCACTACATTTTCCCAATGAAAGTTGTGCTTTCGTGTCTTTAAATCGTATCTGAAGCACAGACCAGAGTTATAAATTGTGACATCATATAACTAGCCGAACCTATTTAAGGACATATTTAACATTTTTTTCCCAAGCTAGTGATTAGGGACTACTCTGCCTTTTTGTTAGTATTTGCGTCTCCTTCCAATCTCGCAATACTGTACTAATTGAAAAAATTAATTTTATATATAGATGTTAATTAATAAGTATCGGGCATAACTTCAACTTTTATATCTGCATTTGATTGATATCCAGAATAGCTTAAAAGTTTTCATATCTTAATGTTACTAATTTAGAATGTATATAACCATACTGAAGATGGAGGTTTTTTCCCTTTATTAGATTTTGATTCATTTTGTTTGCATCACCAAGGCTGTTATTTTATTGCAAAAACTATTGAGGAACCCGAGGCTAATTAAAATATAAATGCCATTCTCTTTAATTAAAATCGCTGAATCAGCAGTCAGTGAATATATTTGAGCCCAGTCGTTATATAGATCAATAGAGATTTGAGACGTACGTAAAATAAATACATTTTACTTCATTCTGCCAATCGCAAAAACATTAGATACGATTTCTACCTCGGCTTAACTTCATTAAAGGAAACTCAGTGATTCCACACACATCCCGGCTATGAATAACACTTTTTCATAAATTAATGGTCTTTAAGTATTAACGCAAATAATTAAAACATAATGTCATTAAACCGACATAATTTAAGAATAGGCGAATAAATCCTTCGTCAGTTGTCAGTCATCTCAATGTTTTAGAGTGCTACTTCCCAGTAATATATCCCTCGTACCAATTCCCCCCGGACCAATTCACCGGGCGCCGGTGAATTCGTACGCGGTGATTTCGTACCCGGTGAATTCGTACGCGGAGAAATCGTACGCAGGGAGTTGATCCCCCGCGCTCATGTTGTACTATTGTTATTCAGTCTTATGTTAATCTACACGCTCTGATTATTGGTTAATGTTATAATTATATCAACCGGGGGGTGGGTTGGGTGGTAGTACAACATCAGCGGGGGGGATCAATTCCCCGCTTACGAATTCCCCCCGAACTAATTCACTGGGCGCCTTTTCATAGGTTTACTGTGTTCATTAAAGGCAAATTATTCCTAAATACTGCAGAGATTTACTCATTCTATCGCTGGAACGCCTTCCAATGTCATTCTTACGCATTCTATCACTTGCAAATGTTAACCACAACTTTTTAAGGGTTTTATCGAGTGTGCAATACGTTCCATGGCAATATATCCCATCTTAAATGAGAATTGACATCTCTTTTATGAACAGAAAGGAAGAAGAACTTACTATAATACTTAATACATATTAGAAAGAAATTGTCAGGACAACAATAAATCTATTATATTTGCATATCCTCAAGCCAAAAGAAGCCGTTTAATTAAAATTATACTATGATTAATGGATCAACACAAAAGGCTTCTCCGTTATGGATTCCAAAATCAACCTTCCCGATTCGATCTTTTTTTGTTTTCGTAGAGAAACTTTTGCATTTCATTAACAATATTCTTTGTAAATTTTAGACTATTTTGAAGGAATAAGACGATGTTGGATGATAAAAGGTGTTGAATAGCAGATTCAATGTCACAGTAGAAGAAAAGGTAATCGTTATTGTCATTAACATTAGGTATTCAGATCTGTGTACAGTTTTTATTTGTTTTTTCGCTTTCAGAACCAAAGAAAACGTCCACGTATGAAGGATTTATTCTTTTAGCAAATTTCGAATCACAATCACATAAAATGAAACATGCTTCATAATTGAATCGTTTCATATTCACTTTGGCAAGAATGTGGAAGAAAATTTGAGTTAATTTATAGACACAAAAACATCACTTTCAATCTATAAATCTTTAAAGCAATAAGAAACTAAGAAATTAATTTTCGAGCAAATTCCAGCACTGGTCACGTTTTTAAATTCATCAATCTGACTTAATTACATCGATGTTAGTCTGATTACTTTGATGGATTATCAATTATTGATGGATTTAAGAACAGTCCGTAGGTTTTTTCTGCTGTTTTACTAGATTGCTTCCATTGCATTTGCAATTTGTTCCATCTCCATAATTCCTTAAACTCTGTTGAAACGAAAATCATCGCATCGTTTTTTTGCATTATAAATACGTTATATTTGTAAGTTTCCATTTACTGGTTTTTTAATGAGGTTATTCACATTTGAATGTCCCGCTAATGTCGTCAGAACCCTGCGGATCATCATCGGGAATTAATCACAGCGATGGACATTGGTGTAAAGCATCGTAAATGCATCGGTGAATAGATCGGTTTGTTGGATGAATTTAAAAAGTTCCCACTCACTCGAATCTTTGATTGGTGTTTCTTAAGCTACCTTGGCAAGTCGTATTGTTTATTGCAAGCATTTCAAAGAGTATTACAATCAATTCTACATTATCATACAGCATTTCAGAATACGTTACTAAAGTTGCTGTGAATTCTGATATCAGAGAGCCAAGTACAACCACTCTTTGCTTAGCCACGAGGTGAAATTTCATATTCACATGCATCTAGATTCAAATCAATGCACCTTGTCATTGTACTTAAAGTAGAATCCTGCATTTTGCTATTGTAACTTGATCAAAGGATTCCCAATTCCGGTGAACTGCAGCACGAAATCAATGAATAGTCAGAAGTATCTCCTTGGGAATTTTTCGATCACAGATTTGGAACAACACATTTTTCGACACTTGATTTACGACATTGCTGTGAGTCGAGTCGAGGCTTTCAACTGTCGATAAACGTTCTTCATGTATGTTTCCTGTACGTATACTCTAACGAAACACAGGTAAAATACAGAAATCTAGAGGAAAAGGACTTCTTTCAAACAAATCAACTTCACAAAGACGAGCAATTTTGAGGCACTTTGAAAATTCTTTCGATTGTACAGTAGACCATTTCCCAATGCATATTAATTTGAAGTTACGTCAGTCAGACGAGGAAAGAAAGAACATCGAGTTCCGACAGTTCTGGAATTTTTGGAAGGAAACTTGAAGCGTTGTCATTTCATGCAAGGGAGAAGCGAGTTTAATGGATGAGATAAGGTTGGTTTGTGGTGTAAATTCTGCTCCTGTGAAATCTTCTAGCAAAATTGGAATACGTTTACTTAACTACACGGTATTATATAGATCGACCATGGTTTCACAGCGTGCCTCCAAGATCAGCTGACACATAATATAATGTAATACTGTTTTGTTTAGTAAACATTTTCCTATGGAGCGAAGTGTTAAATTCACGATTGATAAAAGTGTATTTGCTGCAAAGTTTGAGACATAGAATCAATGGGGAGAAGAGAAGTTGGGATAATGGTCAAGAAGAACGGTTCAGATTAAGTGGTGGAGAAAGTACGATATCAGCGAAATGCCTAATTCTATTCATAGCTATTTCCTACCTGAAAACGTCTGAAAGGAAGGTTTGCCTCTCTTAAAAATCGGCAATTCTTCCTTAGCTTTCAAAAGCACGAGGTCATTACTAATGACGATGTCACCTTCGGAAACGCTTCGTTGGACTGTCTTTTATTTTCAGAAGAATCGCGAGTAGCGAAGCGAAGTACGGTGAGTGCAAGGATTGACTCTGTTTCTACGAGTGTATGACTTCCATGTGGTTGTGCCGACTAAAAAGTATAATTTATTACGTTTCGTAGTGAATATATTAAAATATTCTGAGTGTTTGTGAGTGGTGTGGTAGCTATAATAACCAGGAAGTGGAATTGAGAGTTCTGCTGGAAGATCGAACCTGGTTCCTTGGATTGTGCAACATGTGCCAGTGAATCACATGCCGTACAGCTTCTATGGTTTGGAATATCTACTTCTATTCGAAAGTAATAATTATACGGGAGCAATCCTTTACGAAATCGTTCTTTCTTCCGATGATCGTGTTATTGAGGGGCGTGGAAGGTAGAATTATCGAATGACATGCATTATACAAGTCGTGCATTAACAAAGTTTGGTATTATTTCAACATAGTGTGAGATTGGGTTGCAAATACCGATTTAAACTATCTTTTGGAAGAGTTTGAGATGGTTTTGTTCATCGTGCTGGAGTTTCCATTTTCCGTTACCATAGCATTAATTTCTTTAGTATTCCTTCCAGAATGTTGTTATTTTATGTCGCTACTCAAAGTCGTGTACGGTCTTATCAATTCAAATAGAGGAATCAATTTCCCAATGAAACATTCATAACTTCGTTTGTTAATCAGATACAGAGAGGTGGGATTATTTAAAAACGTGTGTCGTAATATGATCACTGATCGCCTTAAAGATTGCACTCGCTTGAAACGTTGATTTAGGGGAACATTTTAACTAAATACTAACCTCATTTGTAAAGTAGAAATTCAGTGTTTGTCATCGATTAGAGTCCACAGCGTTTGTCCGAACCGGCTAAAAATTTGCACAAGTATTCTTCGAGATCAGGAACGAAGTGCCGATTTATTTTTGTTCGATACTTTTTCTGGGTTCGAACCAAGATCGCTCAAACAGTTTTCCATAATAAATACACCTAAACTTCTCT
This sequence comes from Sympetrum striolatum, assembly GCA_947579665.1. Taxonomy (NCBI): domain Eukaryota; kingdom Metazoa; phylum Arthropoda; class Insecta; order Odonata; family Libellulidae; genus Sympetrum; species Sympetrum striolatum. The sequence continues at coordinate 122,464,618 of OX388341.1, forward strand.
TTTATCGTTTGCAGGCTTCATTTCTTTTGAAGAATTAAATTAGAAGGTATGGTCGTGCTGAGTCGAGACAAGCACCAAAAGAACAGAAATTGAACGAAGATTATTATTTTAGTCGTGAAATATCGTTTTCGAAACTTTCTCTCGAGCATTTTAACAAAATGTACGTAAATTTTCCAAAATTTTTGATATTATAAACAAGCAGTTCTCTTGACGATCAATGCGATATTTGAATCCATGCAATTTCCGGTAAAGTGAGAATGGGATTTTATAAGTGTTAACCAAAAGGATATTTACTCACTTTACGACTGACAACTTAATTTAATTTTGAAATGTAATCTACTTCCATACTCTAACTAAGATGCTTATCTCAATACGATTCTTTTCGTAGCGTTTATCCTAACCCAGTTAATACCAGACATCGTTAACTTCGAGGTTATTATAGAACTCGCTTATAGTTAAATGTTTTTTATAAATAATTCCATTTTCAAAAATGTAATTATTTAAACAAAATTCTGTTATTTAAAATCAACATATTATTATTTTTGGTGATTTTAAATGTAACGGTTGACGGCGGTAGGGGTGGGGGAAAACAAATTTCCACCAATGAGAACGCAGCTTCTTTTTTGTAATGGTTTTATGTGACAAAATTTGCAGTTCCCGGTGAGACTTCGTGGGGGAAAGGTCGTGGTGGTTCACTTCCAGAGTAACGGTAAGAATTTGAATCTTTTTCGTTATGTTTAAACTTTTGAAGTGCAGATATATGTTAAAAGCATAGTGTATTTGGTTGCAATGCACTTAATCTATCTATTGCTAATCTACCATGACACGGAATATTTCTGTGAACTATGTTTTCCGAATGAGTTTGCGGGTGATTGAACATTCGGCAAATTAAATTTGTGTCGTATTTTCAACATTCGGAAATTCAAATTATTAGATTTTTACTGACGCGGAAGAATTGTCAGTTCTAAGGGAATCTCAAATGCCAAGAGATGATACTTCCGATGTTTCGTTAGACATTAATGCGAAATATATCACTTCCAAGTGAAAAAATTCCAAGAAAGAAAGTTTGCGCGTAATGAAGATTCTTACTAAGTCTGCGCTTATTTATGTGATTCATCGATATTCTATCGCGATGAAAATATTTCTGGCGAATACTGTGGAACCCCTGTAATCCGGACGAATTCAGGCACATAGGTGTCCGGATTAGCGAGGTTTTCAAAAAATAACGTAAAAAACATTTTTTTTCAAAAATTATGATGTATAGATAATGCATGTATATATAACATAAGGTATTACAACATATAATGTGAATGAATATTATCAGAGAGGAAAAAAGTCAGTTATTTTCTTTTGCGGAACCGTTCTTATTTTTAAATCAAGTGCGCGGTCTCTAAAACCTCTAAAAAGCATAATTTCATATGCTTCAAAAGTTTGCTCCTCGGCCCACTTTAATGATGTATTGAGTGCCGCCAAAGCCTCAGAATGAGAAATTTTGACGGAGTCTACATGGTGGTCGTCGTCGTCATCATCATCTTCTGTCGTTACTATTCTGATAATTTCGTCATCTGCTAAAGCTTTGTTTCGAGCCAAACTGTCGTCAGCCTCTGCAGCCCACCGGAGAGCTTCAGGGTTAGATATTGGGTTCGAATTTTGTAACTGACTAATGAGTGGCGCAAGCTGAATTTCTCCAGTTTGCTGTCCCAGAAAAGTATCACAACTTAGATGTGTTGTCACAATAAACAAAATACTTCGCTCTCCATCAAATCATTGCAGCCAATGGAGAAATGTTTAAATAGTCTGTCCACCTCTCGTTTCTTGTTACTATGTAATATGCGTGTTTATATGTTCATAAGAAGAAGTTGCGGGTTTGCATAACTCCCAGTAGACCGTCCGGATTACCGATGGCTCCGGATTAGCGAGTGTCCGTATTACCGGGGTTCTACTGTAGTTGTCTTGAATGAGCAGGAATTTCAATGTTCGGGAAATTACATTCGGTTTTCTGTTCTTAGGGAGCCTCAGATTAAATAAGTTGCCTGCTACGGTGACGAAGTGATTAGCGTGCTAGCTACGCCAACGCAAAGGTCTCGGGTTCGAACCCCGGCAAGTTGGAATTTTCTGGCTAGGGAATGGTTGTGTGTCTTTGTAAGTAGCAATAATTTTTTAAATGGATGTAATTGGGGTCTTTTAATTTCCATTAGAGAAGTTATTATTATGATTTGCTTTGCGAAGTTTTCACTTAAAAGCGAAGTTATCTCTTAAGTTGAGAAGTTGTCATTTTGTAAGCGGAATTATCATTTGCTAAGCAGAGCTTTCACTTAAAAATATAAGTTACAGTTTTTAGAATTATTATTTACTAAGTCTTAAGCTAAGTTATCGCTTGAGAAGCGGAGTTATTATCTCCTAAGCGGAATTATCACTTAAGAAAAGAAGTTATCACATGCTAAGCTTAGTTATTATGTGCTAAGTTTAGTAATCATTTAATAAGCAAAGTTGTCGTTCGTTAATCTCACCTGTGATCCAATAAGCGAATATACCTTGTGTGATTCTACTGACGTTTCGTTTTATGTCTTTGCGAAATATTCGTTGCTGGAGCCGTGAATAACTCATTAACTTCGAAACTGTTCCAATTTTCCAAGGTCATTTTAGTTTTGTAGTATTTCTTCTTTTCGGTAGTACAAATCAATTCATATGTAAAGAATGAAAATTTGTTACACGGCTGCTAATGAGTTGGAGGTTTAATATCTCAGAAAACCGCGGTTGTCGGCGCTCCTTGTTTTTTCCCCGGTACTCGGAGAAAACAAGAAGTGGTTGTTCCTAAAAGCCTACTGCATAATCGATTTAAATTTTAACGTATCACTTGCCGACTTTTAGAAGAAAAAAGTAATTCGGTCGTGTGTCTTTTTGGATACGATGGTTAGAAATTAAGAATTCGTTATATGTTTTAAATCGATCACTATTAAGTATTCTGAAACTTTGAGTAACTACTTAGGAACGAGTTTTGCACGTTCCTTTTTAAAAACTTTTCTTAACGTATCTTCCGATGAGATATCATGGCAATTGTAACCATAAGGGATTTAGGGATTTGAAAATCTCAGCAGCGATGCCAGTGGTATAAATAATTATTAACTTCATTGAATCTGAATATAGTTACCTAAATAGTATAATCTGTAATATATTTTAGCAAACCATATGATGACCATTTGTGATAATTTTTAACAATACAAAAGTGCATTGTGCCAAGTCACGATAATTGTTAATATTATTATTCTGTACTTGGTGTACTCTACTGTATTCTTATTCATGCCATATTCAAAATAAAATTTTCATTATTTTTAGATTTGTCATTCTAATTATATTAAATCAATAGATTTTATTCTTGTTTGTTACAAAATGAGTAAGTCACTTTCAATACATTCAATTCAATCATGAATTTTAATCGCATAAGCCAATTTCAGGCAAGTTTTACTCATGTAATGATAATAATGTCGTATTGTAAATTTAATAAGTCCTTGCTACATTATTATCAATTTATATTAATAATAGTAATAACTGTGAACTGACAATTTGTAATGCAACTTAATTAAAGCAAATTTTTATTTACAGGTGACCAGTAACTGGGATGTTTTCTCTTCATCAGTATTCTGCTGATTTCCCTCGCCGACGTAGAAAGTGAAACTCAGTCGTAAGAGAAAGTCACGTCCTAGGTAACAAGACAACTGTTTCCTTAAAGTAAGTGCATTTACTAAGGTAGTGAGCACAACATTACATGCTTCACTATTAAAATACCCAATTCCTTTGATTTTCTTTTGCACATTTCATATATTTTTCATTTTATAATTTACCGACCTTTGTCGCATTTTTTGACCTTAATATTTCCTCTAAAAATTGTTAGTATTTAGAAAAATAATAATAAAAAAATATTTTTTAAGCATAAAATGAATATTATTTCAGTATTTCTACAAAATTCATATAAAATTAAGGTTCAATAGCTATTCCTTTCAATATTTTTCCATTATGGTTTTAAGGATTGTGAAGTTTTACTAGCGAACTTAGAGTTTTAGGATAATCTAGTCCATTCTTTGTTTCTCTGTTCTGATTTCATGATTCCCTTTATCCGTTTCTCTATTTATACTTAGCAAATCACTATTTATATATTAGATTTTATTTTTCCTGTGGTTTGTATGCCAATGCATTTTACTAAGTAATCAACTTTGCAACAAGAGTTTATTTTCAATTGACTCAAGTGATAAATTTTCATTGTGGTTGGTGCTGGTAATCATCTTTCATTTGGGTGTAACTTTACCATTTTTTTACGTATTCTAGAATCCCCATTCCTGTTTTTGCCCTTCCTTGCGATCAATCTATTTTTACTTCAATTATTCTCCTTTGTTCCTGCTATAACACTCTGATGAATGGACTGTTTCCATTAGTCATGTGGTACAGGATAGAGAAAAATGTATCTCTCATTTTCTTTTGTCCCAGTCTTGATCATGGCTGTGATGAATGAAAGCTACCGAGGCATAAGTGAACAATTGCACTGATCAAGGTCTCTCCTTACAGAATTCCAAAAAAATTGTTAATGTCATTGAAACTGTGCTTAAATGTTTTCCTCCTGCATGACACTTAATGCTAAGAAATAATTTCGAGCTGATGAATGCGTTTTTGAACTATGGGATGTTATCTCACTTTTAATGATGGAAAAGGAGTGGATGTCGGTCAATGATAATCTCGAGAGCTAAGACAATTTCTATATAGTCAATGCACGTGTGATAACCAAACTAAACTAGCTTTATGGTAAAACTTAATCCAAAGTTTGAAAATTATAATAAATATTTGAGTGTATTTGAAGCTTTATTTGTAGCAGAGATACAATAACCATAGACGGCATTAGAAAGAGGTGGTAAACAAAAGCAAAAAACTCCTATGAGCACGCAGATGAAAATCGTAAGTTTGCATTAGCTGAGGTAACTTAATATGGGACTAGGCAATGCCGTACCTATTTTCATTGAACCCCTGCAGCTGGGGACAAAAAAATTAGAAACCTTTGGATGTTGTTGGATAGGCACAGGGCAAACTGACTACTTCTTCAATATATTAACAGGACTTTCAAGGTAATGATTCAACATAGGGTTACAAATTTTAGAGTAAATACGTTTAAGCCTAGAATATTTTGGAAATATCTCAATAAAATTGGACAAAATAATTTAATTATTTTTAGGCCATAATTAACAACTATTGTTTTATAGGTACCCATATGGAGAGGTCTTCTAGTGTTCTGGTAACTTCAAAAGAGAGCTACCCTAGCAGAATAAAATTCTCACTATGGAGTGGTGTGATGCCTCCTCCAGGTCGAGAGATTCTGGCCATCGAGTGGGTCTGGGTACCACGGGGTAGCTCTCAAATGAAACGTACCATTTTCAGAATACAGTTCTCTTCAGGTGAGGTGTAACGCCTCTCCTGTTTGAGAGGTTCTGCCCATGGAAAGAGGGTCTGTGTACCTCATGGTATCACTCAATAGAAAGCTACCTTTGGCAAAATAATATTCTCATCGACGATCAGGATTCCGATTGAGATGTTTTGCCCTTCAAGACTTTCTGGTAGCTATCAAAAGAGAGATACCATTTGCAGATACAATTCTCGTCACCGAGAGGCATTTGCCTCTCTTGATAGAGAAGTTCTGCCCATTATGGGACTAATAATTGAAGATTTCATGTAGAGGGTCTGAACTGACCTCTCATGTTGATTGAAATGTTTTAATAATCGATGCTCTTTGAAGAAGGCATCTTATTTGAAATTATCGTTGGATGGAGGGATTCCTATGCCTTCCCAATTGGTGATGACAAAACAAGGTATGTTTTTCTTATGATTTTAGAATATATTTTTTAAGTATTGGTATCTGATTATCATTAGAAAAAAATAATCTTTATGATTAAAATTTATTCATTGAGTCTGAATGGTCTCTTTTCTAACCTTTCAGGAATGGGGTACTTATAAATACATTATTGATAAAGGTCTACTGGTTTACCTACCTTGAAATCTCCATGTAAACCTTCCTGCTGAGAGGCCGTCTGGTCTTCTGGTAACTTCAAAAGAGGGCTACCCTAACAGAATAAAATTCTCACTATGGAGTGGTGTGATGCCTCCTCCAGGTCGAGAGATTCTGCCCATCGAGTGGGTCTGGGTACCACGGGGTAGCTCTCAAATGAAACGTACCATTTTCAGAATACAGTTCTCTTCAGGGGAGGTGTAACGCCTCTCCTGTTTGAGAGGTTCTGCCCATGGAAAGAGGGTCTGTGTACCTCATGGTATCACTCAATAGAAAGTTACCTTTGGCAAAATAATATTCTCATCGACGATTAGGATTCCGATTGAGATGTTTTGCCCTTCAAGACTTTCTGGTAGCTATCAAAAGAGAGATACCATTTGCAGATACAATTCTCGTCACCGAGAGGCATTTTGCCTTTCTTGATAGAGAAGTTCTGCCCATTATGGGACTAAAACTTGAAGATTTCATGTAGAGGGTCTGATCTGACCTCTCATGTTAAGTGAAAGGTTTTTATAATCAATGGGCTTTGAAGAAGGCATCTTAATCAAGACTATCGTTTGATGCAGTGATTCCAAGCCTTTCCAATTGGTGATGAAAAAATAAGGTATGTTTTTCTTAAGATTTTAGAATTTATTTTTTAAGTCTAGGTATCTGATTATCATTAGAAAATAATACTTTTTATGATAAAAATTTTTTAATTGAACATTCATTGTCTCCTTTCTAACTTTTCAGGAATGGGGAGCTAATATATACCTTATTGATATAGGGTTACTGGTGTACCTACTTTAAAGTCTCCTCCTAAACCATCCTGTGGAAGAGAAAAATTTTAAAATGCATAGGAATAGTAGCACATTCTAAATTGCTTTGGCAAGATAAGTCATTCTGTACCTAATGATCTTGACTTAATAACCATCACCTATTACAAAGCTGAGATGTGGTAGAAATCGATGAACCAGATACTACAGGTTAGTTTGGGAAGGTTTGTGCAGGCTCTCCTCTTTAATAATCTAAGGTAACTCTTTTATCATATAATAGATCCTCATTTCAATATATGTTTAGCACTATGCATCCAAAATTGTCATTTCCCAGTTTAATTGCTTTGTAATCATCTAATATGATCTGCTGCTATTACTGGAATTTAAATTAGCAATTATAATTATGATAAATATATATTGTGTTTTTCCTATTATTCATATAGAGAATATGCACTGAATGTTCCACAAATAATAACAGATGCTCCAGAGTGCTGCAGCTTGGGAGTACAGTGGAGAATGGTGGAAATGGACCACTATAGTCTACAGTATGGGACAGTTGCTTAAGAGAGACACCAAGTTGCGGAGACATTCATTGGAAGAATGTACGAGGCCTCTTGACGGCTCCTGTTTTGGGCAAGTGAAGTATAACCGCAGCCACTGAGTGCCTTAAGGGTGGCTGGAGAGTAAGATATTATTACATATATTGTTTTCAATTCATTGTTTGTAAATGCGTCCCTTAGTTTTCCAATACAATGCAAGACCTAATTATTTCTTTGATCGAGTTTCAATGGTGTTATATCATGTCAATTTATGTTTTTAATCGGTAATGATAAGTTAATTGGGTTTCAAGTATGATACACTGGATTTAGATGGTATGATAGGAAAAATCAGGAATTTTTTCCATATGCTCTTGCTCTAGTTTGCCTCTGTTGAACTGTTGTGGTTTTCCGTTCGCTCTGTTGAAGTACTGTTAAATCCTCTCCTTTCAAAATATATCTGCTCCGGCTTTTCCTTTCACATTGCTCTATGCTAGATTTGGGGATACATGATCATAATATTCTGGGGAGTTTATAATTTTTTTTATATATATTTCATGCCTTATTTGAGTAATAATATATATTTAGATATAATATTGCAATTACAGTCAATATGTTCTGTTATACAGGTTGCAATACGACTTCGTCAATTTGCTTGAGTCAGCCAATGTCTGCCATCTTAACTAGCAGATTTTATTAAAGTTATAGGAATATTTCCAAAATGAGATCATGGACTAAGTTTATGGGATGTATTTCTGGAAATCTGATTTATTTCAATGATCATCCTTATGGTTACTTTACATTTAAGCTGTCCTTTGGTTTGCTTTGTTGGATTATTTTTCTCTTAAATTCAAAGAAATAATGGAAGTGTAAAATGGCAATGGGTGGTCTGTAACCAAAATTATTTACACTCTTTGAATAGTGGTAGAAGATTTTACACTTTTGTTATTTCAAACAGACAATATACAATGTATTTTAGGGTCAATTCCTTCATACTAATTGGTATTTTACTTTCTTCATATTCATAATATATGGAGAGTATTGTTTTCATGAAAAATTCTGACTACCAGATTTATACCGAAATACAAGTTTTGGGGTCCCTAGAATACGTTCTGAACAATTTTGGAACAATGTCTGTGTCTGTGTGTGTGTGTGTGTGTGTGTGTGCTTGTGGGTGCTCTAACGTGAAAACTATTTGCCCTATCAGTACCTTACTTCACATATATACTGTTGTGTGCTGACAGAGTTGATAATTTTTTGGAGCAATTGGTTTACTTGGAAGGTGAGCTTTTTTATTCTTGGAAGCAAATTTCCTTTTTGTGAAATATCTCAAGAAAATTATATATAGATATATGCTATTGTTTTAGAAAATGTAATTTTCTATAACTGCTGTATTGAACATATTGTATTATTACATGAAATACTGATAAACCGGAAGTAGCTGATTATGTACTTTGTGGGCACTGTGATATGAAAACTATTTGTTTTATCAACGTCAAATTTCATATATAGTACTTTGGTTGGTGTAGTAAGAGTTGATTAGTTTCTGGTTTAAATCGGTTTGCTGGAAGTCGAGCTTTACTTTTCGAGGCTCTAGTCTGATTTTTGCAAAATATCTCCATTAATCTGATATTTAGGTACACCCAATTATTTATAAAAGTTTTAGATAATTTAATTTAATATAACTTTTGTGTGAAAGATATTTTTGTATAACTGATTGTTTAGGTTTTATTCATGAAATACTGATCAAAGGGTAGTTGCTGATTATCTACTTAAGGGAAAATACGAGACCTAAGTTTTAAAATGTTCATCAGTTATTTATTAATTTTTATTCTTTTTCAGGTGCCTAATTGCTATTCTTAATTGGCAACGTATCCATTTCCAATAGAACTTCCTATGGAAATATAATAGGTTCATAGAAATTATTGAAAGATATTCTTTTTGTATCCAGTCATTCGGAGCATAGAGTATGCCTATCTATTTTGGTTTGAGTACATTAAATTTTTAACACAAGCTCCGCACTGCTTTGGGCATAAGGTTATGGGTCGATGATTTAGTAGTAACTTTTCCACAGGCCATTTTGGGAACTTTGTGTGCAAGGGCAAGTGTGGTCACTGGAAATCTGATTTATTTCAATGATCATCCTTCTGGTTACTTTACATTTAAGCTGTCTTTCGGTTTGCTTTGTTGGATTTCTTTTTCTTAAATTCAATGAAATAATGGAAGTGTAAAATGGCATTGGGTGGTCTGTAATCTAAATTGTTTAGACTCTTTTAATAGCGGTAGAAGGTTTTACACTTTTGTTATTGCAAACATACATTATACAATTTATTTTAGGGTCAATTCCTTCATACTAATTGGTATTTTACTTTCTCCATATTCATAGTATATGGAAAGTATTGTTTTCATGAAAAATTTTACTACCAGATATATACCGAAATACATGTTTTGGGGTTCCTAGAATACGTTCTGACCAATTTTGGAACAATGTCTGTGTCTGTGTGTGTGTGTGTGTGTGCTTGTGGGTGCTCTAACGTGAAAACTATTTGCCCTATCAGTACCTTACTTCACATATATACTGTTGTGTGCTGACAGAGTTGATAATTTTTTGGAGCAATTGGTTTACTTGGAAGTTGAGCTTTTTTATTCTTGGAAGCAAATTTCCTTTTTGTGAAATATCTCAAGAAAATTATATTTAGATATATACTATTGATTTAGAAAATGTAATTTTCTATAACTGCTGTATTGAACATATTGTATTATTTTATGAAGTACTGATAAACCGGAAGTAGCTGATTATGTACTTTGTGGGCACTGTAATATGAAAACTATTTGTTTTATCAACGTCAAATTTCATATATAGTACTTTGTTTGGTGTAGTAAGAGTTGATTAGTTTCTGGTTTAAATCGGTATGCTGGAAGTCGAGCTTTACTTTTCGAGGCTCTCGTCTGATTTTTGCAAAATATCTCCATTAATCTGATACTTAGGTACATACAATTAATTATAAAAGTTTTAGATAATGCAATTTAATATAACTTTTGTGTGAAAGATATTTTTGTATAACTGATTGTTAAGGTCTTATTCATGAAATACTGATCAAAGGGTAGTTGCTGATTATCTACTTAAGGGAAAATATGAGACCTAAGTTTTAAAATGTTCATCAGTTATTTATTAATATTATTCTTTTTCAGGTGCGTAATTGCTATTCTTAATTGGCAACGTATCCATTTCCAATAGAACTTCCTATGGAAATATAATAGGTTCATAGAAATTCATTGAAATATATATTTTTTTTGTATCCAGTCCTTCGGAGCATAGAGTATGCCTATCTATTTTGGTTTGAGTACATTAAATTTTTAACACAAGCTCCGCACTGCTTTGGGCATAAGGTTATGGGTTGATGATTTAGTAGTAATTTTTCCACAGGCCATTTTGGGAACTTTGTGTGCAAGGGCAAGTGTGGTCACTGGAAATCTGATTTATTTCAATGATCATCCTTCTGGTTACTTTACATATAAGCTGTCTTTCGGTTTGCTTTGTTGGATTTCTTTTTTTTAAATTCAATGAAATAATGGAAGTGTAAAATGGCATTGGGTGGTCTGTAATCTAAATTGTTTAGACTCTTTTAATAGCGGTAGAAGATTTAACACTTTTGTTATTGCAAACATACATTATACAATGTATTTTAGGGTCAATTCCTTCATACTAATTGGATTTTTACTTTCTCCATATTCATAGTATATGGAAAGTATTGTTTTCATGAAAAATTTTGACTACCCGATTTATACCGAAATACATGTTTTGGGGTCCCTAGAATATGTTCTGACCAATTTTGGAACAATGTCTGTGTCTGTGTGTGTGTGTGCTTGTGGGTGCTCTAACGTGAAAACTATTAGCCCTATCAGTACCTTACTTCACATATATACTGTTGTGTGCTGACAGAGTTGATAATCTTTTGGACGAATTGGTTTACTTGGAGTTGAGCCTTTTTATTCTTGGAAGAAAATTTCCTTTTTGTGAAATATCTCAAGAAAATTATATTTAGATATATTCTATTGTTTTAGAAAATGTAATTTTCTACAACTGCTGTATTGAACATATTGTATTATTATATGAAATACTGATAAACCGGAAGTAGCTGATTATGTACTTTGTGGGCACTGTAATATGAAAACTATTTGTTTTATCAACGTCAAATTTCATATATAGTACTTTGGTTGGTGTAGTAAGAGTTGATTAGTTTCTGGTTTAAATCGGTATGCTGGAAGTCGAGCTTTACTTTTCGAGGCTCTCGTCTGATTTTTGCAAAATATCTCCATTAATCTGATACTTAGGTACATACAATTATTTATAAAAGTTTTAGATAATGCAATTTAATATAACTTTTGTGTGAAAGATATTTTTGTATAACTGATTGTTTAGGTTTTATTCATGAAATACTGATCAAAGGGTTGTTGCTGATTATCTACTTAAGGGAAAATATGAAACCTAAGTTTTAAAATGTTCATCAGTTATTTATTAATATTATTCTTTTTCAGGCGCGTTATTGCTATTCTTAATTGGCAACGTATCCATTTCCAATAGAACTTCCTATGGAAATATAATAGGTTCATAGAAATTCATTGAAATATATTCTTTTTGTATCCAGTCCTTCGGAGCATAGAGTATGCCTATCTATTTTGGTTTGAGTACATTAAATTTTTAACACAAGCTCCGCACTGCTTTGGGCATAAGGTTATGGTTTGATGATTTAGTAGTAATTTTTCCACAGGCCATTTTGGGAACTTTGTGTGCAAGGGCAAGTGTGGTCACTGGAAATCTGATTTATTTCAATGATCATCCTTCTGGTTACTTTACATTTAAGCTGTCTTTCGGTTTGCTTTGTTGGATTTCTTTTTCTTAAATTCAATGAAATAATGGAAGTGTAAAATGGCATTGGGTGGACTGTAATCTAAATTGTTTAGACTCTTTTAATAGCGGTAGAAGATTTTACACTTTTGTTATTGCAAACATACATTATACAATGTATTTTAGGGTCAATTGCTTCATACTAATTGGATTTTTACTTTCTCCATATTCATAGCATATGGAAAGTATTGTTTTCATGAAAAATTTTGACTACCAGATTTATACCGAAATACATGTTTTGGGGTCCCTAGAATATGTTCTGACCAATTTTGGAACAATGTCTGTGTCTGTGTGTGTGTGTGCTTGTGGGTGCTCTAACGTGAAAACTATTAGCCCTATCAGTACCTTACTTCACATATATACTGTTGTGTGCTGACAGAGTTGATGATCTTTTGGACGAATTGGTTTACTTGGAGTTGAGCTTTATTATTCTTGGAAGAAAATTTCCTTTTTGTGAAATATCTCAAGAAAATTGTATTTAGATATATACTATTGTTTTAGAAAATGTAATTTTCTATAACTGCTGTATTGAACATATTGTATTATTATATGAAATACTGATAAACCGGAAGTAGCTGATTATGTACTTTGTGGGCACTGTAATATGAAAACTATTTGTTTTATCAACGTCAAATTTCATATATAGTACTTTGGTTGGTGTAGTAAGAGTTGATTAGTTTCTGGTTTAAATCGGTATGCTGGAAGTCGAGCTTTACTTTTCGAGGCTCTCGTCTGATTTTTGCAAAATATCTCCATTAATCTGATACTTAGGTACATACAATTATTTATAAAAGTTTTAGATAATGCAATTTAATATAACTTTTGTGTGAAAGATATTTTTGTATAGCTGATTGTTTAGGTTTTATTCATGAAATACTGATCAAAGGGTAGTTGCTGATTATCTACTTAAGGGAAAATACGAGACCTAAGTTTTAAAATGTTCATCAGTTATTTATTAATATTATTCTTTTTCAGGTGCGTAATTGCTATTCTTAATTTGCAACGTATCCATTTCCAATAGAACTTCCTATGGAAATATAATAGGTTCATAGAAATTCATTGAAATATATTCTTTTTGTATCCAGTCCTTCTGAGCATAGAGTATGCCTATCTATTTTGGTGTGAGTACATTAAATTTTTAACACAAGCTCCGCACTGCTTTGGGCATAAGATTATGGGTCGATGATTTAGTAGTAATTTTTCCACAGGCCATTTTGGGAACTTTGTGTGCAAGGGCAAGTGTGGTCACTGGAAATCTGATTTATTTCAATGATCATCCTTCTGGTTACTTTACATTTAAGTTGTCTTTCGGTTTGCTTTGTTGGATTTCTTTTTCTTAAATTCAATGAAATAATGGAAGTGTAAAATGGCATTGGGTGGTCTGTAATCTAAATTGTTTAGACTCTTTTAATAGCGGTAGAAGGTTTTACACTTTTGTTATTGCAAACATACATTATACAATGTATTTTAGGGTCAATTCCTTCATAATAATTGGATTTTTACTTTCTCCATATTCATATATTCATAGTATATGGAAAGTATTGTTTTCATGAAAAATTTTGACTACCAGATTTATACCGAAATACATGTTTTGGGGTTCCTAGAATACGTTCTGACCAATTTTGGAACAATGTCTGTGTCTGTGTGTGTGTGTGTGTGTGCTTGTGGGTGCTCTAACGTGAAAACTATTTGCCCTATCAGTACCTTACTTCACATATATACTGTTGTGTGCTGACAGAGTTGATAATTTTTTGGAGCAATTGGTTTACTTGGAAGTTGAGTTGAGCTTTTTTATTCTTGGAAGCAAATTCCCTTTTTGTGAAATATCTCAAGAAAATTATATTTAGATATATACTATTGTTTTAGAAAATGTAATTTTCTATAACTGCTGTATTGAACATATTGTATTATTATATGAAGTACTGATAAACCGGAAGTAGCTGATTATGTACTTTGTGGGCACTGTAATATGAAAACTATTTGTTTTATCAACGTCAAATTTCATATATAGTACTTTGGTTGGTGTAGTAAGAGTTGATTAGTTTCTGGTTTAAAACGGTATGCTGGAAGTCGAGCTTTACTTTTCGAGGCTCTCGTCTGATTTTTGCAAAATATCTCCATTAATCTGATACTTAGGTACATACAATTATTTATAAAAGTGTTAGATAATGCAATTTAATTTATTTTTTGTGTGAAAGATATTTTTGTATAACTGATTGTTTAGGTTTTATTCATGAAATACTGATCAAAGGGTAGTTGCTGATTATCTACTTAAGGGAAAATACGAGACCTAAGTTTTAAAATGTTCATCAGTTATTTATTAATATTATTCTTTTTCAGGTGCGTAATTGCTATTCTTTATTGGCAACGTATCCATTTCCAATAGAACTTCCTATGGAAATATAATAGGTTCATAGAAATTCATTGAAATATATTCTTTTTGTATCCAGTCCTTCGGAGCATAGAGTATGCCTATCTATTTTGATTTGAGTACATTAAATTTTTAACACAAGCTCCGCACTGCTTTGGGCATAAGGTTATGGGTCGATGATTTAGTATTAATTTTTCCACAGGCCATTTTGGGAACTTTGTGTGCAAGGGCAAGTGTGGTCTCGTCCGACTGTGCATCATCGTCCACTGCCATGGCCTCATTGAGGCACTGGTAGCACAAAGTGGTGTATCTAAAATGACTTTATGATGCTTACAAATTAAAGTTATATCTGTTAATCCATCTCCTATCTATTACATATATATGTTTCTCAAATTATACCTAATTATACATTCACTGACTCATTTATTCATAGGGGATTAAAATTGTAACCATAATTCATAAGTGTCACTGACTTGAAATTTTTTCAATGTACTGGCCAGAACATTTAACCAGGAAGAAAAAATCGATTTTTTGCTTCAGTTTCATGTGTTCGATGCTGACTACTATGGAAAAGCAGTGGATATCGGTCACCAATGATCCGGAAAGGTAAGCAAATTTCTATGTAGCCAATGAACGTGTGATAACCAAACTAAACTAGCTTTATGGTAAAACTTAATCCAAAGTTTGAAAATTATAATAAATATTTGAGTGCATTTAAGCTTTATTAGCAGCAGAGATACAATAACCATAGATGGCATTAGAAAGAGATGGTAAACAAAAGCAAAAAACTCCTATGAGCACGCAGATGAAAATCGTAAGTTTGCATTAGCTGAGGTCAACTTAATGTGGGACTCAGCAATGCCGTACATATGTTCATTGAACCCCAGCAGCTGGGGACAAAAAAATTAGAAACCTTTGGATGTTGTTGGATAGGCACAGGGCAAACTGACTACTTCTTCAATATATTAACAGGACTTTCAAGGTAATGATTCAACATAGGGTTACAAATTTTAGAGTAAATACGTTTAAGCCTAGAATATTTTGGAAATATCTCCATAAAATTGGACAAAATAATTTAATTATTTTAAGGCCATAATTAACAACTATTGTTTTATAGGTACCCACATGGAGAGGTCTTCTAGTGTTCTGGTAACTTCAAAAGAGAGCTACCCTAGCAGAATAAAATTCTCACTATGGAGTGGTGTGATGCCTCCTCCAGGTCGAGAGATTCTGGCCATCGAGTGGGTCTGGGTACCACGGCGTAGCTCTTAAATGAAAGGTACCATTTTCAGAATACAGTTCTCTTCAGGGGAGGTGTAACGCCTCTCCTGTTTGAGAGGTTCTGCCCATGGAAAGAGGGTCTGTGTACCTCATGGTATCACTCAATAGAAAGCTACCTTTGGCAAAATTATATTCTCATCGACGATCAGGATTCCGATTGAGATGTTTTGCCCTTCAAGACTTTCTGGTAGCTATCAAAAGAGAGATACCATTTGCAGATACAATTCTCGTCACCGAGAGGCATTTGCCTCTCTTGATAGAGAAGTTCTGCCCATTATGGGACTAATAATTGAAGATTTCATGTAGAGGGTCTGATCTGACCTCTCATGTTGATTGAAATGTTTTAATAATCGATGCTCTTTGAAGAAGGCATCTTATTTGAAATTATCATTGGATGGAGGGATTCCTATGCCTTCCCAATTGGTGATGACAAAACAAGGTATGTTTTTCTTATGATTTTAGAATATATTTTTTAAGTATTGGTATCTGATTATCATTAGAAAAAAATAATCTTTATGATTAAAATTTATTCATTGAGTCTGAATGGTCTCTTTTCTAACCTTTCAGGAATGGGGTACTTATAAATACATTATTGATAAAGGTCTACTGGTTTACCTACCTTGAAATCTCCATGTAAACCTTCCTGCTGAGAGGCCGTCTGGTCTTCTGGTAACTTCAAAAGAGGGCTACCCTAACAGAATAAAATTCTCACTATGGAGTGGTGTGATGCCTCCTCCAGGTCGAGAGATTCTGCCCATCGAGTGGGTCTGGGTACCACGGGGTAGCTCTCAAATGAAACGTACCATTTTCAGAATACAGTTCTCTTCAGGGGAGGTGTAACGCCTCTCCTGTTTGAGAGGTTCTGCCCATGGAAAGAGGGTCTGTGTACCTCATGGTATCACTCAATAGAAAGTTACCTTTGGCAAAATAATATTCTCATCGACGATTAGGATTCCGATTGAGATGTTTTGCCCTTCAAGACTTTCTGGTAGCTATCAAAAGAGAGATACCATTTGCAGATACAATTCTCGTCACCGAGAGGCATTTTGCCTTTCTTGATAGAGAAGTTCTGCCCATTATGGGACTAAAACTTGAAGATTTCATGTAGAGGGTCTGATCTGACCTCTCATGTTAAGTGAAAGGTTTTTATAATCGATGGGCTTTGAAGAAGGCATCTTAATCAAGACTATCGTTTGATGCAGTGATTCCAAGCCTTTCCAATTGGTGATGAAAAAATAAGGTATGTTTTTCTTAAGATTTTAGAATTTATTTTTTAAGTCTAGGTATCTGATTATCATTAGAAAATAATACTTTTTATGATAAAAATTTTTTAATTGAACATTCATTGTCTCCTTTCTAACTTTTCAGGAATGGGGAGCTAATATATACCTTATTGATATAGGGTTACTGGTGTACCTACTTTAAAGTCTCCTCCTAAACCATCCTGTGGAAGAGAAAAATTTTAAAATGCATAGGAATAGTAGCACATTCTAAATTGCTTTGGCAAGATAAGTCATTCTGTACCTAATGATCTTGACTTAATAACCATCACCTATTACAAAGCTGAGATGTGGTAGAAATCGATGAACCAGATACTACAGGTTAGTTTGGGAAGGTTCGTGCAGGCTCTCCTCTTTAACAATCTAAGGTAACTCTTTTATCATATAATAGATCCTCATTTCAATATATGTTTAGCACTATGCATCCAAAATTGTCATTTCCCTGTTTAATTGCTTTGTAATCATCTAATATGATCTGCTGCTATTACTGGAATTTAAATTAGCAATTATAATTATAATAAATATATATTGTGTTTGTCCTATTATTCATATAGAGAATATGCACTGAATGTTCCACAAATAATAACAGATGCTCCAGAGTGCTGCAGCTTGGGAGTACAGTGGAGAATGGTGGAAATGGACCACTATAGTCTACAGTATGGGACAGTTGCTTAAGAGAGACACCAAGTTGCGGAGACATTCATTGGAAGAATGTACGAGGCCTCTTGACGGCTCCTGTTTTGGGCAAGTGAAGTATAACCGCAGCCACTGAGTGCCTTAAGGGTGGCTGGAGAGTAAGATATTATTACATATATTGTTTTCAATTCATTGTTTGTAAATGCGTCCCTTAGTTTTCCAATACAATGCAAGACCTAATTATTTCTTTGATCGAGTTTCAATGGTGTTATATCATGTCAATTTATGTTTTTAATCGGTAATGATAAGTTAATTGGGTTTCAAGTATGATACACTGGATTTAGATGGTATGATAGGAAAAATCAGGAATTTTTTCCATATGCTCTTGCTCAAGTTTGCCTCTGTTGAATTGTTGTGGTTTTCCGTTCGCTCTGTTGAAGTACTGTTAAATCCTCTCCTTTCAAAATGTATCTGCTCCGGCTTTTCCTTTCACATTGCTCTATGCTAGATTTGGGGATACATGATCATAATATTCTGGGGAGTTTATAATTTTTTTTATATATATTTCATGCCTTATTTGAGTAATAATATATATTTAGATATAATATTGCAACTACAGTCAATATGTTGTGTTATACAGGTGACAATACGACTTCGTCAATTTGCTTGAGTCAGCCAATGTCTGCCATCTTAACTAGCAGATTTTATTAAAGTTATAGGAATATTTCCAAAATGAGATCATGGACTAAGTTTATGGGATGTATTTCTGGAAATCTGATTTATTTCAATGATCATCCTTATGGTTAATTTACATTTAAGCTGTCCTTTGGTTTGCTTTGTTGGATTATTTTTCTCTTAAATTCAATGAAATAATGGAAGTGTAAAATGGCAATGGGTGGTCTGTAACCAAAATTATTTACACTCTTTGAATAGTGGTAGAAGATTTTACACTTTTGTTATTTCAAACAGACAATATACAATGTATTTTAGGGTCAATTCCTTCATACTAATTGGTATTTTACTTTCTCCATATTCATAATATATGGAAAGTATTGTTTTCATGAAAAATTTTGACTACCAGATTTATACCGAAATACATGTTTTGGGGTCCCTAGAATACGTTCTGAAAAATTTTGGAACAATGTCTGTGTCTGTGTGTGTGTGTGTGTGTGTGCTTGTGGGTGCTCTAACGTGAAAACTATTTGCCCTATCAGTACCTTACTTCACATATATACTGTTGTGTGCTGACAGAGTTGATAATTTTTTGGAGCAATTGGTTTACTTGGAAGGTGAGCTTTTTTATTCTTGGAAGCAAATTTCCTTTTTGTGAAATATCTCAAGAAAATTATATATAGATATATGCTATTGTTTTAGAAAATGTAATTTTCTATAACTGCTGTATTGAACATATTGTATTATTACATGAAATACTGATAAACCGGAAGTAGCTGATTATGTACTTTGTGGGCACTGTGATATGAAAACTATTTGTTTTATCAACGTCAAATTTCATATATAGTACTTTGGTTGGTGTAGTAAGAGTTGATTAGTTTCTTGTTTAAATCGGTATGCTGGAAGTCGAGCTTTACTTTTCGAGGCTCTCGTCTGATTTTTGCAAAATATCTCCATTAATCTGATACTTAGGTACATACAATTATTTATAAAAGTTTTAGATAATGCAATTTAATATAACTTTTGTGTGAAAGATATTTTTGTATAGCTGATTGTTTAGGTTTTATTCATGAAATACTGATCAAAGGGTAGTTGCTGATTATCTACTTAAGGGAAAATACGAGACCTAAGTTTTAAAATCTTCATCAGTTATTTATTAATTTTTATTCTTTTTCAGGTGCCTAATTGCTATTCTTAATTGGCAACGTATCCATTTCCAATAGAACTTCCTATGGAAATATAATAGGTTCATAGAAATTCATTGAAAGATATTCTTTTTGTATCCAGTCATTCGGAGCATAGAGTATGCCTATCTATTTTGGTTTGAGTACATTAAATTTTTAACACAAGCTCCGCACTGCATTGGGCATAAGGTTATGGGTCGATGATTTAGTAGTAACTTTTCCACAGGCCATTTTGGGAACTTTGTGTGCAAGGGCAAGTGTGGTCACTGGAAATCTGATTTATATCAATGATCATCCTTCTGGTTACTTTACATTTAAGCTGTCTTTCGGTTTGCTTTGTTGGATTTCTTTTTCTTAAATTCAATGAAATAATGGAAGTGTAAAATGGCATTGGGTGGTCTGTAATCTAAATTGTTTAGACTCTTTTAATAGCGGTAGAAGGTTTTACACTTTTGTTATTGCAAACATACATTATACAATGTATTTTAGGGTCAATTCCTTCATACTAATTGGTATTTTACTTTCTCCATATTCATAGTATATGGAAAGTATTGTTTTCATGAAAAATTTTGACTACCAGATTTATACCGAAATACATGTTTTGGGGTTCCTAGAATACGTTCTGACCAATTTTGGAACAATGTCTGTGTTTGTGTGTGTGTGTGTGTGTGCTTGTGGGTGCTCTAACGTGAAAACTATTTGCCCTATCAGTACCTTACTTCACATATATACTGTTGTGTGCTGACAGAGTTGATAATTTTTTGGAGCAATTGGTTTACTTGGAGTTGAGCTTTTTTATTCTTGGAAGCAAATTTCCTTTTTGTGAAATATCTCAAGAAAATTATATTTAGATATATACTATTGTTTTAGAAAATGTAATTTTCTATAACTGCTGTATTGAACATATTGTATTATTTTATGAAGTACTGATAAACCGGAAGTAGCTGATTATGTACTTTGTGGGCACTGTAATATGAAAACTATTTGTTTTATCAACGTCAAATTTCATATATAGTACTTTGGTTGGTGTAGTAAGAGTTGATTAGTTTCTGGTTTAAATCGGTATGCTGGAAGTCGAGCTTTACTTTTCGAGGCTCTCGTCTGATTTTTGCAAAATATCTCCATTAATCTGATACTTAGGTACATACAATTATTTATAAAAGTTTTAGATAATGCAATTTAATATAACTTTTGTGTGAAAGATATTTTTGTATAACTGATTGTTTAGGTTTTATTCATGAAATACTGATCAAAGGGTTGTTGCTGATTATCTACTTAAGGGAAAATATGAAACCTAAGTTTTAAAATGTTCATCAGTTATTTATTAATATTATTCTTTTTCAGGTGCGTAATTGCTATTCTTAATTGGCAACGTATCCATTTCCAATAGAACTTCCTATAGAAATATAATAGGTTCATAGAAATTCATTGAAATATATTCTTTTTGTATCCAGTCCTTCGGAGCATAGAGTATGCCTATCTATTTTGGTTTGAGTACATTAAATTTTTAACACAAGCTCCGCACTGCTTTGGGCATAAGGTTATGGGTTGATGATTTAGTAGTAATTTTTCCACAGGCCATTTTGGGAACTTTGTGTGCAAGGGCAAGTGTGGTCACTGGAAATCTGATTTATTTCAATGATCATCCTTCTGGTTACTTTACATTTAAGCTGTCTTTCGGTTTGCTTTGTTGGATTTCTTTTTCTTAAATTCAATGAAATAATGGAAGTGTAAAATGGCATTGGGTGGTCTGTAATCTAAATTGTTTAGACTCTTTTAATAGCGGTAGAAGATTTTACACTTTTGTTATTGCAAACATACATTATACAATGTATTTTAGGGTCAATTGCTTCATACTAATTGGATTTTTACTTTCTCCATATTCATAGTATATGGAAAGTATTGTTTTCATGAAAAATTTTGACTACCAGATTTATACCGAAATACATGTTTTGGGGTCCCTAGAATATGTTCTGACCAATTTTGGAACAATGTCTGTGTCTGTGTGTGTGTGTGTGCTTGTGGGTGCTCTAACGTGAAAACTATTAGCCCTATCAGTACCTTACTTCACATATATACTGTTGTGTGCTGACAGAGTTGATAATCTTTTGGACGTATTGGTTTACTTGGAGTTGAGCTTTATTATTCTTGGAAGAAAATTTCCTTTTTGTGAAATATCTCAAGAAAATTATATTTAGATATATACTATTGTTTTAGAAAATGTAATTTTCTATAACTGCTGTATTGAACATATTGTATTATTATATGAAATACTGATAAACTGGAAGTAGCTGATTATGTACTTTGTGGGCACTGTAATATGAAAACTATTTGTTTTATCAACGTCAAATTTCATATATAGTACTTTGGTTGGTGTAGTAAGAGTTGATTAGTTTCTGGTTTAAATCGGTATGCTGGAAGTCGAGCTTTACTTTTCGAGGCTCTCGTCTGATTTTTGCAAAATATCTCCATTAATCTGATACTTAGGTACATACAATTATTTATAAAAGTTTTAGATAATGCAATTTAATATAACTTTTGTGTGAAAGATATTTTTGTATAGCTGATTGTTTAGGTTTTATTCATGAAATACTGATCAAAGGGTAGTTGCTGATTATCTACTTAAGGGAAAATACGAGACCTAAGTTTTAAAATGTTCATCAGTTATTTATTAATATTATTCTTTTTCAGGTGCGTAATTGCTATTCTTAATTTGCAACGTATCCATTTCCAATAGAACTTCCTATGGAAATATAATAGGTTCATAGAAATTCATTGAAATATATTCTTTTTGTATCCAGTCCTTCTGAGCATAGAGTATGCCTATCTATTTTGGTGTGAGTACATTAAATTTTTAACACAAGCTCCGCACTGCTTTGGGCATAAGGTTATGGGTCGATGATTTAGTAGTAATTTTTCCACAGGCCATTTTGGGAACTTTGTGTGCAAGGGCAAGTGTGGTCACTGGAAATCTGATTTATTTCAATGATCATCCTTCTGGTTACTTTACATTTAAGCTGTCTTTCGGTTTGCTTTGTTGGATTTCTTTTTCTTAAATTCAATGAAATAATGGAAGTGTAAAATGGCATTGGGTGGTCTGTAATCTAAATTGTTTAGACTCTTTTAATAGCGGTAGAAGGTTTTACACTTTTGTTATTGCAAACATACATTATACAATGTATTTTAGGGTCAATTCCTTCATACTAATTGGATTTTTACTTTCTCCATATTCATATATTCATAGTATATGGAAAGTATTGTTTTCATGAAAAATTTTGACTACCAGATTTATACCGAAATACATGTTTTGGGGTTCCTAGAATACGTTCTGACCAATTTTGGAACAATGTCTGTGTCTGTGTGTGTGTGTTTGTGTGCTTGTGGGTGCTCTAACGTGAAAACTATTTGCCCTATCAGTACCTTACTTCACATATATACTGTTGTGTGCTGACAGAGTTGATAATTTTTTGGAGCAATTGGTTTACTTGGAAGTTGAGCTTTTTTATTCTTGGAAGCAAATTCCCTTTTTGTGAAATATCTCAAGAAAATTATATTTAGATATATACTATTGTTTTAGAAAATGTAATTTTCTATAACTGCTGTATTGAACATATTGTATTATTATATGAAGTACTGATAAACCGGAAGTAGCTGATTATGTACTTTGTGGGCACTGTAATATGAAAACTATTTGTTTTATCAACGTCAAATTTCATATATAGTACTTTGGTTGGTGTAGTAAGAGTTGATTAGTTTCTGGTTTAAAACGGTATGCTGGAAGTCGAGCTTTACTTTTCGAGGCTCTCGTCTGATTTTTGCAAAATATCTCCATTAATCTGATACTTAGGTACATACAATTATTTATAAAAGTGTTAGATAATGCAATTTAATTTATTTTTTGTGTGAAAGATATTTTTGTATAACTGATTGTTTAGGTTTTATTCATGAAATACTGATCAAAGGGTAGTTGCTGATTATCTACTTAAGGGAAAATACGAGACCTAAGTTTTAAAATGTTCATCAGTTATTTATTAATATTATTCTTTTTCAGGTGCATAATTGCTATTCTTTATTGGCAACGTATCCATTTCCAATAGAACTTCCTATGGAAATATAATAGGTTCATAGAAATTAATTGAAATATATTCTTTTTGTATCCAGTCCTTCGGAGCATAGAGTATGCCTATCTATTTTGATTTGAGTACATTAAATTTTTAACACAAGCTCCGCACTGCTTTGGGCATAAGGTTATGGGTCGATGATTTAGTATTAATTTTTCCACAGGCCATTTTGGGAACTTTGTGTGCAAGGGCAAGTGTGGTCTCGTCCGACTGTGCATCATCGTCCACTGCCATGGCCTCATTGAGGCACTGGTAGCACAAAGTGGTGTATCTAAAATGACTTTATGATGCTTACAAATTAAAGTTATATCTGTTAATCCATCTCCTATCTATTACATATATATGTTTCTCAAATTATACCTAATTATACATTCACTGACTCATTTATTCATAGGGGATTAAAATTGTAACCATAATTCATAAGTGTCACTGACTTGAAATTTTTTCAATGTACTGGCCAGAACATTTAACCAGGAAGAAAAAATCGATTTTTTGCTTCAGTTTCATGTGTTCGATGCTGACTACTATGGAAAAGCAGTGGATATCGGTCACCAATGATCCGGAAAGGTAAGCAAATTTCTATGTAGCCAATGAACGTGTGATAACCAAACTAAACTAGCTTTATGGTAAAACTTAATCCAAAGTTTGAAAATTATAATAAATATTTGAGTGCATTTAAGCTTTATTAGCAGCAGAGATACAATAACCATAGATGGCATTAGAAAGAGATGGTAAACAAAAGCAAAAAACTCCTATGAGCACGCAGATGAAAATCGTAAGTTTGCATTAGCTGAGGTCAACTTAATGTGGGACTCAGCAATGCCGTACATATGTTCATTGAACCCCAGCAGCTGGGGACAAAAAAATTAGAAACCTTTGGATGTTGTTGGATAGGCACAGGGCAAACTGACTACTTCTTCAATATATTAACAGGACTTTCAAGGTAATGATTCAACATAGGGTTACAAATTTTAGAGTAAATACGTTTAAGCCTAGAATATTTTGGAAATATCTCCATAAAATTGGACAAAATAATTTAATTATTTTAAGGCCATAATTAACAACTATTGTTTTATAGGTACCCACATGGAGAGGTCTTCTAGTGTTCTGGTAACTTCAAAAGAGAGCTACCCTAGCAGAATAAAATTCTCACTATGGAGTGGTGTGATGCCTCCTCCAGGTCGAGAGATTCTGGCCATCGAGTGGGTCTGGGTACCACGGCGTAGCTCTTAAATGAAAGGTACCATTTTCAGAATACAGTTCTCTTCAGGGGAGGTGTAACGCCTCTCCTGTTTGAGAGGTTCTGCCCATGGAAAGAGGGTCTGTGTACCTCATGGTATCACTCAATAGAAAGCTACCTTTGGCAAAATTATATTCTCATCGACGATCAGGATTCCGATTGAGATGTTTTGCCCTTCAAGACTTTCTGGTAGCTATCAAAAGAGAGATACCATTTGCAGATACAATTCTCGTCACCGAGAGGCATTTGCCTCTCTTGATAGAGAAGTTCTGCCCATTATGGGACTAATAATTGAAGATTTCATGTAGAGGGTCTGATCTGACCTCTCATGTTGATTGAAATGTTTTAATAATCGATGCTCTTTGAAGAAGGCATCTTATTTGAAATTATCATTGGATGGAGGGATTCCTATGCCTTCCCAATTGGTGATGACAAAACAAGGTATGTTTTTCTTATGATTTTAGAATATATTTTTTAAGTATTGGTATCTGATTATCATTAGAAAAAAATAATCTTTATGATTAAAATTTATTCATTGAGTCTGAATGGTCTCTTTTCTAACCTTTCAGGAATGGGGTACTTATAAATACATTATTGATAAAGGTCTACTGGTTTACCTACCTTGAAATCTCCATGTAAACCTTCCTGCTGAGAGGCCGTCTGGTCTTCTGGTAACTTCAAAAGAGGGCTACCCTAACAGAATAAAATTCTCACTATGGAGTGGTGTGATGCCTCCTCCAGGTCGAGAGATTCTGCCCATCGAGTGGGTCTGGGTACCACGGGGTAGCTCTCAAATGAAACGTACCATTTTCAGAATACAGTTCTCTTCAGGGGAGGTGTAACGCCTCTCCTGTTTGAGAGGTTCTGCCCATGGAAAGAGGGTCTGTGTACCTCATGGTATCACTCAATAGAAAGTTACCTTTGGCAAAATAATATTCTCATCGACGATTAGGATTCCGATTGAGATGTTTTGCCCTTCAAGACTTTCTGGTAGCTATCAAAAGAGAGATACCATTTGCAGATACAATTCTCGTCACCGAGAGGCATTTTGCCTTTCTTGATAGAGAAGTTCTGCCCATTATGGGACTAAAACTTGAAGATTTCATGTAGAGGGTCTGATCTGACCTCTCATGTTAAGTGAAAGGTTTTTATAATCGATGGGCTTTGAAGAAGGCATCTTAATCAAGACTATCGTTTGATGCAGTGATTCCAAGCCTTTCCAATTGGTGATGAAAAAATAAGGTATGTTTTTCTTAAGATTTTAGAATTTATTTTTTAAGTCTAGGTATCTGATTATCATTAGAAAATAATACTTTTTATGATAAAAATTTTTTAATTGAACATTCATTGTCTCCTTTCTAACTTTTCAGGAATGGGGAGCTAATATATACCTTATTGATATAGGGTTACTGGTGTACCTACTTTAAAGTCTCCTCCTAAACCATCCTGTGGAAGAGAAAAATTTTAAAATGCATAGGAATAGTAGCACATTCTAAATTGCTTTGGCAAGATAAGTCATTCTGTACCTAATGATCTTGACTTAATAACCATCACCTATTACAAAGCTGAGATGTGGTAGAAATCGATGAACCAGATACTACAGGTTAGTTTGGGAAGGTTCGTGCAGGCTCTCCTCTTTAACAATCTAAGGTAACTCTTTTATCATATAATAGATCCTCATTTCAATATATGTTTAGCACTATGCATCCAAAATTGTCATTTCCCTGTTTAATTGCTTTGTAATCATCTAATATGATCTGCTGCTATTACTGGAATTTAAATTAGCAATTATAATTATAATAAATATATATTGTGTTTGTCCTATTATTCATATAGAGAATATGCACTGAATGTTCCACAAATAATAACAGATGCTCCAGAGTGCTGCAGCTTGGGAGTACAGTGGAGAATGGTGGAAATGGACCACTATAGTCTACAGTATGGGACAGTTGCTTAAGAGAGACACCAAGTTGCGGAGACATTCATTGGAAGAATGTACGAGGCCTCTTGACGGCTCCTGTTTTGGGCAAGTGAAGTATAACCGCAGCCACTGAGTGCCTTAAGGGTGGCTGGAGAGTAAGATATTATTACATATATTGTTTTCAATTCATTGTTTGTAAATGCGTCCCTTAGTTTTCCAATACAATGCAAGACCTAATTATTTCTTTGATCGAGTTTCAATGGTGTTATATCATGTCAATTTATGTTTTTAATCGGTAATGATAAGTTAATTGGGTTTCAAGTATGATACACTGGATTTAGATGGTATGATAGGAAAAATCAGGAATTTTTTCCATATGCTCTTGCTCAAGTTTGCCTCTGTTGAATTGTTGTGGTTTTCCGTTCGCTCTGTTGAAGTACTGTTAAATCCTCTCCTTTCAAAATATATCTGCTCCGGCTTTTCCTTTCACATTGCTCTATGCTAGATTTGGGGATACATGATCATAATATTCTGGGGAGTTTATAATTTTTTTTATATATATTTCATGCCTTATTTGAGTAATAATATATATTTAGATATAATATTGCAACTACAGTCAATATGTTGTGTTATACAGGTGACAATACGACTTCGTCAATTTGCTTGAGTCAGCCAATGTCTGCCATCTTAACTAGCAGATTTTATTAAAGTTATAGGAATATTTCCAAAATGAGATCATGGACTAAGTTTATGGGATGTATTTCTGGAAATCTGATTTATTTCAATGATCATCCTTATGGTTAATTTACATTTAAGCTGTCCTTTGGTTTGCTTTGTTGGATTATTTTTCTCTTAAATTCAATGAAATAATGGAAGTGTAAAATGGCAATGGGTGGTCTGTAACCAAAATTATTTACACTCTTTGAATAGTGGTAGAAGATTTTACACTTTTGTTATTTCAAACAGACAATATACAATGTATTTTAGGGTCAATTCCTTCATACTAATTGGTATTTTACTTTCTCCATATTCATAATATATGGAAAGTATTGTTTTCATGAAAAATTTTGACTACCAGATTTATACCGAAATACATGTTTTGGGGTCCCTAGAATACGTTCTGAAAAATTTTGGAACAATGTCTGTGTCTGTGTGTGTGTGTGTGTGTGTGCTTGTGGGTGCTCTAACGTGAAAACTATTTGCCCTATCAGTACCTTACTTCACATATATACTGTTGTGTGCTGACAGAGTTGATAATTTTTTGGAGCAATTGGTTTACTTGGAAGGTGAGCTTTTTTATTCTTGGAAGCAAATTTCCTTTTTGTGAAATATCTCAAGAAAATTATATATAGATATATGCTATTGTTTTAGAAAATGTAATTTTCTATAACTGCTGTATTGAACATATTGTATTATTACATGAAATACTGATAAACCGGAAGTAGCTGATTATGTACTTTGTGGGCACTGTGATATGAAAACTATTTGTTTTATCAACGTCAAATTTCATATATAGTACTTTGGTTGGTGTAGTAAGAGTTGATTAGTTTCTTGTTTAAATCGGTATGCTGGAAGTCGAGCTTTACTTTTCGAGGCTCTCGTCTGATTTTTGCAAAATATCTCCATTAATCTGATACTTAGGTACATACAATTATTTATAAAAGTTTTAGATAATGCAATTTAATATAACTTTTGTGTGAAAGATATTTTTGTATAGCTGATTGTTTAGGTTTTATTCATGAAATACTGATCAAAGGGTAGTTGCTGATTATCTACTTAAGGGAAAATACGAGACCTAAGTTTTAAAATCTTCATCAGTTATTTATTAATTTTTATTCTTTTTCAGGTGCCTAATTGCTATTCTTAATTGGCAACGTATCCATTTCCAATAGAACTTCCTATGGAAATATAATAGGTTCATAGAAATTCATTGAAAGATATTCTTTTTGTATCCAGTCATTCGGAGCATAGAGTATGCCTATCTATTTTGGTTTGAGTACATTAAATTTTTAACACAAGCTCCGCACTGCATTGGGCATAAGGTTATGGGTCGATGATTTAGTAGTAACTTTTCCACAGGCCATTTTGGGAACTTTGTGTGCAAGGGCAAGTGTGGTCACTGGAAATCTGATTTATATCAATGATCATCCTTCTGGTTACTTTACATTTAAGCTGTCTTTCGGTTTGCTTTGTTGGATTTCTTTTTCTTAAATTCAATGAAATAATGGAAGTGTAAAATGGCATTGGGTGGTCTGTAATCTAAATTGTTTAGACTCTTTTAATAGCGGTAGAAGGTTTTACACTTTTGTTATTGCAAACATACATTATACAATGTATTTTAGGGTCAATTCCTTCATACTAATTGGTATTTTACTTTCTCCATATTCATAGTATATGGAAAGTATTGTTTTCATGAAAAATTTTGACTACCAGATTTATACCGAAATACATGTTTTGGGGTTCCTAGAATACGTTCTGACCAATTTTGGAACAATGTCTGTGTTTGTGTGTGTGTGTGTGTGTGCTTGTGGGTGCTCTAACGTGAAAACTATTTGCCCTATCAGTACCTTACTTCACATATATACTGTTGTGTGCTGACAGAGTTGATAATTTTTTGGAGCAATTGGTTTACTTGGAGTTGAGCTTTTTTATTCTTGGAAGCAAATTTCCTTTTTGTGAAATATCTCAAGAAAATTATATTTAGATATATACTATTGTTTTAGAAAATGTAATTTTCTATAACTGCTGTATTGAACATATTGTATTATTTTATGAAGTACTGATAAACCGGAAGTAGCTGATTATGTACTTTGTGGGCACTGTAATATGAAAACTATTTGTTTTATCAACGTCAAATTTCATATATAGTACTTTGGTTGGTGTAGTAAGAGTTGATTAGTTTCTGGTTTAAATCGGTATGCTGGAAGTCGAGCTTTACTTTTCGAGGCTCTCGTCTGATTTTTGCAAAATATCTCCATTAATCTGATACTTAGGTACATACAATTATTTATAAAAGTTTTAGATAATGCAATTTAATATAACTTTTGTGTGAAAGATATTTTTGTATAACTGATTGTTTAGGTTTTATTCATGAAATACTGATCAAAGGGTTGTTGCTGATTATCTACTTAAGGGAAAATATGAAACCTAAGTTTTAAAATGTTCATCAGTTATTTATTAATATTATTCTTTTTCAGGTGCGTAATTGCTATTCTTAATTGGCAACGTATCCATTTCCAATAGAACTTCCTATAGAAATATAATAGGTTCATAGAAATTCATTGAAATATATTCTTTTTGTATCCAGTCCTTCGGAGCATAGAGTATGCCTATCTATTTTGGTTTGAGTACATTAAATTTTTAACACAAGCTCCGCACTGCTTTGGGCATAAGGTTATGGGTTGATGATTTAGTAGTAATTTTTCCACAGGCCATTTTGGGAACTTTGTGTGCAAGGGCAAGTGTGGTCACTGGAAATCTGATTTATTTCAATGATCATCCTTCTGGTTACTTTACATTTAAGCTGTCTTTCGGTTTGCTTTGTTGGATTTCTTTTTCTTAAATTCAATGAAATAATGGAAGTGTAAAATGGCATTGGGTGGTCTGTAATCTAAATTGTTTAGACTCTTTTAATAGCGGTAGAAGATTTTACACTTTTGTTATTGCAAACATACATTATACAATGTATTTTAGGGTCAATTGCTTCATACTAATTGGATTTTTACTTTCTCCATATTCATAGTATATGGAAAGTATTGTTTTCATGAAAAATTTTGACTACCAGATTTATACCGAAATACATGTTTTGGGGTCCCTAGAATATGTTCTGACCAATTTTGGAACAATGTCTGTGTCTGTGTGTGTGTGTGCTTGTGGGTGCTCTAACGTGAAAACTATTAGCCCTATCAGTACCTTACTTCACATATATACTGTTGTGTGCTGACAGAGTTGATAATCTTTTGGACGTATTGGTTTACTTGGAGTTGAGCTTTATTATTCTTGGAAGAAAATTTCCTTTTTGTGAAATATCTCAAGAGAATTATATTTAGATATATACTATTGTTTTAGAAAATGTAATTTTCTATAACTGCTGTATTGAACATATTGTATTATTATATGAAATACTGATAAACCGGAAGTAGCTGATTATGTACTTTGTGGGCACTGTAATATGAAAACTATTTGTTTTATCAACGTCAAATTTCATATATAGTACTTTGGTTGGTGTAGTAAGAGTTGATTAGTTTCTGGTTTAAATCGGTATGCTGGAAGTCGAGCTTTACTTTTCGAGGCTCTCGTCTGATTTTTGCAAAATATCTCCATTAATCTGATACTTAGGTACATACAATTATTTATAAAAGTTTTAGATAATGCAATTTAATATAACTTTTGTGTGAAAGATATTTTTGTATAGCTGATTGTTTAGGTTTTATTCATGAAATACTGATCAAAGGGTAGTTGCTGATTATCTACTTAAGGGAAAATACGAGACCTAAGTTTTAAAATGTTCATCAGTTATTTATTAATATTATTCTTTTTCAGGTGCGTAATTGCTATTCTTAATTTGCAACGTATCCATTTCCAATAGAACTTCCTATGGAAATATAATAGGTTCATAGAAATTCATTGAAATATATTCTTTTTGTATCCAGTCCTTCTGAGCATAGAGTATGCCTATCTATTTTGGTGTGAGTACATTAAATTTTTAACACAAGCTCCGCACTGCTTTGGGCATAAGGTTATGGGTCGATGATTTAGTAGTAATTTTTCCACAGGCCATTTTGGGAACTTTGTGTGCAAGGGCAAGTGTGGTCACTGGAAATCTGATTTATTTCAATGATCATCCTTCTGGTTACTTTACATTTAAGCTGTCTTTCGGTTTGCTTTGTTGGATTTCTTTTTCTTAAATTCAATGAAATAATGGAAGTGTAAAATGGCATTGGGTGGTCTGTAATCTAAATTGTTTAGACTCTTTTAATAGCGGTAGAAGGTTTTACACTTTTGTTATTGCAAACATACATTATACAATGTATTTTAGGGTCAATTCCTTCATACTAATTGGATTTTTACTTTCTCCATATTCATATATTCATAGTATATGGAAAGTATTGTTTTCATGAAAAATTTTGACTACCAGATTTATACCGAAATACATGTTTTGGGGTTCCTAGAATACGTTCTGACCAATTTTGGAACAATGTCTGTGTCTGTGTGTGTGTGTTTGTGTGCTTGTGGGTGCTCTAACGTGAAAACTATTTGCCCTATCAGTACCTTACTTCACATATATACTGTTGTGTGCTGACAGAGTTGATAATTTTTTGGAGCAATTGGTTTACTTGGAAGTTGAGCTTTTTTATTCTTGGAAGCAAATTCCCTTTTTGTGAAATATCTCAAGAAAATTATATTTAGATATATACTATTGATTTAGAAAATGTAATTTTCTATAACTGCTGTATTGAACATATTGTATTATTTTATGAAGTACTGATAAACCGGAAGTAGCTGATTATGTACTTTGTGGGCACTGTAATATGAAAACTATTTGTTTTATCAACGTCAAATTTCATATATAGTACTTTGTTTGGTGTAGTAAGAGTTGATTAGTTTCTGGTTTAAATCGGTATGCTGGAAGTCGAGCTTTACTTTTCGAGGCTCTCGTCTGATTTTTGCAAAATATCTCCATTAATCTGATACTTAGGTACATACAATTATTTATAAAAGTGTTAGATAATGCAATTTAATTTATTTTTTGTGTGAAAGATATTTTTGTATAACTGATTGTTTAGGTTTTATTCATGAAATACTGATCAAAGGGTAGTTGCTGATTATCTACTTAAGGGAAAATACGAGACCTAAGTTTTAAAATGTTCATCAGTTATTTATTAATATTATTCTTTTTCAGGTGCATAATTGCTATTCTTTATTGGCAACGTATCCATTTCCAATAGAACTTCCTATGGAAATATAATAGGTTCATAGAAATTAATTGAAATATATTCTTTTTGTATCCAGTCCTTCGGAGCATAGAGTATGCCTATCTATTTTGATTTGAGTACATTAAATTTTTAACACAAGCTCCGCACTGCTTTGGGCATAAGGTTATGGGTCGATGATTTAGTATTAATTTTTCCACAGGCCATTTTGGGAACTTTGTGTGCAAGGGCAAGTGTGGTCTCGTCCGACTGTGCATCATCGTCCACTGCCATGGCCTCATTGAGGCACTGGTAGCACAAAGTGGTGTATCTAAAATGACTTTATGATGCTTACAAATTAAAGTTATATCTGTTAATCCATCTCCTATCTATTACATATATATGTTTCTCAAATTATACCTAATTATACATTCACTGACTCATTTATTCATAGGGGATTAAAATTGTAACCATAATTCATAAGTGTCACTGACTTGAAATTTTTTCAATGTACTGGCCAGAACATTTAACCAGGAAGAAAAAATCGATTTTTTGCTTCAGTTTCATGTGTTCGATGCTGACTACTATGGAAAAGCAGTGGATATCGGTCACCAATGATCCGGAAAGGTAAGCAAATTTCTATGTAGCCAATGAACGTGTGATAACCAAACTAAACTAGCTTTATGGTAAAACTTAATCCAAAGTTTGAAAATTATAATAAATATTTGAGTGCATTTAAGCTTTATTAGCAGCAGAGATACAATAACCATAGATGGCATTAGAAAGAGATGGTAAACAAAAGCAAAAAACTCCTATGAGCACGCAGATGAAAATCGTAAGTTTGCATTAGCTGAGGTCAACTTAATGTGGAACTCAGCAATGCCGTACATATGTTCATTGAACCCCAGCAGCTGGGGACAAAAAAATTAGAAACCTTTGGATGTTGTTGGATAGGCACAGGGCAAACTGACTACTTCTTCAATATATTAACAGGACTTTCAAGGTAATGATTCAACATAGGGTTACAAATTTTAGAGTAAATACGTTTAAGCCTAGAATATTTTGGAAATATCTCCATAAAATTGGACAAAATAATTTAATTATTTTAAGGCCATAATTAACAACTATTGTTTTATAGGTACCCATATGGAGAGGTCTTCTAGTGTTCTGGTAACTTCAAAAGAGAGCTACCCTAGCAGAATAAAATTCTCACTATGGAGTGGTGTGATGCCTCCTCCAGGTCGAGAGATTCTGGCCATCGAGTGGGTCTGGGTACCACGGCGTAGCTCTTAAATGAAAGGTACCATTTTCAGAATACAGTTCTCTTCAGGGGAGGTGTAACGCCTCTCCTGTTTGAGAGGTTCTGTCCATGGAAAGAGGGTCTGTGTACCTCATGGTATCACTCAATAGAAAGCTACCTTTGGCAAAATAATATTCTCATCGACGATCAGGATTCCGATTGAGATGTTTTGCCCTTCAAGACTTTCTGGTAGCTATCAAAAGAGAGATACCATTTGCAGATACAATTCTCGTCACCGAGAGGCATTTGCCTCTCTTGATAGAGAAGTTCTGCCCATTATGGGACTAATAATTGAAGATTTCATGTAGAGGGTCTGATCTGACCTCTCATGTTGATTGAAATGTTTTAATAATCGATGCTCTTTGAAGAAGGCATCTTATTTGAAATTATCATTGGATGGAGGGATTCCTATGCCTTCCCAATTGGTGATGACAAAACAAGGTATGTTTTTCTTATGATTTTAGAATATATTTTTTAAGTATTGGTATCTGATTATCATTAGAAAAAAATAATCTTTATGATTAAAATTTATTCATTGAGTCTGAATGGTCTCTTTTCTAACCTTTCAGGAATGGGGTACTTATAAATACATTATTGATAAAGGTCTACTGGTTTACCTACCTTGAAATCTCCATGTAAACCTTCCTGCTGAGAGGCCGTCTGGTCTTCTGGTAACTTCAAAAGAGGGCTACCCTAACAGAATAAAATTCTCACTATGGAGTGGTGTGATGCCTCCTCCAGGTCGAGAGATTCTGCCCATCGAGTGGGTCTGGGTACCACGGGGTAGCTCTCAAATGAAACGTACCATTTTCAGAATACAGTTCTCTTCAGGGGAGGTGTAACGCCTCTCCTGTTTGAGAGGTTCTGCCCATGGAAAGAGGGTCTGTGTACCTCATGGTATCACTCAATAGAAAGTTACCTTTGGCAAAATAATATTCTCATCGACGATTAGGATTCCGATTGAGATGTTTTGCCCTTCAAGACTTTCTGGTAGCTATCAAAAGAGAGATACCATTTGCAGATACAATTCTCGTCACCGAGAGGCATTTTGCCTTTCTTGATAGAGAAGTTCTGCCCATTATGGGACTAAAACTTGAAGATTTCATGTAGAGGGTCTGATCTGACCTCTCATGTTAAGTGAAAGGTTTTTATAATCGATGGGCTTTGAAGAAGGCATCTTAATCAAGACTATCGTTTGATGCAGTGATTCCAAGCCTTTCCAATTGGTGATGAAAAAATAAGGTATGTTTTTCTTAAGATTTTAGAATTTATTTTTTAAGTCTAGGTATCTGATTATCATTAGAAAATAATACTTTTTATGATAAAAATTTTTTAATTGAACATTCATTGTCTCCTTTCTAACTTTTCAGGAATGGGGAGCTAATATATACCTTATTGATATAGGGTTACTGGTGTACCTACTTTAAAGTCTCCTCCTAAACCATCCTGTGGAAGAGAAAAATTTTAAAATGCATAGGAATAGTAGCACATTCTAAATTGCTTTGGCAAGATAAGTCATTCTGTACCTAATGATCTTGACTTAATAACCATCACCTATTACAAAGCTGAGATGTGGTAGAAATCGATGAACCAGATACTACAGGTTAGTTTGGGAAGGTTTGTGCAGGCTCTCCTCTTTAATAATCTAAGGTAACTCTTTTATCATATAATAGATCCTCATTTCAATATATGTTTAGCACTATGCATCCAAAATTGTCATTTCCCAGTTTAATTGCTTTGTAATCATCTAATATGATCTGCTGCTATTACTGGAATTTAAATTAGCAATTATAATTATGATAAATATATATTGTGTTTTTCCTATTATTCATATAGAGAATATGCACTGAATGTTCCACAAATAATAACAGATGCTCCAGAGTGCTGCAGCTTGGGAGTACAGTGGAGAATGGTGGAAATGGACCACTATAGTCTACAGTATGGGACAGTTGCTTAAGAGAGACACCAAGTTGCGGAGACATTCATTGGAAGAATGTACGAGGCCTCTTGACGGCTCCTGTTTTGGGCAAGTGAAGTATAACCGCAGCCACTGAGTGCCTTAAGGGTGGCTGGAGAGTAAGATATTATTACATATATTGTTTTCAATTCATTGTTTGTAAATGCGTCCCTTAGTTTTCCAATACAATGCAAGACCTAATTATTTCTTTGATCGAGTTTCAATGGTGTTATATCATGTCAATTTATGTTTTTAATCGGTAATGATAAGTTAATTGGGTTTCAAGTATGATACACTGGATTTAGATGGTATGATAGGAAAAATCAGGAATTTTTTCCATATGCTCTTGCTCTAGTTTGCCTCTGTTGAACTGTTGTGGTTTTCCGTTCGCTCTGTTGAAGTACTGTTAAATCCTCTCCTTTCAAAATATATCTGCTCCGGCTTTTCCTTTCACATTGCTCTATGCTAGATTTGGGGATACATGATCATAATATTCTGGGGAGTTTATAATTTTTTTTATATATATTTCATGCCTTATTTGAGTAATAATATATATTTAGATATAATATTGCAATTACAGTCAATATGTTCTGTTATACAGGTTGCAATACGACTTCGTCAATTTGCTTGAGTCAGCCAATGTCTGCCATCTTAACTAGCAGATTTTATTAAAGTTATAGGAATATTTCCAAAATGAGATCATGGACTAAGTTTATGGGATGTATTTCTGGAAATCTGATTTATTTCAATGATCATCCTTATGGTTACTTTACATTTAAGCTGTCCTTTGGTTTGCTTTGTTGGATTATTTTTCTCTTAAATTCAATGAAATAATGGAAGTGTAAAATGGCAATGGGTGGTCTGTAACCAAAATTATTTACACTCTTTGAATAGTGGTAGAAGATTTTACACTTTTGTTATTTCAAACAGACAATATACAATGTATTTTAGGGTCAATTCCTTCATACTAATTGGTATTTTACTTTCTTCATATTCATAATATATGGAGAGTATTGTTTTCATGAAAAATTCTGACTACCAGATTTATACCGAAATACAAGTTTTGGGGTCCCTAGAATACGTTCTGAACAATTTTGGAACAATGTCTGTGTCTGTGTGTGTGTGTGTGTGTGTGTGTGCTTGTGGGTGCTCTAACGTGAAAACTATTTGCCCTATCAGTACCTTACTTCACATATATACTGTTGTGTGCTGACAGAGTTGATAATTTTTTGGAGCAATTGGTTTACTTGGAAGGTGAGCTTTTTTATTCTTGGAAGCAAATTTCCTTTTTGTGAAATATCTCAAGAAAATTATATATAGATATATGCTATTGTTTTAGAAAATGTAATTTTCTATAACTGCTGTATTGAACATATTGTATTATTACATGAAATACTGATAAACCGGAAGTAGCTGATTATGTACTTTGTGGGCACTGTGATATGAAAACTATTTGTTTTATCAACGTCAAATTTCATATATAGTACTTTGGTTGGTGTAGTAAGAGTTGATTAGTTTCTGGTTTAAATCGGTTTGCTGGAAGTCGAGCTTTACTTTTCGAGGCTCTAGTCTGATTTTTGCAAAATATCTCCATTAATCTGATATTTAGGTACACCCAATTATTTATAAAAGTTTTAGATAATTTAATTTAATATAACTTTTGTGTGAAAGATATTTTTGTATAACTGATTGTTTAGGTTTTATTCATGAAATACTGATCAAAGGGTAGTTGCTGATTATCTACTTAAGGGAAAATACGAGACCTAAGTTTTAAAATGTTCATCAGTTATTTATTAATTTTTATTCTTTTTCAGGTGCCTAATTGCTATTCTTAATTGGCAACGTATCCATTTCCAATAGAACTTCCTATGGAAATATAATAGGTTCATAGAAATTATTGAAAGATATTCTTTTTGTATCCAGTCATTCGGAGCATAGAGTATGCCTATCTATTTTGGTTTGAGTACATTAAATTTTTAACACAAGCTCCGCACTGCTTTGGGCATAAGGTTATGGGTCGATGATTTAGTAGTAACTTTTCCACAGGCCATTTTGGGAACTTTGTGTGCAAGGGCAAGTGTGGTCACTGGAAATCTGATTTATTTCAATGATCATCCTTCTGGTTACTTTACATTTAAGCTGTCTTTCGGTTTGCTTTGTTGGATTTCTTTTTCTTAAATTCAATGAAATAATGGAAGTGTAAAATGGCATTGGGTGGTCTGTAATCTAAATTGTTTAGACTCTTTTAATAGCGGTAGAAGGTTTTACACTTTTGTTATTGCAAACATACATTATACAATTTATTTTAGGGTCAATTCCTTCATACTAATTGGATTTTTACTTTCTCCATATTCATATATTCATAGTATATGGAAAGTATTGTTTTCATGAAAAATTTTGACTACCAGATTTATACCGAAATACATGTTTTGGGGTTCCTAGAATACGTTCTGACCAATTTTGGAACAATGTCTGTGTCTGTGTGTGTGTGTGTGTGTGCTTGTGGGTGCTCTAACGTGAAAACTATTTGCCCTATCAGTACCTTACTTCACATATATACTGTTGTGTGCTGACAGAGTTGATAATTTTTTGGAGCAATTGGTTTACTTGGAAGTTGAGTTGAGCTTTTTTATTCTTGGAAGCAAATTCCCTTTTTGTGAAATATCTCAAGAAAATTATATTTAGATATATACTATTGTTTTAGAAAATGTAATTTTCTATAACTGCTGTATTGAACATATTGTATTATTATATGAAGTACTGATAAACCGGAAGTAGCTGATTATGTACTTTGTGGGCACTGTAATATGAAAACTATTTGTTTTATCAACGTCAAATTTCATATATAGTACTTTGGTTGGTGTAGTAAGAGTTGATTAGTTTCTGGTTTAAAACGGTATGCTGGAAGTCGAGCTTTACTTTTCGAGGCTCTCGTCTGATTTTTGCAAAATATCTCCATTAATCTGATACTTAGGTACATACAATTATTTATAAAAGTGTTAGATAATGCAATTTAATTTATTTTTTGTGTGAAAGATATTTTTGTATAACTGATTGTTTAGGTTTTATTCATGAAATACTGATCAAAGGGTAGTTGCTGATTATCTACTTAAGGGAAAATACGAGACCTAAGTTTTAAAATGTTCATCAGTTATTTATTAATATTATTCTTTTTCAGGTGCGTAATTGCTATTCTTTATTGGCAACGTATCCATTTCCAATAGAACTTCCTATGGAAATATAATAGGTTCATAGAAATTCATTGAAATATATTCTTTTTGTATCCAGTCCTTCGGAGCATAGAGTATGCCTATCTATTTTGATTTGAGTACATTAAATTTTTAACACAAGCTCCGCACTGCTTTGGGCATAAGGTTATGGGTCGATGATTTAGTATTAATTTTTCCACAGGCCATTTTGGGAACTTTGTGTGCAAGGGCAAGTGTGGTCTCGTCCGACTGTGCATCATCGTCCACTGCCATGGCCTCATTGAGGCACTGGTAGCACAAAGTGGTGTATCTAAAATGACTTTATGATGCTTACAAATTAAAGTTATATCTGTTAATCCATCTCCTATCTATTACATATATATGTTTCTCAAATTATACCTAATTATACATTCACTGACTCATTTATTCATAGGGGATTAAAATTGTAACCATAATTCATAAGTGTCACTGACTTGAAATTTTTTCAATGTACTGGCCAGAACATTTAACCAGGAAGAAAAAATCGATTTTTTGCTTCAGTTTCATGTGTTCGATGCTGACTACTATGGAAAAGCAGTGGATATCGGTCACCAATGATCCGGAAAGGTAAGCAAATTTCTATGTAGCCAATGAACGTGTGATAACCAAACTAAACTAGCTTTATGGTAAAACTTAATCCAAAGTTTGAAAATTATAATAAATATTTGAGTGCATTTAAGCTTTATTAGCAGCAGAGATACAATAACCATAGATGGCATTAGAAAGAGATGGTAAACAAAAGCAAAAAACTCCTATGAGCACGCAGATGAAAATCGTAAGTTTGCATTAGCTGAGGTCAACTTAATGTGGGACTCAGCAATGCCGTACATATGTTCATTGAACCCCAGCAGCTGGGGACAAAAAAATTAGAAACCTTTGGATGTTGTTGGATAGGCACAGGGCAAACTGACTACTTCTTCAATATATTAACAGGACTTTCAAGGTAATGATTCAACATAGGGTTACAAATTTTAGAGTAAATACGTTTAAGCCTAGAATATTTTGGAAATATCTCCATAAAATTGGACAAAATAATTTAATTATTTTAAGGCCATAATTAACAACTATTGTTTTATAGGTACCCACATGGAGAGGTCTTCTAGTGTTCTGGTAACTTCAAAAGAGAGCTACCCTAGCAGAATAAAATTCTCACTATGGAGTGGTGTGATGCCTCCTCCAGGTCGAGAGATTCTGGCCATCGAGTGGGTCTGGGTACCACGGCGTAGCTCTTAAATGAAAGGTACCATTTTCAGAATACAGTTCTCTTCAGGGGAGGTGTAACGCCTCTCCTGTTTGAGAGGTTCTGCCCATGGAAAGAGGGTCTGTGTACCTCATGGTATCACTCAATAGAAAGCTACCTTTGGCAAAATTATATTCTCATCGACGATCAGGATTCCGATTGAGATGTTTTGCCCTTCAAGACTTTCTGGTAGCTATCAAAAGAGAGATACCATTTGCAGATACAATTCTCGTCACCGAGAGGCATTTGCCTCTCTTGATAGAGAAGTTCTGCCCATTATGGGACTAATAATTGAAGATTTCATGTAGAGGGTCTGATCTGACCTCTCATGTTGATTGAAATGTTTTAATAATCGATGCTCTTTGAAGAAGGCATCTTATTTGAAATTATCATTGGATGGAGGGATTCCTATGCCTTCCCAATTGGTGATGACAAAACAAGGTATGTTTTTCTTATGATTTTAGAATATATTTTTTAAGTATTGGTATCTGATTATCATTAGAAAAAAATAATCTTTATGATTAAAATTTATTCATTGAGTCTGAATGGTCTCTTTTCTAACCTTTCAGGAATGGGGTACTTATAAATACATTATTGATAAAGGTCTACTGGTTTACCTACCTTGAAATCTCCATGTAAACCTTCCTGCTGAGAGGCCGTCTGGTCTTCTGGTAACTTCAAAAGAGGGCTACCCTAACAGAATAAAATTCTCACTATGGAGTGGTGTGATGCCTCCTCCAGGTCGAGAGATTCTGCCCATCGAGTGGGTCTGGGTACCACGGGGTAGCTCTCAAATGAAACGTACCATTTTCAGAATACAGTTCTCTTCAGGGGAGGTGTAACGCCTCTCCTGTTTGAGAGGTTCTGCCCATGGAAAGAGGGTCTGTGTACCTCATGGTATCACTCAATAGAAAGTTACCTTTGGCAAAATAATATTCTCATCGACGATTAGGATTCCGATTGAGATGTTTTGCCCTTCAAGACTTTCTGGTAGCTATCAAAAGAGAGATACCATTTGCAGATACAATTCTCGTCACCGAGAGGCATTTTGCCTTTCTTGATAGAGAAGTTCTGCCCATTATGGGACTAAAACTTGAAGATTTCATGTAGAGGGTCTGATCTGACCTCTCATGTTAAGTGAAAGGTTTTTATAATCGATGGGCTTTGAAGAAGGCATCTTAATCAAGACTATCGTTTGATGCAGTGATTCCAAGCCTTTCCAATTGGTGATGAAAAAATAAGGTATGTTTTTCTTAAGATTTTAGAATTTATTTTTTAAGTCTAGGTATCTGATTATCATTAGAAAATAATACTTTTTATGATAAAAATTTTTTAATTGAACATTCATTGTCTCCTTTCTAACTTTTCAGGAATGGGGAGCTAATATATACCTTATTGATATAGGGTTACTGGTGTACCTACTTTAAAGTCTCCTCCTAAACCATCCTGTGGAAGAGAAAAATTTTAAAATGCATAGGAATAGTAGCACATTCTAAATTGCTTTGGCAAGATAAGTCATTCTGTACCTAATGATCTTGACTTAATAACCATCACCTATTACAAAGCTGAGATGTGGTAGAAATCGATGAACCAGATACTACAGGTTAGTTTGGGAAGGTTCGTGCAGGCTCTCCTCTTTAACAATCTAAGGTAACTCTTTTATCATATAATAGATCCTCATTTCAATATATGTTTAGCACTATGCATCCAAAATTGTCATTTCCCTGTTTAATTGCTTTGTAATCATCTAATATGATCTGCTGCTATTACTGGAATTTAAATTAGCAATTATAATTATAATAAATATATATTGTGTTTGTCCTATTATTCATATAGAGAATATGCACTGAATGTTCCACAAATAATAACAGATGCTCCAGAGTGCTGCAGCTTGGGAGTACAGTGGAGAATGGTGGAAATGGACCACTATAGTCTACAGTATGGGACAGTTGCTTAAGAGAGACACCAAGTTGCGGAGACATTCATTGGAAGAATGTACGAGGCCTCTTGACGGCTCCTGTTTTGGGCAAGTGAAGTATAACCGCAGCCACTGAGTGCCTTAAGGGTGGCTGGAGAGTAAGATATTATTACATATATTGTTTTCAATTCATTGTTTGTAAATGCGTCCCTTAGTTTTCCAATACAATGCAAGACCTAATTATTTCTTTGATCGAGTTTCAATGGTGTTATATCATGTCAATTTATGTTTTTAATCGGTAATGATAAGTTAATTGGGTTTCAAGTATGATACACTGGATTTAGATGGTATGATAGGAAAAATCAGGAATTTTTTCCATATGCTCTTGCTCAAGTTTGCCTCTGTTGAATTGTTGTGGTTTTCCGTTCGCTCTGTTGAAGTACTGTTAAATCCTCTCCTTTCAAAATATATCTGCTCCGGCTTTTCCTTTCACATTGCTCTATGCTAGATTTGGGGATACATGATCATAATATTCTGGGGAGTTTATAATTTTTTATATATATATTTCATGCCTTATTTGAGTAATAATATATATTTAGATATAATATTGCAACTACAGTCAATATGTTGTGTTATACAGGTGACAATACGACTTCGTCAATTTGCTTGAGTCAGCCAATGTCTGCCATCTTAACTAGCAGATTTTATTAAAGTTATAGGAATATTTCCAAAATGAGATCATGGACTAAGTTTATGGGATGTATTTCTGGAAATCTGATTTATTTCAATGATCATCCTTATGGTTAATTTACATTTAAGCTGTCCTTTGGTTTGCTTTGTTGGATTATTTTTCTCTTAAATTCAATGAAATAATGGAAGTGTAAAATGGCAATGGGTGGTCTGTAACCAAAATTATTTACACTCTTTGAATAGTGGTAGAAGATTTTACACTTTTGTTATTTCAAACAGACAATATACAATGTATTTTAGGGTCAATTCCTTCATACTAATTGGTATTTTACTTTCTCCATATTCATAATATATGGAAAGTATTGTTTTCATGAAAAATTTTGACTACCAGATTTATACCGAAATACATGTTTTGGGGTCCCTAGAATACGTTCTGAAAAATTTTGGAACAATGTCTGTGTCTGTGTGTGTGTGTGTGTGTGTGCTTGTGGGTGCTCTAACGTGAAAACTATTTGCCCTATCAGTACCTTACTTCACATATATACTGTTGTGTGCTGACAGAGTTGATAATTTTTTGGAGCAATTGGTTTACTTGGAAGGTGAGCTTTTTTATTCTTGGAAGCAAATTTCCTTTTTGTGAAATATCTCAAGAAAATTATATATAGATATATGCTATTGTTTTAGAAAATGTAATTTTCTATAACTGCTGTATTGAACATATTGTATTATTACATGAAATACTGATAAACCGGAAGTAGCTGATTATGTACTTTGTGGGCACTGTGATATGAAAACTATTTGTTTTATCAACGTCAAATTTCATATATAGTACTTTGGTTGGTGTAGTAAGAGTTGATTAGTTTCTTGTTTAAATAGGTATGCTGGAAGTCGAGCTTTACTTTTCGAGGCTCTCGTCTGATTTTTGCAAAATATCTCCATTAATCTGATACTTAGGTACATACAATTATTTATAAAAGTTTTAGATAAT
Organism: Sympetrum striolatum; assembly: GCA_947579665.1. NCBI lineage: Eukaryota > Metazoa > Arthropoda > Insecta > Odonata > Libellulidae > Sympetrum > Sympetrum striolatum. Next base: position 122,508,823 of record OX388341.1, read on the forward strand.
GCAATTTAATATAACTTTTGTGTGAAAGATATTTTTGTATAGCTGATTGTTTAGGTTTTATTCATGAAATACTGATCAAAGGGTAGTTGCTGATTATCTACTTAAGGGAAAATACGAGACCTAAGTTTTAAAATCTTCATCAGTTATTTATTAATTTTTATTCTTTTTCAGGTGCCTAATTGCTATTCTTAATTGGCAACGTATCCATTTCCAATAGAACTTCCTATGGAAATATAATAGGTTCATAGAAATTCATTGAAAGATATTCTTTTTGTATCCAGTCATTCGGAGCATAGAGTATGCCTATCTATTTTGGTTTGAGTACATTAAATTTTTAACACAAGCTCCGCACTGCATTGGGCATAAGGTTATGGGTCGATGATTTAGTAGTAACTTTTCCACAGGCCATTTTGGGAACTTTGTGTGCAAGGGCAAGTGTGGTCACTGGAAATCTGATTTATATCAATGATCATCCTTCTGGTTACTTTACATTTAAGCTGTCTTTCGGTTTGCTTTGTTGGATTTCTTTTTCTTAAATTCAATGAAATAATGGAAGTGTAAAATGGCATTGGGTGGTCTGTAATCTAAATTGTTTAGACTCTTTTAATAGCGGTAGAAGGTTTTACACTTTTGTTATTGCAAACATACATTATACAATGTATTTTAGGGTCAATTCCTTCATACTAATTGGTATTTTACTTTCTCAGTATTCATAGTATATGGAAAGTATTGTTTTCATGAAAAATTTTGACTACCAGATTTATACCGAAATACATGTTTTGGGGTTCCTAGAATACGTTCTGACCAATTTTGGAACAATGTCTGTGTTTGTGTGTGTGTGTGTGTGTGCTTGTGGGTGCTCTAACGTGAAAACTATTTGCCCTATCAGTACCTTACTTCACATATATACTGTTGTGTGCTGACAGAGTTGATAATTTTTTGGAGCAATTGGTTTACTTGGAGTTGAGCTTTTTTATTCTTGGAAGCAAATTTCCTTTTTGTGAAATATCTCAAGAAAATTATATTTAGATATATACTATTGTTTTAGAAAATGTAATTTTCTATAACTGCTGTATTGAACATATTGTATTATTTTATGAAGTACTGATAAACCGGAAGTAGCTGATTATGTACTTTGTGGGCACTGTAATATGAAAACTATTTGTTTTATCAACGTCAAATTTCATATATAGTACTTTGGTTGGTGTAGTAAGAGTTGATTAGTTTCTGGTTTAAATCGGTATGCTGGAAGTCGAGCTTTACTTTTCGAGGCTCTCGTCTGATTTTTGCAAAATATCTCCATTAATCTGATACTTAGGTACATACAATTATTTATAAAAGTTTTAGATAATGCAATTTAATATAACTTTTGTGTGAAAGATATTTTTGTATAACTGATTGTTTAGGTTTTATTCATGAAATACTGATCAAAGGGTTGTTGCTGATTATCTACTTAAGGGAAAATATGAAACCTAAGTTTTAAAATGTTCATCAGTTATTTATTAATATTATTCTTTTTCAGGTGCGTAATTGCTATTCTTAATTGGCAACGTATCCATTTCCAATAGAACTTCCTATAGAAATATAATAGGTTCATAGAAATTCATTGAAATATATTCTTTTTGTATCCAGTCCTTCGGAGCATAGAGTATGCCTATCTATTTTGGTTTGAGTACATTAAATTTTTAACACAAGCTCCGCACTGCTTTGGGCATAAGGTTATGGGTTGATGATTTAGTAGTAATTTTTCCACAGGCCATTTTGGGAACTTTGTGTGCAAGGGCAAGTGTGGTCACTGGAAATCTGATTTATTTCAATGATCATCCTTCTGGTTACTTTACATTTAAGCTGTCTTTCGGTTTGCTTTGTTGGATTTCTTTTTCTTAAATTCAATGAAATAATGGAAGTGTAAAATGGCATTGGGTGGTCTGTAATCTAAATTGTTTAGACTCTTTTAATAGCGGTAGAAGATTTTACACTTTTGTTATTGCAAACATACATTATACAATGTATTTTAGGGTCAATTGCTTCATACTAATTGGATTTTTACTTTCTCCATATTCATAGTATATGGAAAGTATTGTTTTCATGAAAAATTTTGACTACCAGATTTATACCGAAATACATGTTTTGGGGTCCCTAGAATATGTTCTGACCAATTTTGGAACAATGTCTGTGTCTGTGTGTGTGTGTGCTTGTGGGTGCTCTAACGTGAAAACTATTAGCCCTATCAGTACCTTACTTCACATATATACTGTTGTGTGCTGACAGAGTTGATAATCTTTTGGACGTATTGGTTTACTTGGAGTTGTGCTTTATTATTCTTGGAAGAAAATTTCCTTTTTGTGAAATATCTCAAGAGAATTATATTTAGATATATACTATTGTTTTAGAAAATGTAATTTTCTATAACTGCTGTATTGAACATATTGTATTATTATATGAAATACTGATAAACCGGAAGTAGCTGATTATGTACTTTGTGGGCACTGTAATATGAAAACTATTTGTTTTATCAACGTCAAATTTCATATATAGTACTTTGGTTGGTGTAGTAAGAGTTGATTAGTTTCTGGTTTAAATCGGTATGCTGGAAGTCGAGCTTTACTTTTCGAGGCTCTCGTCTGATTTTTGCAAAATATCTCCATTAATCTGATACTTAGGTACATACAATTATTTATAAAAGTTTTAGATAATGCAATTTAATATAACTTTTGTGTGAAAGATATTTTTGTATAGCTGATTGTTTAGGTTTTATTCATGAAATACTGATCAAAGGGTAGTTGCTGATTATCTACTTAAGGGAAAATACGAGACCTAAGTTTTAAAATGTTCATCAGTTATTTATTAATATTATTCTTTTTCAGGTGCGTAATTGCTATTCTTAATTTGCAACGTATCCATTTCCAATAGAACTTCCTATGGAAATATAATAGGTTCATAGAAATTCATTGAAATATATTCTTTTTGTATCCAGTCCTTCTGAGCATAGAGTATGCCTATCTATTTTGGTGTGAGTACATTAAATTTTTAACACAAGCTCCGCACTGCTTTGGGCATAAGGTTATGGGTCGATGATTTAGTAGTAATTTTTCCACAGGCCATTTTGGGAACTTTGTGTGCAAGGGCAAGTGTGGTCACTGGAAATCTGATTTATTTCAATGATCATCCTTCTGGTTACTTTACATTTAAGCGGTCTTTCGGTTTGCTTTGTTGGATTTCTTTTTCTTAAATTCAATGAAATAATGGAAGTGTAAAATGGCATTGGGTGGTCTGTAATCTAAATTGTTTAGACTCTTTTAATAGCGGTAGAAGGTTTTACACTTTTGTTATTGCAAACATACATTATACAATGTATTTTAGGGTCAATTCCTTCATACTAATTGGATTTTTACTTTCTCCATATTCATATATTCATAGTATATGGAAAGTATTGTTTTCATGAAAAATTTTGACTACCAGATTTATACCGAAATACATGTTTTGGGGTTCCTAGAATACGTTCTGACCAATTTTGGAACAATGTCTGTGTCTGTGTGTGTGTGTTTGTGTGCTTGTGGGTGCTCTAACGTGAAAACTATTTGCCCTATCAGTACCTTACTTCACATATATACTGTTGTGTGCTGACAGAGTTGATAATTTTTTGGAGCAATTGGTTTACTTGGAAGTTGAGCTTTTTTATTCTTGGAAGCAAATTCCCTTTTTGTGAAATATCTCAAGAAAATTATATTTAGATATATACTATTGTTTTAGAAAATGTAATTTTCTATAACTGCTGTATTGAACATATTGTATTATTATATGAAGTACTGATAAACCGGAAGTAGCTGATTATGTACTTTGTGGGCACTGTAATATGAAAACTATTTGTTTTATCAACGTCAAATTTCATATATAGTACTTTGGTTGGTGTAGTAAGAGTTGATTAGTTTCTGGTTTAAAACGGTATGCTGGAAGTCGAGCTTTACTTTTCGAGGCTCTCGTCTGATTTTTGCAAAATATCTCCATTAATCTGATACTTAGGTACATACAATTATTTATAAAAGTGTTAGATAATGCAATTTAATTTATTTTTTGTGTGAAAGATATTTTTGTATAACTGATTGTTTAGGTTTTATTCATGAAATACTGATCAAAGGGTAGTTGCTGATTATCTACTTAAGGGAAAATACGAGACCTAAGTTTTAAAATGTTCATCAGTTATTTATTAATATTATTCTTTTTCAGGTGCATAATTGCTATTCTTTATTGGCAACGTATCCATTTCCAATAGAACTTCCTATGGAAATATAATAGGTTCATAGAAATTAATTGAAATATATTCTTTTTGTATCCAGTCCTTCGGAGCATAGAGTATGCCTATCTATTTTGATTTGAGTACATTAAATTTTTAACACAAGCTCCGCACTGCTTTGGGCATAAGGTTATGGGTCGATGATTTAGTATTAATTTTTCCACAGGCCATTTTGGGAACTTTGTGTGCAAGGGCAAGTGTGGTCTCGTCCGACTGTGCATCATCGTCCACTGCCATGGCCTCATTGAGGCACTGGTAGCACAAAGTGGTGTATCTAAAATGACTTTATGATGCTTACAAATTAAAGTTATATCTGTTAATCCATCTCCTATCTATTACATATATATGTTTCTCAAATTATACCTAATTATACATTCACTGACTCATTTATTCATAGGGGATTAAAATTGTAACCATAATTCATAAGTGTCACTGACTTGAAATTTTTTCAATGTACTGGCCAGAACATTTAACCAGGAAGAAAAAATCGATTTTTTGCTTCAGTTTCATGTGTTCGATGCTGACTACTATGGAAAAGCAGTGGATATCGGTCACCAATGATCCGGAAAGGTAAGCAAATTTCTATGTAGCCAATGAACGTGTGATAACCAAACTAAACTAGCTTTATGGTAAAACTTAATCCAAAGTTTGAAAATTATAATAAATATTTGAGTGCATTTAAGCTTTATTAGCAGCAGAGATACAATAACCATAGATGGCATTAGAAAGAGATGGTAAACAAAAGCAAAAAACTCCTATGAGCACGCAGATGAAAATCGTAAGTTTGCATTAGCTGAGGTCAACTTAATGTGGAACTCAGCAATGCCGTACATATGTTCATTGAACCCCAGCAGCTGGGGACAAAAAAATTCGAAACCTTTGGATGTTGTTGGATAGGCACAGGGCAAACTGACTACTTCTTCAATATATTAACAGGACTTTCAAGGTAATGATTCAACATAGGGTTACAAATTTTAGAGTAAATACGTTTAAGCCTAGAATATTTTGGAAATATCTCCATAAAATTGGACAAAATAATTTCATTATTTTAAGGCCATAATTAACAACTATTGTTTTATAGGTACCCATATGGAGAGGTCTTCTAGTGTTCTGGTAACTTCAAAAGAGAGCTACCCTAGCAGAATAAAATTCTCACTATGGAGTGGTGTGATGCCTCCTCCAGGTCGAGAGATTCTGGCCATCGAGTGGGTCTGGGTACCACGGCGTAGCTCTTAAATGAAAGGTACCATTTTCAGAATACAGTTCTCTTCAGGGGAGGTGTAACGCCTCTCCTGTTTGAGAGGTTCTGTCCATGGAAAGAGGGTCTGTGTACCTCATGGTATCACTCAATAGAAAGCTACCTTTGGCAAAATAATATTCTCATCGACGATCAGGATTCCGATTGAGATGTTTTGCCCTTCAAGACTTTCTGGTAGCTATCAAAAGAGAGATACCATTTGCAGATACAATTCTCGTCACCGAGAGGCATTTGCCTCTCTTGATAGAGAAGTTCTGCCCATTATGGGACTAATAATTGAAGATTTCATGTAGAGGGTCTGATCTGACCTCTCATGTTGATTGAAATGTTTTAATAATCGATGCTCTTTGAAGAAGGCATCTTATTTGAAATTATCATTGGATGGAGGGATTCCTATGCCTTCCCAATTGGTGATGACAAAACAAGGTATGTTTTTCTTATGATTTTAGAATATATTTTTTAAGTATTGGTATCTGATTATCATTAGAAAAAAATAATCTTTATGATTAAAATTTATTCATTGAGTCTGAATGGTCTCTTTTCTAACCTTTCAGGAATGGGGTACTTATAAATACATTATTGATAAAGGTCTACTGGTTTACCTACCTTGAAATCTCCATGTAAACCTTCCTGCTGAGAGGCCGTCTGGTCTTCTGGTAACTTCAAAAGAGGGCTACCCTAACAGAATAAAATTCTCACTATGGAGTGGTGTGATGCCTCCTCCAGGTCGAGAGATTCTGCCCATCGAGTGGGTCTGGGTACCACGGGGTAGCTCTCAAATGAAACGTACCATTTTCAGAATACAGTTCTCTTCAGGGGAGGTGTAACGCCTCTCCTGTTTGAGAGGTTCTGCCCATGGAAAGAGGGTCTGTGTACCTCATGGTATCACTCAATAGAAAGTTACCTTTGGCAAAATAATATTCTCATCGACGATTAGGATTCCGATTGAGATGTTTTGCCCTTCAAGACTTTCTGGTAGCTATCAAAAGAGAGATACCATTTGCAGATACAATTCTCGTCACCGAGAGGCATTTTGCCTTTCTTGATAGAGAAGTTCTGCCCATTATGGGACTAAAACTTGAAGATTTCATGTAGAGGGTCTGATCTGACCTCTCATGTTAAGTGAAAGGTTTTTATAATCGATGGGCTTTGAAGAAGGCATCTTAATCAAGACTATCGTTTGATGCAGTGATTCCAAGCCTTTCCAATTGGTGATGAAAAAATAAGGTATGTTTTTCTTAAGATTTTAGAATTTATTTTTTAAGTCTAGGTATCTGATTATCATTAGAAAATAATACTTTTTATGATAAAAATTTTTTAATTGAACATTCATTGTCTCCTTTCTAACTTTTCAGGAATGGGGAGCTAATATATACCTTATTGATATAGGGTTACTGGTGTACCTACTTTAAAGTCTCCTCCTAAACCATCCTGTGGAAGAGAAAAATTTTAAAATGCATAGGAATAGTAGCACATTCTAAATTGCTTTGGCAAGATAAGTCATTCTGTACCTAATGATCTTGACTTAATAACCATCACCTATTACAAAGCTGAGATGTGGTAGAAATCGATGAACCAGATACTACAGGTTAGTTTGGGAAGGTTCGTGCAGGCTCTCCTCTTTAACAATCTAAGGTAACTCTTTTATCATATAATAGATCCTCATTTCAATATATGTTTAGCACTATGCATCCAAAATTGTCATTTCCCTGTTTAATTGCTTTGTAATCATCTAATATGATCTGCTGCTATTACTGGAATTTAAATTAGCAATTATAATTATAATAAATATATATTGTGTTTGTCCTATTATTCATATAGAGAATATGCACTGAATGTTCCACAAATAATAACAGATGCTCCAGAGTGCTGCAGCTTGGGAGTACAGTGGAGAATGGTGGAAATGGACCACTATAGTCTACAGTATGGGACAGTTGCTTAAGAGAGACACCAAGTTGCGGAGACATTCATTGGAAGAATGTACGAGGCCTCTTGACGGCTCCTGTTTTGGGCAAGTGAAGTATAACCGCAGCCACTGAGTGCCTTAAGGGTGGCTGGAGAGTAAGATATTATTACATATATTGTTTTCAATTCATTGTTTGTAAATGCGTCCCTTAGTTTTCCAATACAATGCAAGACCTAATTATTTCTTTGATCGAGTTTCAATGGTGTTATATCATGTCAATTTATGTTTTTAATCGGTAATGATAAGTTAATTGGGTTTCAAGTATGATACACTGGATTTAGATGGTATGATAGGAAAAATCAGGAATTTTTTCCATATGCTCTTGCTCCAGTTTGCCTCTGTTGAATTGTTGTGGTTTTCCGTTCGCTCTGTTGAAGTACTGTTAAATCCTCTCCTTTCAAAATATATCTGCTCCGGCTTTTCCTTTCACATTGCTCTATGCTAGATTTGGGGATACATGATCATAATATTCTGGGGAGTTTATAATTTTTTTTATATATATTTCATGCCTTATTTGAGTAATAATATATATTTAGATATAATATTGCAACTACAGTCAATATGTTGTGTTATACAGGTGACAATACGACTTCGTCAATTTGCTTGAGTCAGCCAATGTCTGCCATCTTAACTAGCAGATTTTATTAAAGTTATAGGAATATTTCCAAAATGAGATCATGGACTAAGTTTATGGGATGTATTTCTGGAAATCTGATTTATTTCAATGATCATCCTTATGGTTACTTTACATTTAAGCTGTCCTTTGGTTTGCTTTGTTGGATTATTTTTCTCTTAAATTCAATGAAATAATGGAAGTGTAAAATGGCAATGGGTGGTCTGTAACCAAAATTATTTACACTCTTTGAATAGTGGTAGAAGATTTTACACTTTTGTTATTTCAAACAGACATTATACAATGTATTTTAGGGTCAATTCCTTCATACTAATTGGTATTTTACTTTCTCCATATTCATAATATATGGAAAGTATTGTTTTCATGAAAAATTTTGACTACCAGATTTATACCGAAATACATGTTTTGGGGTCCCTAGAATACGTTCTGAAAAATTTTGGAACAATGTCTGTGTCTGTGTGTGTGTGTGTGTGTGTGCTTGTGGGTGCTCTAACGTGAAAACTATTTGCCATATCAGTACCTTACTTCACATATATACTGTTGTGTGCTGACAGAGTTGATAATTTTTTGGAGCAATTGGTTTACTTGGAAGGTGAGCTTTTTTATTCTTGGAAGCAAATTTCCTTTTTGTGAAATATCTCAAGAAAATTATATATAGATATATGCTATTGTTTTAGAAAATGTAATTTTCTATAACTGCTGTATTGAACATATTGTATTATTACATGAAATACTGATAAACCGGAAGTAGCTGATTATGTACTTTGTGGGCACTGTGATATGAAAACTATTTGTTTTATCAACGTCAAATTTCATATATAGTACTTTGGTTGGTGTAGTAAGAGTTGATTAGTTTCTGGTTTAAATCGGTTTGCTGGAAGTGGAGCTTTACTTTTCGAGGCTCTCGTCTGATTTTTGCAAAATATCTCCATTAATCTGATATTTAGGTACACCCAATTATTTATAAAAGTTTTAGATAATGCAATTTAATATAACTTTTGTGTGAAAGATATTTTTGTATAACTGATTGTTTAGGTCTTATTCATGAAATACTGATCAAAGGGTAGTTGCTGATTATCTACTTAAGGAAAAATATGAGACCTAAGTTTTAAAATGTTCATCAGTTATTTATTAATATTATTCTTTTTCAGGTGTGTAATTGCTATTCTTAATTGGCAACGTATCCATTTCCAATAGAACTTCCTATGGAAATATAATAGGTTCATAGAAATTCATTGAAATATATACTTTTTGTATCCAGTCCTTCGGAGCATAGAGTATGCCTATCTATTTTGGTTTGAGTACATTTAATTTTTAACACAAGCTCCGCACTGCTTTGGGCATAAGGTTATGGGTCGATGATTTAGTAGTAATTTTTCCACAGGCCATTTTGGGAACTTTGTGTGCAAGGGCAAGTGTGGTCACTGGAAATCTGATTTATTTCAATGATCATCCTTCTGGTTACTTTATATATAAGCTGTCTTTCGGTTTGCTTTGTTGGATTTCTTTTTCTTAAATTCAATGAAATAATGGAAGTGTAAATTGGCATTGGGTGGTCTGTAATCTAAATTGTTTAGACTCTTTTAATAGCGGTAGAAGAATTTACACTTTTGTTATTGCAAACATACATTATACAATGTATTTTAGGGTCAATTCCTTCATACTAATTGGAATTTTACTTTCTCCATATTCATAGTATATGGAAAGTATTGTTTTCATGAAAAATTTTGACTACCAGATTCATACCGAAATACATGTTTTGGGGTCCCTAGAATATGTTCTGACCAATTTTGGAACAATGTCTGTGTCTGTGTGTGTGTGTGCTTGTGGGTGCTCTAACGTGAAAACTATTTGCCCTATCAGTACCTTACTTCACATATATACTGTTGTGTGCTGACAGAGTTGATAATCTTTTGGACGAATTGGTTTACTTGGAGTTGAGCCTTTTTATTCTTGGAAGCAAATTTCCTTTTTGTGAAATATCTCAAGAAAATTATATTTAGATATATACTATTGTTTTAGAAAATGTAATTTTCTTTAACTGCTGTATTGAACATATTATATTATTATATGAAATACTGATAAACCGGAAGTAGCTGATTATGTACTTTGTGGGCACTGTAATATGAAAACTATTTGTTTTATCAACGTCAAATTTCATATATAGTACTTTGGTTGGTGTAGTAAGAGTTGATTAGTTTCTGGTTTAAATCGGTATGCTGGAAGTTGAGTTTTACTTTTTGAGGCGCTCGTCTGATTTATGCAAAATATCTCCATTAATCTGATACTTAGGTACATACAATTATTTATAAAAGTTTTAGATAATGCAATTTAATATAACTTTTGTGTGAAAGATATTTTTGTATAACTGATTGTTTAGGTTTTATTCATGAAATACTGATCAAAGGGTTGTTGCTGATTATCTACTTAAGGGAAAATATGAGACCTAAGTTTTAAAATGTTCATCAGTTATTTATTAATATTATTCTTTTTCAGGTGCGTAATTGCTATTCTTAATTGGCAACGTATCCATTTCCAATAGAACTTCCTATGGAAATATAATAGGTTCATAGAAATTCATTGAAATATATTCTTTTTGTATCCAGTCCTTCGGAGCATAGAGTATGCCTATCTATTTTGGTTTGAGTACATTAAATTTTTAACACAAGCACCGCACTGCTTTGGGCATAAGGTTATGGGTTGATGATTTAGTAGTAATTTTTCCACAGGCCATTTTGGGAACTTTGTGTGCAAGGGCAAGTGTGGTCACTGGAAATCTGATTTATTTCAATGATCATCCTTCTGGTTACTTTACATATAAGCTGTCTTTCGGTTTGCTTTGTTGGATTTATTTTCTTAAATTCAATGAAATAATGGAAGTGTAAAATGGCATTGGGTGGTCTGTAATCTAAATTGTTTAGACTCTTTTAATAGCGGTAGAAGATTTTACACTTTTGTTATTGCAAACATACATTATACAATGTATTTTAGGGTCAATTCCTTCATACTAATTGGATTTTTACTTTCTCCATATTCATAGTATATGGAAAGTATTGTTTTCATGAAAAATTTTGACTACCAGATTTATACCGAAATACATGTTTTGGGGTCCCTAGAATACGTTCTGACCAATTTTGGAACAATGTCTGTGTCTGTGTGTGTGTGTGTGTGTGTCTGCTTGTGGGTGCTCTAACGTGAAAACTATTAGCCCTATCAGTACCTTACTTCACATATATACTGTTGTGCTGACAGAGTTGATAATCTTTTGGACGAATTGGTTTACTTGGAGTTGAGCTTTATTATTCTTGGAAGAAAATTTCCTTTTTGTGAAATATCTCAAGAAAATTATATTTAGATATATACTATTGTTTTAGAAAATGTAATTTTCTATAACTGCTGTATTGAACATATTGTATTATTATATGAAATACTGATAAACCGGAAGTAGCTGATTATGTACTTTGTGGGCACTGTAATATGAAAACTATTTGTTTTATCAACGTCAAATTTCATATATAGTACTTTGGTTGGTGTAGTAAGAGTTGATTAGTTTCTGGTTTAAATCGGTATGCTGGAAGTCGAGCTTTACTTTTCGAGGCTCTCGTCTGATTTTTGCAAAATATCTCCATTAATCTGATACTTAGGTACATACAATTATTTATAAAAGTTTTAGATAATGCAATTTAATATAACTTTTGTGTGAAAGATATTTTTGTATAACTGATTGTTTAGGTTTTATTCATGAAATACTGATCAAAGGGTAGTTGCTGATTATCTACTTAAGGGAAAATACGAAACCTAAGTTTTAAAATCTTCATCAGTTATTTATTAATTTTTATTCTTTTTCAGGTGCCTAATTGCTATTCTTAATTGGCAACGTATCCATTTCCAATAGAACTTCCTATGGAAATATAATAGGTTCATAGAAATTCATTGAAAGATATTCTTTTTGTATCCAGTCATTCGGAGCATAGAGTATGCCTATCTATTTTGGTTTGAGTACATTAAATTTTTAACACAAGCTCCGCACTGCATTGGGCATAAGGTTATGGGTCGATGATTTAGTAGTAACTTTTCCACAGGCCATTTTGGGAACTTTGTGTGCAAGGGCAAGTGTGGTCACTGGAAATCTGATTTATATCAATGATCATCCTTCTGGTTACTTTACATTTAAGCTGTCTTTCGGTTTGCTTTGTTGGATTTCTTTTTCTTAAATTCAATGAAATAATGGAAGTGTAAAATGGCATTGGGTGGTCTGTAATCTAAATTGTTTAGACTCTTTTAATAGCGGTAGAAGATTTTACACTTTTGTTATCGCAAACATACATTATACAATGTATTTTAGGGTCAATTGCTTCATACTAATTGGATTTTTACTTTCTCCATATTCATAGTATATGGAAAGCATTGTTTTCATGAAAAATTTTGACTACCAGATTTATACCGAAATACATGTTTTGGGGTCCCTAGAATACGTTCTGACCAATTTTGGAACAATGTCTGTGTCTGTGTGTGTGTGTGTGTGTGTCTGCTTGTGGGTGCTCTAACGTGAAAACTATTTGCCCTATCAGTACCTTACTTCACATATATACTGTTGTGCTGACAGAGTTGATAATCTTTTGGACGAATTGGTTTACTTGGAGTTGAGCTTTATTATTCTTGGAAGAAAATTTCCTTTTTGTGAAATATCTCAAGAAAATTATATTTAGATATATACTATTGTTTTAGAAAATGTAATTTTCTATAACTGCTGTATTGAACATATTGTATTATTATATGAAATACTGATAAACCGGAAGTAGCTGATTATGTACTTTGTGGGCACTGTAAAATGAAAACTATTTGTTTTATCAACGTCAAATTTCATATATAGTACTTTGGTTGGTGTAGTAAGAGTTGATTAGTTTCTGGTTTAAATCGGTATGCTGGAAGTCGAGCTTTATTTTCGAGGCTCTCGTCTGATTTTTGCAAATTATCTCCATTAATCTGATACTTAGGTACATACAATTATTTATAAAAGTTTTAGATAATGCAATTTAATATAACTTTTGTGTGAAAGATATTTTTGTATAACTGATTGTTTAGGTTTTATTCATGAAATACTGATCAAAGGGTAGTTGCTGATTATCTACTTAAGGGAAAATACGAGACCTAAGTTTTAAAATGTTCATCAGTTATTTATTAATTTTTATTCTTTTTCAGGTGCCTAATTGCTATTCTTAATTGGCAACGTATCCATTTCCAATAGAACTTCCTATGGAATTATAATAGGTTCATAGAAATTCATTGAAAGATATTCTTTTTGTATCCAGTCATTCGGAGCATAGAGTATGCCTATCTATTTTGGTTTGAGTACATTAAATTTTTAACACAAGCTCCGCACTGCTTTGGGCATAAGGTTATGGGTCGATGATTTAGTAGTAACTTTTCCACAGGCCATTTTGGGAACTTTGTGTGCAAGGGCAAGTGTGGTCACTGGAAATCTGATTTATTTCAATGATCATCCTTCTGGTTACTTTACATTTAAGCTGTCTTTCGGTTTGCTTTGTTGGATTTCTTTTTCTTAAATTCAATGAAATAATGGTAGTGTAAAATGGCATTGGGTGGTCTGTAATCTAAATTGTTTAGACTCTTTTAATAGCAGTAGAAGGTTTTACACTTTTGTTATTGCAAACATACATTATACAATGTATTTTAGGGTCAATTCCTTCATACTAATTGGTATTTTACTTTCTCCATATTCATAGTATATGGAAAGTATTGTTTTCATGAAAAATTTTGACTACCAGATTTATACCGAAATACATGTTTTGGGGTCCCTAGAATATGTTCTGACCAATTTTGGAACAATGTCTGTGTCTGTGTGTGTGTGTGCTTGTGGGTACTCTAACGTGAAAACTATTAGCCCTATCAGTACCTTACTTCACATATATACTGTTGTGTGCTGACAGAGTTGATAATCTTTTGGACGAATTGGTTTACTTGGAGTTGAGCCTTTTTATTCTTGGAAGAAAATTTCCTTTTTGTGAAATATCTCAAGAAAATTATATTTAGATATATACTATTGTTTTAGAAAATGTAATTTTCTACAACTGCTGTATTGAACATATTGTATTATTATATGAAATACTGATAAACCGGAAGTAGCTGATTATGTACTTTGTGGGCACTGTAATATGAAAACTATTTGTTTTATCAACGTCAAATTTCATATGTAGTACTTTGGTTGGTGTAGTAAGAGTTGATTAAATTCTGGTTTAAATCGGTATGCTGGAAGTCGAGCTTTACTTTTCGAGGCTCTCGTCTGAGTTTTGAAAATTATCTCCATTAATCTGATACTTAGGTACATACAATTATTTATAAAAGTTTTATATAATGCAATTTAATATAACTTTTGTGTGAAAGATATTTTTGTATAACTGATTGTTTAGGTTTTATTCATGAAATACTGATCAAAGGGTTGTTGCTGATTATCTACTTAAGGGAAAATATGAGACCTAAGTTTTAAAATGTTCATCAGTTATTTATTAATATTATTCTTTTTCAGGTGCGTAATTGCTATTCTTAATTGGCAACGTATCCATTTCCAATAGAACTTCCTATGGAAATATAATAGGTTCATAGAAATTCATTGAAATATATTCTTTTTGTATCCAGTCCTTCTGAGCATAGAGTATGCCTATCTATTTTGGTGTGAGTACATTAAATTTTTAACACAAGCTCCGCACTGCTTTGGGCATAAGGTTATGGGTTGATGATTTAGTAGTAATTTTTCCACAGGCCATTTTGGGAACTTTGTGTGCAAGGGCAAGTGTGGTCACTGGAAATCTGATTTATTTCAATGATCATCCTTCTGGTTACTTTACATTTAAGCTGTCTTTCGGTTTGCTTTGTTGGATTTCTTTTTCTTAAATTCAATGAAATAATGGAAGTGTAAAATGGCATTGGGTGGTCTGTAATCTAAATTGTTTAGACTCTTTTAATAGCGGTAGAAGAATTTACTCTTTTGTTATTGCAAACATACATTATACAATGTATTTTAGGGTCAATTGCTTCATACTAATTTAATTTTTACTTTCTCCATATTCATAGTATATGGAAAGTATTGTTTTCATGAAAAATTTTGACTACCAGATTTATACCGAAATACATGTTTTGGGGTCCCTAGAATATGTTCTGACCAATTTTGGAACAATGTCTGTGTCTGTGTGTGTGTGTGCTTGTGGGTGCTCTAACGTGAAAACTATTAGCCCTATCAGTACCTTACTTCACATATATACTGTTGTGTGCTGACAGAGTTGATAATCTTTTGGACGAATTGGTTTACTTGGTGTTGAGCCTTTTTATTCTCGGAAGAAAATTTCCTTTTTGTGAAATATCTCAAGAAAATTATATTTAGATATATACTATTGTTTTAGAAAATGTAATTTTCTACAACTGCTGTATTGAACATATTGTATTATTATATGAAATACTGATAAACCGGAAGTAGCTGATTATGTACTTTGTGGGCACTGTAATATGAAAACTATTTGTTTTATCAACGTCAAATATCATATATAGTACTTTGGTTGGTGTAGTAAGAGTTGATTAGTTTCTGGTTTAAAACGGTATGCTGGAAGTCGAGCTTTACTTTTCGAGGCTCTCGTCTGATTTTTGCAAAATATCTCCATTAATCTGATACTTAGGTACATACAATTATTTATAAAAGTTTTAGATAATGCAATTTAATATAACTTTTGTGTGAAAGATATTTTTGTATAACTGATTGTTTAGGTTTTATTCATGAAATACTGATCAAAGGGTAGTTGCTGATTATCTACTTAAGGGAAAATACGAGACCTAAGTTTTAAAATGTTCATCAGTTATTTATTAATATTATTCTTTTTCAGGTGCGTAATTGCTATTCTTAATTGGCAACGTATCCATTTCCAATAGAACTTCCTATGGAAATATAATAGGTTCATAGAAATTCATTGAAATATATTCTTTTTGTATCCAGTCCTTCGGAGCATAGAGTATGCCTATCTATTTTGGTTTGAGTACATTAAATTTTTAACACAAGCTCCGCACTGCTTTGGGCATAAGGTTATGGGTCGATGATTTAGTATTAATTTTTCCACAGGCCATTTTGGGAACTTTGTGTGCAAGGGCAAGTGTGGTCACTGGAAATCTGATTTATTTCAATGATCATCCTTCTGGTTACTTTACATTTAAGCTGTTTTTCGGTTTGCTTTGTTGGATTTCTTTTTCATAAATTCAATGAAATAATGGAAGTGTAAAATGGCATTGGGTTGTCTGTAATCTAAATTGTTTAGACTCTTTTAATAGCGGTAGAAGGTTTTACACTTTTGTTATTGCAAACATACATTATACAATGTATTTTAGGGTCAATTCCTTCATACTATTTGGATTTTTACTTTCTCCATATTCATAGTATATGGAAAGTATTGTTTTCATGAAAAATTTTGACTACCAGATTTATACCGAAATACATGTTTTGGGGTTCCTAGAATACGTTCTGACCAATTTTGGAACAATGTCTGTGTCTGTGTGTATGTGTGTGTGTGTGCTTGTGGGTGCTCTAACGTGAAAACTATTTGCCCTATCAGTACCTTACTTCACATATATACTGTTGTGTGCTGACAGAGTTGATAATTTTTTGGAGCAATTGGTTTACTTGGAAGTTGAGCTTTTTTATTCTTGGAAGCAAATTCCCTTTTTGTGAAATATCTCAAGAAAATTATATTTAGATATATACTATTGTTTTAGAAAATGTAATTTTCTATAACTGCTGTATTGAACATATTGTATTATTATATGAAGTACTGATAAACCGGAAGTAGCTGATTATGTACTTTGTGGGCAGTGTAATATGAAAACTATTTGTTTTATCAACGTCAAATTTCATATATAGTACTTTGGTTGGTGTAGTAAGAGTTGATTAGTTTCTGGTTTAAAACGGTATGCTGGAAGTCGAGCTTTACTTTTCGAGGCTCTCGTCTGATTTTTGCAAAATATCTCCATTAATCTGATACTTAGGTACATACAATTATTTATAAAAGTTTTAGATAATGCAATTTAATATAACTTTTGTGTGAAAGATATTTTTGTATAACTGATTTTTTAGGTTTTATTCATGAAATACTGATCAAAGGGTAGTTGCTGATTATCTACTTAAGGGAAAATATGAGACCTAAGTTTTAAAATGTTCATCAGTTATTTATTAATATTATTCTTTTTCAGGTGCGTAATTGCTATTCTTTATTGGCAACGTATCCATTTCCAATAGAACTTCCTATGGAAATATAATAGGTTCATAGAAATTCATTGAAATATATTCTTTTTGTATCCAGTCCTTCGGAGCATAGAGTATGCCTATCTATTTTGGTTTGAGTACATTAAATTTTTAACACAAGCTCCGCACTGCTTTGGGCATAAGGTTATGGGTCGATGATTTAGTATTAATTTTTCCACAGGCCATTTTGGGAACTTTGTGTGCAAGGGCAAGTGTGGTCTCGTCCGACTGTGCTTCATCGTCCACTGCCATGGCCTCATTGAGGCACTGGTAGCACAAAGTGGTGTATCTAAAATGACTTTATGATGCTTACAAATTAAAGTTATATCTGTTAATCCATCTCCTATCTATTACATATATATGTTTCTCAAATTATACATTCACTGACTCATTTATTCATAGGGGATTAAAATTGTAACCATAATTCATTAGTGTCACTGACTTGAAATTTTTTCAATGTACTGGCCAGAACATTTAACCAAGAAGAAAAAAACGATTTTTTGCTTCAGTTTCATGTGTTCGATGCTGACTAGTATGGAAAAGCAGTGGATATCGGTCACCAATGATCCGGAAAGGTAAGCAAATTTCTATGTAGCCAATGAACGTGTGATAACCAAACTAAACTAGCTTTATGGTAAAACTTAATCCAAAGTTTGAAAATTATAATAAATATTTGAGTGCATTTAAGCTTTATTAGCAGCAGAGATACAATAACCATAGATGGCATTAGAAAGAGATGGTAAACAAAAGCAAAAAACTCCTATGAGCACGCAGATGAAAATCGTAAGTTTGCATTAGCTGAGGTCAACTTAATGTGGGACTCAGCAATGCCGTACCTATGTTCATTGAACCCCAGCAGCTGGGGACAAAAAAATTAGAAACCTTTGGATGTTGTTGGATAGGCACAGGGCAAACTGACTACTTCTTCAATATATTAACAGGACTTTCAAGGTAATGATTCAACATAGGGTTACAAATTTTAGAGTAAATACGTTTAAGCCTAGAATATTTTGGAAATATCTCAATAAAATTGGACAAAATAATTTAATTATTTTAAGGCCATAATTAACAACTATTGTTTTATAGGTACCCATATGGAGAGGTCTTCTAGTGTTCTGGTAACTTCAAAAGAGAGCTACCCTAGCAGAATAAAATTCTCACTATGGAGTGGTGTGATGCCTCCTCCAGGTCGAGAGATTCTGGCCATCGAGTGGGTCTGGGTACCACGGGGTAGCTCTCAAATGAAACGTACCATTTTCAGAATACAGTTCTCTTCAGGTGAGGTGTAACGCCTCTCCTGTTGGAGAGGTTCTGCCCATGGAAAGAGGGTCTGTGTACCTCATGGTATCACTCAATAGAAAGCTACCTTTGGCAAAATAATATTCTCATCGACGATCAGGATTCCGATTGAGATGTTTTGCCCTTCAAGACTTTCTGGTAGCTATCAAAAGAGAGATACCATTTGCAGATACAATTCTCGTCACCGAGAGGCATTTGCCTCTCTTGATAGAGAAGTTCTGCCCATTATGGGACTAATAATTGAAGATTTCATGTAGAGGGTCTGATCTGACCTCTCATGTTGATTGAAATGTTTTAATAATCGATGCTCTTTGAAGAAGGCATCTTATTTGAAATTATCGTTGGATGGAGGGATTCCTATGCCTTCCCAATTGGTGATGACAAAACAAGGTATGTTTTTCTTATGATTTTAGAATATATTTTTTAAGTATTGGTATCTGATTATCATTAGAAAAAAATAATCTTTATGATTAAAATTTATTCATTGAGTCTGAATGGTCTCTTTTCTAACCTTTCAGGAATGGGGTACTTATAAATACATTATTGATAAAGGTCTACTGGTTTACCTACCTTGAAATCTCCATGTAAACCTTCCTGCTGAGAGGCCGTCTGGTCTTCTGGTAACTTCAAAAGAGGGCTACCCTAACAGAATAAAATTCTCACTATGGAGTGGTGTGATGCCTCCTCCAGGTCGAGAGATTCTGCCCATCGAGTGGGTCTGGGTACCACGGGGTAGCTCTCAAATGAAACGTACCATTTTCAGAATACAGTTCTCTTCAGGGGAGGTGTAACGCCTCTCCTGTTTGAGAGGTTCTGCCCATGGAAAGAGGGTCTGTGTACCTCATGGTATCACTCAATAGAAAGTTACCTTTGGCAAAATAATATTCTCATCGACGATTAGGATTCCGATTGAGATGTTTTGCCCTTCAAGACTTTCTGGTAGCTATCAAAAGAGAGATACCATTTGCAGATACAATTCTCGTCACCGAGAGGCATTTTGCCTTTCTTGATAGAGAAGTTCTGCCCATTATGGGACTAAAACTTGAAGATTTCATGTAGAGGGTCTGATCTGACCTCTCATGTTAAGTGAAAGGTTTTTATAATCGATGGGCTTTGAAGAAGGCATCTTAATCAAGACTATCGTTTGATGCAGTGATTCCAAGCCTTTCCAATTGGTGATGAAAAAATAAGGTATGTTTTTCTTAAGATTTTAGAATTTATTTTTTAAGTCTAGGTATCTGATTATCATTAGAAAATAATACTTTTTATGATAAAAATTTTTTAATTGAACATTCATTGTCTCCTTTCTAACTTTTCAGGAATGGGGAGCTAATATATACCTTATTGATATAGGGTTACTGGTGTACCTACTTTAAAGTCTCCTCCTAAACCATCCTGTGGAAGAGAAAAATTTTAAAATGCATAGGAATAGTAGCACATTCTAAATTGCTTTGGCAAGATAAGTCATTCTGTACCTAATGATCTTGACTTAATAACCATCACCTATTACAAAGCTGAGATGTGGTAGAAATCGATGAACCAGATACTACAGGTTAGTTTGGGAAGGTTTGTGCAGGCTCTCCTCTTTAACAATCTAAGGTAACTCTTTTATCATATAATAGATCCTCATTTCAATATATGTTTAGCACTATGCATCCAAAATTGTCATTTCCCTGTTTAATTGCTTTGTAATCATCTAATATGATCTGCTGCTATTACTGGAATTTAAATTAGCAATTATAATTATGATAAATATATATTGTGTTTGTCCTATTATTCATATAGAGAATATGCACTGAATGTTCCACAAATAATAACAGATGCTCCAGAGTGCTGCAGCTTGGGAGTACAGTGGAGAATGGTGGAAATGGACCACTATAGTCTACAGTATGGGACAGTTGCTTAAGAGAGACACCAAGTTGCGGAGACATTCATTGGAAGAATGTACGAGGCCTCTTGACGGCTCCTGTTTTGGGCAAGTGAAGTATAACGGCAGCCACTGAGTGCCTTAAGGGTGGCTGGAGAGTAAGATATTATTACATATATTGTTTTCAATTCATTGTTTGTAAATGCGTCCCTTAGTTTTCCAATACAATGCAAGACCTAATTATTTCTTTGATCGAGTTTCAATGGTGTTATATCATGTCAATTTATGTTTTTAATCGGTAATGATAAGTTAATTGGGTTTCAAGTATGATACACTGGATTTAGATGGTATGATAGGAAAAATCAGGAATTTTTTCCATATGCTCTTGCTCCAGTTTGCCTCTGTTGAACTGTTGTGGTTTTCCGTTCGCTCTGTTGAAGTACTGTTAAATCCTCTCCTTTCAAAATATATCTGCTCCGGCTTTTCCTTTCACATTGCTCTATGCTAGATTTGGGGATACATGATCATAATATTCTGGGGAGTTTATAATTTTTTTTATATATATTTCATGCCTTATTTGAGTAATAATATATATTTAGATATAATATTGCAATTACAGTCAATATGTTCTGTTATACAGGTTGCAATACGACTTCGTCAATTTGCTTGAGTCAGCCAATGTCTGCCATCTTAACTAGCAGATTTTATTAAAGTTATAGGAATATTTCCAAAATGAGATCATGGACTAAGTTTATGGGATGTATTTCTGGAAATCTGATTTATTTCAATGATCATCCTTATGGTTACTTTACATTTAAGCTGTCCTTTGGTTTGCTTTGTTGGATTATTTTTCTCTTAAATTCAATGAAATAATGGAAGTGTAAAATGGCAATGGGTGGTCTGTAACCAAAATTATTTACACTCTTTGAATAGTGGTAGAAGATTTTACACTTTTGTTATTTCAAACAGACAATATACAATGTATTTTAGGGTCAATTCCTTCATACTAATTGGTATTTTACTTTCTCCATATTCATAATATATGGAGAGTATTGTTTTCATGAAAAATTCTGACTACCAGATTTATACCGAAATACAAGTTTTGGGGTCCCTAGAATACGTTCTGAACAATTTTGGAACAATGTCTGTGTCTGTGTGTGTGTGTGTGTGTGTGTGTGCTTGTGGGTGCTCTAACGTGAAAACTATTTGCCCTATCAGTACCTTACTTCACATATATACTGTTGTGTGCTGACAGAGTTGATAATTTTTTGGAGCAATTGGTTTACTTGGAAGGTGAGCTTTTTTATTCTTGGAAGCAAATTTCCTTTTTGTGAAATATCTCAAGAAAATTATATATAGATATATGCTATTGTTTTAGAAAATGTAATTTTCTATAACTGCTGTATTGAACATATTGTATTATTACATGAAATACTGATAAACCGGAAGTAGCTGATTATGTACTTTGTGGGCACTGTGATATGAAAACTATTTGTTTTATCAACGTCAAATTTCATATATAGTACTTTGGTTGGTGTAGTAAGAGTTGATTAGTTTCTGGTTTAAATCGGTTTGCTGGAAGTCGAGCTTTACTTTTCGAGGCTCTAGTCTGATTTTTGCAAAATATCTCCATTAATCTGATATTTAGGTACACCCAATTATTTATAAAAGTTTTAGATAATTTAATTTAATATAACTTTTGTGTGAAAGATATTTTTGTATAACTGATTGTTTAGGTTTTATTCATGAAATACTGATCAAAGGGTAGTTGCTGATTATCTACTTAAGGGAAAATACGAGACCTAAGTTTTAAAATGTTCATCAGTTATTTATTAATTTTTATTCTTTTTCAGGTGCCTAATTGCTATTCTTAATTGGCAACGTATCCATTTCCAATAGAACTTCCTATGGAAATATAATAGGTTCATAGAAATTCATTGAAAGATATTCTTTTTGTATCCAGTCATTCGGAGCATAGAGTATGCCTATCTATTTTGGTTTGAGTACATTAAATTTTTAACACAAGCTCCGCACTGCTTTGGGCATAAGGTTATGGGTCGATGATTTAGTAGTAACTTTTCCACAGGCCATTTTGGGAACTTTGTGTGCAAGGGCAAGTGTGGTCACTGGAAATCTGATTTATTTCAATGATCATCCTTCTGGTTACTTTACATTTAAGCTGTCTTTCGGTTTGCTTTGTTGGATTTCTTTTTCTTAAATTCAATGAAATAATGGAAGTGTAAAATGGCATTGGGTGGTCTGTAATCTAAATTGTTTAGACTCTTTTAATAGCGGTAGAAGGTTTTACACTTTTGTTATTGCAAACATACATTATACAATTTATTTTAGGATCAATTCCTTCATACTAATTGGTATTTTACTTTCTCCATATTCATAGTATATGGAAAGTATTGTTTTCATGAAAAATTTTGACTACCAGATTTATACCGAAATACATGTTTTGGGGTTCCTAGAATACGTTCTGACCAATTTTGGAACAATGTCTGTGTCTGTGTGTGTGTGTGTGTGTGCTTGTGGGTGCTCTAACGTGAAAACTATTTGCCCTATCAGTACCTTACTTCACATATATACTGTTGTGTGCTGACAGAGTTGATAATTTTTTGGAGCAATTGGTTTACTTGGAAGTTGAGCTTTTTTATTCTTGGAAGCAAATTTCCTTTTTGTGAAATATCTCAAGAAAATTATATTTAGATATATACTATTGTTTTAGAAAATGTAATTTTCTATAACTGCTGTATTGAACATATTGTATTATTTTATGAAGTACTGATAAACCGGAAGTAGCTGATTATGTACTTTGTGGGCACTGTAATATGAAAACTATTTGTTTTATCAACGTCAAATTTCATATATAGTACTTTGTTTGGTGTAGTAAGAGTTGATTAGTTTCTGGTTTAAAACGGTATGCTGGAAGTCGAGCTTTACTTTTCGAGGCTCTCGTCTGATTTTTGCAAAATATCTCCATTAATCTGATACTTAGGTACATACAATTAATTATAAAAGTTTTAGATAATGCAATTTAATATAACTTTTGTGTGAAAGATATTTTTGTATAACTGATTGTTTAGGTCTTATTCATGAAATACTGATCAAAGGGTAGTTGCTGATTATCTACTTAAGGGAAAATATGAGACCTAAGTTTTAAAATGTTCATCAGTTATTTATTAATATTATTCTTTTTCAGGTGTGTAATTGCTATTCTTAATTGGCAACGTATCCATTTCCAATAGAACTTCCTATGGAAATATAATAGGTTCATAGAAATTCATTGAAATATATATTTTTTTTGTATCCAGTCCTTCGGAGCATAGAGTATGCCTATCTATTTTGGTTTGAGTACATTAAATTTTTAACACAAGCTCCGCACTGCTTTGGGCATAAGGTTATGGGTCGATGATTTAGTAGTAATTTTTCCACAGGCCATTTTGGGAACTTTGTGTGCAAGGGCAAGTGTGGTCACTGGAAATCTGATTTATTTCAATGATCATCCTTCTGGTTACTTTACATTTAAGCTGTTTTTTGGTTTGCTTTGTTGGATTTCTTTTTATTAAATTCAATGAAATAATGGAAGTGTAAAATGGCATTGGGTGGTCTGTAATCTAAATTGTTTAGACTCTTTTAATAGCGGTAGAAGATTTAACACTTTTGTTATTGCAAACATACATTATACAATGTATTTTAGGGTCAATTCCTTCATACTAATTGGATTTTTACTTTCTCCATATTCATAGTATATGGAAAGTATTGTTTTCATGAAAAATTTTGACTACCCGATTTATACCGAAATACATGTTTTGGGGTCCCTAGAATATGTTCTGACCAATTTTGGAACAATGTCTGTGTCTGTGTGTGTGTGTGCTTGTGGGTGCTCTAACGTGAAAACTATTAGCCCTATCAGTACCTTACTTCACATATATACTGTTGTGTGCTGACAGAGTTGATAATCTTTTGGACGAATTGGTTTACTTGGAGTTGAGCCTTTTTATTCTTGGAAGAAAATTTCCTTTTTGTGAAATATCTCAAGAAAATTATATTTAGATATATTCTATTGTTTTAGAAAATGTAATTTTCTACAACTGCTGTATTGAACATATTGTATTATTATATGTAATACTGATAAACCGGAAGTAGCTGATTATGTACTTTGTGGGCACTGTAATATGAAAACTATTTGTTTTATCAACGTCAAATTTCATATATAGTACTTTGGTTGGTGTAGTAAGAGTTGATTAGTTTCTGGTTTAAATCGGTATGCTGGAAGTCGAGCTTTACTTTTCGAGGCTCTCGTCTGATTTTTGCAAAATATCTCCATTAATCTGATACTTAGGTACATACAATTATTTATAAAAGTTTTAGATAATGCAATTTAATATAACTTTTGTGTGAAAGATATTTTTGTATAACTGATTGTTTAGGTTTTATTCATGAAATACTGATCAAAGGGTAGTTGCTGATTATCTACTTAAGGGAAAATACGAGACCTAAGTTTTAAAATGTTCATCAGTTATTTATTAATATTATTCTTTTTCAGGTGCGTAATTGCTATTCTTAATTTGCAACGTATCCATTTCCAATAGAACCTCCTATGGAAATATAATAGGTTCATAGAAATTCATTGAAATATATTCTTTTTGTATCCAGTCCTTCTGAGCATAGAGTATGCCTATCTATTTTGGTGTGAGTACATTAAATTTTTAACACAAGCTCCGCACTGCTTTGGGCATAAGGTTATGGGTCGATGATTTAGTAGTAATTTTTCCACAGGCCATTTTGGGAACTTTGTGTGCAAGGGCAAGTGTGGTCACTGGAAATCTGATTTATTTCAATGATCATCCTTCTGGTTACTTTACATTTAAGCTGTCTTTCGGTTTGCTTTGTTGGATTTCTTTTTCTTAAATTCAATGAAATAATGGAAGTGTAAAATGGCATTGGGTGGTCTGTAATCTAAATTGTTTAGACTCTTTTAATAGCGGTAGAAGGTTTTACACTTTTGTTATTGCAAACATACATTATACAATGTATTTTAGGGTCAATTGCTTCATACTAATTGGATTTTTACTTTCTCCATATTCATAGTATATGGAAAGTATTGTTTTCATGAAAAATTTTGACTACCAGATTCATACCAAAATACATGTTTTGGGGTCCCTAGAATATGTTCTGACCAATTTTGGAACAATGTCTGTGTTTGTGTGTGTGTGTGTGCTTGTGGGTGCTCTAACGTGAAAACTATTAGCCCTATCAGTACCTTACTTCACATATATACTGTTGTGTGCTGACAGAGTTGATAATCTTTTGGACGAATTGGTTTACTTGGAGTTGAGCCTTTTAATTCTTGGAAGCAAATTTCCTTTTTGTGAATATCTCAAGAAAATTATATTTAGATATATACTATTGTTTTAGAAAATGTAATTTTCTTTAACTGCTGTATTGAACATATTATATTATTATATGAAATACTGATAAACCGGAAGTAGCTGATTATGTACTTTGTGGGCACTGTAATATGAAAACTATTTGTTTTATCAACGTCAAATTTCATATATAGTACTTTGGTTGGTGTAGTAAGAGTTGATTAGTTTCTGGTTTAAATCGGTATGCTGGAAGTCGAGCTTTACTTTTCGAGGCTCTCGTCTGTTTTTTGCAAAATATCTCCATTAATCTGATACTTAGGTACATACAATTATTTATAAAAGTTTTAGATAATGCAATTTAATATAACTTTTGTGTGAAAGATATTTTTGTATAACTGATTGTTTAGGTTTTATTCATGAAATACTGATCAAAGGGTATTTGCTGATTATCTACTTAAGGGAAAATATGAGACCTAAGTTTTAAAATGTTCATCAGTTATTTATTAATATTATTCTTTTTCAGGTGCGTAATTGCTATTCTTTATTGGCAACGTATCCATTTCCAATAGAACTTCCTATGGAAATATAATAGGTTCATAGAAATTCATTGAAATATATTCTTTTTGTATCCAGTCCTTCAGAGCATAGAGTATGCCTATCTATTTATGTTTGAGTACATTAAATTTTTAACACAAGCACCGCACTGCTTTGGGCATAAGGTTATGGGTCGATGATTTAGTAGTAATTTTTCCACAGGCCATTTTGGGAACTTTGTGTGCAAGGGCAAGAGTGGTCACTGGAAATCTGATTTATTTCAATGATCATCCTTCTGGTTACTTTACATTCAAGCTGTCTTTCGGTTTACTTTCTTGGATTTCTTTTTCTTAAAGTCTTTTCTTATAGTTTTTTTTGCTATTTTGCCGAACATGTCTGTCGGAATGTCTGTCTGAGGTAAAAAAAATTGTGGGTGCTCTATTTGAAAAGGTTTCCAATCCTTTCAAATATGCATATTTAGTATTTTCCTAACATTGCCAATAGTTTATTAGTTCTTGATGAATACCGCTTAACCGGAAGTTGTGGTTTGGCTGGAACAAAATTTCGTTTCATCAAAATCTATGTCAGAATGCAATGTATGTATATACATTTATTCACAAATGTTATAGATAATGCACTTTACTACAATTTTTGGTTGAATAATTTTTTCCCAAAACTGATGGTTTAGGTGTTATTCTTGAATAATTGTTAACTGGAAGTTGTTTTTTATTCAGAAATGGAAGTTTTTTTTCTCTCTGTCGTAATGCAATGTAGGTATATACAATTACACACAAAAGTTATACACAATATACTTCACTAAATTTTTTTTTTAAATTTGTTTTGTAACACTAATTGTTTTTGAGTTATTTATATTTTACCGACATAGGCTTCTGTTTTCAATAAATATTGACAAAGTTGTGTTGGCCACATCACATTTTTTAAGTGCTTCCGCTTAATATACATTTGATATTTTTCAGTTATTGGTGTTTAATCTCTGCATCTGTTTAGGCACTGCGTCTGCATTTGTGTTCTTTGATCGAGCTCCATGTTACGCATCTTAGCATTGGGGCACAAGTCAGCTCTGTAATACACTTACTTTCTGCAAAGAATACTCATTGGTTCTTTTAGAGTGATATAAAATATATTTCATTTGTGTTTGTTCATTGATTTCGATATCCATTGGTGCCTTTCCTAAAATATCTCCTTAAACATGATGCTTCTTATCCTAATGCTATCTTCGAATAAATTTTTATTATCCTTAAATAAACATTGTCTTCATCAAATAAAGTTTTCATTCAAAGGATATGTGTTCTAATATATAGGTGTTTTTACATATTTTATAATAAATTTGTTTTGTTTGTTTATTGGTTTGGAAATAATTATAGCCTAGCATTTTCTATGTAGCCTTAATTATGAGATATGTGTTACTATCAACTCTATAACAATTGTATTTATCAATTTAAATATTACCCTTGAGAATCAATGAGTACTTCAACTAGTCTTCTATATGACTATATATGTAAAATATAAAATAGTGTGTTTGTGCGTGTTTACTAAATACTCGAGAACCAAGAGTCACACACAACTTAGAAATATTCTACATTATTAAAAGTCAACCTAATGCAGAGGCTAGTCTTAGGCTACTTACAGGCTGCTCTTTATTTCCCTGAAGTCCATGTTTTGTACCCAGACGGGTGAAAACGTTTTCTTGAGAAATAAATGTCAAGGTCATATTTTTGTTGCAAGGTTAATTTGTTTTTAAAAATTAAATTAGAAATAATTGTTGTAGGAAGTCAAATTAAGCACCATAAGAAGAAAATAGAATAAAGATTCTTTTTGTAATCCTAGAATATCGTTTGATATTCAAGCTTGCGCACATTTTGATAAAGTATGTGAAAATTTTATTGAAATTTTGTACTTGTAAACAACCCAACCCCCCTACAATAAAGGGGATTGTTAAGTTCCCAGCTCATGTATTTATCGGTAAGAACACATTGAGAAAATATGCGCAACTCATTAATGTTAGGAATAAGTGCTATATTATATGAAGAGGGAGAAATTTAAGTAGATATTAGTAACTGCAGCTATGAACGATATACTATGAAGAATTGAGCATACAAAGGTACAAATACCAGTATTTTAGAAAGTTTTTCTAATTTTATGGAAGCATCTGTATCAACCAAGTTTTATTCATATCAATGTAATTTAGATTTAGTCGAGCTTTACTTTTTGAGGCTCTTGTCTGATTTTTGCAAAATATCTCCATTAATCTGATATTTAGGTACACCCAATTATTTATAAAAGTTTAAGAAAATGCAATTTAATATAACTTTTGTGTGAAAGATATTTTTGTATAACTGATTGTTTAGGTCTTATTCATGAAATACTGATCAAAGGGTAGTTGCTGATTATCTACTTAAGGAAAAATATGAGACCTAAGTTTTAAATGTTCATCAGTTATTTATTAATATTATT
This sequence comes from Sympetrum striolatum, assembly GCA_947579665.1. Lineage (NCBI taxonomy): Eukaryota > Metazoa > Arthropoda > Insecta > Odonata > Libellulidae > Sympetrum > Sympetrum striolatum. The sequence goes on from OX388341.1 coordinate 122,537,823, forward strand.
CTTTTTCAGGTGTGTAATTGCTATTCTTTATTGGCAACGTATCCATTTCCAATAGAACTTCCTATGGAAATATAATAGGTTCATAGAAATTCATTGAAATATATTCTTTTTGTATCCAGTCCTTCGGAGCATAGAGTATGCCTATCTATTTTGGTTTGAGTACATTAAATTTTTAACACAAGCTCCGAACTGCTTTGGGCATAAGGTTATGGATCGATGATTTAGTAGTAATTTTTCCACAGGCCATTTTGGGAACTTTGTGTGCAAGGGCAAGTGTGGTCACTGGAAATCTGATTTATTTCAATGATCATCCTTCTGGTTACTTTACATTTAAGCTGTCTTTCGGTTTGCTTTGTTGGATTTCTTTTTCTTAAATGCAATGAAATAATGGAAGTGTAAAATGGCATTGGGTGGTCTGTAATCTAAATTGTTTAGACTCTTTTAATTGAGGTAGAAGATTTAACACTTTTGTTATTGCAAACATACATTATACAATGTATTTTAGGGTCAATTCCTTCATACTAATTGGATTTTTACTTTCTCCATATTCATAGTATATGGAAATTATTGTTTTCATGAAAAATTTTGACCACCAGATTTATACCGAAATACATGTTTTGGGGTTCCTAGAATACGTTTGACGAATTTTGGAACAATGTCTGTGTCTGTGTGTGTGTGTGCTTGTGGGTGCTCTAACGTGAAAACTATTAGCCCTATCAGTACCTTACTTCACATATATACTGTTGTGTGCTGACAGAGTTGATAATCTTTTGGAGCAATTGGTTTACTTGGAAGTTGAGCTTTTTTATTCTTGGAAGCAAATTTCCTTTTTGTGAAATATCTCAAGAAAATTCTATTTAGGTATATACTATTGTTTTAGAAAATGTAATTTTCTATAACTGCTGTATTGCACATATTGTATTATTATATGAAGTACTGATAAACCGGAAGTAGCTGATTATGTACTTTGTGGGCACTGTAATATGAAGACTATTTGTTTTATCAACGTCAAATTTCATATATAGTACTTTGGTTGGTGTAGTAAGAGTTGATTAGTTTCTGGTTTAAATCGGTATGCTGGAAGTCGAGCTTTACTTTTCGAGGCTCTCGTCTGATTTTTGCGAAATATCTCCATTAATCTGATACTTAGGTACATACAATTATTTATAAAAGTTTTAGATAATGCAATTTAATATAACTTTTGTGTGAAAGATATTTTTGTATAACTGATTGTTTAGGTTTTATTCATGAAATACTGATCAAAGGGTAGTTGCTGATTATCTACTTAAGGGAAAATATGAGACCTAAGTTTTAAAATGTTCATCAGTTATTTATTAATATTATTCTTTTTCAGGTGCGTAATTGCTATTCTTTATTGGCAACGTATCCATTTCCAATAGAACTTCCTATGGAAATATAATAGGTTCATAGAAATTCATTGAAATATATTCTTTTTGTATCCAGTCCTTCAGAGCATAGAATATTCCTATCTATTTTGGTTTGAGTACATTAAATTTTTAACACAAGCTCCGCACTGCTTTGGGCATAAGGTTATGGGTCGATGTTTTAGTAGTAATTTTTCCTCAGGCCATTTTGGGAACTTTGCGTGCAAGGGCAAGTGTGGTCACTGGAAATCTGATTTATTTCAATGATCATCCTTCTGGTTACTTTACATTTATGCTGTCTTTCGGTTTACTTTCTTGGATTTCTTTTTCTTAAAGTCTTTTCTTATAGTGTTTTTTGCTATTTTGCCGAACATGTCTGTCTGAATGTCTGTCTGAGGTAAAAAAAATCGGGGGTGCTCTATTTCAAAAGGTTTCCAATCCTTTCAAATATGCATATTTAGTATTTTCCTAACATTGCCAATAGTTTATTAGTTCTTGATGAATACCGCTTAACGGGAAGTTGTGGTTTGGCTGGAACAAAATTTTGTTTCATCAAAATCTCTGTCAGAATGCAATGTATGTATATACATTTATTCACAAATGTTATAGATAATGCACTTTACTACAATTTTTGTTTGAATAATTTTTTCCCAAAACTGATGGTTTAGTTGTTATTCTTGAATAATTGTTAACCGGAAGTTGTTCTTTATTCAGAAATGGAAGTTTTTCTTCTCTCTGTCGTAATGCAATGTAGGTATACACAATTACACACAAAAGTTATACACAATATACTTCACTAAATTTTTTTTTAAAATTTGTTTTGTAACACTCATTGTTTTTGAGTTATTTATATTTTACCGACATAGGCTTCTGTTTTCAATAAATATTGACAAAGTTGTGTTGGCCACATCACATTTTTTAAGTGCTTCCGCTTAATATACATTTGATATTTTTCAGTTATTGGTGTTTAATCTCTGCATCTGTTTAGGCACTGCGTCTGCATTTGTGTTCTTTGATCGAGCTCCATGTTACGCATCTTAGCATTGGGGCACAAGTCAGCTCCGTAATACACTTACTTTCTGCAAAGAATACTCATTGGTTCTTTTAGAGTGATATAAAATATATTTCATTTGCGTTTGTTCATTGATTTCGATATCCATTTGTGCCTTTCCTAAAATATCTCCTTAAACATGATGCTTCTTATCCTAATGCTATCTTCGAATAAATTTTTATTATCTTTAAACAAACATTGTCTTCATCAAATAAAGTTTTCATTCAAAGGATATGAGTTCTAATATATGGGTGTTTTTACATATTTTATTATAAATTTGTTTTGTTTGTTTATTGGTTTGGAAATAATTATAGCCTAGCATTTTTTATGTAGCCTTAATTATGAGATATGTGTTACTATCAACTCTATAACAATTGTATTTATCAATTTAAATATTCCCCTTGAGAATCAATGAGTACTTCAACTAGTCTTCTATATGACTATATATGTAAAATATAAAATAGTGTGTTTGTGCGTGTTTACTAAATACTCGAGAACCAAGAGTCACACACAACTTAGAAATATTCTACATTATTAAAAGTCAACCTCATGCAGAGGCTAGTCTTAGGCTACTTACAGGCTGCTCTTTATTTCCCTGAAGTCCATGTTTTGTACCCAGACAGGTGAAAACGTTTTCTTGAGAAATAAATGTCAAGGTCATATTTTTGTTGCAAGGTTAATTTGATTTTCAAAATGAAATTAGAAATAATTGTTGTAGGAAGTCAAATTAATCACCATAAGAAGAAAATAGAATAAAGATTCTTTTTGTAATCCTGGAATATCGTTTGATATTCAAGCTTGCGCACATTTTGATAAAGTATGTGAAAATTTTATTGAAATTTTGTACTTGTAAACAACCAAACCCCCTGACAATAAAGGGGATTGTTAAGTCCCCAGCTCACGTATTTATCGGTAAGAACACATTGAGAAAATATGCGCAACTCATTAATGTTAGGAATAAGTGCTATATTATATGAAGAGGGAGAAATTTAAGGAGATATTAGTAACTGCAGCTATGAACGATATGCTATGAAGAATTGAGCATACAAAGGTACAAATACCAGTATATTAGAAAGTTTTTCTAATTTTATGGAAAGATCTGTATCAACCAAGTTTTATTCATATCAATGTAATTTAGTTTTAGTCGAGCTTTACTTTTCGAGGCTCTCGTCTGATTTTTGTAAAATATCTCCATTAATCTGATATTTAGGTACACCAAATTATTTATAAAAGTTTTAGAAAATACAATTTAATATAACTTTTGTGTGAAAGATATTTTTGTATAACTGATTGTTTAGGTCTTATTCATGAAATACTGATCAAAGGGTAGTTGCTGATTATCTACTTAAGGAAAAATATGAGACCTAAGTTTTAAAATGTTCATCAGTTATTTATTAATATTATTCTTTTTCAGGTGTGTAATTGCTATTCTTTATTGGCAACGTATCCATTTCCAATAGAACTTCCTATGGAAATATAATAGGTTCATAGAAATTCATTGAAATATATTCTTTTTGTATCCAGTCCTTCGGAGCATAGAGTATGCCTATCTATTTTGGTTTGAGTGCATTAAATTTTTAACACAAGCTCCGCACTGCTTTGGGCATAAGGTTATGGGTCGATGATTTAGTAGTAATTTTTCCACAGGCCATTTTGGGAACTTTGTGTGCAAGGGCAAGTGTGGTCACTGGAAATCTGATTTATTTCAATGATCATCCTTCTGGTTACTTTACATTTAAGCTGTCTTTCGGTTTGCTTTGTTGGATTTCTTTTTCTTAAATTCAATGAAATAATGGAAGTGTAAAATGGCATTGGGTGGTCTGTAATCTAAATTGTTTAGACTCTTTTAATAGCGGTAGAAGATTTAACACTTTTGTTATTGCAAATATACATTATACAATGTATTTTAGGGTCAATTCCTTCATACTAATTGGATTTTTACTTTCTCCATATTCATAGTATATGGAAAGTATTGTTTTCATAAAAATTTTGACTACCAGATATTTACCGAAATACATGTTTTGGGGTCCCTAGAATATGTTCTGACCAATTTTGGAACAATGTCTGTGTCTGTGTCTGTGTGTGTGTGTGCTTGTGGGTGCTCTAACGTGAAAACTGTTTGCCCTATCAGTACTTTACTTCACATATATACTGTTGTGTGCTGACAGAGTTGATAATTTTTTGGAGCAATTGGTTTACTTGGAAGTTGAACTTTTTTATTCTTGGAAGCAAATTTCCTTTTTGTGAAATATCTCAAGAAAATTATATTTAGATATATACTATTGTTTTAGAAAATGTAATTTTCTATAACTGCTGTATTGAACATATTGTATTATTATATGAAATACTGATAAACCGGAAGTAGCTGATTATGTACTTTGTGGGCACTGTAATATGAAAACTATTTGTTTTATCAACGTCAAATTTCATATATAGTACTTTGGTTGGTGTAGTAAGAGTTGATTAGTTTCTGGTTTAAATCGGTATATTGGAAGTCGAGCTTTACTTTTCGAGGCTCTCGTCTGATTTTTGCAAAATATCTCCATTAATCTGATACTTAGGTACATACAATTATTTATAAAAGTTTTAGATAATGCAATTTAATATAACTTTTGTGTGAAAGATATTTTTGTATAACTGATTGTTTAGGTTTTATTCATGAAATACTGATCAAAGGGTAGTTGCTGATTATCTACTTAAGGGAAAATATGAGACCTAAGTTTTAAAATTTTCATCAGTTATTTATTAATATTATTCTTTTTCAGGTGCGTAATTGCTATTCTTAATTGGCAACGTATCCATTTCCAATAGAACTTCCTATGGAAATATAATAGGTTCATAGAAATTCATTGAAATATATTCTTCGTGTATCCAGTCCTTCGGAGCATAGAGTATGCCTAGCTAGTTTGGTTTGAGTACATTAAATTTTTAACACAAGCTCCGCACTGCTTTGGGCATAAGGTTATGGGTCGCTATAATACATTAATGCAAATATCATATTCAGCGGTAAATGAGGAAGTAAAATGCATTTATGCTATATGACAGTGTCCAAATTATTGCAGCTTGTTTTTTTTCTCAAAGTGAATAATTATATATAATAGCTAGCTGAAATGCCCGTTGATCTTCAACAGAAAAATAAACAATTATAATTACCAGTGTAACCGACTGAATTCTTATTGTAACACAGACTTCATAATTGTAGGATGATTGCGAATGCCAGGCTAAGATAATTTTGAAAGCAATAAACAAAAAAAAGTCTTAATAATATCTACAATGTACTCAATTTTTTGTCTCACATATTTTGAATGAATAATTCCTTCACTTAAGACAACATTCGTTTTAAAAATATAAATTTAGATATTAAGTTAACATTATTTTATTGATTTTATTTTCTAGATAGTATTTTATTGATTATATATATATATTTTTACTGGCTATATTTCTTATTGCAATAGTATTTTATAATACTGTAGATGTTTTTATTGTAAACTGTCAATGAGATAACACTTGAAATAAATATATTATTATTATCTACAAGGTTGTATATGTAGTTAGGTAAGATGCAATATCAGTTACTATGAAAAAAGAGCATTGAGAAAGAAAATATGTCTGTCCACATCATGAACTGGAAAACCTCTTCTCAGCCTATGCTCCAGATATAAGTTGAGGATGGAAGTGTTGTCATATGGATGCCATTCGAAAAGCATGGAATAAAGTAAGGAATTGATGTGTTCTTTATGTATTTTCTCATGTACTACTACATTCTAATTAATTCAAATTTTCCATAAAAATAGAAAGATTTTCTATCTTTGATTAATAATTTCCTCTCAAAACTTTGAAATTTATTGTGAGATAAATAATTATTTTGCCAAATATGCCAATGTGTAGTCAAATTCTGATTTTTGTATACACTTAAGGAGCTTTCTCACAATATTTCGTGCCGACAAAAGTTTTTTTAAATTTCCGTGTCTCCTCTTTGTTGTTAGTTAGAGTTTTAACTTGGTAATGTATATTAGGGTAATGTAGAAGTCATGTATTATGGTAAGGTAATGGTTAATGTACATTGAATTCCTTTTCTGCATATCCTAATTGCAAGGCTTATTCTTATGTATCACTTGGAATTATTATTATTTGTCAGCCAAATATAATGTTATATGCAAAAAATCACGGAAGTGCTAAGAGCTATGGTTTTTAGTCTTTTAACTACAGCAGGCCATATTAATTTATTTATTAGTTCACCCTTGATAAATTCATGTATATAAAAGTACAAAACTATATTCTCATTCTATTATTATAAGTCACAAATAAGGAATTTTATATTAATGATTTTGAGAAAATGCTAATTCTGTACATAGAGATACATTACAAACAAGCATTTATTAGTGGTATTTAATTTTTAAAGGAAAACATAAAGAATTCTAGGAATTATGATTGCATGTTGAACGTATGATGATACTTTAAGATTAGCAAAAATCGTAATGTAATACTGAAACTTTATAAACAATTCAATAAATATATTTTGTTGATTGTAAGGTTATAGATAATTGATATATGTTCTATAGTAGTTATATAGTCATTAACTATATTGTAATTATCAGTGTATAACGTACTGTATCACTGTACAGAATGGATTTTTGCTAGTGGAAAGAAGGTTTTTATAACTATACCACTAAGAAAATAGGTAATCATTCTGCATCACAAAGTAAATGTTGTGCTAATTATCATTTTATTATTTGAAGACTTAGCTTAGTTTGTAAAGATATTCAAGGTACATTGTGAAGGGATTTCTCCATGCATGTTTTAATTTTCCCTGAAATTATCAAGTAACAGTGTTAGTGCTTACATTTTCAAGTTTTGAAGATATCACACCAAGTATGATAATCAATTCTCAATCTTTCGAAATTTCGACGAAAGAATGGCAAAATTGAATTTCTCTCAAATTTGAAGTTTTGTCGGCTTAAAATGCCTAAAATTCCAGAAAACCTAGTAAAATAGCGATTCAATATAAATATTTTCAAGAAGTCTCTCTTTCAAAGTTATGTAAAATTTCACGAAAAAACGGGCGAAAAGTCAACATTTTTGTAAAAAATCATTTATTTGGCTTTAAGTTGCTCTTAACTCGAGAAAATTGTCGCCAAATAACGATTATGCCTTACATTATTACTAAGATTTCAACGAAATTGAACCAAATATGTTACAAATTCTAAAATGTATCAAAATATTTACTGAAAATAAGAGAATAACTCGCGATTTCAGTAAATAATAAATTATATTGGCGCTAAAATGCTTAAAATCGAAAATCCTAGTCAAGTAAGGACTAGTTTTAAAGCTTTTAATAACGAATTCCAATATAAATGAAATGTATACGAAAAAATCTGATGTGGCCAGCACATGACTTTCTCCATATATAAGATGTAAATATTTATATACGACAGTAATTTCGACTTTATTCCATCTAAACTTGGAAGATGAGTGATTAATATATATATATTATTATCTTTGACGTAACAAACATTATAAATAATATTTTTCGGGACATGATCGTTGAAAAACGATTAAATTGGCCTTTCGCCCATAGAGCCCAGAGCGCCCACAAAGTACATAATCAGCAACTTCCGGTTTAACCATCCGGCGAAACCGGTTTCCCCGCCCCCTGCGCCCGCTTCCTCGAGGAAATCACCTTCCTCCCCCTCGGTAAGACGGCCGGTTCAGCTACCACCCCTCTCGAGACGGCAGGAAGATTTTCCGCCACTCCCAGCTCTCGCCGCCCCCACCTCCACAGGCGCGCTCAACGAAGAGACACCTGCGCCGCCCGCCGAAAACTTCTCGGCAGGCCGGAGGAGCCCCCATCCCCCACAGTGCGAGAATCTTCGACCCTCTCCATCCCCGTCTCCCGGCGGAACGAGCGCAGCGCCTCCGAGCGCGTACCAAAAACCTCGCTCGTACGCAAACAGCGTTAAAAAACACGTCGCGGGCTCGTCGAGTGCCCGAGAAGATGCGCTACCGGATAACTTTATGTTTTCAAAAAAGGTCATCACACCTAACACAAACGGACCCAACAGGAAGAGGGGTATTATTTTCCAGGCGCTTCCGGACACCCCCCTCTTAGAATGCGCGATGGCGGTGGGAAAACTCGTGGGAGGAGGCGAGAAAATAACCCACGCTAACCGTCTCGCGAATCAGAGAATTTGCCTATACCTGGCTAGCAACGGAATTTCTGACGGCGCACGGCGGCATCTCCCAAAAAAACACGTGGGTCTCTGCGAGACCCATGGTCACCGTCTCGCAGAAAATCTACCTCAGCAACGTCTTGTCCAACGACGTTATCACGGAGCTGATGTCCGAAGCCGGAAGGGTGGTGTCGCCCGTTTACAACCTGTCGATGGGTTGGCGATCGGTGGGGTATACGGGAATGACATCTTGGAGGCGGATGGTCCACGTCGTACTGCGGGACGGTCTCATACTCCCCAGGCTCTTCCTGGTGGACTTCGCCGGCATCCCGCACCGCATATTCGTCCGCGACGACGACAACCGCTGTTTCCACTGCGGCACGACCGGCCACATCGCCAAGGACTGCCCGCAGAGAAAGCAACAGGAGGAAAAAATCGCGACTGGCCAGCACACCCAACCATCGTCGGATCCGGGCGATCGCCACGGCACCTTGCCCCCGACGGCGCCAAATCCTGCACCAACTGCCACTCCCGATGACGAACCGACACCCGCCTCCCCAGACACGCCTGCAGTCATGGACGTTGACGACACGCCGGACAGTCAACCTTCCGCCGCCACCTCGAAGACCCCCCTCTCCCTCCAGGCCCTCGCCAGGTCCAAGGTGGCGAGGCCCGAGCCCACTACACCGGGGCCGGAGAAAACCAGCCCCGAGACTTCTGCGGCGGTCGGGACCGTCAAGCGGAAAACTGATGCTACCCTCGAGCGGGATTTCCAGTACCTGCCTGGAAAGAGCCCGAGCAGCAAACAGTTGAAGACCGACGCGGCTGCGGGAGGCGACGACGAAGATCTAAAGCAAATCGCGAATTATTACCACGCCAACCCTGGGGTACCAGCAATCTCGTTCCAAACCCTACGGAGATTCTTGCAGGAGGCAAAGGGCCACAACGAAGTGGTGTGGCTCTCGAAGGACTCCTTCGAAAACCTAGAATACCTCACCACGTTGCTGGCCAGACTCCTGCGAGACAGAGCCATCAAGGACCCAGCCCTGAGGATGAGGGTCAAGAGGATCTTGGCCAAACTCTGAGACTCGGAGTCTGAGTAACCGCTCATCCATCCTTCCATCCATCCATCCTCCACGAGCATGGTGGGTGAGGAAACAACCTGGAGGGCGTTTGGCTTCTCCGTGTCGACCCTCAACGTACGATCGGTAAAGAGCAAACGGAAGTGGGCCTAGCTGACCACGGTCCTGAACACCATGGAGCCGGACGTACTACTGTTGCAGGAGACCAATACCTCCGACGTGCCCCTGCAGACGCTCCCGCAGTACGAGCTCCACTTCTGCCCACCCACGACTGCGCAATCCGGTACCGCCATCGGCATAAGGAGGAACCTAAGAACATCTGTGGTGACACCGACGGTCGTGTTCGCGGGGCACGCCCTCGCGGTCACCCTGGACCTTCCGCGGAGCACGGGGGGAACGCTCACCCTCTCCTCCTCTCCGTATATGGGCCGCACGATCAAAGGCTCGCCATCTCCCTCGTCGACGCCCTCAGGGACCAGCTGACGTGTTTCCGTCAAGCCAACCTCGGTCACGACGCCTTCGTCGTCATGGGGGGCGACTATAACGTGACCCTTTCCCCCGTCACAGACAGGACTTCGGGCTGGGAGAGGCACCCGGCGTACGCCGTCGAACAGCGATCGCTCGTGCGGGATTTCGACCTGGTCGACGCCTGGTCCGAGCTGAGGCCCGGAGCGCCGGGCTACACCCACGCCTCCCGAAGCTCGCGAGCCAGGCTGGACCGCCTCTACGTATCTGCGGACAGGGTCCACGACGCGACGACCATCAAGACCTTACCATCCTTAACAGACCACAGGGCCGTCGCCCTGACGGTGCCCCTCAGATTTGAGCGGTCGAGGCGTCCCTATTGGCGCTTCGACATCGCACTGCTCGAGAACGAGGCGTACGTCAGGCACGCGAAAGACGTGACCCCGAGATGGATCCGCTCTCGGGTTGGGAAATAATCATGTCCGAAGTGAAAGAGCACGCCATCGCCTACGCCGCCGACAGGAGAAGGGGAAGGCGACGACTTCGACGAGGAACGGGACGATTTCTTCCGGCCCCTCGACCGACTGCAAGTCGCTGAGAGAGAGTGGCTGGACCTACCCATCTCCGAGGTCCAACTGCAAGAGGCGCTCAAAGCGCTGCAGAGAGGCAAGGCCCCCGGGATCGACGGTCTCACCCCGGAGCTCTACCTCCGCTTGTGGGACGTCCTGCGTCTCCCCTTCTGTGCTATGGTCGAGGCGTCTCTGCGGAGCGGAAGGCTACCCAGGACGACGAGGACTGCGGTCGTCGGACTCCTACACAAAGGTGGCGACGCCCTGGACGTCGGAGGATGGCGGCCGATCTCCATCATGGCGGCCGACTACACAGTCCTCGCCAAGGCGATCGCCAACAGGATCAGGACCGTCATGCCCGCTCTCACGTCGGGCGAGCAGTTACTGCGTCCCGGGTCGCACCAATTTCGATCCGATAGCCACGATCCGCGACGTTGTCCGCCTGAAGAACCGGAGGCGCCAACCCCTGGCGATACTGTCCTTGGACCAGTCCAAGGCGTTCGACAGGTTGAGGCATCGCTACCTCTTCGCGGTTCTGGTGGCGATGGGACTGGGGGACAACTTCATGCGTCTGATCCGCACCCTATACGCCGACGCGACGTGCATGGTGAAGCTGGCGGGCGGAATCACCTCACCCATATCCGTCACCAGCGGAATCAGGCAGGGATGCCCAATGTCGGGACAGTTGTACTCCCTTGCGATCGAGCCCCTGGTGAGGAAACTCAAGTCTACCCTCGCGGGAGCGGCACTACCGCAGGACGCGCGCCTGGCCGTGTGCGCGTATGCCGACGACATTAACGTCTTCGTCGACCGCGAGGAGAATTTCCACATTATCTTGCCGGCCTTCGAAGAATACTCAAGAAGGAGCGGAGCCTGCCTCAACAAAGAGAAGTGCTGGGGGCTGTGGGTCGGAACTTGGACCACCCGAGGTGATCGACCACTCGGATTCGAGTGGCGTCGCGACGGCTCCAAGTTCCAGGGACGCTTCGTGGAAAACTGTACAAGGGACGAGAGAACAGCCGTGGAGGAGGAAATATACGCGAAGATAGACACCGCTACCACATGGTGGAAACCTAGGATCGCCTCCATGTCCCTCCTCGGCAGGGTCCTCGCTATCAATCAATTCGTCGCCCCCAGGATCTGGAACCTGGTCCAGATATTCACGCCGTCCGCCACCGCCGTCGAGGAGATCCAGCGTAGACTCCTCTGTTTCGTCGGGAACGGGCGGAAGCACTGGGTCTCCGTCGAAAAACTCACGGCGCCAGTCGACGAGGGGGGGCTGGGACTGGTCGACGTGGAGACCAAGTTACTGGGTTTCTGCTTCATCACGGCGCAGAGGATGCTCCTCCACGAGGGCATGTCCACGTGGCAACGCGTGTCATCCGCGCTCCTGAGCGACGTGCTGGCCGTTCCGGACATCATCAGCTCCCTCTCGAACAACAGACCGTTCCGGGAAGTGGCGCACTCGGATGGTTACCAACAGTCCGTGGCACGAGCCTGGAGGCTCCTTCGGCCGAGGCGACCTCGGTCACCTAGTAGCCATGAACCAACCGACGGGCCGCTCGAATTCCTGTTCGACAGCGCCCTTTCAAAAACGGAGCGAAGACTGCCTCTGTCGAAGAGAGAGGCGTACAGGGAGTTCTTGCACCTCCGAAACAGGGACGTCTGGCCGTTCAGGGGAAAGCGAGACGAAGAGCCGATCAACTGGCGGGAAATGAGGGCTTGGCCGACCCTTGGACATCACGCCGACGCGGCCTGGCGTTTCACCCATGGTGCCTGGGCGGACGCCGTTTTCCTTCACCGGGCCGTAATCAGGCCGGACGGGCTCTGCCCGTGGTGCCCAGACGAGGTCGGGGACGAAGGGCATCTGCTATTAGGCTGCCGAAAGTCCAAGCCGGTCTGGGGAGCCGTGACCGGTGCGATCAAGCGGATCACCGAGAGAGCGGTGATCCTCGTCAGAGATCTTTTCGCCGGCCTCAAACCCGCAGGTACCGCCGACAAGCGACGTTGCGCCCTCTCGAACTTCCTCATAAACCTCACGAAAGGCGTGGTGTATAACGAGTTGACGTTGTACATGCGAGGCAAGAGGGCGCACGTCGACTACCTCGTCGCCTTCAGCAACGCCCTCAGGAGCCGACTGGTGTCGGAAGGTTGAAGAGCGAATCTGAACGGAACGAAAGTGGCACACATCCGGTTATGGGCGCAGGGGGGTTACCTACTCCATCTACATCTACATTAATACCCTACAAGCCACCTTTCGGCGTGTGGCAGGGGTTGTAAACACCAGTTGAATCTAAATTACTTCCTTATTCGGTTATTGTCACGTATTGTTCGCGGAAATAATGAATCTCTAAAACGATTAGTCCTAGCATCTATTTCTCTTAACTTACGGTCATTATCGGATCGACCGAGGTAGCATGGGGGTTGCATGATACCGATTGTATCTTCGGAAAATGTAGTTTCCCTGAATTTATTAAGCAATCGCAGCCTAGCTTCCAATCTCCTTTCTTTCAAGGATTCCCAACCTACGTCTGAGAGCATTTTTGTAACGCTTGCTTTTTTATCGTAGCATTTCCTAACAAAACGAGCCGCTTTACGCTGCACTTTCTCGAGATCGCGAGAACACGTTTCATCCGCCGGATCCCATATACTTGCCGTATATTCCAGAAGGGGTCTGACCAAGGTAAAATAACATAGCTCTCTCACCTTTTCATCGCATTTACCGACAATGCGCTTTACAAAGCCAAGTCTTTTACTTGCTTTGCCGCAGATTTTTCGAATATGCGTGCTCTAATTTAAGTTATTAGTAATGTTGATCCCGAGATATTTAACTGAACCTACTACTTTGATACTAATTCCATTAATTTTGTATGGATGATTTGGACGCAGTTTTTTCTTTTCGAAGAAATTAACTACGGAGCATTTACTTACGTTAATATCTTATTCCCATTTTTCGCACCACCTTTGGATAAGGACTAAATCGTTTGAGAGAGATGTCCGGTCTTCCTCGTTTGTTATGTCCCTATATATAACCGAGTCATCCGCAAATATCCTCACATTACTAACTATCTCGTCACTCAAGTTATTGATATAAATAAGGAAAAGAAGAGGTCCAATTACACTGCCTTGAGGTACGCCAGAGGTAACTTTGACTCTATTTGAGCTAACGCCATCCAGTACAACTTGTTGTTCCCTCTCGTAGAGAAAATCCTTAACCCAGTCGACTACTTCCTTGTTAATGCCCGCTAGTTTTAGTTTGTAAATTAGTTTGTAGTGGGGGACTCTATCGAATGCTTTTTTGAAATCTAGGAAAATAGCGTCCACTTGCTTTTTACATTCGGCAGACTTTAAGATATCGTGTACAAATAGAGCAAGTTGGGTTTCACATGATCGGGACTTTCGAAAACCATGCTGGTTTGCGTCGAGGAATTCATTTCTAACTAAAAAAACCATGAGTGAGCTTACGACGATATGTTCCATTACCTTTCCGGACAGCGAAGTTAATGATATGGGTCTATAATTTCCTGGGTCCTCCTTTAATCCGCTTTTGTAAACAGGAGTAATTTTAGCTAATTTCCACCCGATACCGAAACGGGCAGTTTAAAAGTGTCGTGCAAGGTGCTGGCACCATCATCGCCATCATAATCATCATCCTCATCATCATCATCACCATCATCATCGTCGGCGTCTCACGCGCATGCGCACGACACTCACCGACACCAACCACACGGTTAGGTTCCAGACTCTGGAATAGGGTGAGGGGAACGGGGACTGGGGCGGGGGGCTTGGGCAGTGGGGCTGGGGCAGAGGGGCCGAGGTAGTCGGAGGGGGGTTTGGGGGGAGGGTTGCGGGGGAACGGGGTTGGGTGGGTTAGTGCGGAGGGTGGGTGAGGGTTGGGGGGTTGGGAATTTGTTAGGGTCGAGGGAAACTAGGCTGAGCCCTGGCGAACTCGGCGAGGGGGGTTCTCGGGATTATTTAGGAAGGTAGGACGGCCGCACTGGGAGGGAGTGCGGGCAAGGGGCCCGCACCACCCCATTCACGCCAGACGGCCGTTTTGGAGCGTTGTGTACACTCCCTACCTGGGATAAAATAATAATAATAATAATAATAATAATAATAATAATAATAATAATAACACACACACACAGACAACATTCCGAAAATGGTCAAAACGTACTCTAGGGACCCCAAAACATGAATTTCCGTTGAAATCTCGAAGTCAAATTTTTTCATGAAAACAATACTTTCTCTGTACTTCGTATATGAAGAAAGTAAAAATCTGATGTGGCCAACACATGACTTTCTCCACAAATAAGAATTTTTTATCTACGACAGTATTCCCGATGGCTATATTAAATTTAAATTTGCCGGATAGAGGAAGATCCCGAGTTCAATTCCCGGCCCTGTCAGACCTTCATCAAACTCGTGATTCCTTGGGATGTATACGTGTTTAAAAATTTATATTATATTAACTAATTGTCACAAAGATGATAAATATTGTTTTTCTGGTCATATTCGATGAAAACCGATAAAACTGAGGATTAATTATAAATTTAGGCAATACCATGAGTGTTAAAATTTTAGCAAATTACAAACAAAAACTATTATTAAAAATAAAGACCACACATTTAAACATCGGGAACCTAAAAGGTGACAGAGAATGTCGAAAATGAACAATATACAGAAAATAAAACCAATTAAGACAAATGGAATAAAAAGCAAAGGAGAAAACTTTTAAACCTTATCAATCAGCAAGAGCTCAATCTACTGCAAGAGAGTCAGCTCACAGTTATAATTTTCAGCTAAATATTATAACTGAATAATTATTTTGAAATAAATATGCGTGTTTTAAATTTAAAATCAGCCTCCAAATAAAACTTTGAAGAAATATAGCAATCATGTTGTATTTAACATGATTACGAAAAGGTATAAATGAAAACGACGTTTTGACGTAAATAACTCGCAATACCCGCAAAATTGGGTAACTATGTTAAGACAGATGGTGGTTGGTAGCGAATATTTTTTCTAATAAAACTAATAGAAAAATAAATTTTTCGTAACTTTTGTAGATAATTGCGTATGCCTAAATATAGGATTAATAAAGAAATTTTGCAACAACGGAAACGAGCTTCGAAAAATAAAGCTCAACTTCCGGTTGACCAATTCACTCCAAAAGCTAATCCACTGTAACAGCATCTACCTAAATGCTGATTGGTATGCTATATACTTACTACTATATATGAAGATTGGTATTGATACGGAAAATAGTTTTTACGTTAGAGCTACCACAAAGTGCACAATCAGCATATAGATTTATCAGTGTGTCAGTGTTTTACAAATAACTCCTAAACAATAGGTGATACAGAAATATTTCATACCTGTCGAATAATGTCGTATTCTTGGATTAAAGGCAAAAAAAGCCAAAAAAAAGAAAACCGAGAAACCCATCGAAAAATGCCAATTTTTTGTTGATTTTTTTCGAAATTTGCAGATAAATGTGAGATTTTGTTACAAAAAGATAAAATCTGGCTTTCCTCTTCAAAACGTGTCCAAATACGACTAGGTGTACTCGAAATTTAAGCAAAATACAGCCAAAAAAGTAAACATTTTCAAAAAAAGCCCATTTTTCCAAAATTTGTAGTTTTATGTAAAATATTTGTTGGAAATATGTATAAATCTCGGTAAGGTCTTCAATAAGAGTCCTTATACAACTAGTGCTCTCCAATTTAAGTCAAAATACAGCCAAAATACTGAAAGATATTGAAAGAATTCCCATTTTTATAAGAATTTTCCGAAATTAGCTGATAAATGTGGAATAATCACGGTTAGATCTTCACAACGAGTCCAAATGCGACTAGGTATTTTCGAATTTCAGGCAAAATACAGCAAAAAACCAAAAAAATTCGAAAAAATACCAATTTTTCGCTGATTTCCCCGAAATTTACGGATTAATGTGGCAATTAGCTTCAAAATATAGAAACGTATTGCTCTGATCTTCAATCCATGTCCATATACGACTATATTTTCTCGAAATATAGGTAAAATACAGCCATAAAAGAGAAAAAAATTCCAAAACATTTTCTTTTTTCGCTGATTTTTTTTCTAAATATGCTAATTAAAATGGAATTTAAAAAAAAATATGTAAATTTCTCGCTAAGATCATCAAAAAGATTCGTATTTCGAATAGTTTATCTTGAATTTCTTGGCACAATAAATCCAAAATCTAAAAAATTGAAAAAAAAAGTGTTCACTTTTCGCCAATTTTTCGGAGAATCGCTAATTACAGTGGAATATGTTTTGAAAGTATGGGATGAACATGCAAATATCTTCGAAAAGTTTCCAAATTGGACTAGGTTCTATAAAATCAAAACAAAATACAGCTAAAAAAAGAAAAATTATAAACATACCCATATTTCGCAGATTTTTCCGAAAGTTGCTAATAAAAAAGGAATTTAATTTCCATATATGGAACGTTTTTGCTTGCGTCACTAAGGCTAGTCTAAATACGGCTATATTTTCGTAAATTTCAGGCAAAATACAGCCCAAAAACTGAACAGTATCGAAAAAATTCGAAATTTGCGTTGATTTCTCCGTTCTTTGCTAATAAAGGGGATTTTTGTGCAATTTATCTAAGAAAATCGGTATATACTTTAAGACAAATCCAAATTTGTCTAGCTTTCTCAAATATTAGGCAAATTACAGCCAAAAATCTGAAAAAAATTGTATAATCTAGCGATACGGCCGATATGTTGTAGAAAGATATAACTGAAAACTGATTAATAATTTTCCATAAAGGTTTTTATTCAGGAACTTATAAAAAGTATAAATATTTTTACAGTTGTGAAGATGTTTGAAAAATGCCAATTTTTTGCCAATTTTCCCGTAACTTGCTGGTAAAATTGGAATGTTAGTTCAAAATATGGAAAGATCTTGCTGAGATCATTTAAACGAGTCCAATTTCGAGTAGGTTTTCTCAAAATATAGGAAAATACATCAGAAAATAAATTATCAAATAAACTGAACATTTTCGCCAATTTATCTGAAATTTGCTTAAATATAGGATTATCTGTGCAAAATATGTATACATCTTGGTAACATCTTAAATACGACACCAAAGACAACAACCTTTTTCGAATTTTAGGCAAAATACAGCGAAGAGAGTGAAATATTTCGAAAATATTCCCAATTTGCGCTGATTTCTCCATTATTTCCTAATAAAAGTAAAATATTTGTTGAAAATATCTAAAGGAATCGCTTACTTTTTCAAAAAATGTCAAAATATAACCAAAAATCTGAATATTTTAGAAAAATGCCCATTTTTCGCCAATTTTCTAGTAATTTGCAGGTAAAAGTGGAATTTTCTTTCAAAATATGGAAGGTATGCATGGATGTTCAAAACGAGTCCGAATTGTTTCTACCTTTCTCGAGTTGTAGGCAAATAAAGTCAAAAAACAGAAAATGTTCGAAAAAATGCCCATTTATTTTTGATATATCCGAAATTTGCATATAAATGTCGCATTTTTATTAAACATATGGAAAAATCTCGCTTATATCTTCAATACGTGTCCAGATACGAATTGGTTTACTCGAATTTTAGGAAAAATACAGCCAAAAAAGTGAAAGAGATCGAAAAAATGCTCATTTTTAGCGGATTACTTCTTAAATTGCTTACAAAGTGGAATATTTGTTCGAAATGTAATATTAATGAGGGAACTTCTACAAAAATATGGAAAATTCTTGCTTAGATCGTCAATACGTGTCCACATACGACTATGTTATCTCGAATTTTAGGCATAATACAACCAGAAAAATAAAACTTTTCGAAAAAATGCCCATTTTTCGCCGATTTTTCCAAAATTTGCGGATTAATATAGAATTTTTGTAAAAAATATGCATAAATCTCGGCAATAAGAGTCCTTAAACAACTAGTGCTCTACAATTTAAGGCAAAACTGCCAAAATACTGAATAAGCTTGAAAAAATTACCATTTTTCTTCGATTTTTCCGAAATTGGCTGATAGATGTGGAATTTTTGTTTAAAATATGGAAAAATCTCGGTTAGATCTTCAATACGAGTCCATAAAAGACTAAGTATTTTCGAATTGCAAGCAAAATACAGCGAAAAACTAAAAAATGTTGAAAAATGCCAATATTTTGTTGATGTGTCCGAAATCTGTGAATTAATGTAGAATATTTGTTCAAATTAAGTATAAATCATGCTAAGGTCTTCTTTTTGAGTACATCTTCAACTATTATTCTTGAATTTAAGGCGAAATACAGCCAAATTACTGAAATGATTGGAAAAAATGCCCATTTTTTATTGATTTTCCCGAAATTTGCTGATAAATGTGGCATTTCTGTTAAAAATATGGAATAATTGGAATCTTTAATGTCTTTTCAATATTACTAAGTTATCTCCAATTTTAGGCATAATACAGCCAAAATACTGAAAATGATCTAAAAAATGTCCAATTTTTCGCCGATTTTTTCCAAAGTGTGTGGATTAATGTGAAATTCGGTTCAAATATGGAAGGATATCGCTCAGTTCTTCTACATGAGTCCAAATCCGACTATGTTTTCTTGAAAGTTAGGCAAAATACAACTAAAGAACTGAAATATTTCAAAAAATGTCCCATTTTTCGCCAATTATCCCGTTATCTGGTGGTAAAAGTGTAATTTTTGTTCAAAATATGGAAAAATCTTGCTGAGATCAAAACGAGTCCAAATTCGACTAGGTTTTCTCAAATTTCAGGGAAATACAGTCAGAAAACTTAATTTTTCGAAAATATTCTTGCCGATTTTTCTGTATTTTGCTTATAAATTTGAAATTTTTGTTCAAAATACGGATTTTTTTTCGTATAACTTAAAAGAAGTCCAATTGTGAGTAGGTTTTCTCGCATTTTAAGCAAAATATAGCAGTAAAACTCAAATTTGTCGAAAAAATGCCAATTTTTCGTAGATTTTCTGAAATTCGCTGATAATTGTGGAGTTTTCCTTCAACATATGGTAGGTTTTTTCTCAGTTCTTGTGTGTCCAAATACGACGATACTTTCTCAACATTTAGGCAAAATACAGCCAAAAGAGAGAAAAATTATCAAAACATTTTTTTAAATCTCTTTTTTTCGAAATATGCTAATTAAAATTGAATTAAAAAAATATGTGAATATCTCTCTAATATCATAAAATTGATTCATATTTCGAATAGTTTATCTAGAATTTTTTCCACAATAAAGTCAAAATCTGAAAAATTAAAAAAAGTGTTCATTTTTGGCCAATTTTTTGGAGAATCAACCAATTAAAGTGTATCAGGTATAACAGGTATCAATTCAAAACGATTCCGAATTGGATTAGGTTTTCCAAAATAAAACAAAATACAACCAAAAGTACTGAAAAATTATAAAAATCCCCATATTTCGCGGATTTTTCCGAAAATTGCTAATGAAAAAGGAATTTAATTTACATATATGGAATGTTTTTGCTTGAGTCATTAAGGCTAGTCTAAATATGGCTATATTATCTCAAATTTCAGGCAAAATACAGCCCAAAACCTGAACAATATCGAAAAGATTCCCAATTTTCACTGATTTCTCCGTTCTTTGCCAATAAAAGTGGAATTTTTGTGCAAAATATCTAAGAAAATCAGGAAGTTCTACAAGACAAATCCTTACTTGAGTAGCTCTTCTCGAATATTAGGATAAATACAGCCAAAAAAGTGAAACAGTTCGAAAAATGCCCAATTTTCGCGGATTAGTTCGTAATTTACTTACAAAGTGGAATTTTTCACCCCTGGTTGGCGATTTTACTGCTTGGCTTAGCGAGTTTTTCTGGAATAAATTTAATAAATTTTTGCATGAGTCGACTTCCCGGGCCCTTTTCTTTATGCTATGATTATTCCAGTCGATGTCTGGAAGATTAAAATACCCCCGATTTTATTCTGATTGTTCTTACTCGTTTAGAAATTTATTTCGTCGTTAAGATTTCGCAAAACCTGTCGAGAAGAGTTTGGTGGTCGGTAAAACGCACACACATTTATGTTTGGTTTGTTTTCTTGATGGGTGGGTCATGATGGGTCTTAATTTCAATTTTTTATTGAATATGCATCACTTACATATAGATGACTTAATATATAACTTTTTCATATCCCAATTCTTTTGATAAATACTTATACTAATAGAATGTTAACCAAATTATGGTGCTCATAAGTTAAACAGTGTTTACCAAATATCTTAAATAAATTGTCAACACATCTGTAGTATTTAACATCATTCAGTGACCTTAAAAAAGTATGAAAAGCTTCCTTCTACACAATGAAACAATATAATTTTTTAAATCTAATTTTATCATCTATTTTTGATAAGATATGTGTATAGAAATAAACTTATGTTTTGTGTAAAACTTATGATAGTTAATGACTGAGTATTCCTAAAGATTTTCGAAGTAAGTTGTATATCTGCAATTCTTTAGTATTCTATATTCTGGTTGTCTGTATATTTGTGCACCTCCTGACGAGCCAATTATTGGCTCAGGAGAAAAAAAACCAATACCTTCAAGTGCAATTTTTTGTTCAATTTTGTCTGATATGTATATTTAATTGACTTTGTACTTATGTATATACATAGACAAATAAATATCTTAATAATAAAAAAAGAATATTAGCAAAACTCCGGAAAATTACGAATTCGATTCCATTGAACATTGTGCAGTTCGTGATAATCACACAAATCCACTGCTTTAAAATCTTTGCTGTAAAATCAACTTTGCGTTAAAATTCTGTCCCTCAAAAATCTTCCTCGACGTAATATTTCTTCGTCATCACCTTAAACGAACGGTTAATGTCGTTTTGAAAATCGGTTTAATAAAGAAAAACTACGAAATGGCCGTAATTTCGTTCCAGTTATTTAAACATTGGAGTTTAAATTCGCTGAAATCTCGGTAAATTGCCTCCTTCTGACATTAGTTCTTACCATGAATGCTGTATGGACTTAAAATCCCCGTGTATTTTTGTGGGAATATGAATGTATCGGATCAACAATCACCTTGGTCGTCATGGGGACTTGTTGTTTACTACGGCAAAATTTTGTAAAATGCTAGATTATTTTGTCAAAGTTGTCGTAATTTCCATTCAAAAAGTGTATCTTACGACTATATTAAGATTCTTTATTTAATTAACCTTCGTTTGATACTTTTCCTGACTTCGTAAGAGGATTATTTCCAATTTAATTCTGTAAAATTAACAAAGCCTCTGTGGTGGCAAAGACCTGATCGCTGCTCACCACGGCCATATCGTTGGTTAGATTTCATTAGTCAATTTTCTACGGATATTCGTCATGTTTCAGGTTCCGCCAACTGTGTCGCTGATGCTGTATTCAGATTCGAGGGAATAAGCGTGTCGGTTGACTTCTCCGAACTTGCCGAAGCCCAGGATAAGGATCTCGATCTTCCTAAGCTTCTTGAAGAATGAATTGTGCGACTGAAGCGCATTCCAGTATAAATTATGATTCTATATCATATTAGATCAAATTGATGTTATTACTAGTAGATATTTTAGATCTTAAAAGCTCAAGCTAGACTTAGTGGAATTTTGCCATACTTATGAAATTATGGAAAGTTTTCACAGAAATATATTTAGCATGACTAGTTTCATCTACATGCTTGATGATGTCATCATGTAGGTGGAAGTAGTATTGCCAAATATATTGCTGTGTGAATTACTAAGTTCTTTGTTTATTTCTCAAGTGTAGATTTTTATCATTTGATGTATGTTAATGATTTACTTGATATATTATTTACTTGTATGTATATTGTACACATGGTACTAATAAAAGGAATTTTATTATATATATTTGTAATTATTTCTAAAAATTTGCGCACACACCATGTATCCCCGGCAAATAGGCAATATGCAATGCAGGGGAGGAGAGAAGGGGGAGGAGTGTTGGGGAAAGAGGAAAGAGAGGTGGTAACCCTCTTTCCTGCTACTTTTATTGCTTTCTTTTTGGAACTCGCGGTGCGAAAAATGGGAATTAGATATCAATGTAGGTTAATTCTCCGTAGTTAATTTCACAAACAAAAATTGCGTCCAAATCAACCGTACAAAATTAATATCTAATACCTCAGGATCAACATTACTAGTACCTAACGTAAATTAAAGCACGCATATTAAAAAAATCTGCGGAAAAGCAAGTAAAAGGCTTGGCCTTGAAAAGCATATTGTCGGTAAATGCGATGAAAGGTGAGAGAGCGATGTTATTTTCCGTTGGTCAGACCCTTTCAAGAATATGCGGGAAGTATATGGCGGATGAAACGTGTACTCGCGAACTCGAGAAAGTACAGGTTCGTTCTATTTAAAAATGCTCTCAGACGTAGGTTAGAAATCCTTGACTTGACTTGTTTTTTATTTATATGCTGAGGTAGGTGAGGCGCAGTCGCCCCATCTTCCACTACCCCAGAAGCTCTCCAAGTTATTACAAAGATCGTACATTTTGTTTAGTCAAGTACAATAGTATATAAATAAATAAATACATAAATAAATAAATACATAAAAATACAATAAATAAGAGCATAACATTGTAAATAAATAATTGAATAAAAGTTCTCATAAAATACATACAAATGCAAGGTGAAAAACTAATAAAAACAGCTTTGGATACGTAAGTAAATAAATAAGTAAAAGTGCTAAAAATGGTACATAAAAACAAGGTAAAAAATATTACGACTGTTAAAAAACACCTTGAGGTGAATGAGTAAATAAGTTGGTAAAACGTTGTATATAAAACAAGATGAAAAAATCTCCCCTATTAGAAACACCTTGAAATATTTTAATAAATACATTGATAAAGGTGCGATCAGTGTAAAAACAAGGTAAAAAACATTTCAAATGTAAAAACCACCTTGAGATAAATAAATAAATAGATTGGTAAAAGTGCTAAGCACGGTATATAAAAACAAGGCGAAAAAGGTCTCAACCGTTAAAAAACAACTTAAAAAAATTAAGTAAAAACATAGATAAAAGTGTAAGTGGTATAAAAACAAGGTGAAAAAGTCTTCACTGTTAAAAAATACCTTGAAAACAAAAATGAATAAAACATGGATAAAAGTGCTGGATATGTAAAAACAAGGTGACAAACATTTAACCTGTTAAAAACCCCTTGAAAATAAATAAATAAAATAACAGAATAAAAGTACTGAATACGTAAAAAACAAGGTGAAAAACTCTTCTCTGATAAAAGACACCTTGAAAATTAAAAAAAACCTAAATGGGTACAAGTGTGATCCAAGTGTGATTTTTTTTATCATATCTCGAAAAATAAAGAAAAATAGAGGAAAAAATCGAAATATCGTAAAAAATTATCCGTTTTCGGATCTTTTTCGATCATATCACGATTAAATGACGAAAACTAAAGACAAATTAGAGGAAAAAATAGAAAAATCGCTAAAATTAACCGTTTTCAGTGCTTTTTTCGATCATATCTCGATAAATGAGTAAAAATATAGACAAAAAAGAGGAGAAAATTGAAATTTTGCTACAATTATCCGTTTTCGTTGCTTTTTTCGAACATATCTCAATAAAATGACAAAAAATAAAGAAAAAATAGAGGATAAAAATTGAAATGTCTGTAAAATTTTCCATTTTCGTAGCTTTTTTTGATCATATCTCGTAAAATTATGAAAAATAAAGACAAAATAGAGGAAAAAAATCGAAATTTCGCTAAAATTATCCGTTTTCATTTCTTTTTTAGATAATATCTTGATAAAATGACGAAAATTAAGGAAAAATAGAGGAGAAAAATTGAAATTTCTCTAAAAGTATCCATTTTCGTTACTTTTTTAATTAATATCTTGAAAAATGACGAAAATTAAGGCGAAATAGAGGAGAAAATTTGTAATTTCGCTAAAATTATCCGTTTTCGTTGCTTTTTTCGAACATATCTCGATAAATGAGCAAAAATAAAGACAAAATAGAGGAAAAAATTGAAATTTCACTACAATTATCCGTTTTCGTTGCTTTTTCCGAACATATCTCGATAAATGAGCAAAAATAAAGACAAAATAGAGGAAAAAAATCGAAATTTCGCTAAAATTATCCTTTTTAGTTTCGTTTTCGATAATATCTTGATTAAATGACGAAAAATAAGGCAAAATAGAGGAGAAAAATTGAAATTTCTCTATAACTATCCGTTTTCGTTGCTTTTTTCGATCATTTCTCGATAAAGTGACTAAAAATAAAGATAGTTGTTCAGAAGAAGAGTGTTTATTGCTGACAGTAGTGGACTGTATTACAGCGTTTCAGAAAAAAGAATGAATTACATGAGGTACACCAAAAAAAGGAAAGTTCGACGGAATGCTTGACACTGGGGGCGCAGCACTCGACTCCAGCGCGCATGCGCCTTAAGAATTCCGAACATACCTCGTCCATGACGAAACAATACACTTTGCGGGCTTAACATCCGCCCACCGTAAACAGAGTTTGAAAAGTAAACAAAACAAATTAACTTGGTAAAACACAGATTTTACTAAGGGAACGTAAAATTATTCCCTTTACTGTTTTTAATTTGGCCACTCTATTTAAGCCGTCACTCCCCGGAAACACCTCAATCACACGCCCCACCTGCCACTTAGTTGGTGGCAATAGGGAATCCTTCACTATCACAAGGGAACCAACAGTTAGGTTTGACGTTCTCTTCTGCCATTTCGGCATGTTTTGCAATTGGTGAAGATATTCCTTCACCCATCTGCACCAGAAATCATCCCTCATTTGTTTTGTCAGTTTATATCTGGTAACAATATTCCTAGTGTTGTCTATTGAAGTTGGTTCAGCCAGGGTCACCAGGGGTTCCCCAATCAAAAAGTGACCGGGAGTCAAGGGAGTCAAGTCGTTCCCGTCATTGCTCAATGGCGACAATGGATGGGAGTTCAAACACGGCTCAGTCTGACAGAGCAGGGTAGTTATTTCCTCGAAAGTTAATATTTGATCCCCAATAGCTCGTTTTAAGTGGTATTTGGTGGATTTGATCGATGCCTCCCAAAGGCCTCCGAAGTGCGGGGAGTATGGAGGAATGAATTTCCACCTGGTCCCATCGTTGCTCAGCTTCCCGTTAACGTCCTCGTAGAAGGGCGAAGATTGTTTGAACATCGCCTTCAACTCTCGGGCAGCTCCTTGGAAGGTTGTTGCGTTGTCGCTATAAAGGGTAAAACAGGCACCCCTTCGCGAAACAAATCTGCGAAATGCAAGTAGAAATGAATAAGTGGAAAGATCAGACACACATTCTAAATGCACCGCCTTAGTAACCATGCATATGAAAAGACAGATGTATGACTTTGAGGATTTATATCCGCACCCTTTGTTGGTTCTCAAAAGAAAAGGACCGGCGTAGTCCAGTCCGGAAGAGGAGAAGGGCCGTTCGGGTTTGACCCTTTCCTTAGACAGATTTCCCATCTGCTGGGTCGTGGACCTTCCACGAAACCGGGAGCAGATGACGCAGTTCCTCAATTCCCGTTTTACTGCAACTCGGATGCGGACGATCCAGAAACGCTGCGCTAGATATGCTCTCGTAGCCAGCAATCCGCCGTGAAGAGTGGCTGAGTGGGCGTGGCGTATCAAAAGAACGGTGAAATGATGGTCGGCAGGGATGGCAATCGGATGCTTTTCATCGTAGGAGAGAACAGCATTCGCCAATCGACCGCCCACCCTCAGGACTCCATCAGAGTCACAGAACGGTCTAAGTTGTAGCAATGATGAGGACTTCTGAAGATTTCGACCGGCACGCAGATCTGCAAGCTCATCTCTGAAGGCTTTAGACTGCGTTATCCTTATTACAGCAACAATCATTTACTCAAAGTAAAGAATTGCTACGATAAAACAGCGAGTGTCACTCAGATGTTACAGGACGCGGGATGGGAACCATTAGAAGATAGAAGAAAAATTCAAAGGATAAATTTATTAAATAAGTTCAGAGAAATTACGTTTTCAGATGATGTAACCGATATAATGCGGCCCCCCTGTTATATGGGCCGTGCTGAGACTGCCCGAAAGATTAGGGAAATATATGCTAAAACGAATCGTTTCAAAAATTCATTTTTTCCGCGAAGTATACGCGAAAGCAACCGTTTAGGAAAATAGAGTCAAGGTGCTTGCACCCCCTGCCACACGCCGAAAGGCGGCTTGCAGGGTTCTTACATAGACATAGACATAGACAATCAAGGTGTTGGCTCGTTCCTCGGCAGATATGCACCCCGTGCGTATATTACCCTTGAATCGGAAATTGTGTGACCATCTTAGACATAATGCCATGACACGAAGTAAGCGCAGGAAGGAGGAACATCTTTCAAATACGTCACCAAAGTGCGCAGAGAAAGTCGCACAGCAGATTCCTCTTATAGTACTGCGCAACTCCTCCTCAGCACCATGAGAGTCGGGTGTCATTTGACTCCACACCTCCTCATGGGAAGAAAGCCAAGGGGGTCCATTCCACCAGAGACTGGAGTGGACGAGGTCCTCCGGAATGATCCCTCGCGTGGCTGCTTCGGCTGGGTTGAGGATGGAGTTGACGTAATTCCATTTGGCATCCGGGAGAGATGTCTGGATTTCTGCAACACGGTAGGCCACAAAGGGTTTCCACTTCGATGGATGATCCTTGATCCAAGCTAATGAGACTGCAGAGTCTGTCCAGCAATGCATTGGCACCAAAGTTAATTTAAGTTCCCTCGAAATATTTACCAACAAACGCACTAAAAGCACTGCTGCACTTAACTCTAGTCTAGGAACTGATATAGGTTTCAGAGGAACGATTTTAGTCTTTGCCACCATCAGATTTACGATTACATCATTACTACGTACGTCAGGAACGCGCAAATATATTGCAGCGGCATATGCACGCTCAGAAGCATCGCAAAACCCATGCAGGGATATTTGATGGCGATTGAGATCTGAGGTTCCTACCCATCAAGGTAAATTCACTTTCTCTAGTTTATTGAGTCCTCTACGGAACCTTCGCCAATGTTCAGCCATATCAAGGAGGAAAACTTCATCCCACCCCACTTTAGACAGCCACAGGTCTTGCATTATAATCTTCGCTGAAACTAGCACCGGCGCCATCCATCCTAATGAATCAAACAAGCGCTCAATCTCAGAAAGTACATTTCTTTTACTGAAAGAGATCTTCTTATCAGCAGGACTCGCTACTCGAACGCTAAATACATCTTTCACGGGAGACCACTGTATTCCTAGAGTATTGATTACGTCAGAATCTGAAAAAACTTTCAATGAATCGCCGCAAGTGTTCGAACTAAGGTTAGCACCGTTTGATGCCCACTTACTTAGAGGAAATCTTCCTTTCGCTAATAAATCAATTAACTGTCTCTTAACGTTCTTCGCATCAAGTAAATCATCGGCACCACAAAGAATATCATCCACGTACGAATGCTGATCAAGAGCAATTGCACCCAGTGGGAATGAAGCACCTTCATCAAGAGTCAATTGACGGAGAACGCGAATAGCCAAGAAAGGAGCTGGAGTGGTCCCATAAGCAACCGTATTTAGCTTATAATCGGTTAAAGTTTCTGAAGGATCCTTTTGCCAGAGAATCCGTTGAAAGTTAGCATCGTCATCATGCATACGAATCTGACGAAACATTTTCACTATATCTGCAGTGAACACCACTCGAAAAAACCGCCAGCGAGATAGGATTACCCACAAATCAGGTTGGAGACGAGGTCCACTAAAGAGCAATTCATTCAAAGAATTGCCGAGCAATGCCTTGTAAGATGCGTTAAAAACCACTCGAATTTTACCCTGTGGATCCATGTCCTTCGAGACAACGTGATGAGGCAAACAGCATGATTGATCAATAGAGCATGGAGCAATATGACCCAATTGCAAATATTCAGTCATAAAGTCATTATAACTTTTCTTCAAATCAGGCTGGTTTATGAGACGAGTTTCATTTTTTAAGAACAATTTTAAAACTCTATCGCGAGAAGGTAATGCTTTGGATGAGGAATCACATTTGAAGGGTAAACGAACAATGTATCTCCCATCAGTCTCTCTTCGATGGGTATTTTTAAAATGATTCTCACAATAAATATCGTCATCTGAAGGGAGGTTTTCAGACGAAACTTCCTCAATGGACCAAAACTTTTGAATTTCATGCATGACTCTTTCATATGCCTTTGCATGCAGGAGTGTCGCGCACTCATTCTGAGATCGTGACGCAATCACACGGGACGTAGGACCCATTAGCACCCAGCCAAATGGAGTTAATCTAGCAGTCGGGGATCCTGGAGGCCCCACGCGCATCTCATTCAAAAGTATTTCTCCACAGACATCAGCACCCAAAATCATATTGATGGAGGAAGGAATAGCATAGTTAGGATCGGCAAAGGTCAATCCCTCAAGGTGGGACCAATGGTTCATTTCTGCGTAGTTTGAAGGAGTAAGTGTGGTCAGTCTTTTAAGAACTAATGCTTTGAGATCTAACTGATACTCCTTGTTATAATTAGATCTGATTTTTAAAGAAACGAGACTGGAAGATACACCAACCTCTTGACATTGAATTCCAGTAATAGGAACGTAAACTTTAGATCGCTTCAGCCCCAAAGTTTGAACCAACCATTCTGTTACGAAAGAGGTATCAGAGCCAGTATCAATCAATCCTCTTACAGTTATACTTCCTCCCATAGGTGACTCGACCTCTGCTTTGAATGTCGCTAACAGAATCCCTAAACTCTCGAAAACCCCAATGGTTTGGCGGAAAGAATCAAGTACTCGCTTTAATTCAGCAGTTGTACCCTTTTGCATATAGGATAGATCAAGCAAACTTTTCATGTGAAAATTTGAGAGTACTCTATTGCTACCATAGCACCTTTCAAGGTCCTTCCACGCCCCTTGATAATTTGCTCCAGTGATGGGTAAATTTTGAATAACATCTGCAGCTGGACCCCGAAGATGTGCTTTTAAATATATAAGTTTATGAACGTCAGAAAGTTCGGGTGCCTCGTGCACTAGCTTCTGGAATTGTTCCCGGAAACTTTCCCATTCCAATAAATCGCCGGAAAAGATCGGTAATTCCAGTTTGGGGAGATTAGAATTGACGGTAGAATGACTGCGAACAATTTCACTGTCGGATGTACTAGACCCCATTAAATTTGAAATACAATCCGAAATGTTTGACAGCGCGTCGATGTATTGTTCCTCAATGCTCGAAAAGAAGTCGGTTTTCATATATTCACTATCAGAAGCCTCTGATTTCTCCAAAATTACATAATGGCTTGAGAGAAATGTATTCCAATATGTTTCAAGTAGGTTCTTACGCTTCTCTAGGATATTGAGAGTGAGCTTTTCTCTACCTCCCTTTAACGTGTTTGACCAAAACCGAGAAATAAGCTCACCTCTGCTCGTCTGAGCTCGAATTAAGGCATCGAATGACATAGCGAAAGACGATGGCTTCACAACAGAAATAGAACGTTCGACACCAAAGGAACTAAAGAATTGCACGAGAATGGTTTATCTCACCAAGAAAAGTCCAAACCCTGAAGAGGGTGAAGCAGGCCGAAAAGACAGGCGGTAGTTCAACAGCTGGATGAGTCCTTTCAAGTCCTAGCAATAGCAAAACGCCAGGAAGAAGAAGACGATAGGGACACCAGAACTGAAGCCGCTTATCCTCCGATGACCACGTGGTTTTTCTAGAAAGTTGTAAACTTCAACAAAAAAAAGTCACTTATTCGTGAAATACAAATAAATGGAGAATATTTCAGCGAAATAAAGACAGCGGCCGGGGAACCAAGACGATCCCGAAGATCCTGCAGATTCAGCACATCCGGCCCGAAGCACCAAATAACTTATGTTCAGAAGAATAGTCTTTATTGCTGACAGTAGTGGACTGTATTACAGCGTTTCAGAAAAAAGAATGAATTACATGAGGTACACCAAAAAAGGAAAGATCGACGGAATGCTTGACACTGGGGGCGCAGCACTCGACTCCAGCGCGCATGCGCCTTAAGAATTCCGAACAATAGTATAGTGGAAAAAAATTGTAATTTCGCTGAAATTAACCGTTTTCGTCTCTTTAGCGATTATAACTCTTTAAATTGACAAATATTAAGGCAAAATAGAAGAGAATATTTCTAATTTCGCTGAAATTATCTGTTTTCCTAGCTTTTTTCGATCATATCTCGATAGATGAGCAAGAATAAAGACAAAAAAAGGAAAAAAATTGAAATTTTGCTGCAATTATCCGTTTTCGTTGCTTTTTTCGAAGATATATCAATAAAATGACGAAAAATAAAGAAAAAATTGAGGAAAAGTATTGAAATTTCGATATAATTATGAGTTTTTGTTCCTTTTTTCGATCAAATCTCGATAAAATGACGAGTATAAGGGCAAAATAGAGGAGAACAAAAAGAAATTTCGCTAAAATTACCTGTTTTCGTTACATTTTTCGATCATATCTAGATAAAATAAAGAAAATTTACGTGAAAAAGAGGGAAAAAATTTAAGTTTCGGTGAAATTATCTGTTTTTCTTACTTTTTTCGATCATAGCTCGATAAAATGACGAAGGTAAGAGGAAAAAATAGAATAGAGGAAAAAATTGAAATTTCGATTAAATTATCCGTCGTCGCTGAATATTTCTGTCATATATCGAAAAAATGTCGAATATTAAGGCAAAGTAGAGGAAAAAAATGCAATTGGTGAAATTATCTTTTTTTCTTACTTTTTTCGATCATAGCTCGATAAAATTGCAAAGATAGGGGAAAAATAGAGGAAAAAAATTGAAATTTCGATTAAATTATTCGTCGTCGCTGAATTCTTCTGTCATATCTTGAAAAAATGGCGAATATTAAGGCAAAGTAGAGGAAAAAAATGAAATTTCGCAAAAAATATCCGTTCTCGCTGAATTTTTCTGTCATATCTCGATAAAATGACGAAAATTAAGGAAAAGTAGAGAAAAATTATTTGAAATTTCGCTAGAATTATCCGTTTTCGTTGCTTTTTTTTTAGCAGTTTACACAAAAAACGTCGAAAACTAGAAAACAAATTCGCTGAAATTTCAGGTTTTGGGCCATATTTTGCTAAAAAATCAGGGAAACTAGTCATGTTTGTACTTATTTTAAAGTTTTTGACGGGATCTAACCAAATTATATAGATATATTAAATTGTTGGAGGAAGTTAACTAAAAAAAAGTCGAAAAAATCATTGAACTTTCAGTTTTTAGCCATATTTTGCTAAATATTCAGCAAAACTAGTCATGTTTGTACTCATTTTAATATTATTGACGAGATCTATCTTAATTATAAAGATGTATTCAATTTTTTGAAGCAGTTAACTCAAGTAACTTCGAAAACTCGAAAAAAGAACTTGATGAAATTTCAGGTTTTTGGCAATATTTTGCTACAAATTCTGAAAAACAGGTCAATTTTGGACTCATTTTAATGTTATTGAGAAGATCGATCCAAATTATATCGATAATTTCATTTATTTGAAGCAGTTAATTCAAAAATCGTCGAAATCTCGAAAACATCGCTGAAATTTAGGGATTTTGGCCATATTTTGCTAATAATTCAGCGAAACTAGTAATGTTTGTATTCATTTTAAAGGTTTTGACGAGATCTAACCAAATTATTCACAAATATTCAATTTTTCTCAGCTGTTAACCCAAGAAACGTCGTAAATTCGAAAAAAAAATCATTGAAATTTCATGTTTGTGTCATATATTGCTAAACATTGAGAATATCAGGTCAAGTCTGAACTCATTTTAATGTTATTGACGATATCTATCAAAATTTTAAACATTTTTTCAATTTTTACCATTAGTTAACTCAATAAAAGTTGAAAGCTCGAAAAAAAAATCGATAAAATTTCAGGTTTTTGGCCATATTTTGCTAAAAATTAAGAAAAACAGGTCAAGTTTGGACTCAAGTTAATATTCTTGATGATATCTATCAAACTTTAGTAGATATTTTCAAATTTTTATTGCAGTTAACCATAAAAAACGTCAAAAACTCGAAAAAAGAATCTATTTCAATTCAGGTGTTTGGCCATACTTTGCTTAAAACTGAGAAAAGCATGACAAATTTGGACTCATTTTAATGTTATTAACAATATCTATCAAAATTAACTAGATATCTTCAATTTTTCATAGCAGTTTACCCAAAAAACGTCGAAATGTAGGACACAAAATCGCTAAAATTTAAGGTTTTTGGCCATATTTTGCTACAAAATCATGGAAACTAGTCATGTTTGTACTCATTTTAAAGTTTTTGACGAGATCTAACCAAATTATATAGATATATTCAATTTGTTGAAGCAGTTAACTCATGAAACTTGGAAGACTCGAAAAAAGAAATTGATGAAAATTCAGGATTTTGGCCATATTTTGCTAAAAACTAAGTAAAACAGGTCAAGTTTGGACTCATTTTAATATTCCTGACGATATCTATGAAACTTTACTAGATATTTTCAAATTTTTATAGCAGTTAACCATTAAACTTCAAAAACTCGAAAAAAGAATCTATTTAATTTCAGGTTTTTGGCCATACCTTGCTTAAAATTGAGAAAAGCATGACAAATTTGGACTCATTTTAATGTTATTAACAATATCTATCAAAATTGACTAGATATTTTCAATTTTTCATAGCAGTTTACCCAAAAATCGTCGAAAATTAGAAAATAAAATCGCTGAAATTTCGGGTTTTGGGCCATATTTTGCTAAATATTCAGCAAAACTAGTCATGTTTGCACTCATTTTAAAGTTCTCGACGATATCTAACCAAATTTTTCACAAATATTCATTTTTTTTTCAGCACTTAACCTAGAAAACGTCAAAATTTCAAAAAAAATCAGTGAAATTGCAGGTTTTTTGGCCATATTTTTCGAAAAATGAGCAAAATTATTCATGTTTTGATTCATTTTAAAGTTTTTAACGAGTTCTATTCAAATTAAGAAGAAATTTTAAATTTTTTATAGCAGTTAACACAAAAAACGTCGAAAACTAGAAAAAAGAATCGCTAAGATATAGGGTTTTTGGCCATATTTTGCTTATAATTCAGCAAAACTAGTAATGTTTGTACTCATTTTAAAGTTCCTGCCGAGATCTAACCAAATTCTTCACAAATATTCAATTTTTCTGAGCAGCTCACCCACGAAACGTCGAAAACTTGAAAAAAAAACATTTAATTTATAATAACGATATCTATCAAACTTTACAAGATATTTTCAATTTTTAATAGCACTTAACCATAAAAAACGTCAAAAACTCGAAAAAAGAATCGAATTAAATTCAGGTTTCTGGCCATATCTTGCTTTAAATTGAGAAAGACAAGACAAGTTTATACTCATTTTAATGTCATTAACAATATCTATGAAAATTGACGAGATATTTTGAATTTTTTGTAGCAGTTTATCCAACAATCGTAGAAAACTAGAAATCAAAATCGCTGAAATTTCAGGTTTTGTGCCATATTTTGCTAAAAAATCAGGGTAACTAGTAATGTTTGATCTCATTTTAAAGTTTTTCAATATTCTTGACGATATCTATCATACTTTACTAGATAATTTCAATTTTTTGTAGCAGTTAACCATAAAAAACGTCAAAAAATCGAAAAACAATCGATTTAATTTCAGGTTTTCGGCCATATCTTGCTTAAAATTGAGAAACGCATGACAATTTTCGACATATTTTAATGTTATGAACGATATCTATCAAAATTGACTAGATATTTTGAATTTTTCATAGCAGTTAACCTAAAAAACGTCGAAACTAGAAAATAAAATCGCAGAAATTTCAGGTTTTGGGCCATATTTTGCTAAAAAATCAGGGAAACTAGTCATGATTGTACTCAATATAAAGTTTTTGGCGAGATCTATCAAAATTATAAACATTTTTTCACTTTTTACCAGCAGTAAACTCAAAAAACGTCGAAAATTCGAAAAAAAAATTGATAAAATATCAGGTTTTTGGCCATATTTTGCTAAAAATTGAGAAAAACAGGTAAAGTTTGAACTTATTTTAATCCTATTGACGAGATCCATCCAAATTATATAGATATATTCAATTTGTTGAAGCAGTTAACTCAGGAAACTTGTAAGACTCGAAAAAAGATATTGATGTTATTTCAGGTTTTTGGCCATATCTTGCAATAAATTGAGAAAAACATGACACGTTTGGACTCATTTTTATGTTATTGACAATATATATCAAAATTTACAAGATATTTTCAATTTTTCGTAGCAGTTTACCCAATAAACGTCGAAAAATAGAAAAAAAAATCGATGATATTTCAGGTTTTTGGTCAAATGTTGCTAAATATTCAGCAAAACTAGTCATGTTTGTACTCTTTTTAAAGTTTTCGACGATATCTAACCAAATTCTTCACAAATATTCATTGTTTTTCAGCAGTTAACCCAGAAAACGTCAAAATTTCAAAAAAAGAAATCAGTGAAAATGTAGGTTTTTTGGCCATATTTTACTAATAAATAAGCAAAAATATTCATATTTTGATTCATTTTTAAGTTTTTAACGAGTTCTATTCAAATTCAAAAGAAATATTCAATTTTTCATAGCAGTTAACCCAAAAAACCTTTAAAACAAAAAAAAACTCGCCAAAATTTAGGGTTTTTGGTCATATTTTGCTAATAATTCAGCAAAACTAGTAATGTTCGCACTCATTTGAAATTTTTTGACGAGATCTAACAAAATTATTCACAAATATTCAATTTCTATCAGCAGTTAACCCAAGAAACGTCGAAACCTCCAAAAAAAATTCATTGAAATTTAATGTTTGTGTCATATATTGCTAAACATTGAGAAAATCAGGTAAATTTTTTAACTGATTTTAATGTAATTGACGACATCTATCAAAATTTACTAGATAATTTCAATTTTTCGTAGCTGTTAACCCAAAAACGTCGAAAACAAAAAAACAATCGATTAAATTTCAGATTTTTGTCAAATTTTGCTTAATATTCAGCAAAACTACTCATGTTTGTACTCTTTTTAAAGTTCTCGACGATATCATACCAAGATCATCTCAAATATTCATTGTTTTTCCGCAGTTAATCCAGAAAACGTCAAAATTTCAAAAAAAGAATCAGTGAAATTGCATGTTTTTTGGCCATATATTTCGAAAAATTAGCAAAATTATTCATGTTTTGATTCATTTTAAAGATTTCAACGAGTTATATTCAAATTTAGAAGAAATATTATATTTTTCGTAGCAGTTAACACAAAAAACGTAGAAAACTAGAAAAAAGAATCGCCAAGATTTAGGGTTTTTGGCCATATTTTGCTTATAATTCAGCGAAACTAGTATTGCTTGTACTCATTTTAATGTTCTTGTCGAGATCTTACCAAATTCTTCACAAATATTCAATTTTTCCCAGCAACTGACCCACGAAACGTCGAAAACTCGAAAAAAAATCCATTTAATTTCAGGTTTTTGGCCATATCTTGCTTTAAATTGAGAAAAACATGACAAGTTTTGACTCATTTTAATATTCTTGACGATATCTATCATAGTTTACTAGATGTTTTCAATTTTTAGCAGCAGTTAACTCAATAAACGTCGAAAGCTCGAAAAAAAATTGATGAAATTTCAGGTTTTTGGCCATATTTTGTTAAAAATTGAGAAAAACAGGTAAAGTTTGAACTTATTTTAATCCTATTGACGGGATCTATCCAAATAATATAGATATATTCAATTAGTTTAAGCAGTTAACTCAAGAAACTTGGAAGACTCGAGAAAGGAATCGAATTAAATTCAGGTTTCTAGCCATATCTTGCTTAAAATTGAGAAAGGCATGGCAAGTTTTGACTCATTTTAATTTCATTAACAATATCTATGAAAATTGACGAGATATTTTGATTTTTTTATAGCATTTTAACCAAAAAACATCGAAAACTAGACTATAAAATAGCTGAAATTTCAGGTTTTGGGCCATATTTTGCTAAAAAATCAGATAAACCAGTCATGATTGTACTCATATTAAAGTTTTTGACGAGATCTAACTAAATAAAATAGATGTATTCATTTTGTTGAAGCAGTTAACTCAAGAAATGTCAAAAACTCGAAAAAAACCATTTAATTTTAGGTTTTTGGCCAAATCTTGCTTAAAATTGAGAAAACATGACAAGTTTGGACTAATTTTGATGTTATTGACGATATCTATCAAAATTTACTAGATATCTTCAATTTTTCGTTGCAGTTAACCCAAAAAACGTCGAAAACTAGAAAAAAAATCGATGAAATTTCAGTTTTTTGGTCAAATTTTGCTAAATATTCAGCAAAACTAGTCATGTTTGTACTCTTTTTAAAGTTCTTGACAATATCTAACCAAATTGTTCACAAATTATCATTGTTTTTCAGCAGTTAACCCAGAAAATGACAAAATAAAAAAAATCAGTGAAATTTTAGGTTTTTGGCCATAATTTGCTAATTATTCAGCAAAACTAGTAATGTTTGTACTCATTTTAAATTTTTTGACGAGATCTAACAAAATTCTTCACAAATATTCAATTTCTCTCAGCAGTTAACCAAGGAAACGTCGAAAACACGAAAACAAAATCATTGAAATTTCATGTTTGTGTCATATATTGCTAAACATAGAGAATTTCAGGTCAAGTTTGAACTCATCTTAATGTTATTGACGATATCAATCAAAATTATACACATTTTTTCAGTTTCTACCAGCAGTTAACTCAAGAAACTTGGAAAACTCAAAAAAAAGAAATTGATGAAATTTCAGGATTTTTTGCCATATTTTGCTAAAAATTAAGAAAAACAGGTCAACTTTGGGCTCATTTTAATATTCTTGACGAAACCTATCAAACGTTACTAGATATTTACAATTTTGTATAGCAGTTAACCATAGAAAACGTCAAAAACTCGACATAAGAATTAATTTAATTTCAGGTTTTTGGCCATATCTTTCTAAAAATTGAGAAAAGCATGACAAGCTTGGAATCATTTTAATGTTATTGACGATATCTATCAAACTTTACAAGATATTTTCAATTATAATAGCAGTTAACCATAAAAAACATCAAAATCTCGAAAAAAGAATCGAATTAAATTCAGGTTTTGTGCCATATTTTGCAAAAGAAATCAGGGAAACTAGTCATGTTTGTACTCATTTTAAAGTTTTTGACGAGATCTAACCAAATTATATAGATATATTTAATTGTTTGAGGCATTTAACTCAAAAAACGTCAAAAAATCGAAAAAAGAAATTGATGAAATTTCAGGATTTTGGCCATATTTTGCTGAAAATTAAGAAAAACAGGTCAAGTTTGAACTGATTTTAATGTTATTGACGATATCTATCAAAACATATAAGATATTTTCAATTTTTCGTAGCAGTTTATCCACAAAGCGAAGAAAACTTGAAAACAAAATCGATGAAATTTCAGGTTTTGTGCCATATTTTGCTAAAAAATCAGGGAAACTAGTCATGTTTGTACTCATTTTAAAATTTTTGACGAGATCTAACCAAATTATATAGATACATTCAATAGTTTGGGGTAGTTAACTCAAAAAACGTCAAAAAATCGAAAATAAATCGATTTAATTTCACGTTTTTGGCTATATCTAGCTTAAAATTGAGAAAAACATGACAAGTTTGGACTCATTTTAAAGTTTTTAACGACTTCTATTCAAATTTAGAAGAAATATTTCATTTTTTATAGCAGTTAACACAAAAAACGTCAAAAACTAGAAAATAGAATCGCTAAGATTTAGGGTTTTTGGCCATATTTTGCTTATAATTCAGCGAAAGTAGTAATGTTTGTACTCATTTTAAAGTGCCTGCGGAGGTCTAACCAAATTCTTCACAAATATTCAATTTTTCCCAGCAGCTAATCCACAAAACGTCGAAAACTTGAAGAAAAATCCATTTAATTTGGGGTTTTTGGCCATATATTGCTTTAAATTGAGAAAAACATGACAAGTTTGGACTCATTTTAAATGTTATTGACAGTATCTATCAAACTTTACAAGATATTTTCAATTTTTAATAGCAGTTAACCATAAAAAACGTCAAAAACTCGAAAAAAGAATCGAATTAAATTCAGGTTTCTGGCCATATCTTGCTTTAAATTGAGAAAGACAAGACAAGTTTATACTCATTTAAATGTCATTAACAATATCTATGAAAATTGACGAGATATTTTGAATTTTTTATGGCAGTTTATCCAACAAACGTAGAAAACTAGAAAAAAAAATCGCTGAAATTTCAGGTTTTGTGCCAAATTTTGCTTAAAAATCAGGGTAACTAGTCATGTTTGTACTCATTTTAAAGTTTTTGAGAGATCTAACCAAATTATATAGATATATTCAATTGTTTGAGGTAGTTAACTCAAAAAACGTCAAAAAATCGAAAAAAATCGATTTAATTTTAGGT
Source organism: Sympetrum striolatum (assembly GCA_947579665.1). Lineage (NCBI taxonomy): Eukaryota > Metazoa > Arthropoda > Insecta > Odonata > Libellulidae > Sympetrum > Sympetrum striolatum. The sequence continues at coordinate 122,576,935 of OX388341.1, forward strand.
TTCTTTGCTATATCTATCTTAAAATTGAGAAAAACATGACAAGTTTGTACTCATTTTAATGTTATTGACGATATCTATCAAAATTTACAAGATATCTTCACTTCTTCGTAGCAGTTAACCTAAAAAACGTCGAATACTAGAAAATAAAATCGCTGAAATTTCAGGTTTTGGGCCATATTTTGCAAAAAAATCAGGGAAACTAGTCATGATTGTACTCATTATAAAGTATTTGACGAGATCTATTAAAATTTAAACATTTTTTCACTTTTTACCAGCAGTAAACTCTATAAACGTCGAAAGCTTAAAAAATTGATAAAATTTCAGGTTTTTGGCCATATTTTGCTAAAAATGAGCAAAATTATTCATGTTTTGATTCATTTTAAAGTTTTTAACGAGTTCTATTCAAATTTGGAAGAAATATTATATTTTTTATAGCAGTTAACACAAAAAACGTCGAAAACTAGAAAAAAGAATCGCTAAGATGTAGGGTTTTTGGCCATATTTTGCTTTAAATTCAGCGAAACTAGTAATGTTTGTACTCATTTTAAAGTTCTTGCCGAGATCTAACCAATTTTTTCACAAATATTCAAATTTTCTCAGCAATTAACCCAAGAAACGTCGAAAACTAGAAAAAAATCGATGAAATTTCAGTTTTTTGGTCAAAGTTTGCTAAATATTCAGCAAAACTAGTCATGTTTGTACTCTTTTTAATGTTCTCGACAGTATCTAACCAAATTGTTCACCAATAATCATTGTTTTTCCGCAGTTAACCCAGAAAACGTCAAAATTTCAAAAAGAAATCAGTGATATTTTAGGTTTTTTGACCGTATATTTCTAAAAAATGAGCAAAATTATTCATATTTTGATTCATTTTTAAGTTTTAACGAAAACTATTCAAATTCAGAAGAAATATTCAATTTTTCATAGCAGTTAACCCAAAAAACCTCTAAAACAAAAAAAAACTCGCCTTAATTTAGGGTTTTTGGTCATATTTTGCTAATAATTCAGCAAAATTAATAATGTTCGCACTCGTTTTAAATTTTTTGACGAGATCTAACAAAATTCTTCACAAATATTCAATTTCTCTCAGCAGTTAACCCAAGAAACGTCGAAACCTCCAAAAAAAATTCATTGAAATTTAATGTTTGTGTCATATATTGCTAAACATTGAGAATATCAGGTCAAGTTTTTAACAGATTTCAATGTAATTGACGACATCTATCAAAATTTACTAGATAATTTCAATTTTTCGTAGCAGTTAACCCAAAAAACGTCGTAAACAAAAAAAATATCAAACAAATTTCAGATTTTTGGTCAAATTTTGCTTAATATTCAGCAAAACTACTCATGTTTGTACTCTTTTTAAAGTTCTCGACCATATCTTACCAAGTTCATCTCAAATATTCATTGTTTTTCCGCAGTTAATCCAGAAAACGTCAAAATTTCAAAAAAAGAATCAGTGAAATTGCATGTTTTTTGGCCATATATTTCGAATAATTAGCAAAATTATTCATGTTTTGATTCATTTTAAAGATTTCAACGAGTTATATTCAAATTTAGAAGAAATATTATATTTTTCATAGCAGTTAACACAAAAAACGTAGAAAACTAGAAAAAAGAATCGCCAAGATTTAGGGTTTTTGGCCATATTTTGCTTATAATTCAGCGAAACTAGTATTGCTTGTACTCATTTTAATGTTCTTGTCGAGATCTTACCAAATTCTTCACAAATATTCAATTTTTCCCAGCAACTGACCCACGAAACGTCGAAAACTCGAAAAAAAATCCATTTAATTTCAGGATTTTTGGCCATATCTTGCTTTAAATTGAGAAAAACATGACAAGTTTTGACTCATTTTAATATTCTTGACGATATCTATCATACTTTACTAGATGTTTTCAATTTTTACCAGCAGTTAACTCAATAAACGTCGAAAGCTCGAAAAAAAATTGATTAAAATTTCAGGTTTTTGACATATTTTGTTAAAAATTGAGAAAAACAGGTACAGTTTGAACTTATTTTAATCCTATTGACGGGATCTATCCAAATAATATAGATATATTCAATTTGTTTAAGCAGTTAAATCAAGAAACTTGGAAGACTCTAAATCTGAATCTGAATCTAATTAAATTCAGGTTTCTAGCAATATCTCGCTTAAAATTGAAAAAGGCATGAACTGTTTGGACTCATTTTAATGTCATTAACAATATCTATGAAAATTGACGAGATATTTTGAATTTTTTATAGCATTTTAACCAAAAAACATCGAAAACTAGACTATAAAATAGCTGAAATTCCAGGTTTTGGGCCATATTTTGCTAAAAAATCAGATAAACCAGTCATGATTGTACTCATATTAAAGTTTTTGACGAGATCTAACTAAATAATATAGATATATTCATTTTGTTGAAGCAGTTAACTCAAAAAATGTCAAAAACTCGAAAAAAATCCATTTAATTTTAGGTATTTGGCCAAATCTAGCTTAAAATTGAGAAAACATGACAAGTTTGGACTCATTTTAATGTTATTGACGATATCTATCAAAATTTACAAGATATTTTCAATTTTTCGTTGCAGTTAACCCAAATAACGTCGAAAACTAGAAAAAAAATCGATGAAATTTCAGTTTTTTGGTCAAATTTTGCTAAATATTCAGCAAATCTAGTCATGTTTGTACTCTTTTTAAAGTTCTTGACAATATCTAACCTAATATTGTTCACAAATATTCATTGTTTTTCAGCAGTTAACCCAGAAAACGTAAAATTAAAAAAAAAAATCAGTGAAATTTTAGGTTTTTGGCCATAATTTGCTAATAATTCAGCAAAACTAGTAATGTTCGTACTCATTTTAAATTTTTTAACGAGATCTAACAAAATTCTTCACAAATATTCAATTTCTCTCAGCAGTTAACCAAAGAAACGTCGAAAACACGAAAAAAAAATCATTGAAATTTCATGTTTGTGTCATATATTGCTAAACATAGAGAATTTCAGGTCAAGTTTGAACTCATCTTAATGTTGTTGACGATATCTATCAAAATTATACACATTTTTTCAGTATCTACCAGCAGTTAACTCAAGAAACTTGGAAAACTCTAAAAAAGAAATTGATGAAATTTCAGGATTTTTTGCCATATTTTGCTAAAAATTAAGAAAAACAGGTCAACTTTGGGCTCATTTTAATATTCTTGACGAAACCTATCAAACGTTACTAGATATTTTCAATATTGTATAGCAGTTAACCATAAAAAACGTCAAAAACTCGAAAAAGAATGATTTTAATTTCAGGTTTATGGCCATATCTTGCTAAAAATTGAGAAAAGCATGACAAGTTTGGAATCATTTTAATGTTATTGACGATATCTATCAAAACATATAAGATATTTTCAATTTTTCGTAGCAGTTTATCCACAAAGCGAAGAAAACTTGAAAACAAAATCGATGAAATTTCAGGTTTTGTGCCATATTTTGCTAAAAAATCAGGGAAACTAGTCATGTTTGTACTCATTTTAAAATTTTTGACGAGATCTAACCAAATTATATAGATACATTCAATAGTTTGGGGTAGTTAACTCAAAAAACGTCAAAAAATCGAAAATAAATCGATTTAATTTCACGTTTTTGGCTATATCTAGCTTAAAATTGAGAAAAACATGACAAGTTTGGACTCATTTTAAAGTTTTTAACGACTTCTATTCAAATTTAGAAGAAATATTTCATTTTTTATAGCAGTTAACACAAAAAACGTCAAAAACTAGAAAATAGAATCGCTAAGATTTAGGGTTTTTGGCCATATTTTGCTTATAATTCAGCGAAAGTAGTAATGTTTGTACTCATTTTAAAGTGCCTGCGGAGGTCTAACCAAATTCTTCACAAATATTCAATTTTTCCCAGCAGCTAATCCACAAAACGTCGAAAACTTGAAGAAAAATCCATTTAATTTGGGGTTTTTGGCCATATATTGCTTTAAATTGAGAAAAACATGACAAGTTTGGACTCATTTTAAATGTTATTGACAGTATCTATCAAACTTTACAAGATATTTTCAATTTTTAATAGCAGTTAACCATAAAAAACGTCAAAAACTCGAAAAAAGAATCGAATTAAATTCAGGTTTCTGGCCATATCTTGCTTTAAATTGAGAAAGACAAGACAAGTTTATACTCATTTTAATGTCATTAACAATATCTATGAAAATTGACGAGATATTTTGAATTTTTTATGGCAGTTTATCCAACAAACGTAGAAAACTAGAAAAAAAAATCGCTGAAATTTCAGGTTTTGTGCCAAATTTTGCTTAAAAATCAGGGTAACTAGTCATGTTTGTACTCATTTTAAAGTTTTTGAGAGATCTAACCAAATTATATAGATATATTCAATTGTTTGAGGTAGTTAACTCAAAAAACGTCAAAAAATCGAAAAAAATCGATTTAATTTTAGGTTTCTTTGCTATATCTATCTTAAAATTGAGAAAAACATGACAAGTTTGTACTCATTTTAATGTTATTGACGATATCTATCAAAATTTACAAGATATCTTCACTTCTTCGTAGCAGTTAACCTAAAAAACGTCGAATACTAGAAAATAAAATCGCTGAAATTTCAGGTTTTGGGCCATATTTTGCAAAAAAATCAGGGAAACTAGTCATGATTGTACTCATTATAAAGTATTTGACGAGATCTATTAAAATTTAAACATTTCTTCACTTTTTACCAGCAGTAAACTCTATAAACGTCGAAAGCTTAAAAAATTGATAAAATTTCAGGTTTTTGGCCATATTTTGCTAAAAATGAGCAAAATTATTCATGTTTTGATTCATTTTAAAGTTTTTAACGAGTTCTATTCAAATTTGGAAGAAATATTATATTTTTTATAGCAGTTAACACAAAAAACGTCGAAAACTAGAAAAAAGAATCGCTAAGATGTAGGGTTTTTGGCCATATTTTGCTTTAAATTCAGCGAAACTAGTAATGTTTGTACTCATTTTAAAGTTCTTGCCGAGATCTAACCAATTTTTTCACAAATATTCAAATTTTCTCAGCAATTAACCCAAGAAACGTCGAAAACTAGAAAAAAATCGATGAAATTTCAGTTTTTTGGTCAAAGTTTGCTAAATATTCAGCAAAACTAGTCATGTTTGTACTCTTTTTAATGTTCTCGACAGTATCTAACCAAATTGTTCACCAATAATCATTGTTTTTCCGCAGTTAACCCAGAAAACGTCAAAATTTCAAAAAGAAATCAGTGATATTTTAGGTTTTTTGACCGTATATTTCTAAAAAATGAGCAAAATTATTCATATTTTGATTCATTTTTAAGTTTTAACGAAAACTATTCAAATTCAGAAGAAATATTCAATTTTTCATAGCAGTTAACCCAAAAAACCTCTAAAACAAAAAAAAACTCGCCTTAATTTAGGGTTTTTGGTCATATTTTGCTAATAATTCAGCAAAATTAATAATGTTCGCACTCGTTTTAAATTTTTTGACGAGATCTAACAAAATTCTTCACAAATATTCAATTTCTCTCAGCAGTTAACCCAAGAAACGTCGAAACCTCCAAAAAAAATTCATTGAAATTTAATGTTTGTGTCATATATTGCTAAACATTGAGAATATCAGGTCAAGTTTTTAACAGATTTCAATGTAATTGACGACATCTATCAAAATTTACTAGATAATTTCAATTTTTCGTAGCAGTTAACCCAAAAAACGTCGTAAACAAAAAAAATATCAAACAAATTTCAGATTTTTGGTCAAATTTTGCTTAATATTCAGCAAAACTACTCATGTTTGTACTCTTTTTAAAGTTCTCGACCATATCTTACCAAGTTCATCTCAAATATTCATTGTTTTTCCGCAGTTAATCCAGAAAACGTCAAAATTTCAAAAAAAGAATCAGTGAAATTGCATGTTTTTTGGCCATATATTTCGAATAATTAGCAAAATTATTCATGTTTTGATTCATTTTAAAGATTTCAACGAGTTATATTCAAATTTAGAAGAAATATTATATTTTTCATAGCAGTTAACACAAAAAACGTAGAAAACTAGAAAAAAGAATCGCCAAGATTTAGGGTTTTTGGCCATATTTTGCTTATAATTCAGCGAAACTAGTATTGCTTGTACTCATTTTAATGTTCTTGTCGAGATCTTACCAAATTCTTCACAAATATTCAATTTTTCCCAGCAACTGACCCACGAAACGTCGAAAACTCGAAAAAAAATCCATTTAATTTCAGGATTTTTGGCCATATCTTGCTTTAAATTGAGAAAAACATGACAAGTTTTGACTCATTTTAATATTCTTGACGATATCTATCATACTTTACTAGATGTTTTCAATTTTTACCAGCAGTTAACTCAATAAACGTCGAAAGCTCGAAAAAAAATTGATTAAAATTTCAGGTTTTTGACATATTTTGTTAAAAATTGAGAAAAACAGGTACAGTTTGAACTTATTTTAATCCTATTGACGGGATCTATCCAAATAATATAGATATATTCAATTTGTTTAAGCAGTTAAATCAAGAAACTTGGAAGACTCTAAATCTGAATCTGAATCTAATTAAATTCAGGTTTCTAGCAATATCTCGCTTAAAATTGAAAAAGGCATGAACTGTTTGGACTCATTTTAATGTCATTAACAATATCTATGAAAATTGACGAGATATTTTGAATTTTTTATAGCATTTTAACCAAAAAACATCGAAAACTAGACTATAAAATAGCTGAAATTCCAGGTTTTGGGCCATATTTTGCTAAAAAATCAGATAAACCAGTCATGATTGTACTCATATTAAAGTTTTTGACGAGATCTAACTAAATAATATAGATATATTCATTTTGTTGAAGCAGTTAACTCAAAAAATGTCAAAAACTCGAAAAAAATCCATTTAATTTTAGGTATTTGGCCAAATCTAGCTTAAAATTGAGAAAACATGACAAGTTTGGACTCATTTTAATGTTATTGACGATATCTATCAAAATTTACAAGATATTTTCAATTTTTCGTTGCAGTTAACCCAAATAACGTCGAAAACTAGAAAAAAAATCGATGAAATTTCAGTTTTTTGGTCAAATTTTGCTAAATATTCAGCAAATCTAGTCATGTTTGTACTCTTTTTAAAGTTCTTGACAATATCTAACCTAATATTGTTCACAAATATTCATTGTTTTTCAGCAGTTAACCCAGAAAACGTAAAATTAAAAAAAAAAATCAGTGAAATTTTAGGTTTTTGGCCATAATTTGCTAATAATTCAGCAAAACTAGTAATGTTCGTACTCATTTTAAATTTTTTAACGAGATCTAACAAAATTCTTCACAAATATTCAATTTCTCTCAGCAGTTAACCAAAGAAACGTCGAAAACACGAAAAAAAAATCATTGAAATTTCATGTTTGTGTCATATATTGCTAAACATAGAGAATTTCAGGTCAAGTTTGAACTCATCTTAATGTTGTTGACGATATCTATCAAAATTATACACATTTTTTCAGTATCTACCAGCAGTTAACTCAAGAAACTTGGAAAACTCTAAAAAAGAAATTGATGAAATTTCAGGATTTTTTGCCATATTTTGCTAAAAATTAAGAAAAACAGGTCAACTTTGGGCTCATTTTAATATTCTTGACGAAACCTATCAAACGTTACTAGATATTTTCAATATTGTATAGCAGTTAACCATAAAAAACGTCAAAAACTCGAAAAAGAATGATTTTAATTTCAGGTTTATGGCCATATCTTGCTAAAAATTGAGAAAAGCATGACAAGTTTGGAATCATTTTAATGTTATTGACGATATCTATCAAAACATATAAGATATTTTCAATTTTTCGTAGCAGTTTATCCACAAAGCGAAGAAAACTTGAAAACAAAATCGATGAAATTTCAGGTTTTGTGCCATATTTTGCTAAAAAATCAGGGAAACTAGTCATGTTTGTACTCATTTTAAAATTTTTGACGAGATCTAACCAAATTATATAGATACATTCAATAGTTTGGGGTAGTTAACTCAAAAAACGTCAAAAAATCGAAAATAAATCGATTTAATTTCACGTTTTTGGCTATATCTAGCTTAAAATTGAGAAAAACATGACAAGTTTGGACTCATTTTAAAGTTTTTAACGACTTCTATTCAAATTTAGAAGAAATATTTCATTTTTTATAGCAGTTAACACAAAAAACGTCAAAAACTAGAAAATAGAATCGCTAAGATTTAGGGTTTTTGGCCATATTTTGCTTATAATTCAGCGAAAGTAGTAATGTTTGTACTCATTTTAAAGTGCCTGCGGAGGTCTAACCAAATTCTTCACAAATATTCAATTTTTCCCAGCAGCTAATCCACAAAACGTCGAAAACTTGAAGAAAAATCCATTTAATTTGGGGTTTTTGGCCATATATTGCTTTAAATTGAGAAAAACATGACAAGTTTGGACTCATTTTAAATGTTATTGACAGTATCTATCAAACTTTACAAGATATTTTCAATTTTTAATAGCAGTTAACCATAAAAAACGTCAAAAACTCGAAAAAAGAATCGAATTAAATTCAGGTTTCTGGCCATATCTTGCTTTAAATTGAGAAAGACAAGACAAGTTTATACTCATTTTAATGTCATTAACAATATCTATGAAAATTGACGAGATATTTTGAATTTTTTATGGCAGTTTATCCAACAAACGTAGAAAACTAGAAAAAAAAATCGCTGAAATTTCAGGTTTTGTGCCAAATTTTGCTTAAAAATCAGGGTAACTAGTCATGTTTGTACTCATTTTAAAGTTTTTGAGAGATCTAACCAAATTATATAGATATATTCAATTGTTTGAGGTAGTTAACTCAAAAAACGTCAAAAAATCGAAAAAAATCGATTTAATTTTAGGTTTCTTTGCTATATCTATCTTAAAATTGAGAAAAACATGACAAGTTTGTACTCATTTTAATGTTATTGACGATATCTATCAAAATTTACAAGATATCTTCACTTCTTCGTAGCAGTTAACCTAAAAAACGTCGAATACTAGAAAATAAAATCGCTGAAATTTCAGGTTTTGGGCCATATTTTGCAAAAAAATCAGGGAAACTAGTCATGATTGTACTCATTATAAAGTATTTGACGAGATCTATTAAAATTTAAACATTTCTTCACTTTTTACCAGCAGTAAACTCTATAAACGTCGAAAGCTTAAAAAATTGATAAAATTTCAGGTTTTTGGCCATATTTTGCTAAAAATGAGCAAAATTATTCATGTTTTGATTCATTTTAAAGTTTTTAACGAGTTCTATTCAAATTTGGAAGAAATATTATATTTTTTATAGCAGTTAACACAAAAAACGTCGAAAACTAGAAAAAAGAATCGCTAAGATGTAGGGTTTTTGGCCATATTTTGCTTTAAATTCAGCGAAACTAGTAATGTTTGTACTCATTTTAAAGTTCTTGCCGAGATCTAACCAATTTTTTCACAAATATTCAAATTTTCTCAGCAATTAACCCAAGAAACGTCGAAAACTAGAAAAAAATCGATGAAATTTCAGTTTTTTGGTCAAAGTTTGCTAAATATTCAGCAAAACTAGTCATGTTTGTACTCTTTTTAATGTTCTCGACAGTATCTAACCAAATTGTTCACCAATAATCATTGTTTTTCCGCAGTTAACCCAGAAAACGTCAAAATTTCAAAAAGAAATCAGTGATATTTTAGGTTTTTTGACCGTATATTTCTAAAAAATGAGCAAAATTATTCATATTTTGATTCATTTTTAAGTTTTAACGAAAACTATTCAAATTCAGAAGAAATATTCAATTTTTCATAGCAGTTAACCCAAAAAACCTCTAAAACAAAAAAAAACTCGCCTTAATTTAGGGTTTTTGGTCATATTTTGCTAATAATTCAGCAAAATTAATAATGTTCGCACTCGTTTTAAATTTTTTGACGAGATCTAACAAAATTCTTCACAAATATTCAATTTCTCTCAGCAGTTAACCCAAGAAACGTCGAAACCTCCAAAAAAAATTCATTGAAATTTAATGTTTGTGTCATATATTGCTAAACATTGAGAATATCAGGTCAAGTTTTTAACAGATTTCAATGTAATTGACGACATCTATCAAAATTTACTAGATAATTTCAATTTTTCGTAGCAGTTAACCCAAAAAACGTCGTAAACAAAAAAAATATCAAACAAATTTCAGATTTTTGGTCAAATTTTGCTTAATATTCAGCAAAACTACTCATGTTTGTACTCTTTTTAAAGTTCTCGACCATATCTTACCAAGTTCATCTCAAATATTCATTGTTTTTCCGCAGTTAATCCAGAAAACGTCAAAATTTCAAAAAAAGAATCAGTGAAATTGCATGTTTTTTGGCCATATATTTCGAATAATTAGCAAAATTATTCATGTTTTGATTCATTTTAAAGATTTCAACGAGTTATATTCAAATTTAGAAGAAATATTATATTTTTCATAGCAGTTAACACAAAAAACGTAGAAAACTAGAAAAAAAAATCGCCAAGATTTAGGGTTTTTGGCCATATTTTGCTTATAATTCAGCGAAACTAGTATTGCTTGTACTCATTTTAATGTTCTTGTCGAGATCTTACCAAATTCTTCACAAATATTCAATTTTTCCCAGCAACTGACCCACGAAACGTCGAAAACTCGAAAAAAAATCCATTTAATTTCAGGATTTTTGGCCATATCTTGCTTTAAATTGAGAAAAACATGACAAGTTTTGACTCATTTTAATATTCTTGACGATATCTATCATACTTTACTAGATGTTTTCAATTTTTACCAGCAGTTAACTCAATAAACGTCGAAAGCTCGAAAAAAAATTGATTAAAATTTCAGGTTTTTGACATATTTTGTTAAAAATTGAGAAAAACAGGTACAGTTTGAACTTATTTTAATCCTATTGACGGGATCTATCCAAATAATATAGATATATTCAATTTGTTTAAGCAGTTAAATCAAGAAACTTGGAAGACTCTAAATCTGAATCTGAATCTAATTAAATTCAGGTTTCTAGCAATATCTCGCTTAAAATTGAAAAAGGCATGAAAAGTTTGGACTCATTTTAATGTCATTAACAATATCTATGAAAATTGACGAGATATTTTGAATTTTTTATAGCATTTTAACCAAAAAACATCGAAAACTAGACTATAAAATAGCTGAAATTCCAGGTTTTGGGCCATATTTTGCTAAAAAATCAGATAAACCAGTCATGATTGTACTCATATTAAAGTTTTTGACGAGATCTAACTAAATAATATAGATATATTCATTTTGTTGAAGCAGTTAACTCAAAAAATGTCAAAAACTCGAAAAAAATCCATTTAATTTTAGGTATTTGGCCAAATCTAGCTTAAAATTGAGAAAACATGACAAGTTTGGACTCATTTTAATGTTATTGACGATATCTATCAAAATTTACAAGATATTTTCAATTTTTCGTTGCAGTTAACCCAAATAACGTCGAAAACTAGAAAAAAAATCGATGAAATTTCAGTTTTTTGGTCAAATTTTGCTAAATATTCAGCAAATCTAGTCATGTTTGTACTCTTTTTAAAGTTCTTGACAATATCTAACCTAATATTGTTCACAAATATTCATTGTTTTTCAGCAGTTAACCCAGAAAACGTAAAATTAAAAAAAAAAATCAGTGAAATTTTAGGTTTTTGGCCATAATTTGCTAATAATTCAGCAAAACTAGTAATGTTCGTACTCATTTTAAATTTTTTAACGAGATCTAACAAAATTCTTCACAAATATTCAATTTCTCTCAGCAGTTAACCAAAGAAACGTCGAAAACACGAAAAAAAAATCATTGAAATTTCATGTTTGTGTCATATATTGCTAAACATAGAGAATTTCAGGTCAAGTTTGAACTCATCTTAATGTTGTTGACGATATCTATCAAAATTATACACATTTTTTCAGTATCTACCAGCAGTTAACTCAAGAAACTTGGAAAACTCTAAAAAAGAAATTGATGAAATTTCAGGATTTTTTGCCATATTTTGCTAAAAATTAAGAAAAACAGGTCAACTTTGGGCTCATTTTAATATTCTTGACGAAACCTATCAAACGTTACTAGATATTTTCAATATTGTATAGCAGTTAACCATAAAAAACGTCAAAAACTCGAAAAAGAATGATTTTTATTTCAGGTTTATGGCCATATCTTGCTAAAAATTGAGAAAAGCATGACAAGTTTGGAATCATTTTAATGTTATTGACGATATCTATCAAACTTTAGAAGATATTTTCAATTTTAATAGAAGTTAACCATAAAAAACGTCAAAAACTCGAAAAAAGAATCGAATTAAATTCAGGTTTTGTGCCATATTTTGCTAAAGAAATCTGGGAAACTAGTCATGTTTGTACTCATTTTAAAGTTTTTGACGAGATCTAACCAAATTATATAGATACATTCAATAGTTTGGGGTAGTTAACTCCAAAAACGTCAAAAAATCGAAAATAAATCGATTTAATTTCAGGTTTTTGGCTATATCTAGCTTAAAATTGAGAAAAACATGACAAGTTTGGACTCATTTTAAAGTTTTTAACGAGTTCTATTCAAATTTAGAAGAAATATTTCATTTTTTATAGCAGTTAACACAAAAAACGTCAAAAACTAGAAAATAGAATCGCTAAGATTTAGGGTTTTTGGCCATATTTTGCTTATAATTCAGCGAAAGTAGTAATGTTTGTACTCATTTTAAAGTGCCTGCGGAGGTCTAACCAAATTCTTCACAGATATTCAATTTTTCCCAACAGCTAATCCACAAAACGTCGAAAACTTGAAGAAAAATCCATTTAATTTGGGGTTTTTGGCCATATATTGCTTTAAATTGAGAAAAACATGACAAGTTTGGACTCATTTTAAATGTTATTGACAGTATCTATCAAACTTTACAAGATATTTTCAATTTTTAATAGCAGTTAACCATAAAAAACGCCAAAAACTCGAAAAAAGAATCGAATTAAATTCAGGTTTCTGGCCATATCTTGCTTTAAATAGAGAAGGACATGACAAGTTTGGACTCATTTTAATGTCATTAACAATATCTATGAAAATTGACGAGATATTTTGAATTTTTTATGGCAGTTTATCCAACAAACGTAGAAAACTAGAAAAAAAATCGCTGAAATTTCAGGTTTTGTGCCATATTTTGCTTAAAAATCAGGGTAACTAGTCATGTTTGTACTCATTTTAAAGTTTTTGAGAGATCTAACCAAATTATAAGGATATATTCAATTGTTTGAGGTAGTTAACTCAAAAAACGTCAAAAAATCGAAAAAAAATCGATTTAATTTTAGGTTTCTTTGCTATATCTATCTTAAAATTGAGAAAAACATGACAAGTTTGTGCTCATTTTAATGTTATTGACGATATCTATCAAAATATACAAGATATTCTCACTTTTTCGTAGCAGTTAACCTAAAAAACGTCGAAAACTAGAAAATAAAATCGCTGAAATTTCAGGTTTTGGGCCATATTTTGCAAAAAAATTAGGGAAACTAGTCATGATTGTACTTTTATAAAGTATTTGACGAGATCTATTAAAATTTAAACATTTTTTCACTTATTACCAGCAGTAAACTCTATAAACGTCGAAAGCTTAAAAAATTGTTAAAATTTCAGGTTTTTGGCCATATTTTGCTAAAAATGAGCAAAATTATTCATGTTTTGATTCATTTTAAAGTTTTTAACGAGTTCTATTCAAATTTGGAAGAAATATTATATTTTTTATAGCAGTTAACACAAAAAACGTCGAAAACTAGAAAAAAGAATCGCTAAGATGTAGGGTTTTTGGCCATATTTTGCTTTAAATTCAGCGAAACTAGTAATGTTTGTACTCATTTTAAAGTTCTTGCCGAGATCTAACCAATTTTTTCACAAATATTCAAATTTTCTCAGCAATTAACCCAAGAAACGTCGAAAACTAGAAAAAAATCGATGAAATTTCAGTTTTTTGGTCAAAATTTGCTAAATATTCAGCAAAACTAGTCATGTTTGTACTCTTTTTAATGTTCTCGACAATATCTAACCAAATTGTTCACCAATAATCATTGTTTTTCAGCAGTTAACCCAGAAAACGTAAAATTTAAAAAAAATCAGTGAAATTTTAGGTTTTTGGCCATAATTTGCTAATAATTCAGCAAAACTAGTAATGTTCGTACTCATTTTAAATTTTTTAACGAGATCTAACAAAATTCTTCACAAATATTCAATTTCTCTCAGCAATTAACCAAAGAAACGTCGAAAACAAGAAAAAAAAATCATTTAAAATTCGTGTTTGTGTCATATATTGCTAAACATAGAGAATTTCAGGTCAAGTTTGAACTCATCTTAATGTTATTGACGATATCTATCAAAATTATACACATTTTTTCAGTTTCTACCAGCAGTTAACTCAAGAAACTTGGAAAACTCTAAAAAAGAAATTGATGAAATTTCAGGATTTTTTGCCATATTTTGCTAAAAATTAAGAAAAACAGGTCAACTTTGGGCTCATTTTAATATTCTTGACGAAACCTATCAAACGTTACTAGATATTTTCAATATTGTATAGCAGTTAACTGACTCAAGAAACATGGAAAACTCGAAAAAAAAAAAATGATGGAACTTCAGGATTTTGGCCATATTTTGCTAAATATTAAGAAAAAAAGGTCAAGTTTGTACTCATTTTAATATTCTTGACGATATCTATCATACTTCTTTAGATATCTTCAATTTTTCGTAGCAGTTAACCATAAAAAACGTCGAAAAACGGAAAAAAAATCGATTTAATTTCAGGTTTTTGGCCATATCTTGCTTAAAATTGAGAAAAGCATGACAATTTTGGACTCATTTTAATTTCATTAACAATATCTAAGAAAATTGAGGAGATATTTTGAATTTTTTATAGCAGTTTACCTAAAATACGTTGAAAACTAGAAAATGAAATCGCTGAAATTTCAGGTTTTGGGCCATAGTTTGCTAAAAAATAGGGGAAATTAGTCATGTTTGTACTCATTTTAAAGTTCTAGACGAGATCAATGAAAATTATAAAAAATTCTTCAATTTTTAGCAGCAGTTAACTCAATAAACGTCGAAAGCTCGAATAAAAATTGATAAAATTTCAGGTTTTTTGCCATATTTTGCTAAAAATTGAGAAAAACAGGTAAAGTTTGAACTTATTTTAATCCTATTGACGGTATCTATCCAAATCATATAGATATATTCAATTTGTTGAAGCAGTTAACTCAAGAAACATGGAAGACTCGAAAAAAGATTTTGATGTAATTTCAGGTTTTTGGACATATCTTGCTTTAAATTGAGAAAAACATGACAAGTTTGGACTCATTTTAATATAATTGATGATATCTATCACAATTTACAGGATATTTTCAATTTTTCGTATCAGTTTACCCAATAAACGTCGAAAACTAGAAAAAAATATCGATGAAATTTCAGGTTTTTGGTCTAATTTTGCTAAATATTCAGCAAAACTTGTCATGTTTGTACTCTTTTTAAAGTTCTCGACAATATCTAACCAAATTTTTCAAAAATATTCATTGTATTCCAGCAGGTAACCCAGAAAACGTCAAAATTTCAAAAAAAAATCAGTGAAATTTTAGGTTTTTGGCCATATTTTGCTAATAATTCAGCAAAACTAGTAATGTTTGTACTCATTTTAAATTTTTTGACGAGATCTAACAAAATTCTTCACAAATATTCAATTTCTCTCAGCAGTTAAACCATGAAACGTCGAAAACTAGAAAAAAAATCATTGAAATTTCATGTTTGTGTGATTTATTGCTAAACATTGAGAATATCAGGTCAAGCTTGAACTCATCTTAATCGTATTGAATATATCTATCAAAATTATACACATTTTTTCAGTTTGTACCAGCAGTTAACTCAAGAAACATGGAAAACTCGAAAAAAGAAAATGATGAAACTTCAGGATTTTTTTCATATTTTGCTAAAAATTAAGAAACAAAGGCCAAGTTTGGACTCTATTTAATATTCATGATGATATCTAACATACTTTACTAGATATTTTCTTTTTTTTGTAGGAGTTAACCATAAAAAACCTCAAAAACTCGAAAAAAGAATCGATTTAATTTAAGATTTTTGGCCATATCTTGCTAAAAATTGAGAAAGGCATCACAAGTTTGGAATCATTTTAATTTTATTGACGATATCTATCAAACTTTACAAGATATTTTCAATTTTAATAGCAGTTAACCATAAAAAACGTCAAAAACTCGAAAAAAGAATCGAATTAAATTCAGGTTTTGTGCCATATTTTGCTAATAAATCAGAGAAACTAGTCATGTTTGAACTCATATTAAGGTTTTTGACGAGATCTATCCAAATTATATAGATATATTCAATTGTTTGAGGCAGTTAACTCAAAAAACGTCAAAAAATTGAAAAAAAATCGATTTAATTTAAGTTTTTTGGACATATATTGCTTAAAATTGAGAAAAACATGACAAGTTTGGACTCATTTTAATGTTATTGACGATATCTAGAAAAATTTACTAGATATTATCCCTTTTTCGTAGCAGTTAACCCAAAAAACGTCGAAAACTAGAAAAAAGAATCGCTAAGATTTACGGTTTTGGGCCATATTTTGCTTATAATTCAGCAATACTAGTAATGTTTGTACTTATTTTAAAGTTCCTTTCGAGATCTTACCAAATTCTTCACAAATATTCAATTTTTCCCTGCAGCTGACCCACGAAACGTTGAAAATTCGATAAAAAATCCATTTAATTTCAGGTTTCTGGCTATATCTTGCTTAAAATTGAGAAAGGCATGGCAAGTTTGGACTCATTTTAATATCATTAACAATATCTAAGAAAATTGAGGAGATATTTTAAATTTTTAATAGCAGCTTACCCAGAAAACGTCGAAAACTAGAAAGTAAAATTGCTGAAATTTCAGGTTTTGGGCCATATTTTGCTAAAAAATCAGGTAAAAATCAGTCATGTTTGTACTCAAATTAAATTTTTTGACGAGATCTAACCAAATTATATAGATTTCTTCAATTGTTTGAGGCAGTCAACTCGAAAAACGTCAAAAAATCGAAAAAAGAATCGATCAATTTTCAGGTTTTTGGCCATATCTTGCTTAAAATTGAGAAAAGCATGACAATTATGGACTAATTTTATTTTTATTAACGATATCTATCAAATTTGACTAGATATTTTGAATTTTTTATATTAGTTTACCTAAAAAAAAGTCGAAAACTAGAAAAAAAATCGATGAAATTTTATGTTTTTGGTCAAATTTTGGTAAAAATTCAGCAAAACTAGTCATGTTTGTACTCTTTTTAAGGTTCTGGACGATATCTTACCAAATTCTTCACAAATATTCATTGTTTTCAACAGTTAAACTAGAATACGTCAAAATTTAAAAAGGAAATCAGTGAAATTGCATGTTTTTTGGCCATATTTTTCGAAAAATTAGCAAAATTATTCATGTTTTGATTCATTTTAAAGATTTTAACGAGTTATATTCAAATTAAGAAGAAATATTATATTTTATATAGCAGTTTACACAAAAAACGACGAAAACTAGAAAAAAGAATCGCTAAGATTTAGGGTTTTTGGCCATATTTTGCTAATAATTCAGCGAAACTAGTAATGTCTGTACTCATTTTAAATATATTGACGAGATCTAACCAAATTCTTCACAAATATTCAATTTTTCTCAGCAGTTAACCCAAGAAACGTCGAAAACTCGAAAAAAAATCATTTAATTTCAGGTTTTTGGCCATATCTTGCTTTAAATTGAGAAGAACATGACAAGTTTGGACTCATTTTAATGTTATTTACAATATCTATCAAAATTATACACATTTTTTCAGTTTTTACTAGTAGTTAACTCTAGAAACATGGAAAATTCGAAAAAAAATGATGAAACTTAAGGATTTTGGCCATATTTTGCTAAATATTAAGAAAAAAAGGTAAAGTTTGTACTCATTTTAATATTCTTGACGATATCTATCATACTTCACTAGATATCTTCAATTTTTCGTAGCAGTTAACCATAAAAAACGTCGAAAAACGGAAAAAAATGGATTTAATTTCAGGTTTTTCTTCATATCTTAGTTAAAATTGAGAAAAGCATGACAATTTTGGACTCATTTTAATGTCATTAACAATATCTAAGAAAATTGAGGAGATATTTTGAATTTTTTATAGCAGTTTACCTAAAATACGTTGAAAACTAGAAAATAAAATCGCTGAAATTTCAGGTTTTGGTCCATAGTTTGCTAAAAAAAAAGGAAATTAGTCATGTTTGTACTCATCTTAAAGTTCTTGACGAGATCTATGAAAATTATGAAAAATTCTTCAATTTTTAAACGCAGTTAACTCAATAAACGTCGAAAGCTCGAAAAAAAATTGATAAAATTTCAGGTTTTTGGCCTTATTTTGCTAAAAATTGAGAAAAACAGGTAAAGTTTGAACTTATTTTAATTCTATTGACGGGATCTATCCAAATAATATAGATATATTCAATTTGTTGAAGCAGTTAACTCAAGAATCTTGGAAGACTCGAAAAAAGATTTTGATGTAATTTCAGGTTTTTGGACATATCTTGCTTTAAATTGAGAAAAACATGACAAGTTTGGACTCATTTTAATATAATTGATGATATCTATCACAATTTACAGGATATTTTCAATTTTTCGTATCAGTTTACCCAATAAACGTCGAAAACTAGAAAAAAATATCGATGAAATTTCAGGTTTTTGGTCTAATTTTGCTAAATATTCAGCAAAACTTGTCATGTTTGTACTCTTTTTAAAGTTCTCGACAATATCTAACCAAATTTTTCAAAAATATTCATTGTATTCCAGCAGGTAACCCAGAAAACGTCAAAATTTCAAAAAAAAATCAGTGAAATTTTAGGTTTTTGGCCATATTTTGCTAATAATTCAGCAAAACTAGTAATGTTTGTACTCATTTTAAATTTTTTGACGAGATCTAACAAAATTCTTCACAAATATTCAATTTCTCTCAGCAGTTAAACCATGAAACGTCGAAAACTAGAAAAAAAATCATTGAAATTTCATGTTTGTGTGATTTATTGCTAAACATTGAGAATATCAGGTCAAGCTTGAACTCATCTTAATCGTATTGAATATATCTATCAAAATTATACACATTTTTTCAGTTTGTACCAGCAGTTAACTCAAGAAACATGGAAAACTCGAAAAAAGAAAATGATGAAACTTCAGGATTTTTTTCATATTTTGCTAAAAATTAAGAAACAAAGGCCAAGTTTGGACTCTATTTAATATTCATGATGATATCTAACATACTTTACTAGATATTTTCTTTTTTTTGTAGGAGTTAACCATAAAAAACCTCAAAAACTCGAAAAAAGAATCGATTTAATTTAAGATTTTTGGCCATATCTTGCTAAAAATTGAGAAAGGCATCACAAGTTTGGAATCATTTTAATTTTATTGACGATATCTATCAAACTTTACAAGATATTTTCAATTTTAATAGCAGTTAACCATAAAAAACGTCAAAAACTCGAAAAAAGAATCGAATTAAATTCAGGTTTTGTGCCATATTTTGCTAATAAATCAGAGAAACTAGTCATGTTTGAACTCATATTAAGGTTTTTGACGAGATCTATCCAAATTATATAGATATATTCAATTGTTTGAGGCAGTTAACTCAAAAAACGTCAAAAAATTGAAAAAAAATCGATTTAATTTAAGTTTTTTGGACATATATTGCTTAAAATTGAGAAAAACATGACAAGTTTGGACTCATTTTAATGTTATTGACGATATCTAGAAAAATTTACTAGATATTATCCCTTTTTCGTAGCAGTTAACCCAAAAAACGTCGAAAACTAGAAAAAAGAATCGCTAAGATTTACGGTTTTGGGCCATATTTTGCTTATAATTCAGCAATACTAGTAATGTTTGTACTTATTTTAAAGTTCCTTTCGAGATCTTACCAAATTCTTCACAAATATTCAATTTTTCCCTGCAGCTGACCCACGAAACGTTGAAAATTCGATAAAAAATCCATTTAATTTCAGGTTTCTGGCTATATCTTGCTTAAAATTGAGAAAGGCATGGCAAGTTTGGACTCATTTTAATATCATTAACAATATCTAAGAAAATTGAGGAGATATTTTAAATTTTTAATAGCAGCTTACCCAGAAAACGTCGAAAACTAGAAAGTAAAATTGCTGAAATTTCAGGTTTTGGGCCATATTTTGCTAAAAAATCAGGTAAAAATCAGTCATGTTTGTACTCAAATTAAATTTTTTGACGAGATCTAACCAAATTATATAGATTTCTTCAATTGTTTGAGGCAGTCAACTCGAAAAACGTCAAAAAATCGAAAAAAGAATCGATCAATTTTCAGGTTTTTGGCCATATCTTGCTTAAAATTGAGAAAAGCATGACAATTATGGACTAATTTTATTTTTATTAACGATATCTATCAAATTTGACTAGATATTTTGAATTTTTTATATTAGTTTACCTAAAAAAAAGTCGAAAACTAGAAAAAAAATCGATGAAATTTTATGTTTTTGGTCAAATTTTGGTAAAAATTCAGCAAAACTAGTCATGTTTGTACTCTTTTTAAGGTTCTGGACGATATCTTACCAAATTCTTCACAAATATTCATTGTTTTCAACAGTTAAACTAGAATACGTCAAAATTTAAAAAGGAAATCAGTGAAATTGCATGTTTTTTGGCCATATTTTTCGAAAAATTAGCAAAATTATTCATGTTTTGATTCATTTTAAAGATTTTAACGAGTTATATTCAAATTAAGAAGAAATATTATATTTTATATAGCAGTTTACACAAAAAACGACGAAAACTAGAAAAAAGAATCGCTAAGATTTAGGGTTTTTGGCCATATTTTGCTAATAATTCAGCGAAACTAGTAATGTCTGTACTCATTTTAAATATATTGACGAGATCTAACCAAATTCTTCACAAATATTCAATTTTTTTCAGCAGTTAACCCAAGAAACGTCGAAAACTCGAAAAAAAATCATTTAACCCTTAAAGGACTGACGTTTCCATATGGGAACGGACTGCAGCTTGGTTCTCTAGGTAGCTAAACAATATCTAGAGTGTCATGAAATGGTCAGTAAACGATATTTTGTGAGCTAAGAGGGTCCAAAGCTTAGTTTCATTTGAGTTTTGGTGCATTTAAGTCAAGGGAAATATTTCTTGTGATTTTTCGAAAAACAGGAAAATTTTGAGATGGATCCTTCTGGCAACTAATTTTTATAAGTTTTACTGTTTTTAATTTAAAGTAGTATTTTGCTTGTATACCTTTAGTATGATGTTCTAATCATCAAAAGAAATTAAATAGAGCAGAGTTCGAGGTTATTTGTTGTTTATATAACGTTGTTTATTGCTGCGTTCCCATATGGGCACGTCAGGCCTTCCCACTACTACGCGATTTCCTTGCCGATGGGTGTCAAGGAAAGCTATATATAGTATATTAGAGTTTATTTTGCGACATGATACATTGTTTTTGGTGCAATTAAGTTAAGAATTATTTTAGTTTTAAGTTGTGACAAGAAGACTATGGCAATTATTATGCATATTTATGAACTAAATCTCGGAAAACCTAAATTTATATAGTAGAAGCGGCAACAACATATATTAGCAAATGATTATTGTACTAGATATACAAATCCTTTCAAATTTTATTAGCTTCACATAAAAATGATATCATTAGAGGTGTTATAGTTTCTATTCAGGAAAAACATAATTTTTCATGAGTCGACTTCACTGAAGGAGGCTCTCCGAATCCATGACGAGGATGAAGAGAGTGAGGTAGATGTTACCGATTTCTTCATTTCTCCAACAGAAGAAAATGAGCGAACTGATGAAGTATTGGCTGATGAAGATGAGGAAAGATTGGTTGACAATTTTACTGGCAAGCAAATGAGGGCACAAGCCGAAATTCGGTTGGCAACCAACGAAAGTATCGGTGCTGGAGAAGACGATGGAGCAAAAAAATCTGTGCGGAGAAAATGGATAAAGGCAGCATTGAGTGTACGGGAAGTTTTTCTGAAGCAGATTACTTTTCATACTCTAAACTTAGCTGTATCGAATTGCTAGAGCTCTTCATCGATGATGATTTCGTCGCATTCATAGTGGAACAAAGTGAGAATTACGCCCGATTTTTTAATTGCCCCAGTCCACAAATTACAGCAGAGGAGATGCGAGCCGTCATTGGCATTTTGATTGTATCCGAGTACAACATTCTCCTGGAAAAAAATTTTACTGGGACGCGAAAAAGGATGTACATATTGAATTGGTTAGTAGAGCGATAAGGAGGGACTGATTCATCCAAATAATGAAATTTTTACACTTGGTGGATAATACTAAGTTAGACAGTCAAGCGATGGGTTCTACAAAGTCTGGCCTACGATGAAAAGGATTACACAGAGTAGTTTGCAGCATTTGGTGCCTTCCCAGTTCTTAGATTGTGAAGAAGAGATGATAAGATACTACGAAAGACACAGCTGCAAGCGATGTAGTAGAGGTAAATCGATAAGATTCGGTTATTATAATTTGAAGTGTAATGTGAAATAATATAATAGCATTAATTTATTTAGCTCAATATATAATGTATACGAAAGAATTTATTGCCACATTTGAAAGGATGTGGCTACAATGGAACTGAGCGAATCAGAAAGAACCGGATTCCGAAAGATTGTCCGCTACCACCAAAAAATGATCTAAAAAAGGAGGAGAGTGGAAAGAGCATCACAGCTATTTCTACATGCGAAGGAATAGGAATCACTAAATGGCTGGACAATTTGGTAATTGTGGCAGCTTCAACAGCGTATGGAGTTACGCCGTTGATGAAAGCTAAAAGGTTTTATAGGAAACAAAAGAAAATTATTCAGCTTCCACAACCCTACTTCATATCCCAGTATAATAAGCATATGGGTGGAACTGACCAAATTCATGTAAATTCACTGCATATTGGTAAGATATGATTTATATAAATTATTTACAACTCAGACAATCGAATAATAATAATAATAAAAGGAAATCCTCAGATCCAAGGACAAAATTAGAGTTTAGACGAAAGATTGCTCAGGTGTACTTTACTCGGTACAAGACGGAATAAAAACCACCCGGTGGACGACTCAGCAAGGCTTCCACGTCAAAAACTGGCTCCACGCTAGAGTTATGGTATAATCAATTAATCGGTGTAATTGGTGACATACCACAGAACAAGGGAAAACGCTTCGCTTATGAAGAGTGCGAGAGTCGTGGGAGAACAATGCGTAATAAGTGCGATGTTGGGCTCTGTGTTAAATGTTTTACAAAGTGCTTAACAAAATAATTATAAAATAAATACTTATATCTTCCAAGAAAAACCATTCATACAATATTTTTTTGAAATAAATAAGATTTTTTGAAATAAAATGCTTTTTTTAAATTTCATCATGGCGCGCGTATTAGTAGTAGTGGGAAGGACTGACGTGCCCATATGGGAACGGGCATTTGCAACGAACCTATTATTGTTAACTTTTTTTAAACAATTTTCTGTTGTTAATTTAGGTCATCTGAGTACCAATATACTAAAATTAGGGTAATTTTTAAGAAAAAATAATTCTCGTCCTTGGAGGGTTAATTTCAGGTTTTTGGCCATATCTTGCTTTAAATTGAGAAGAACATGACAAGTTTGGACTCATTTTAATGTTATTTACAATATCTATCAAAATTATACACATTTTTTCAGTTTTTACTAGTAGTTAACTCTAGAAACATGGAAAATTCGAAAAAAAATGATGAAACTTAAGGATTTTGGCCATATTTTGCTAAATATTAAGAAAAAAAGGTAAAGTTTGTACTCATTTTAATATTCTTGACGATATCTATCATACTTCACTAGATATCTTCAATTTTTCGTAGCAGTTAACCATAAAAAAACGTCGAAAAACGGAAAAAAATGGATTTAATTTCAGGTTTTTCTTCATATCTTAGTTAAAATTGAGAAAAGCATGACAATTTTGGACTCATTTTAATGTCATTAACAATATCTAAGAAAATTGAGGAGATATTTTGAATTTTTTATAGCAGTTTACCTAAAATACGTTGAAAACTAGAAAATAAAATCGCTGAAATTTCAGGTTTTGGTCCATAGTTTGCTAAAAAAAAAGGAAATTAGTCATGTTTGTACTCATCTTAAAGTTCTTGACGAGATCTATGAAAATTATGAAAAATTCTTCAATTTTTAAACGCAGTTAACTCAATAAACGTCGAAAGCTCGAAAAAAAATTGATAAAATTTCAGGTTTTTGGCCTTATTTTGCTAAAAATTGAGAAAAACAGGTAAAGTTTGAACTTATTTTAATTCTATTGACGGGATCTATCCAAATAATATAGATATATTCAATTTGTTGAAGCAGTTAACTCAAGAATCTTGGAAGACTCGAAAAAAGATTTTGATGTAATTTCAGGTTTTTGGACATATCTTGCTTTAAATTGAGAAAAACATGACAAGTTTGGACTCATTTTAATGTTTTTGACGATATCTATCAAAATTTACAGGATATTTTCAATTTTTCGTATCAGTTTACCCAATAAACGTCAAAAACTAGAAAAAATTATCGATGAAATTTCAGGTTTTTGGTCTAATTTTGCTAAATATTCAGCAAAACTTGTCATGTTTGTACTCTTTTTAAAGTTCTCGACAATATCTTACCAAATTTTTCAAATATATTCATTGTATTCCAGCAGTTAACCCAGAAAACGTCAAAATTTCAAAAAAAAAATCAGTGAAATTTTAGGTTTTTGGCCATATTTTGCTAATAATTCAGCAAAACTAGTAATGTTTGTACTCATTTTAAATTTTTTGACGAGATCTAACAAAATTGTTCACAAATATTCAATTTCTCTCAGCAGTTAACCCATGAAACGTCGAAAACTCGAAAAAAAAATCATTGAAATTTCATGTTTGTGTAATATATTGCTAAACATTGAGAATATCAGGTCAAGTTTGAACTCATCTTAATCGTATTGAATATATCTATCAAAATTATACACATTTTTTCAGTTTGTACCAGCAGTTAACTCAAGAAACATGGAAAACTCGAAAAAAGAAAATGATGAAACTTCAGGATTTTTTTCATATTTTGCTAAAAATTAAGATACAAAGGTCAAGTTTGGCCATTTGCTAAAAATTAAGAAATAAAGGTCAAGTTTGGACTCATTTTAATATTCATGATGATATCTATCATACTTTACTAGATATTTTCAATTTTTGTAGGAGTTAACCCAAAAAACGTCGAAAATTAGAAAAAAGAATCGCTAAGATTTACGGTTTTAGGCCATATTTTGCTTATAATTCAGCAATACTAGTAATGTTTGTACTCATTTTAAAGTTCCTTTCGAGATCTTACCAAATTCTTCACAAATATTCAATTTTACCCAGCAGCTGACCCACGAAACGTCGAAAATTCGAAAAAAAATCCATTTAATTTCAGGTTTTTGGCCATATCTTGTTTTAAATTGAGAAAAACATGACAAGTTTCTACTCATTTTAATGTAATAGAAAATATCGATCAAACTTTACAAGATATTTTCAATTTTAATAGCAGTTAACCATAAAAAACGTCAAAAACTCGAATAACGAATCGAATTAAATTCATGTTTCTGGCCATATCTTGCTTAAAATTGAGAAAGGCATGGCAAGTTTGGACTCATTTTAATGTTATTGACGATATCTAGAAAAATTACTAGATATTATCCCTTTTTCGTAGCAGTTAACCCAAAAAACGTCGAAAACTAGAAAAAAGAATCGCTAAGATTTACGGTTTTGGGCCATATTTTGCTTATAATTCAGCAATACTAGTAATGTTTGTACTTATTTTAAAGTTCCTTTCGAGATCTTACCAAATTCTTCACAAATATTCAATTTTTCCCTGCAGCTGACCCACGAAACGTTGAAAATTCGATAAAAAATCCATTTAATTTCAGGTTTCTGGCTATATCTTGCTTAAAATTGAGAAAGGCATGGCAAGTTTGGACTCATTTTAATATCATTAACAATATCTAAGAAAATTGAGGAGATATTTTAAATTTTTAATAGCAGCTTACCCAGAAAACGTCGAAAACTAGAAAGTAAAATTGCTGAAATTTCAGGTTTTGGGCCATATTTTGCTAAAAAATCAGGTAAAAATCAGTCATGTTTGTACTCAAATTAAAGTTTTTGACGAGATCTAACCAAATTATATAGATTTCTTCAATTGTTTGAGGCAGTCAACTCAAAAAACGTCAAAAAATCGAAAAAAGAATCGATTAATTTTCAGGTTTTTGGCCATATCTTGCTTAAAATTGAGAAAAGCATGACAATTATGGACTAATTTTATTTTTATTAACGATATCTATCAAATTTGACTAGATATTTTGAATTGTTTATATTAGTTTACCTAAAAAAAAGTCGAAAACTAGAAAAAAAATCAATGAAATTTTATGTTTTTGGTCAAATTTTGGTAAAAATTCAGCAAAACTAGTCATGTTTGTACTCTTTTTAAAGTTCTGGACGATATCTTACCAAATTCTTCACAAATATTCATTGTTTTCAACAGTTAAACTAGAATACGTCAAAATTTAAAAAGGAAATCAGTGAAATTGCATGTTTTTTGGCCATATTTTTCGAAAAATTAGCAAAATTATTCATGTTTTGATTCATTTTAAAGATTTTAACGAGTTATATTCAAATTAAGAAGAAATATTATATTTTATATAGCAGTTTACACAAAAAACGACGAAAACTAGAAAAAAGAATCGCTAAGATTTAGGGTTTTTGGCCATATTTTGCTAATAATTCAGCGAAACTAGTAATGTCTGTACTCATTTTAAATATATTGACGAGATCTAACCAAATTCTTCAAATATTCAATTTTTCTCAGCAGTTAACCCAAGAAACGTCGAAAACTCGAAAAAAAATCATTTAATTTCAGGTTTTTGGCCATATCTTGCTTTAAATTGAGAAGAACATGACAAGTTTGGACTCATTTTAATGTTATTTACAATATCCATCAAAATTATACACATTTTTTCAGTTTTTACTAGCAGTTAACTCAAGAAACATGGAAAACTCGAAAAAAAATGATGAAACTTAAGGATTTTGGCCATATTTTGCTAAATATTAAGAAAAAAAGGTCAAGTTTGGACTCATATTAATATTTTTGGCGATATCTATCATACTTCACTAGATATCTTCAATTTTTCGTAGCAGTTAACCATAAAAAACGTCGAAAAACGGAAAAAAATCGATTTAATTTCAGGTTTTTCTTCATATCTTAGTTAAAATTGAGAAAAGCATGACAATTTTGGACTCATTTTAATGTCATTAACAATATCTAAGAAAATGAGGAGATATTTTGAATTTTTTATAGCAGTTTACCTAAAATACGTTGAAAACTAGAAAATAAAATCGCTGAAATTTCAGGTTTTGGTCCATAGTTTGCTAAAAAAAAGGGAAATTAGTCATGTTTGTACTCATCTTAAAGTTCTTGACGAGATCTATGAAAATTATGAAAAATTATTCAATTTTTAAACGCAGTTAACTCAACAAACGTCGAAAGCTCGAAAAAAAATTGATAAAATTTCAGGTTTTTGGCCTTATTTTGCTAAAAATTGAGAAAAACAGGTAAAGTTTGAACTTATTTTAATTCTATTGACGGGATCTATCCAAATAATATAGATATATTCAATTTGTTGAAGCAGTTAACTCAAGAATCTTGGAAGACTCGAAAAAAGATTTTGATGTAATTTCAGGTTTTTGGACATATCTTGCTTTAAATTGAGAAAAACATGACAAGTTTGGACTCATTTTAATGTTTTTGACGATATCTATCAAAATTTACAGTATATTTTTAATTTTTCGTATCAGTTTACCCAATAAACGTCAAAAAGTAGAAAAAATTATCGATGAAATTTCAGGTTTTTGGTCTAATTTTGCTAAATATTCAGCAAAACTTGTCATGTTTGTACTCTTTTTAAAGTTCTCGACAATATCTTACCAAATTTTTCAAATATATTCATTGTATTCCAGCAGTTAACCCAGAAAACGTCAAAATTTCAAAAAAAAAATCAGTGAAATTTTAGGTTTTTGGCCATATTTTGCTAATAATTCAGCAAAACTAGTAATGTTTGTACTCATTTTAAATTTTTTGACGAGATCTAACAAAATTGTTCACAAATATTCAATTTCTCTCAGCAGTTAACCCATGAAACGTCGAAAACTCGAAAAAAAAATCATTAAAATTTCATGTTTGTGTAATATATTGCTAAACATTGAGAATATCAGGTCAAGTTTGAACTCATCTTAATCGTATTGAATATATCTATCAAAATAATACACATTTTTTCAGTTTGTACCAGCAGTTAACTCAAGAAACTTGGAAAACTCGAAAAAAGAAAATGATGAAACTTCAGGATTTTTTTCATATTTTGCTAAAAATTAAGATACAAAGGTCAAGTTTGGCCATTTGCTAAAAATTAAGAAACAAAGGTCAAGTTTGGACTCATTTTAATATTCATGATGATATCTATCATACTTTACTAGATATTTTCAATTTTTTGTAGGAGTTAACCCAAAAAACGTCGAAAACTAGAAAAAAGAATCGCTAAGATTTACGGTTTTAGGCCATATTTTGCTTATAATTCAGCAATACTAGTAATGTTTGTACTCATTTTAAAGTTCCTTTCGAGATCTTACCAAATTCTTCACAAATATTCAATTTTACCCAGCAGCTGACCCACGAAACGTCGAAAATTCGAAAAAAAATCCATTTAATTTCAGGTTTTTCTTCATATCTTAGTTAAAATTGAGAAAAGCATGACAATTTTGGACTCATTTTAATGTCATTAACAATATCTAAGAAAATGAGGAGATATTTTGAATTTTTTATAGCAGTTTACCTAAAATACGTTGAAAACTAGAAAATAAAATCGCTGAAATTTCAGGTTTTGGTCCATAGTTTGCTAAAAAAAAGGGAAATTAGTCATGTTTGTACTCATCTTAAAGTTCTTGACGAGATCTATGAAAATTATGAAAAATTATTCAATTTTTAAACGCAGTTAACTCAATAAACGTCGAAAGCTCGAAAAAAAATTGATAAAATTTCAGGTTTTTGGCCTTATTTTGCTAAAAATTGAGAAAAACAGGTAAAGTTTGAACTTATTTTAATTCTATTGACGGGATCTATCCAAATAATATAGATATATTCAATTTGTTGAAGCAGTTAACTCAAGAATCTTGGAAGACTCGAAAAAAGATTTTGATGTAATTTCAGGTTTTTGGACATATCTTGCTTTAAATTGAGAAAAACATGACAAGTTTGGACTCATTTTAATGTTTTTGACGATATCTATCAAAATTTACAGGATATTTTCAATTTTTCGTATCAGTTTACCCAATAAACGTCAAAAAGTAGAAAAAATTATCGATGACATTTCAGGTTTTTGGTCTAATTTTGCTAAATATTCAGAAAAACTTGTCATGTTTGTACTCTTTTTAAAGTTCTCGACAATATCTTACCAAATTTTTCAAATATATTCATTGTATTCCAGCAGTTAACCCAGAAAACGTCAAAATTTCAAAAAAAAAATCAGTGAAATTTTAGGTTTTTGGCCATATTTTGCTAATAATTCAGCAAAGCTAGTAATGTTTGTACTCATTTTAAATTTTTTGACGAGATCTAACAAAATTGTTCACAAATATTCAATTTCTCTCAGCAGTTAACCCATGAAACGTCGAAAACTCGAAAAAAAAATCATTGAAATTTCATGTTTGTGTAATATATTGCTAAACATTGAGAATATCAGGTCAAGTTTGAACTCATCTTAATCGTATTGAATATATCTATCAAAATAATACACATTTTTTCAGTTTGTACCAGCAGTTAACTCAAGAAACTTGGAAAACTCGAAAAAAGAAAATGATGAAACTTCAGGATTTTTTTCATATTTTGCTAAAAATTAAGATACAAAGGTCAAGTTTGGCCATTTGCTAAAAATTAAGAAACAAAGGTCAAGTTTGGACTCATTTTAATATTCATGATGATATCTATCATACTTTACTAGATATTTTCAATTTTTTGTAGGAGTTAACCCAAAAAACGTCGAAAACTAGAAAAAAGAATCGCTAAGATTTACGGTTTTAGGCCATATTTTGCTTATAATTCAGCAATACTAGTAATGTTTGTACTCATTTTAAAGTTCCTTTCGAGATCTTACCAAATTCTACACAAATATTCAATTTACCCAGCAGCTGACCCACGAAACGTCGAAAATTCGAAAAAAAATCCATTTAATTTCAGGTTTTTGGCCATATCTTGTTTTAAATTGAGAAAAACATGACAAGTTTCTACTCATTTTAATGTTATAGAAAATATCTATCAAACTTTACAAGATATTTTCAATTTTAATAGCAGTTAACCATAAAAAACGTCAAAAACTCGAATAACGAATCGAATTAAATTCATGTTTCTGGCCATATCTTGCTTAAAATTGAGAAAGGCATGGCAAGTTTGGACTCATTTTAATGTCATTAACAATATCTAAGAAAATTGAGGAGATATTTTAAATTTTTAATAGCAGCTTACCCAGAAAACGTCGAAAACTAGAAAGTAAAATTGCTGAAATTTCAGGTTTTGGGCCATATTTTGCTAAAAAATCACTCATGTTTGTACTCAAATTAAAGTTTTTGACGAGATCTAACCAAATTATATCGATTTCTTCAATTGTTTGAGGCAGTCAACTCGAAAAACGTCAAAAAATCGAAAAAAGAATCGATTAATTTTCAGGTTTTTGGCCATATCTTGCTTAAAATTGAGAAAAGCATGACAATTATGGACTAATTTTATTTTTATTAACGATATCTATCAAATTTGACTAGATGTATTGAATTTTTTATATTAGTTTACCTAAAAAAAAGTCGAAAACTAGAAAAAAAATCGATGAAATTTTATGTTATTGGTCAAATTTTGGTAAAAATTCAGCAAAACTAGTCATGTTTGTACTCTTTTTAAAGTTCTGGACGATATCTTACCAAATTCTTCACAAATATTCATTGTTTTCAACAGTTAAACTAGAATACGTCAAAATTTAAAAAGGAAATCAGTGAAATTGCATGTTTTTTGGCCATATTTTTCGAAAAATTAGCAAAATTATTCATGTTTTGATTCATTTTAAAGATTTTAACGAGTTATATTCAAATTAAGAAGAAATATTATATTTTATATAGCAGTTTACACAAAAAACGACGAAAACTAGAAAAAAGAATCGCTAAGATTTAGGGTTTTTGGCCATATTTTGCTAATAATTCAGCGAAACTAGTAATGTCTGTACTCATTTTAAATATATTGACGAGATCTAACCAAATTCTTCAAATATTCAATTTTTCTCAGCAGTTAACCCAAGAAACGTCGAAAACTCGAAAAAAAATCATTTAATTTCAGGTTTTTGGCCATATCTTGCTTTAAATTGAGAAGAACATGACAAGTTTGGACTCATTTTAATGTTATTTACAATATCCATCAAAATTATACACATTTTTTCAGTTTTTACTAGCAGTTAACTCAAGAAACATGGAAAACTCGAAAAAAAATGATGAAACTTAAGGATTTTGGCCATATTTTGCTAAATATTAAGAAAAAAAGGTCAAGTTTGGACTCATATTAATATTTTTGGCGATATCTATCATACTTCACTAGATATCTTCAATTTTTCGTAGCAGTTAACCATAAAAAACGTCGAAAAACGGAAAAAAATCGATTTAATTTCAGGTTTTTCTTCATATCTTAGTTAAAATTGAGAAAAGCATGACAATTTTGGACTCATTTTAATGTCATTAACAATATCTAAGAAAATGAGGAGATATTTTGAATTTTTTATAGCAGTTTACCTAAAATACGTTGAAAACTAGAAAATAAAATCGCTGAAATTTCAGGTTTTGGTCCATAGTTTGCTAAAAAAAAGGGAAATTAGTCATGTTTGTACTCATCTTAAAGTTCTTGACGAGATCTATGAAAATTATGAAAAATTATTCAATTTTTAAACGCAGTTAACTCAACAAACGTCGAAAGCTCGAAAAAAAATTGATAAAATTTCAGGTTTTTGGCCTTATTTTGCTAAAAATTGAGAAAAACAGGTAAAGTTTGAACTTATTTTAATTCTATTGACGGGATCTATCCAAATAATATAGATATATTCAATTTGTTGAAGCAGTTAACTCAAGAATCTTGGAAGACTCGAAAAAAGATTTTGATGTAATTTCAGGTTTTTGGACATATCTTGCTTTAAATTGAGAAAAACATGACAAGTTTGGACTCATTTTAATGTTTTTGACGATATCTATCAAAATTTACAGTATATTTTTAATTTTTCGTATCAGTTTACCCAATAAACGTCAAAAAGTAGAAAAAATTATCGATGAAATTTCAGGTTTTTGGTCTAATTTTGCTAAATATTCAGCAAAACTTGTCATGTTTGTACTCTTTTTAAAGTTCTCGACAATATCTTACCAAATTTTTCAAATATATTCATTGTATTCCAGCAGTTAACCCAGAAAACGTCAAAATTTCAAAAAAAAAATCAGTGAAATTTTAGGTTTTTGGCCATATTTTGCTAATAATTCAGCAAAACTAGTAATGTTTGTACTCATTTTAAATTTTTTGACGAGATCTAACAAAATTGTTCACAAATATTCAATTTCTCTCAGCAGTTAACCCATGAAACGTCGAAAACTCGAAAAAAAAATCATTAAAATTTCATGTTTGTGTAATATATTGCTAAACATTGAGAATATCAGGTCAAGTTTGAACTCATCTTAATCGTATTGAATATATCTATCAAAATAATACACATTTTTTCAGTTTGTACCAGCAGTTAACTCAAGAAACTTGGAAAACTCGAAAAAAGAAAATGATGAAACTTCAGGATTTTTTTCATATTTTGCTAAAAATTAAGATACAAAGGTCAAGTTTGGCCATTTGCTAAAAATTAAGAAACAAAGGTCAAGTTTGGACTCATTTTAATATTCATGATGATATCTATCATACTTTACTAGATATTTTCAATTTTTTGTAGGAGTTAACCCAAAAAACGTCGAAAACTAGAAAAAAGAATCGCTAAGATTTACGGTTTTAGGCCATATTTTGCTTATAATTCAGCAATACTAGTAATGTTTGTACTCATTTTAAAGTTCCTTTCGAGATCTTACCAAATTCTTCACAAATATTCAATTTTACCCAGCAGCTGACCCACGAAACGTCGAAAATTCGAAAAAAAATCCATTTAATTTCAGGTTTTTCTTCATATCTTAGTTAAAATTGAGAAAAGCATGACAATTTTGGACTCATTTTAATGTCATTAACAATATCTAAGAAAATGAGGAGATATTTTGAATTTTTTATAGCAGTTTACCTAAAATACGTTGAAAACTAGAAAATAAAATCGCTGAAATTTCAGGTTTTGGTCCATAGTTTGCTAAAAAAAAGGGAAATTAGTCATGTTTGTACTCATCTTAAAGTTCTTGACGAGATCTATGAAAATTATGAAAAATTATTCAATTTTTAAACGCAGTTAACTCAATAAACGTCGAAAGCTCGAAAAAAAATTGATAAAATTTCAGGTTTTTGGCCTTATTTTGCTAAAAATTGAGAAAAACAGGTAAAGTTTGAACTTATTTTAATTCTATTGACGGGATCTATCCAAATAATATAGATATATTCAATTTGTTGAAGCAGTTAACTCAAGAATCTTGGAAGACTCGAAAAAAGATTTTGATGTAATTTCAGGTTTTTGGACATATCTTGCTTTAAATTGAGAAAAACATGACAAGTTTGGACTCATTTTAATGTTTTTGACGATATCTATCAAAATTTACAGGATATTTTCAATTTTTCGTATCAGTTTACCCAATAAACGTCAAAAAGTAGAAAAAATTATCGATGACATTTCAGGTTTTTGGTCTAATTTTGCTAAATATTCAGAAAAACTTGTCATGTTTGTACTCTTTTTAAAGTTCTCGACAATATCTTACCAAATTTTTCAAATATATTCATTGTATTCCAGCAGTTAACCCAGAAAACGTCAAAATTTCAAAAAAAAAATCAGTGAAATTTTAGGTTTTTGGCCATATTTTGCTAATAATTCAGCAAAGCTAGTAATGTTTGTACTCATTTTAAATTTTTTGACGAGATCTAACAAAATTGTTCACAAATATTCAATTTCTCTCAGCAGTTAACCCATGAAACGTCGAAAACTCGAAAAAAAAATCATTGAAATTTCATGTTTGTGTAATATATTGCTAAACATTGAGAATATCAGGTCAAGTTTGAACTCATCTTAATCGTATTGAATATATCTATCAAAATAATACACATTTTTTCAGTTTGTACCAGCAGTTAACTCAAGAAACTTGGAAAACTCGAAAAAAGAAAATGATGAAACTTCAGGATTTTTTTCATATTTTGCTAAAAATTAAGATACAAAGGTCAAGTTTGGCCATTTGCTAAAAATTAAGAAACAAAGGTCAAGTTTGGACTCATTTTAATATTCATGATGATATCTATCATACTTTACTAGATATTTTCAATTTTTTGTAGGAGTTAACCCAAAAAACGTCGAAAACTAGAAAAAAGAATCGCTAAGATTTACGGTTTTAGGCCATATTTTGCTTATAATTCAGCAATACTAGTAATGTTTGTACTCATTTTAAAGTTCCTTTCGAGATCTTACCAAATTCTACACAAATATTCAATTTACCCAGCAGCTGACCCACGAAACGTCGAAAATTCGAAAAAAAATCCATTTAATTTCAGGTTTTTGGCCATATCTTGTTTTAAATTGAGAAAAACATGACAAGTTTCTACTCATTTTAATGTTATAGAAAATATCTATCAAACTTTACAAGATATTTTCAATTTTAATAGCAGTTAACCATAAAAAACGTCAAAAACTCGAATAACGAATCGAATTAAATTCATGTTTCTGGCCATATCTTGCTTAAAATTGAGAAAGGCATGGCAAGTTTGGACTCATTTTAATGTCATTAACAATATCTAAGAAAATTGAGGAGATATTTTAAATTTTTAATAGCAGCTTACCCAGAAAACGTCGAAAACTAGAAAGTAAAATTGCTGAAATTTCAGGTTTTGGGCCATATTTTGCTAAAAAATCACTCATGTTTGTACTCAAATTAAAGTTTTTGACGAGATCTAACCAAATTATATCGATTTCTTCAATTGTTTGAGGCAGTCAACTCGAAAAACGTCAAAAAATCGAAAAAAGAATCGATTAATTTTCAGGTTTTTGGCCATATCTTGCTTAAAATTGAGAAAAGCATGACAATTATGGACTAATTTTATTTTTATTAACGATATCTATCAAATTTGACTAGATGTATTGAATTTTTTATATTAGTTTACCTAAAAAAAAGTCGAAAACTAGAAAAAAAATCGATGAAATTTTATGTTATTGGTCAAATTTTGGTAAAAATTCAGCAAAACTAGTCATGTTTGTACTCTTTTTAAAGTTCTGGACGATATCTTACCAAATTCTTCACAAATATTCATTGTTTTCAACAGTTAAACTAGAATACGTCAAAATTTAAAAAGGAAATCAGTGAAATTGCATGTTTTTTGGCCATATTTTTCGAAAAATTAGCAAAATTATTCATGTTTTGATTCATTTTAAAGATTTTAACGAGTTATATTCAAATTAAGAAGAAATATTATATTTTATATAGCAGTTTACACAAAAAACGACGAAAACTAGAAAAAAGAATCGCTAAGATTTAGGGTTTTTGGCCATATTTTGCTAATAATTCAGCGAAACTAGTAATGTCTGTACTCATTTTAAATATATTGACGAGATCTAACCAAATTCTTCACAAATATTCAATTTTACCCAGCAGCTGACCCACGAAACGTCGAAAATTCGAAAAAAAATCATTTAATTTCAGGTTTTTGGCCATATCTTGCTTTAAATTGAGAAGAACATGACAAGTTTGGACTCATTTTAATGTTATTTACAATATCTATCAAAATTATACACATTTTTTCAGTTTTTGCTAGTAGTTAACTCTAGAAACATGGAAAATTCGAAAAAAAATGATGAAACTTAAGGATTTTGGCCATATTTTGCTAAATATTAAGAAAAAAAGGTAAAGTTTGTACTCATTTTAATATTCTTGACGATATCTATCATACTTCACTAGATATCTTCAATTTTTCGTAGCAGTTAACCATAAAAAAACGTCGAAAAACGGAAAAAAATGGATTTAATTTCAGGTTTTTCTTCATATCTTAGTTAAAATTGAGAAAAGCATGACAATTTTGGACTCATTTTAATGTCATTAACAATATCTAAGAAAATTGAGGAGATATTTTGAATTTTTTATAGCAGTTTACCTAAAATACGTTGAAAACTAGAAAATAAAATCGCTGAAATTTCAGGTTTTGGTCCATAGTTTGCTAAAAAAAAAGGAAATTAGTCATGTTTGTACTCATCTTAAAGTTCTTGACGAGATCTATGAAAATTATGAAAAATTCTTCAATTTTTAAACGCAGTTAACTCAATAAACGTCGAAAGCTCGAAAAAAAATTGATAAAATTTCAGGTTTTTGGCCTTATTTTGCTAAAAATTGAGAAAAACAGGTAAAGTTTGAACTTATTTTAATTCTATTGACGGGATCTATCCAAATAATATAGATATATTCAATTTGTTGAAGCAGTTAACTCAAGAATCTTGGAAGACTCGAAAAAAGATTTTGATGTAATTTCAGGTTTTTGGACATATCTTGCTTTAAATTGAGAAAAACATGACAAGTTTGGACTCATTTTAATGTTTTTGACGATATCTATCAAAATTTACAGGATATTTTCAATTTTTCGTATCAGTTTACCCAATAAACGTCAAAAACTAGAAAAAATTATCGATGAAATTTCAGGTTTTTGGTCTAATTTTGCTAAATATTCAGCAAAACTTGTCATGTTTGTACTCTTTTTAAAGTTCTCGACAATATCTTACCAAATTTTTCAAATATATTCATTGTATTCCAGCAGTTAACCCAGAAAACGTCAAAATTTCAAAAAAAAAATCAGTGAAATTTTAGGTTTTTGGCCATATTTTGCTAATAATTCAGCAAAACTAGTAATGTTTGTACTCATTTTAAATTTTTTGACGAGATCTAACAAAATTGTTCACAAATATTCAATTTCTCTCAGCAGTTAACCCATGAAACGTCGAAAACTCGAAAAAAAAATCATTGAAATTTCATGTTTGTGTAATATATTGCTAAACATTGAGAATATCAGGTCAAGTTTGAACTCATCTTAATCGTATTGAATATATCTATCAAAATTATACACATTTTTTCAGTTTGTACCAGCAGTTAACTCAAGAAACTTGGAAAACTCGAAAAAAGAAAATGATGAAACTTCAGGATTTTTTTCATATTTTGCTAAAAATTAAGATACAAAGGTCAAGTTTGGCCATTTGCTAAAAATTAAGAAACAAAGGTCAAGTTTGGACTCATTTTAATATTCATGATGATATCTATCATACTTTACTAGATATTTTCAATTTTTTGTAGGAGTTAACCCAAAAAACGTCGAAAACTAGAAAAAAGAATCGCTAAGATTTACGGTTTTAGGCCATATTTTGCTTATAATTCAGCAATACTAGTAATGTTTGTACTCATTTAAAGTTCCTTTCGAGATCTTACCAAATTCTACACAAATATTCAATTTTACCCAGCAGCTGACCCACGAAACGTCGAAAATTCGAAAAAAAATCCATTTAATTTCAGGTTTTTGGCCATATCTTGTTTTAAATTGAGAAAAACATGACAAGTTTCTACTCATTTTAATGTAATAGAAAATATCGATCAAACTTTACAAGATATTTTCAATTTTAATAGCAGTTAACCATAAAAAACGTCAAAAACTCGAATAACGAATCGAATTAAATTCATGTTTCTGGCCATATCTTGCTTAAAATTGAGAAAGGCATGGCAAGTTTGGACTCATTTTAATGTTATTGACGATATCTAGAAAAATTACTAGATATTATCCCTTTTTCGTAGCAGTTAACCCAAAAAACGTCGAAAACTAGAAAAAAGAATCGCTAAGATTTACGGTTTTGGGCCATATTTTGCTTATAATTCAGCAATACTAGTAATGTTTGTACTTATTTTAAAGTTCCTTTCGAGATCTTACCAAATTCTTCACATATATTCAATTTTTCCCTGCAGCTGACCCACGAAACGTTGAAAATTCGATAAAAAATCCATTTAATTTCAGGTTTCTGGCTATATCTTGCTTAAAATTGAGAAAGGCATGGCAAGTTTTTGGACTCATTTTAATATCATTAACAATATCTAAGAAAATTGAGGAGATATTTTAAATTTTTAATAGCAGCTTACCCAGAAAACGTCGAAAACTAGAAAGTAAAATTGCTGAAATTTCAGGTTTTGGGCCATATTTTGCTAAAAAATCAGGTAAAAATCAGTCATGTTTGTACTCAAATTAAAGTTTTTGACGAGATCTAACCAAATTATATAGATTTCTTCAATTGTTTGAGGCAGTCAACTCAAAAAACGTCAAAAAATCGAAAAAAGAATCGATTAATTTTCAGGTTTTTGGCCATATCTTGCTTAAAATTGAGAAAAGCATGACAATTATGGACTAATTTTATTTTTATTAACGATATCTATCAAATTTGACTAGATATTTTGAATTTTTTATATTAGTTTACCTAAAAAAAAGTCGAAAACTAGAAAAAAAATCAATGAAATTTTATGTTTTTGGTCAAATTTTGGTAAAAATTCAGCAAAACTAGTCATGTTTGTACTCTTTTTAAAGTTCTGGACGATATCTTACCAAATTCTTCACAAATATTCATTGTTTTCAACAGTTAAACTAGAATTCGTCAAAATTTAAAAAGGAAATCAGTGAAATTGCATGTTTTTTGGCCATATTTTTCGAAAAATTAGCAAAATTATTCATGTTTTGATTCATTTTAAAGATTTTAACGAGTTATATTCAAATTAAGAAGAAATATTATATTTTATATAGCAGTTTACACAAAAAACGACGAAAACTAGAAAAAAGAATCGCTAAGATTTAGGGTTTTTGGCTATATTTTGCTAATAATTCAGCGAAACTAGTAATGTCTGTACTCATTTTAAATATATTGACGAGATCTAACCAAATTCTTCACAAATATTCAATTTTTTTCAGCAGTTAACCCAAGAAACGTCGAAAACTCGAAAAAAAATCATTTAACCCTTAAAGGACTGACGTTCCCATATGGGAACGGACTGCAGCTTGGTTCTCTAGGTAGCTAAACAATATCTAGAGTGTCATGAAATGGTCAGTAAACGATATTTTGTGAGCTAAGAGGGTCCAAAGCTTAGTTTCATTTGAGTTTTGGTGCATTTAAGTCAAGGGAAATATTTCTTGTGATTTTTCGAAAAACAGGAAAATTTTGAGATGGATCCTTCTGGCAACTAATTTTTATAAGTTTTACTGTTTTTAATTTAAAGTAGTATTTTGCTTGTATACCTTTAGTATGATGTTCTAATCATCAAAAGAAATTAAATAGAGCAGAGTTCGAGGTTATTTGTTGTTGTTATAACGTTGTTTATTGCTGCGTTCCCATATGGGCACGTCAGGCCTTCCCACTACTACGCGATTTCCTTGCCGATGGGTGTCAAGGAAAGCTATATATAGTATATTAGAGTTTATTTTGCGACATGATACATTGTTTTTGGTGCAATTAAGTTAAGAATTATTTTAGTTTTAAGTTGTGACAAGAAGACTATGGCAATTATTATGCATATTTATGAACTAAATCTCGGAAAACCTAAATTTATATAGTAGAAGCGGCAACAACATATATTAGCAAATGATTATTGTACTAGATATACAAATCCTTTCAAATTTTATTAGCTTCACATAAAAATGATATCATTAGAGGTGTTATAGTTTCTATTCAGGAAAAACATAATTTTTCATGAGTCGACTTCACTGAAGGAGGCTCTCCGAATCCATGACGAGGATGAAGAGAGTGAGGTAGATGTTACCGATTTCTTCATTTCTCCAACAGAAGAAAATGAGCGAACTGATGAAGTATTGGCTGATGAAGATGAGGAAAGATTGGTTGACAATTTTACTGGCAAGCAAATGAGGGCACAAGCCGAAATTCGGTTGGCAACCAACGAAAGTATCGGTGCTGGAGAAGACGATGGAGCAAAAAAATCTGTGCGGAGAAAATGGATAAAGGCAGCATTGAGTGTACGGGAAGTTTTTCTGAAGCAGATTACTTTTCATACTCTAAACTTAGCTGTATCGAATTGCTAGAGCTCTTCATCGATGATGATTTCGTCGCATTCATAGTGGAACAAAGTGAGAATTACGCCCGATTTTTTAATTGCCCCAGTCCACAAATTACAGCAGAGGAGATGCGAGCCGTCATTGGCATTTTGATTGTATCCGAGTACAACATTCTCCTGGAAAAAAATTTTACTGGGACGCGAAAAAGGATGTACATATTGAATTGGTTAGTAGAGCGATAAGGAGGGACTGATTCATCCAAATAATGAAATTTTTACACTTGGTGGATAATACTAAGTTAGACAGTCAAGCGATGGGTTCTACAAAGTCTGGCCTACGATGAAAAGGATTACACAGAGTAGTTTGCAGCATTTGGTGCCTTCCCAGTTCTTAGATTGTGAAGAAGAGATGATAAGATACTACGAAAGACACAGCTGCAAGCGATGTAGTAGAGGTAAATCGATAAGATTCGGTTATTATAATTTGAAGTGTAATGTGAAATAATATAATAGCATTAATTTATTTAGCTCAATATATAATGTATACGAAAGAATTTATTGCCACATTTGAAAGGATGTGGCTACAATGGAACTGAGCGAATCAGAAAGAACCGGATTCCGAAAGATTGTCCGCTACCACCAAAAAATGATCTAAAAAAGGAGGAGAGTGGAAAGAGCATCACAGCTATTTCTACATGCGAAGGAATAGGAATCACTAAATGGCTGGACAATTTGGTAATTGTGGCAGCTTCAACAGCGTATGGAGTTACGCCGTTGATGAAAGCTAAAAGGTTTTATAGGAAACAAAAGAAAATTATTCAGCTTCCACAACCCTACTTCATATCCCAGTATAATAAGCATATGGGTGGAACTGACCAAATTCATGTAAATTCACTGCATATTGGTAAGATATGATTTATATAAATTATTTACAACTCAGACAATCGAATAATAATAATAATAAAAGGAAATCCTCAGATCCAAGGACAAAATTAGAGTTTAGACGAAAGATTGCTCAGGTGTACTTTACTCGGTACAAGACGGAATAAAAACCACCCGGTGGACGACTCAGCAAGGCTTCCACGTCAAAAACTGGCTCCACGCTAGAGTTATGGTATAATCAATTAATCGGTGTAATTGGTGACATACCACAGAACAAGGGAAAACGCTTCGCTTATGAAGAGTGCGAGAGTCGTGGGAGAACAATGCGTAATAAGTGCGATGTTGGGCTCTGTGTTAAATGTTTTACAAAGTGCTTAACAAAATAATTATAAAATAAATACTTATATCTTCCAAGAAAAACCATTCATACAATATTTTTTTGAAATAAATAAGATTTTTTGAAATAAAATGCTTTTTTTAAATTTCATCATGGCGCGCGTATTAGTAGTAGTGGGAAGGACTGACGTGCCCATATGGGAACGGGCATTTGCAACGAACCTATTATTGTTAACTTTTTTTAAACAATTTTCTGTTGTTAATTTAGGTCATCTGAGTACCAATATACTAAAATTAGGGTAATTTTTAAGAAAAAATAATTCTCGTCCTTGGAGGGTTAATTTCAGGTTTTTGGCCATATCTTGCTTTAAATTGAGAAGAACATGACAAGTTTGGACTCATTTTAATGTTATTTACAATATCTATC
This sequence comes from Sympetrum striolatum, assembly GCA_947579665.1. NCBI lineage: Eukaryota > Metazoa > Arthropoda > Insecta > Odonata > Libellulidae > Sympetrum > Sympetrum striolatum. The sequence continues at coordinate 122,618,964 of OX388341.1, forward strand.
AAAATTATACACATTTTTTCAGTTTTTACTAGTAGTTAACTCTAGAAACATGGAAAATTCGAAAAAAAATGATGAAACTTAAGGATTTTGGCCATATTTTGCTAAATATTAAGAAAAAAAGGTAAAGTTTGTACTCATTTTAATATTCTTGACGATATCTATCATACTTCACTAGATATCTTCAATTTTTCGTAGCAGTTAACCATAAAAAACGTCGAAAAACGGAAAAAAATGGATTTAATTTCAGGTTTTTCTTCATATCTTAGTTAAAATTGAGAAAAGCATGACAATTTTGGACTCATTTTAATGTCATTAACAATATCTAAGAAAATTGAGGAGATATTTTGAATTTTTTATAGCAGTTTACCTAAAATACGTTGAAAACTAGAAAATAAAATCGCTGAAATTTCAGGTTTTGGTCCATAGTTTGCTAAAAAAAAAGGAAATTAGTCATGTTTGTACTCATCTTAAAGTTCTTGACGAGATCTATGAAAATTATGAAAAATTCTTCAATTTTTAAACGCAGTTAACTCAATAAACGTCGAAAGCTCGAAAAAAAATTGATAAAATTTCAGGTTTTTGGCCTTATTTTGCTAAAAATTGAGAAAAACAGGTAAAGTTTGAACTTATTTTAATTCTATTGACGGGATCTATCCAAATAATATAGATATATTCAATTTGTTGAAGCAGTTAACTCAAGAATCTTGGAAGACTCGAAAAAAGATTTTGATGTAATTTCAGGTTTTTGGACATATCTTGCTTTAAATTGAGAAAAACATGACAAGTTTGGACTCATTTTAATGTTTTTGACGATATCTATCAAAATTTACAGGATATTTTCAATTTTTCGTATCAGTTTACCCAATAAACGTCAAAAACTAGAAAAAATTATCGATGAAATTTCAGGTTTTTGGTCTAATTTTGCTAAATATTCAGCAAAACTTGTCATGTTTGTACTCTTTTTAAAGTTCTCGACAATATCTTACCAAATTTTTCAAATATATTCATTGTATTCCAGCAGTTAACCCAGAAAACGTCAAAATTTCAAAAAAAAAATCAGTGAAATTTTAGGTTTTTGGCCATATTTTGCTAATAATTCAGCAAAACTAGTAATGTTTGTACTCATTTTAAATTTTTTGACGAGATCTAACAAAATTGTTCACAAATATTCAATTTCTCTCAGCAGTTAACCCATGAAACGTCGAAAACTCGAAAAAAAAATCATTGAAATTTCATGTTTGTGTAATATATTGCTAAACATTGAGAATATCAGGTCAAGTTTGAACTCATCTTAATCGTATTGAATATATCTATCAAAATTATACACATTTTTTCAGTTTGTACCAGCAGTTAACTCAAGAAACTTGGAAAACTCGAAAAAAGAAAATGATGAAACTTCAGGATTTTTTTCATATTTTGCTAAAAATTAAGATACAAAGGTCAAGTTTGGCCATTTGCTAAAAATTAAGAAACAAAGGTCAAGTTTGGACTCATTTTAATATTCATGATGATATCTATCATACTTTACTAGATATTTTCAATTTTTGTAGGAGTTAACCCAAAAAACGTCGAAAATTAGAAAAAAGAATCGCTAAGATTTACGGTTTTAGGCCATATTTTGCTTATAATTCAGCAATACTAGTAATGTTTGTACTCATTTTAAAGTTCCTTTCGAGATCTTACCAAATTCTTCACAAATATTCAATTTTACCCAGCAGCTGACCCACGAAACGTCGAAAATTCGAAAAAAAATCCATTTAATTTCAGGTTTTTGGCCATATCTTGTTTTAAATTGAGAAAAACATGACAAGTTTCTACTCATTTTAATGTAATAGAAAATATCGATCAAACTTTACAAGATATTTTCAATTTTAATAGCAGTTAACCATAAAAAACGTCAAAAACTCGAATAACGAATCGAATTAAATTCATGTTTCTGGCCATATCTTGCTTAAAATTGAGAAAGGCATGGCAAGTTTGGACTCATTTTAATGTTATTGACGATATCTAGAAAAATTACTAGATATTATCCCTTTTTCGTAGCAGTTAACCCAAAAAACGTCGAAAACTAGAAAAAAGAATCGCTAAGATTTACGGTTTTGGGCCATATTTTGCTTATAATTCAGCAATACTAGTAATGTTTGTACTTATTTTAAAGTTCCTTTCGAGATCTTACCAAATTCTTCACAAATATTCAATTTTTCCCTGCAGCTGACCCACGAAACGTTGAAAATTCGATAAAAAATCCATTTAATTTCAGGTTTCTGGCTATATCTTGCTTAAAATTGAGAAAGGCATGGCAAGTTTGGACTCATTTTAATATCATTAACAATATCTAAGAAAATTGAGGAGATATTTTAAATTTTTAATAGCAGCTTACCCAGAAAACGTCGAAAACTAGAAAGTAAAATTGCTGAAATTTCAGGTTTTGGGCCATATTTTGCTAAAAAATCAGGTAAAAATCAGTCATGTTTGTACTCAAATTAAAGTTTTTGACGAGATCTAACCAAATTATATAGATTTCTTCAATTGTTTGAGGCAGTCAACTCAAAAAACGTCAAAAAATCGAAAAAAGAATCGATTAATTTTCAGGTTTTTGGCCATATCTTGCTTAAAATTGAGAAAAGCATGACAATTATGGACTAATTTTATTTTTATTAACGATATCTATCAAATTTGACTAGATATTTTGAATTTTTTATATTAGTTTACCTAAAAAAAAGTCGAAAACTAGAAAAAAAATCAATGAAATTTTATGTTTTTGGTCAAATTTTGGTAAAAATTCAGCAAAACTAGTCATGTTTGTACTCTTTTTAAAGTTCTGGACGATATCTTACCAAATTCTTCACAAATATTCATTGTTTTCAACAGTTAAACTAGAATACGTCAAAATTTAAAAAGGAAATCAGTGAAATTGCATGTTTTTTGGCCATATTTTTCGAAAAATTAGCAAAATTATTCATGTTTTGATTCATTTTAAAGATTTTAACGAGTTATATTCAAATTAAGAAGAAATATTATATTTTATATAGCAGTTTACACAAAAAACGACGAAAACTAGAAAAAAGAATCGCTAAGATTTAGGGTTTTTGGCCATATTTTGCTAATAATTCAGCGAAACTAGTAATGTCTGTACTCATTTTAAATATATTGACGAGATCTAACCAAATTCTTCAAATATTCAATTTTTCTCAGCAGTTAACCCAAGAAACGTCGAAAACTCGAAAAAAAATCATTTAATTTCAGGTTTTTGGCCATATCTTGCTTTAAATTGAGAAGAACATGACAAGTTTGGACTCATTTTAATGTTATTTACAATATCCATCAAAATTATACACATTTTTTCAGTTTTTACTAGCAGTTAACTCAAGAAACATGGAAAACTCGAAAAAAAATGATGAAACTTAAGGATTTTGGCCATATTTTGCTAAATATTAAGAAAAAAAGGTCAAGTTTGGACTCATATTAATATTTTTGGCGATATCTATCATACTTCACTAGATATCTTCAATTTTTCGTAGCAGTTAACCATAAAAAACGTCGAAAAACGGAAAAAAATCGATTTAATTTCAGGTTTTTCTTCATATCTTAGTTAAAATTGAGAAAAGCATGACAATTTTGGACTCATTTTAATGTCATTAACAATATCTAAGAAAATGAGGAGATATTTTGAATTTTTTATAGCAGTTTACCTAAAATACGTTGAAAACTAGAAAATAAAATCGCTGAAATTTCAGGTTTTGGTCCATAGTTTGCTAAAAAAAAGGGAAATTAGTCATGTTTGTACTCATCTTAAAGTTCTTGACGAGATCTATGAAAATTATGAAAAATTATTCAATTTTTAAACGCAGTTAACTCAACAAACGTCGAAAGCTCGAAAAAAAATTGATAAAATTTCAGGTTTTTGGCCTTATTTTGCTAAAAATTGAGAAAAACAGGTAAAGTTTGAACTTATTTTAATTCTATTGACGGGATCTATCCAAATAATATAGATATATTCAATTTGTTGAAGCAGTTAACTCAAGAATCTTGGAAGACTCGAAAAAAGATTTTGATGTAATTTCAGGTTTTTGGACATATCTTGCTTTAAATTGAGAAAAACATGACAAGTTTGGACTCATTTTAATGTTTTTGACGATATCTATCAAAATTTACAGTATATTTTTAATTTTTCGTATCAGTTTACCCAATAAACGTCAAAAAGTAGAAAAAATTATCGATGAAATTTCAGGTTTTTGGTCTAATTTTGCTAAATATTCAGCAAAACTTGTCATGTTTGTACTCTTTTTAAAGTTCTCGACAATATCTTACCAAATTTTTCAAATATATTCATTGTATTCCAGCAGTTAACCCAGAAAACGTCAAAATTTCAAAAAAAAAATCAGTGAAATTTTAGGTTTTTGGCCATATTTTGCTAATAATTCAGCAAAACTAGTAATGTTTGTACTCATTTTAAATTTTTTGACGAGATCTAACAAAATTGTTCACAAATATTCAATTTCTCTCAGCAGTTAACCCATGAAACGTCGAAAACTCGAAAAAAAAATCATTAAAATTTCATGTTTGTGTAATATATTGCTAAACATTGAGAATATCAGGTCAAGTTTGAACTCATCTTAATCGTATTGAATATATCTATCAAAATAATACACATTTTTTCAGTTTGTACCAGCAGTTAACTCAAGAAACTTGGAAAACTCGAAAAAAGAAAATGATGAAACTTCAGGATTTTTTTCATATTTTGCTAAAAATTAAGATACAAAGGTCAAGTTTGGCCATTTGCTAAAAATTAAGAAACAAAGGTCAAGTTTGGACTCATTTTAATATTCATGATGATATCTATCATACTTTACTAGATATTTTCAATTTTTTGTAGGAGTTAACCCAAAAAACGTCGAAAACTAGAAAAAAGAATCGCTAAGATTTACGGTTTTAGGCCATATTTTGCTTATAATTCAGCAATACTAGTAATGTTTGTACTCATTTTAAAGTTCCTTTCGAGATCTTACCAAATTCTTCACAAATATTCAATTTTACCCAGCAGCTGACCCACGAAACGTCGAAAATTCGAAAAAAAATCCATTTAATTTCAGGTTTTTCTTCATATCTTAGTTAAAATTGAGAAAAGCATGACAATTTTGGACTCATTTTAATGTCATTAACAATATCTAAGAAAATGAGGAGATATTTTGAATTTTTTATAGCAGTTTACCTAAAATACGTTGAAAACTAGAAAATAAAATCGCTGAAATTTCAGGTTTTGGTCCATAGTTTGCTAAAAAAAAGGGAAATTAGTCATGTTTGTACTCATCTTAAAGTTCTTGACGAGATCTATGAAAATTATGAAAAATTCTTCAATTTTTAAACGCAGTTAACTCAATAAACGTCGAAAGCTCGAAAAAAAATTGATAAAATTTCAGGTTTTTGGCCTTATTTTGCTAAAAATTGAGAAAAACAGGTAAAGTTTGAACTTATTTTAATTCTATTGACGGGATCTATCCAAATAATATAGATATATTCAATTTGTTGAAGCAGTTAACTCAAGAATCTTGGAAGACTCGAAAAAAGATTTTGATGTAATTTCAGGTTTTTGGACATATCTTGCTTTAAATTGAGAAAAACATGACAAGTTTGGACTCATTTTAATGTTTTTGACGATATCTATCAAAATTTACAGGATATTTTCAATTTTTCGTATCAGTTTACCCAATAAACGTCAAAAAGTAGAAAAAATTATCGATGAAATTTCAGGTTTTTGGTCTAATTTTGCTAAATATTCAGAAATACTTGTCATGTTTGTACTCTTTTTAAAGTTCTCGACAATATCTTACCAAATTTTTCAAATATATTCATTGTATTCCAGCAGTTAACCCAGAAAACGTCAAAATTTCAAAAAAAAAATCAGTGAAATTTTAGGTTTTTGGCCATATTTTGCTAATAATTCAGCAAAACTAGTAATGTTTGTACTCATTTTAAATTTTTTGACGAGATCTAACAAAATTGTTCACAAATATTCAATTTCTCTCAGCAGTTAACCCATGAAACGTCGAAAACTCGAAAAAAAAATCATTGAAATTTCATGTTTGTGTAATATATTGCTAAACATTGAGAATATCAGGTCAAGTTTGAACTCATCTTAATCGTATTGAATATATCTATCAAAATAATACACATTTTTTCAGTTTGTACCAGCAGTTAACTCAAGAAACTTGGAAAACTCGAAAAAAGAAAATGATGAAACTTCAGGATTTTTTTCATATTTTGCTAAAAATTAAGATACAAAGGTCAAGTTTGGCCATTTGCTAAAAATTAAGAAACAAAGGTCAAGTTTGGACTCATTTTAATATTCATGATGATATCTATCATACTTTACTAGATATTTTCAATTTTTTGTAGGAGTTAACCCAAAAAACGTCGAAAACTAGAAAAAAGAATCGCTAAGATTTACGGTTTTAGGCCATATTTTGCTTATAATTCAGCAATACTAGTAATGTTTGTACTCCTTTTAAAGTTCCTTTCGAGATCTTACCAAATTCTTCACAAATATTCAATTTTACCCAGCAGCTGACCCACGAAACGTCGAAAATTCGAAAAAAAATCCATTTAATTTCAGGTTTTTGGCCATATCTTGTTTTAAATTGAGAAAAACATGACAAGTTTCTACTCATTTTAATGTAATAGAAAATATCTATCAAACTTTACAAGATATTTTCAATTTTAATAGCAGTTAACCATAAAAAACGTCAAAAACTCGAATAACGAATCGAATTAAATTCATGTTTCTGGCCATATCTTGCTTAAAATTGAGAAAGGCATGGTAAGTTTGGACTCATTTTAATGTCATTAACAATATCAAAGAAAATTGAGGAGATATTTTAAATTTTTAATAGCAGCTTACCCAGAAAACGTCGAAAACTAGAAAGTAAAATTGCTGAAATTTCATGTTTTGGGCCATATTTTGCTAAAAAATCAGGTAAAAATCAGTAATGTTTGTACTCAAATTAAAGTTTTTGACGAGATCTAACCAAATTATATAGATTTCTTCAATTGTTTGAGGCAGTCAACTCGAAAAACGTCAAAAAATCGAAAAAAGAATCGATTAATTTTCAGGTTTTTGGCCATATCTTGCTTAAAATTGAGAAAAGCATGACAATTATGGACTAATTTTATTTTTATTAACGATATCTATCAAATTTGACTAGATATTTTGAATTTTTTATATTAGTTTACCTAAAAAAAGTCGAAAACTAGAGAAAAAATCGATGAAATTTAATGTTTTTGGTCAAATTTTGGTAAAAATTCAGCAAAACTAGTCATGTTTGTACTCTTTTTAAAGTTCTGGACGATATCTTACCAAATTCTTCACAAATATTCATTGTTTTCAACAGTTAAACTAGAATACGTCAAAATTTAAAAAGGAAATCAGTGAAATTGCATGTTTTTTGGCCATATTTTTCGAAAAATTAGCAAAATTATTCATGTTTTGATTCATTTTAAAGATTTTTACGAGTTATATTCAAATTAAGAAGAAATATTATATTTTATATAGCAGTTTACACAAAAAACTACGAAAACTAGAAAAAAGAATCGCTAAGATTTAGGGTTTTTGGCCATATTTTGCTAATAATTCAGCGAAACTAGTAATGTCTGTACTCATTTTAAATATATTGACGAGATCTAACCAAATTCTTCAAATATTCAATTTTTCTCAGCAGTTAACCCAAGAAACGTCGAAAACTCGAAAAAAAATCATTTAATTTCAGGTTTTTGGCCATATCTTGCTTTAAATTGAGAAGAACATGACAAGTTTGGACTCATTTTAATGTTATTTACAATATCCATCAAAATTATACACATTTTTTCAGTTTTTACTAGCAGTTAACTCAAGAAACATGGAAAACTCGAAAAAAAATGATGAAACTTAAGGATTTTGGCCATATTTTGCTAAATATTAAGAAAAAAAGGTCAAGTTTGGACTCATTTTAATATTCTTGACGATATCTATCATACTTCACTAGATATCTTCAATTTTTCGTAGCAGTTAACCATAAAAAACGTCGAAAAACGGAAAAAAATCGATTTAATTTCAGGTTTTTCTTCATATCTTAGTTAAAATTGAGAAAAGCATGACAATTTTGGACTCATTTTAATGTCATCAACAATATCTAAGAAAATTGGGTAGATATTTTGAATTTTTTATAGCAGTTTACCTAAAATACGTTGAAAACTAGAAAATAAAATCGCTGAAATTTCAGGTTTTGGTCCATAGTTTGCTAAAAAAAGGGAAATTAGTCATGTTTGTACTCATCTTAAAGTTCTTGACGAGATCAATGAAAATTATGAAAAATTCTTCAATTTTTAAACGCAGTTAACTCAATAAACGTCGAAAGCTCGAAAAAAAATTGATAAAATTTCAGGTTTTTGGCCTTATTTTGCTAAAAATTCAGCAAAACTTATTCATGTTTGTACTCTTTTTAAAGTTCTCGACAATATCTTACCAAATTTTTCAAATATATTCATTGTATTCCAGCAGTTAACCCAGAAAACATCAAAATTTCAAAAAAAAAATCAGTGAAATTTTAGGTTATTGGCCATATTTTGCTAATAATTCAGCAAAACTAGTAATGTTTGTACTCATTTTAAATTTTTGGACGAGATCTAACAAAATTGTTCACAAATATTCAATTTCTCTCAGCAGTTAACCCATGAAACGTCGAAAACTCGAAAAAAAAATCATTGAAATTTCATGTTTGTGTAATATATTGCTAAACATTGAGAATATCAGGTCAAGTTTGAACTCATCTTAATCGTATTGAATATATCTATCAAAATTATACACATTTTTTCAGTTTGTACCAGCAGTTAACTCAAGAAACTTGGAAAACTCGAAAAAAGAAAATGATGAAACTTCAGGATTTTTTTCATATTTTGCTAAAAATTAAGAAACAAAGGTCAAGTTTGGCCATTTGCTAAAAATTAAGAAACAAAGATCAAGTTTGGATTCATTTTAATATTCATGATGATATCTATCATACTTTACTAGATATTTTCAATTTTTTGTAGGAGTTAACCCAAAAAACGTTGAAAACTAGAAAAAAGAATCGCTAAGATTTACGGTTTTAGGCCATATTTTGCTTATAATTCAGCAATACTAGTAATGTTTGTACTCATTTTAAAGTTCCTTTCGAGATCTTACCAAATTCTTCACAAATATTCAATTTTACCCTGCAGCTGACCCACGAAACGTCGAAAATTCGAAAAAAAAATCCATTTAGTTTCAGGTTTTTGGCCATATCTTGTTTTAAATTGAGAAAAACATGACAAGTTTCTACTCATTTTAATGTAATAGAAAATATCTATCAAACTTTACAAGATATTTTCAATTTTAATAGCAGTTAACCATAAAAAACGTCAAAAACTCGAATAACGAATCGAATTAAATTCATGTTTCTGGCCATATCTTGCTTAAAATTGAGAAAAGCATGACAATTTTGGACTCATTTTAATTTCATTAACAATATCTAAGAAAATTGAGGAGATATTTTGATTTTTTTATAGCAGTATACCCAGAAAACGTCGAAAACTAGACAGTAAAATTGCTAAAATTTCAGGTTTTAATCCATAGTTTGCTAAAAAAAAGGGAAATTAGTCTTGTTTGTGCTCATCTTAAAGTTCTTGACGAGATCTATGAAAATTATGAAAAATTCTTCAATTTTTAAACGCAGTTAACTCAATAAACGTCGAATGCTCGAAAAAAAATTGATAAAATTTCAGGTTTTTGGCCTTATTTTGCTAAAAATTGAGAAAAACAGGTAAAGTTTGAACTTATTTTAATTCTATTGACGGGATCTATCCAAATAATATAGATATATTCAATTTGTTGAAGCAGTTAACTCAAGAATCTTGGAAGACTCGAAAAAAGATTTTGATGTAATTTCAGGTTTTTGGACATATCTTGCTTTAAATTGAGAAAAACATGACAAGTTTGGACTCATTTTAATGTTTTTGACGATATCTATCAAAATTTACTGGATATTTTCAATTTTTCGTATCAGTTTACCCAATAAACGTCAAAAACTAGAAAAAATTATCGATGAAATTTCAGGTTTTTGGTCTAATTTTGCTAAATATTGAGCAAAACTTGTCATGTTTGTACTCTTTTTAAAGTTCTCGACAATATCTTACCAAATTTTTCAAATATATTCATTGTATTCCAGCAGTTAACCCAGAAAACGTCAAAATTTCAAAAAAAAAATCAGTGAAATTTTAGGTTTTTGGCCATATTTTGCTAATAATTCAGCAAAACTAGTAATGTTTGTACTCATTTTAAATTTTTTGACGTGATCTAACAAAATTGTTCACAAATATTCAATTTCTCTCAGCAGTTAACCCATGAAACGTCGAAAACTCGAAAAAAAAATCATTGAAATTTCATGTTTGTGTAATATATTGCTAAACATTGAGAATATCAGGTCAAGTTTGAACTCATCTTAATCGTATTGAATATATCTATCAAAATTATACACATTTTTTCAGTTTGTACCAGCAGTTAACTCAAGAAACTTGGAAAACTCGAAAAAAGAAAATGATGAAACTTCAGGATTTTTTTCATATTTTGCTAAAAATTAAGATACAAAGGTCAAGTTTGGCCATTTGCTAAAAATTAAGAAACAAAGGTCAAGTTTGGACTCATTTTAATATTCATGATGATATCTATCATACTTTACTAGATATTTTCAATTTTTTGTAGGAGTTAACCCAAAAAACGTCGAAAATTAGAAAAAAGGATCGCTAAGATTTACAGTTTTAGGCCATATTTTGCTTATAATTCAGCAATACTAGTAATGTTTGTACTCATTTTAAAGTTCCTTTCGAGATCTTACCAAATTCTTCACAAATATTCAATTTTACCCAGCAGCTGACCCACGAAACGTCGAAAATTCGAAAAAAAATCCATTTAATTTCAGGTTTTTGGCCATATCTTGTTTTAAATTGAGAAAAACATGACAAGTTTCTACTCATTTTAATGTAATAGAAAATATCGATCAAACTTTACAAGATATTTTCAATTTTAATAGCAGTTAACCATAAAAAACGTCAAAAACTCGAATAACGAATCGAATTAAATTCATGTTTCTGGCCATATCTTGCTTAAAATTGAGAAAGGCATGGCAAGTTTGGACTCATTTTAATGTTATTGACGATATCTAGAAAAATTACTAGATATTATCCCTTTTTCGTAGCAGTTAACCCAAAAAACGTCGAAAACTAGAAAAAAGAATCGCTAAGATTTACGGTTTTGGGCCATATTTTGCTTATAATTCAGCAATACTAGTAATGTTTGTACTTATTTTAAAGTTCCTTTCGAGATCTTATCAAATTCTTCACAAATATTCAATTTTTCCCTGCAGCTGACCCACGAAACGTTGAAAATTCGATAAAAAATCCATTTAATTTCAGGTTTCTGGCTATATCTTGCTTAAAATTGAGAAAGGCATGGCAAGTTTGGACTCATTTTAATATCATTAACAATATCTAAGAAAATTGAGGAGATATTTTAAATTTTTAATAGCAGCTTACCCAGAAAACGTCGAAAACTAGAAAGTAAAATTACTGAAATTTCAGGTTTTGGGCCATATTTTGCTAAAAAATCAGGTAAAAATCAGTCATGTTTGTACTCAAATTAAAGTTTTTGACGAGATCTAACCAAATTATATAGATTTCTTCAATTGTTTGAGGCAGTCAACTCAAAAAACGTCAAAAAATCGAAAAAAGAATCGATTAATTTTCAGGTTTTTGGCCATATCTTGCTTAAAATTGAGAAAAGCATGACAATTATGGACTAATTTTATTTTTATTAACGATATCTATCAAATTTGACTAGATATTTTGAATTTTTTATATTAGTTTACCTAAAAAAAAGTCGAAAACTAGAAAAAAAATCAATGAAATTTTATGTTTTTGGTCAAATTTTGGTAAAAATTCAGCAAAACTAGTCATGTTTGTACTCTTTTTAAAGTTCTGGACGATATCTTACCGAATTCTTCACAAATATTCATTGTTTTCAACAGTTAAACTAGAATACGTCAAAATTTAAAAAGGAAATCAGTGAAATTGCATGTTTTTGGGCCATATTTTTCGAAAAATTAGCAAAATTATTCATGTTTTGATTCATTTTAAAGATTTTAACGAGTTATATTCAAATTAAGAAGAAATATTATATTTTATATAGCAGTTTACACAAAAAACGACGAAAACTAGAAAAAAGAATCGCTAAGATTTAGGGTTTTTGGCCATATTTTGCTAATAATTCAGCGAAACTAGTAATGTCTGTACTCATTTTAAATATATTGACGAGATCTAACCAAATTCTTCAAATATTCAATTTTTCTCAGCAGTTAACCCAAGAAACGTCGAAATCTCGAAAAAAAATCATTTAATTTCAGGTTTTTGGCCATATCTTGCTTTAAATTGAGAAGAACATGACAAGTTTGGACTCATTTTAATGTTATTTACAATATCCATCAAAGTTATACACATTTTTTCAGTTTTTACTAGCAGTTAACTCAAGAAACATGGAAAACTCGAAAAAAAATGATGAAACTTAAGGATTTTGGCCATATTTTGCTAAATATTAAGAAAAAAAGGTCAAGTTTGGACTCATATTAATATTTTTGGCGATATCTATCATACTTCACTAGATATCTTCAATTTTTCGTAGCAGTTAACCATAAAAAACGTCGAAAAACGGAAAAAAATCGATTTAATTTCAGGTTTTTCTTCATATCTTAGTTAAAATTGAGAAAAGCATGACAATTTTGGACTCATTTTAATGTCATTAACAATATCTAAGAAAATGAGGAGATATTTTGAATTTTTTATAGCAGTTTACCTAAAATACGTTGAAAACTAGAAAATAAAATCGCTGAAATTTCAGGTTTTGGTCCATAGTTTGCTAAAAAAAAGGGAAATTAGTCATGTTTGTACTCATCTTAAAGTTCTTGACGAGATCTATGAAAATTATGAAAAATTCTTCAATTTTTAAACGCAGTTAACTCAATAAACGTCGAAAGCTCGAAAAAAAATTGATAAAATTTCAGGTTTTTGGCCTTATTTTGCTAAAAATTGAGAAAAACAGGTAAAGTTTGAACTTATTTTAATTCTATTGACGGGATCTATCCAAATAATATAGATATATTCAATTTGTTGAAGCAGTTAACTCAAGAATCTTGGAAGACTCGAAAAAAGATTTTGATGTAATTTCAGGTTTTTGGACATATCTTGCTTTAAATTGAGAAAAACATGACAAGTTTGGACTCATTTTAATGTTTTTGACGATATCTATCAAAATTTACAGGATATTTTCAATTTTTCGTATCAGTTTACTCAATAAACGTCAAAAAGTAGAAAAAATTATCGATGAAATTTCAGGTTTTTGGTCTAATTTTGCTAAATATTGAGCAAAACTTGTCATGTTTGTACTCTTTTTAAAGTTCTCGACAATATCTTACCAAATTTTTCAAATATATTCATTGTATTCCAGCAGTTAACCCAGAAAACGTCAAAATTTCAAAAAAAAAATCAGTGAAATTTTAGGTTTTTGGCCATATTTTGCTAATAATTCAGCAAAACTAGTAATGTTTGTACTCATTTTAAATTTTTTGACGAGATCTAACAAAATTGTTCACAAATATTCAATTTCTCTCAGCAGTTAACCCATGAAACGTCGAAAACTCGAAAAAAAAATCATTGAAATTTCATGTTTGTGTAATATATTGCTAAACATTGAGAATATCAGGTCAAGTTTGAACTCATCTTAATCGTATTGAATATATCTATCAAAATTATACACATTTTTTCAGTTTGTAGCAGCAGTTAACTCAAGAAACTTGGAAAACTCGAAAAAAGAAAATGATGAAACTTCAGGATTTTTTTCATATTTTGCTAAAAATTAAGATACAAAGGTCAAGTTTGGCCATTTGCTAAAAATTAAGAAACAAAGGTTAAGTTTGGACTCATTTTAATATTCATGATGATATCTATCATACTTTACTAGATATTTTCAATTTTTTGTAGGAGTTAACCCAAAAAACGTCGAAAACTAGAAAAAAGAATCGCTAAGATTTACGGTTTTAGGCCATATTTTGCTTATAATTCAGCAATACTAGTAATGTTTGTACTCATTTTAAAGTTCCTTTCGAGATCTTATCAAATTCTTCACAAATATTCAATTTTACCCAGCAGCTGACCCACGAAACGTCGAAAATTCGAAAAAAAATCCATTTAATTTCAGGTTTTTGGCCATATCTTGTTTTAAATTGAGAAAAACATGACAAGTTTCTACTCATTTTAATGTAATAGAAAATATCTATCAAACTTTACAAGATATTTTCAATTTTAATAGCAGTTAACCATAAAAAACGTCAAAAACTCGAATAACGAATCGAATTAAATTCATGTTTCTGGCCATATCTTGCTTAAAATTGAGAAAGGCATGGCAAGTTTGGACTCATTTTAATGTCATTAACAATATCAAAGAAAATTGAGGAGATATTTTAAATTTTTAATAGCAGCTTACCCAGAAAACGTCGAAAACTAGAAAGTAAAATTGCTGAAATTTCAGGTTTTGGGCCATATTTTGCTAAAAAATCAGGTAAAAATCAGTCATGTTTGTACTCAAATTAAAGTTTTTGACGAGATCTAACCAAATTATATAGATTTCTTCAATTGTTTGAGGCAGTCAACTCGAAAAACGTCAAAAAATCGAAAAAAGAATCGATTAATTTTCAGGTTTTTGGCCATATCTTGCTTAAAATTGAGAAAAGCATGACAATTATGGACTAATTTTATTTTTATTAACGATATCTATCAAATTTGACTAGATATTTTGAATTTTTTATATTAGTTTACCTAAAAAAAGTCGAAAACTAGAGAAAAAATCGATGAAATTTAATGTTTTTGGTCAAATTTTGGTAAAAATTCAGCAAAACTAGTCATGTTTGTACTCTTTTTAAAGTTCTGGACGATATCTTACCAAATTCTTCACAAATATTCATTGTTTTCAACAGTTAAACTAGAATACGTAAAAATTTAAAAAGGAAATCAGTGAAATTGCATGTTTTTTGGCCATATTTTTCGAAAAATTAGCAAAATTAATCATGTTTTGATTCATTTTAAAGATTTTAACGAGTTATATTCAAATTAAGAAGAAATATTATATTTTATATAGCAGTTTACACAAAAAACGACGAAAACTAGAAAAAAGAATCGCTAAGATTTAGGGTTTTTGGCCATATTTTGCTAATAATTCAGCGAAACTAGTAATGTCTGTACTCATTTTAAATATATTGACGAGATCTAACCAAATTCTTCAAATATTCAATTTTTCTCAGCAGTTAACCCAAGAAACGTCGAAAACTCGAAAAAAAATCATTTAATTTCAGGTTTTTGGCCATATCTTGCTTTAAATTGAGAAGAACATGACAAGTTTGGACTCATTTTAATGTTATTTACAATATCCATCAAAATTATACACATTTTTTCAGTTTTTACTAGCAGTTAACTCAAGAAACATGGAAAACTCGAAAAAAAATGATGAAACTTAAGGATTTTGGCCATATTTTGCTAAATATTAAGAAAAAAAGGTCAAGTTTGGACTCATTTTAATATTCTTGACGATATCTATCATACTTCACTAGATATCTTCAATTTTTCGTAGCAGTTAACCATAAAAAACGTCGAAAAACGGAAAAAAATCGATTTAATTTCAGGTTTTTCTTCATATCTTAGTTAAAATTGAGAAAAGCATGACAATTTTGGACTCATTTTAATGTCATCAACAATATCTAAGAAAATTGAGGAGATATTTTGAATTTTTTATAGCAGTTTACCTAAAATACGTTGAAAACTAGAAAATAAAATCGCTGAAATTTCAGGTTTTGGTCCATAGTTTGCTAAAAAAAGGGAAATTAGTCATGTTTGTACTCATCTTAAAGTTCTTGACGAGATCAATGAAAATTATGAAAAATTCTTCAATTTTTAAACGCAGTTAACTCAATAAACGTCGAAAGCTCGAAAAAAAATTGATAAAATTTCAGGTTTTTGGCCTTATTTTGCTAAAAATTCAGCAAAACTTATTCATGTTTGTACTCTTTTTAAAGTTCCCGACAATATCTTACCAAATTTTTCAAATATATTCATTGTATTCCAGCAGTTAACCCAGAAAACATCAAAATTTCAAAAAAAAAATCAGTGAAATTTTAGGTTATTGGCCATATTTTGCTAATAATTCAGCAAAACTAGTAATGTTTGTACTCATTTTAAATTTTTTGACGAGATCTAACAAAATTGTTCACAAATATTCAATTTCTCTCAGCAGTTAACCCATGAAACGTCGAAAACTCGAAAAAAAAATCATTGAAATTTCATGTTTGTGTAATATATTGCTAAACATTGAGAATATCAGGTCAAGCTTGAACTCATCTTAATCGTATTGAATATATCTATCAAAATTATACACATTTTTTCAGTTTGTACCAGCAGTTAACTCAAGAAACTTGGAAAACTCGAAAAAAGAAAATGATGAAACTTCAGGATTTTTTTCATATTTTGCTAAAAATTAAGAAACAAAGGTCAAGTTTGGCCATTTGCTAAAAATTAAGAAACAAAGATCAAGTTTGGACTCATTTTAATATTCATGATGATATCTATCATACTTTACTAGATATTTTCAATTTTTTGTAGGAGTTAACCCAAAAAACGTTGAAAACTAGAAAAAAGAATCGCTAAGATTTACGGTTTTAGGCCATATTTTGCTTATAATTCAGCAATACTAGTAATGTTTGTACTCATTTTAAAGTTCCTTTCGAGATCTTACCAAATTCTTCACAAATATTCAATTTTACCCTGCAGCTGACCCACGAAACGTCAAAAATTCGAAAAAAAAATCCATTTAATTTCAGGTTTTTGGCCATATCTTGTTTTAAATTGAGAAAAACATGACAAGTTTCTACTCATTTTAATGTAATAGAAAATATCTATCAAACTTTACAAGATATTTTCAATTTTAATAGCAGTTAACCATAAAAAACGTCAAAAACTCGAATAACGAATCGAATTAAATTCATGTTTCTGGCCATATCTTGCTTAAAATTGAGAAAGGCATGGCAAGTTTGGACTCATTTTAATGTCATTAACAATATCTAAGAAAATTGAGGAGATATTTTGATTTTTTTATAGCAGTATACCCAGAAAACGTCGAAAACTAGACAGTAAAATTGCTAAAATTTCAGGTTTTGGGCCATATTTTGCTAAGAAATCAGGTAAATCAGTCATGTTTGTACTCAAATTAAAGTTTTTGACGAGATCTAACTAAGTTATATAGTTATATTCATTTTGTTGTAGCAGTTAACTCAAGAAATGTCAAAAACTCGAAAAAATCCATTCAATTTTAGGATTTTGGCCAAATCTTGCTTAAAATTGAGAAAACATGACAAGTTTGGACTCATTTTAATGTTATTGACGATATCTATCAAAATTTACCAGATATTTTCAATTTATCGTTGCAGTTAACCCAAAAAACGTCGAAAACTAGAAAAAAAATCGATGAAATTTCAGTTTTTTGGTCAAATTTTGCTAAATATTCAGCAAAACTAGTCATGTTTGTACTCTTTTTAAAGTTCTTGACAATATCTAACCAAATTGTTCACCAATAAACATTGTTTTTTAGCAGTTAACCCAGAAAACGTCAAAATTAAAAAAAAATCAGTGAAATTTTAGGTTTTTGGCCATAATTTGCTTATAATTCAGCAAAACTAGTAATGTTTGTAATCATATTAAATTTTTTGACGAGATATAACAAAATTCTTCACAAATATTCAATTTCTCTCAGCAGTTAACCAAAGAAACGTCGAAAACACGAAAAAAAAATCATTGAAATTTCATGTTTGTGTACTATATTGCTAATCATTGAGAATTTCAGGTCAAGTTTGAACTCATCTTAATGTTATTCACGATATCTATCAAAATTATACACATTTTTTCAGTTTCTACCAGCAGTTAACTCAAGAAACTTGGAAAACTCGAAAAAGAAATTGATGAAATTTCAGGATTTTTTGCCATACTTTGCTAAAAATTTAGAAAAACAGGTCAACTTTGGGCTCATTTTAATATTCTTGACGAAACCTATCAAACGTTACTAGATATTTTCAAATTTGTATAGTAGTTAACCATAAAAAACGTCAAAAACTCGAAAAACGAACCAATTTAATTTCAGGTTTTTGGCCATATCTTGCTAAAAATTCAGAAAAGCATGACTAGCTTGGAATCATTTTAATGTTATTGACGATATCTATCAAACTTTACAAGATATTTTCAATTTTAATAGCAGTTAACCATAAAAAACGTCAAAAACTCGAAAAAAGAATCGAATTAAATTCAGGTTTTGTGCCATATTTTGCTAAAAAAATCAGGGAAACTAGTCATGTTTGCACTCATTTTAAAGTTTTTGACGAGATCCAACCAAATTATATAGATATATTCAATTGTTTGAGGCAGTCAACTCAAAAAACGTCGAAAAATCGAAAAAAAATCGTTTTAATTTAAGGTTTTTGGACATATATTGCTTTAAATTGAGAAAAACATGACAAGCTTGGACTCATTTTAATGTTATTGACGATATCTATCAAAATTTACAAGATATTTTCAATTTTTCGTAGCAGTTAATACCAAAAAACGTCAAAAACTAGAAAAAACCGATGAAATTTCAGGTTTTTGGTCAAATTTTGCTAAATATTCAGAAAACTAGTCATGTTTGTACTCATTTTAAAGATATTGTCAAGATCTAACCAAATTCTTCACAAATATTCAATTTTTCTCAGCAGTTAACCCAAGAAACGTCGAAAACTCGAAAAAAAATTCATTGAAATTTCATGTTTGTGTCATATATTGCTAGCAATGAGAATATCAGGTCAAGTTTGAACTCATCTTAATCTTATTGATCATAGCTATCAAAATTATACACATTTTTTCAGTTTCTACCAGCAGTTAACTCAAGAAACTTGGAAAACTCGAAAAAAGAAAATGATGAAACTTCAGGATTTTTTTCATATTTTGCTAAAAATTAAGAAACAAAGGTCAAGTTTGGCCATTTGCTAAAAATTAAGAAACAAAGATCAAGTTTGGACTCATTTTAATATTCATGATGATATCTATCATACTTTACTAGATATTTTCAATTTTTTGTAGGAGTTAACCCAAAAAACGTCGAAAACTAGAAAAAAGAATCGCTAAGATTTACGGTTTTAGGCCATATTTTGCTTATAATTCAGCAATACTAGTAATGTTTGTACTCATTTTAAAGTTCCTTTCGAGATCTTACCAAATTCTTCACAAATATTCAATTTTACCCTGCAGCTGACCCACGAAACGTCGAAAATTCGAAAAAAAATCCATTTAATTTCAGGTTTTTGGCCATATCTTGTTTTAAATTGAGAAAAACATGACAAGTTTCTACTCATTTTAATGTAATAGAAAATATCTATCAAACTTTACAAGATATTTTCAATTTTAATAGCAGTTAACCATAAAAAACGTCAAAAACTCGAATAACGAATCGAATTAAATTCATGTTTCTGGCCATATCTTGCTTAAAATTGAGAAAGGCATGGCAAGTTTGGACTCATTTTAATGTCATTAACAATATCTAAGAAAATTGAGGAGATATTTTGAATTTTTTATAGCAGTATACCCAGAAAACGTCGAAAACTAGACAGTAAAATTGCTAAAATTTCAGGTTTTGGGCCATATTTTGCTAAAAAATCAGGTAAATCAGTCATGTTTGTACTCAAATTAAAGTTTTTGACGAGATATAACTAAGTTATATAGTTATATTCATTTTGTTGTAGCAGTTAACTCAAAAAATGTCAAAAACTCGAAAAAATCCATTCAATTTTAGGTTTTTGGCCAAATCTTGCTTAAAATTGAGAAAACATGACAAGTTTGGACTCATTTTAATGTTATTGACGATATCTATCAAAATTTACCAGATATTTTTAATTTTTCGTTGCAGTTAACCCAAAAAACGTCGAAAACTAGAAAAAAAATCGATGAAATTTCAGTTTTTTGGTCAAATTTTGCTAAATATTCAGCAAAACTAGTCATGTTTGTACTGTTTTTAAAGTTCTTGACAATATCTAACCAAATTGTTCACCAATAATCATTGTTTTTCAGCAGTTAACCCAGAAAACGTCAAAATTAAAAAAAAATCAGTGAAATTTTAGGTTTTTGGCCATAATTTGCTTATAATTCAGCAAAACTAGTAATGTTTGTAATCATATTAAATTTTTTGACGAGATATAACAAAATTCTTCACAAATATTCAATTTCTCTCAGCAGTTAACCAAAGAAACGTCGAAAACACGAAAAAAAAATCATTGAAATTTCATGTTTGTGTAATATATTGCTAATCATTGAGAATTTCAGGTCAAGTTTGAACTCATCTTAATGTTATTCACGATATCTATCAAAATTATACACATTTTTTCAGTTTCTACCAGCAGTTAACTCAAGAAACTTGGAAAACTCGAAAAAGAAATTGATGAAATTTCAGGATTTTTTGCCATACTTTGCTAAAAATTAAGAAAAACAGGTCAACTTTGGGCTCATTTTAATATTCTTGACGAAACCTATCAAACGTTACTAGATATTTTCAAATTTGTATAGTAGTTAACCATAAAAAACGTCAAAAACTCGAAAAACGAACCAATTTAATTTCAGGTTTTTGGCCATATCTTGCTAAAAATTCAGAAAAGCATGACAAGCTTGGAATCATTTTAATGTTATTGACAATATCTATCAAACTTTACAAGATATTTTCAATTTTAATAGCAGTTAACCATAAAAAACGTCAAAAACTCGAAAAAAGAATCGAATTAAATTCAGGTTTTGTGCCATATTTTGCTAAAAAAATCAGGGAAACTAGTCATGTTTGTACTCATTTTAAAGTTTTTGACGAGATCTAACCAAATTATATAGATATATTCAATTGTTTGAGGCAGTCAACTCAAAAAACGTCGAAAAATCGAAAAAAAATCGTTTTAATTTAAGGTTTTTGGACATATATTGCTTTAAATTGAGAAAAACATGACAAGCTTGGACTCATTTTAATGTTATTGACGATATCAATCAAAATTTACAATATGTTTTCAATTTTTCGTAGCAGTTAATACCAAAAAACGTCGAAAACTAGAAAAAACCGATGAAATTTCATGTTTTTGGTCAAATTTTGCTAAATATTCAGAAAACTAGTCATGTTTGTACTCATTTTAAAGATATTGACAAGATCTAACCAAATTCTTCACAAATATTCAATTTTTCTCAGCAGTTAACCCAAGAAACGTCGAAAACTCGAAAAAAAATTCATTGAAATTTCATGTTTGTGTCATATATTGCTAGCAATGAGAATATCAGGTCAAGTTTGAACTCATCTTAATCTTATTGATCATAGCTATCAAAATTATACACATTTTTTCAGTTTCTACCAGCAGTTAACTCAAGAAACTTGGAAAACTCGAATAAAGAAAATGATGAAACTTCAGGATTTTGGCCATATTTTGGTAAAAATTAAGAAACAAAGGTCAAGTTTGGACTCATTCTAATATTCATGACGATATCTATCATACTTATGTAGATATTTTCAATTTTTTGTAGCAGTTAACCATAAAAAACGTCAAAAACTCGAAAAAAGAATCGATTAATTTTCAGGTTTTTGGCCATATCTTGCTTAAAATTGAGAAAAGCATGACAATTATGGACTCATTTTAATTTTATTGACGATATCTATCAAATATGACTAGATATTTTGAATTTTTTATATTAGTTTACCTAAAAAAACGTCGAAAACTAGAAAAAAAATCGATGAAATTTCAGTTTTTTGGTCAAATTTTGCTAAAAATTCAGCAAAACTAGTCATGTTTGTACTCTTTTTAAAGTTCTCGACGATATCTAACCAAATTCATCACAAATATTCATTGTTTTCAACAGTTAAACTAGAATACGTCAAAATTTCAAAAAGAAAATCAGTGAAATTGCATTTTTTTTGGGCATATTTTTTCAAAAATTAGCAAAATTATTCATGTTTTGATTCTTTTTAAAGATTTTAACGAGTTATATTCAAATTAAGAAGAAATATTATATTTTATATAGCAGTTTACACAAAAAACGACGAAAACTAGAAAAAAGAATTGCTAAGATTTAGGGTTTTTGGCCATATTTTGCTAATAATTCAGCGAAACTAGTAATGTCTGTACTCATTTTTAATATATTGACGAGATCTAACCAAATTCTTCACAAATATTCAATTTTTCTCAGCAGTTAACCCAAGAAACGTCGAAAACTCGAATAAATCATTTAATTTCAGGTTTTTGGCCATATCTTGCTTTAAAATGAGAAGAACATGACAAGTTTGGACTCATTTTAATGTTATTTACAATATCTATCAAAATTATACTTTTATATTAATTAATTATATTAATTTTTTCATTTTTTACTAGCAGTTAACTCAAGAAACATGGAAAACTCGAAAAAAAATGAAGAAATTTCTGGATTTTGGCCATATTTTGCTAAATATTAAGAAAAAAAGGTCAAGTTTGGACTCATTTTAATATTCTTGACGATATCTATCATACTTCACTAGATATCTTCAATTTTTCGTAGCAGTTAACCATAAAAAACGTCGAAAAACGGAAAAAAATCGATTTAATTTCAGGTTTTTCTTCATATCTTAGTTAAAATTGAGAAAAGCATGACAATTTTGGACTCATTTTAATGTCATTAACAATATCTAAGAAAATTGAGGAGATATTTTGAATTTTTTATAGCAGTTTACCTAAAATACGTTGAAAACTAGAAAATAAAATCGCTGAAATTTCAGGTTTTGGAGCATAGTTTGCTAAAAAATAAGGGAAATTAGTCATGTTTGTACTCATTTTAAAGTTCTTGACGAGATCTATGAAAATTATAAAAAATTCTTCAATTTTTACCAGCAGTTAACTCAATAAACGTCGAAAGCTCGAAAAAAAATTGATAAAATTTCAGGTTTATGGCCATATTTTGCTAAA
The DNA here is from genome assembly GCA_947579665.1 of Sympetrum striolatum. Classification (NCBI taxonomy): domain Eukaryota; kingdom Metazoa; phylum Arthropoda; class Insecta; order Odonata; family Libellulidae; genus Sympetrum; species Sympetrum striolatum. Next base: position 122,642,081 of record OX388341.1, read on the forward strand.
AATTGAGAAAAACAGGTAAAGTTTGAACTTATTTTATTTCTATTGACGGGATCTATCCAAATAATATAGATATATTCAATTTGTTGAAGCAGTTAACTCAAGAATCTTGGAAGACTCGAAAAAAGATTTTGATGTAATTTCAGGTTCTTGGACATATCTTGCTTTAAATTGAGAAAAACATGACAAGTTTGGACTCATTTTAATGTTTTTGACGATATCTATCAAAATTTACAGGATATTTTCAATTTTTCGTATCAGTTTACCCAATAAACGTCAAAAACTAGAAAAAATTATCGACGAAATTTCAGGTTTTTGGTCTAATTTTGCTAAATATTCAGCAAAACTTGTCATGTTTGTACTCTTTTTAAAGTTCTCGACAATATCTTACCAAATTTTTCAAATATATTCATTGTATTCCAGCAGTACACCCAGAAAACGTCAAAATTTCAAAAAAATCAGTGAAATTTTAGGTTTTTGGCCATATTTTGCTAATAATTCAGCAAAACTATTAATGTTTGTACTCATTTTAAATTTTTTGACGAGATCTAACAAAATTCTTCACAAATATTCAATTTCTTTCAGCAGTTAACCCATGAAAAGTCGAAAACTCGAAAAAAAATCATTGAAATTACATGTTTATGTAATATATTGCTAAACATTGAGAATATCAGGTCAAGTTTGAACTCATCTTAATCGTATTGAATATATCTATCAAAATTATACACATTTTTTCAGTTTGTACCAGCAGTTAACTCAAGAAACTTGGAAAACTCGAAAAAAGAAAATGATGAAACTTCAGGATTTTTTTCATATTTTGCTAAAAATTAAGAAACAAAGGTCAAGTTTGGCCATTTGCTAAAAATTAAGAAACAAAGGTCAAGTTTGGACTCATTTTAATATTCATGATGATATCTATCATACTTTACTAGATATTTTCAATTTTTTGTAGGAGTTAACCCAAAAAACGTCGAAAACTAGAAAAAAGAATCGCTAAGATTTACGGTTTTAGGCCATATTTTGCTTATAATTCAGCAATACTAGTAATGTTTGTACTCATTTTAAAGTTCCTTTCGAGATCTTACCAAATTCTTCACAAATATTCAATTTTACCCAGCAGCTGACCCACGAAACGTCGAAAATTCGAAAAAAAATCCATTTAATTTCAGGTTTTTGGCCATATCTTGTTTTAAATTGTGAAAAACATGACAAGTTTCTACTCATTTTAATGTAATAGAAAATATCTATCACACTTTACAAGATATTTTCAATTTTAATAGCAGTTAACCATAAAAAACGTCAAAAACTCGAAAAACGAATCGAATTAAATTCATGTTTCTGGCCATATCTTGCTTAAAATTGAGAAAGGCATGGCAAGTTTGGACTCATTTTAATGTCATTAACAATATCTAAGAAAATTGAGGAGATATTTTGAATTTTTTATAGCAGTTTACCCAGAAAACGTCGAAAACTAGACAGTAAAATTGCTAAAATTTCAGGTTTTGGGCCATATTTTGCTAAAAAATCAGGTAAATCAGTCATGTTTGTACTCAAATTAAAGTTTTTGACGAGATCTAACTAAATAATATAGTTATATTCATTTTGTTGTAGCAGTTAACTCAAAAAATGTCAAAAACTCGAAAAAATCCATTTAATTTTAGGTTTTTGGCCAGATCTTGCTTAAAATTGAGAAAACATGACAAGTTTGGACTCATTTTAATGTTATTGACGATATCTATCAAAATTTACTAGATATTTTCAATTTTTCGTTGCAGTTAACCCAAAAAACGTCGAAAACTAGAAAAAAAATCGTTGAAATTTCAGTTTTTTGGTCAAATTTTACTAAATATTCAGCAAAACTCATTTTAAGGATATTGACGAGATCTAACCAAATTTTTCACAAATATTCAATTTTTCTCAGCAGTTAACCCAAGAAACGTCGAAAACTCGAAAAAAAATTCATTGAAATTTCATGTTTGTGTCATATATTGCTAGCAATGAGAATATCAGGTCAAGTTTGAACTCATCTTAATCTTATTGATCATAGCTATCAAAATTATACACATTTTTTCAGTTTCTACCAGCAGTTAACTCAAGAAACTTAGAAAACTCAAATAAAGAAAATGATGAAACTTCAGGATTTTGGCCATATTTTGGTAAAAATTAAGAAACAAAGGTCAAGTTTGGACTCATTTTAATATTCATGACGATATCTATCATACTTATGTAGATATTTTCAATTTTTTGTAGCAGTTAACCATAAAAAACGTCAAAAACTCGAAAAAAGAATCGATTAATTTTCAGGTTTTTGGCCATATCTTGCTTAAAATTTAGAAAAGCATGACAATTATGGACTCATTTTAATTTTATTGACGATATCTATCAAATATGACTAGATATTTTGAATTTTTTATATTAGTTTACCTAAAAAAACGTCGAAAACTAGAAAAAAAATCGATGAAATTTCAGTTTTTTGGTCAAATTTTGCTAAATATTCAGCAAAACTAGTCATGTTTGTACTCTTTTTAAAGTTCTTGACAATATATAACCAAATTTTTCACAAATTATCATTGTTTCTCAACAGTTATCCCAGAAAACGTCAAAATTAAAAAAAAAATTCAGTGAAATTTTAGGTTTTTGGCCATAATTTGCTAATAATACAGCAAAACTGGTAATGTTTGTACTCATTCTGAATTTTTTGACGAGATCTAACAAAATTCTTCACAAATATTCAATTTCTCTCAGCAGTTAACCAAAGAAAGGTCGAAAACACGAAAAAAATATTATTGAAATTTCATGTTTGTGTCATATATTGCTAAACATAGAGAATTTCAGGTCAAGTTTGAACTCATCTTAATGTAATTGACGAGATCTATCAAAATTATACACATTTTTTCAGTTTCTACCAGCAGTTAACTCAAGAAACTTGGAAAACTCGAAAAAAGAAATTGATGAAATTTCAGGATTTTTTGCCATATTTTGCTAAAAATTGAGAAAAACAGGTCAACTTTGGGCTCATTTTAATATTCTTGACGAAACCTATCAAACGTTACTAGATATTTTCAATTTTGTATTGCAGTTAACCATAAAAAACGTCAAAAACTCGAAAAAAGAATCAATTTAATTTCAGGTTTATGGCCATATCTTGCTAAAAATTGAGAAAAGCATGACAAGTTTGGAATCAATTTAATGTTATTGACGATATCTATCAAACTTTACAAGATATTTTCAATTTTAATAGCAGTTAACCATAAAAAACGTCAAAAACTCGAAAAAAGAATCGAATTAAATTCAGGTTTTGTGCCATATTTTGCTAAAAAAATCAGGGAAACTAGTCATGTTTGTACTCATTTTAAAGTTATTGACGAGATCTAACCAAATTATATAGATATCTTCAATTGTTTGAGGCAGTCAACTCAAAAAACGTCAAAAAATCGAAAAAAGAATCGATTAATTTTCAGGTTTTTGGCCATATCTTGCTTAAAATTGAGAAAAGCATGACAATTATGGACTCATTTTATTTTTATTAACGATATCTATCAAATTTGACTAGATATTTTGAATTTTTTTTATTAGTTTACCTAAAAAAAAGTCGAAAACTAGAAAAAAAATCGATGAAATTTTCGGTTTTTGGTCAAATTTTGCTAAAAATTCAGTAAAACTAGTCATGTTTGTACTCTTTTTAAAGTTCTCGACGATATCTAACCAAATTCTTCACAAATATTCATTGTTTTCAACAGTTAAACTAGAATACGTCAAAATTTAAAAAGGAAATCAGTGAAATTGCATGTTTTTTGGCCATATATTTCGAAAAATTAGCAAAATTATTCATGTTTTGTTTCATTTTAAAGATTCTAACGAGTTATATTCAAATTTAGAAGAAATATTATATTTTATATAGCAGTTTACACAAAAAACGACGAAAACTAGAAAAAAGAATCGCTAAGATTTAGGGTTTTTGGCCATATTTTGCTAATAATTCAGCGAAACTAGTAATGTTTGTACTCATTTTAAATATATTGACGAGATCTAACCAAATTCTTCACAAATATTCAATTTTTCTCAGCAGTTAACCCAAGAAACGTCGAAAACTCGAAAAAAAATCATTTAATTTCAGGTTTTTGGCCATATCTTGCTTTAAATTGAGAAGAACATGACAAGTTTGGACTCATTTTAATGTTATTTACAATATCTATCAAAATTATACACATTTTTTCAGTTTTTACTAGCAGTTAACTCAAGAAACATGGAAAACTCGAAAAAAAATGATGAAACTTCAGGATTTTGGCCATATTTTGCTAAATATTAAGAAAAAAAGGTCAAGTTTGGCCATTTGCTAAAAATTAAGAAACAAAGGTCAAGTTTGGACTCATTTTAATATTCATGATGATATCTATCATACTTTACTAGATATTTTCAATTTTTTGTAGGAGTTAACCCAAAAAACGTCGAAAACTAGAAAATAGAATTGCTAAGATTTACGGTTTTAGGCCAAATTTTCCTTATAATTCAGCAATACTAGTAATGTTTGTACTCATTTTAAAGTTCCTTTCGAGATCTTACCAAATTCTTCACAAATATTCAATTTTACCCAGCAGCTGACCCACGAAACGTCGAAAATTCGAAAAAAAATCCATTTAATTTCAGGTTTTTGGCCATATCTTGTTTTAAATTGAGAAAAACATGACAAGTTTCGACTCATTTTAATGTAATTGAAAATATCTATCAAACTTTACCAGATATTTTCAATTTTATTAGCAGCTAACCATAAAAAACGTCAAAAACTCGAAAAACGAATCGAATTAAATTCATGTTTCTGGCCATATCTTGCTTAAAATTGACAAAGGCATGGCAAGTTTGGACTCATTTTAATGTCATTAACTATATCTAAGAAAATTGAGGAGATATTTTGAATTTTTATAGCAGTTTACCCAGAAAACGTCGAAAACTAGACAGTAAAGGTTTTGGGCCATATTTTGCTAAAATATCAGGTAAATCAGTCATGTTTGTACTCAAATTAAAGTTTTTGACGAGATCTAACTAAATAATATAGTTATATTCATTTTGTTTAAGCAGTTAACTCAAAAAATGTCAAAAACTCGAAAAAATCCATTTAATTTTAGGTTTTAGGCCAAATCTTGCTTAAAATTGAGAAAACATGACAAGTTTGGACTAATTTTAATGTTATTGACGATATCTATCAAAATTTACTAGATATTTTCAATTTTTCGTTGCAGTTAACCCAAAAAACGTCGAAAACTAGAAAAAAAATCGATGAAATTTCAGTTTTTTGGTCAAATTTTGCTAAATATTCAGCAAAACTAGTCATGTTTGTACTCTTTTTAAAGTTCTTGACAATATCTAACCAAATTATTCACCAATAATCATTGTTTTTCAGCAGTTAACCCAGAAAACGTCAATATTAAAAAAAAAATCAGTGAAATTTTAGGTTTTTGGCCATAATTTGCTTATAATTCAGCAAAACTAGTAATGTTTGTAATCATATTAAATTTTTTGACGAGATATAACAAAATTCTTCACAAATATTCAATTTCTCTCTGCAGTTAACCCAAGAAACGTCGAAAATTCGAAAAAAAAAATCATTGTCCTTTCATGTTTGTGTAATATATTGCTAAACATTGAGAATTTCAGGTCAAGTTTGAACTCATCTTAATGTTATTCACGATATCTATCAAAATTATACACATTTTTTCAGTATTTACCAGCAGTTAACTCAAGAAACTTGGAAAACTCGAAAAAAGAAAATGATGAAACTTCAGGATTTTGGCCATATTCTGGTAAAAATTAAATAACAAAGGTAAAGTTTGGACTCATCTTAATATTCATGACGGTATCTATCATACTTAAGTAGATATTTTCAATTTTTTGTAGCAGTTAACCATAAAAAACGTCAAAAACTCGAAAAAAGAATCAATTAATTTTCAGGTTTTTGGCCATATCTTGATTAAAATTGAGAAAAGCATGACAATTATGTACTCATTTTAATGTTATTAACGATATCTATCAAAATTGACTAGATATTTTGAATTTTTTTTATTAGTTTACCTAAAAAACGTCGAAAACTAGAAAAAAATCGATGAAATTTTAGGTTTTTGGTCAAATTTTGCTAAAAATTCAGCAAAACTAGTCATTTTTGTAATCTTTTTAAAGTTCCCGACGATATCAAACCAAATTCTTCACAAATATTCATTTTTTTCAACAGTTAAACAAGAATACCTCAAAATTTCAAAAAGAAAATCAGTGAAATTGCATGTTTTTTATTTGCCTTATTTTTCGAAAAATTAGCAAAATTATTCATGTTTTGATTCATTTTAAAGATTTTAACGAGTTATATTCAAATTTAGAAGAAATATTATATTTTTAATAGCAGTTAACACAAAAAACGACGATAACTAGAAAAAAGAATCGCTAAGATTTAGGGTTTTTGGCCATATTTTGCTAATAATTCAGCGAAACTAGTAATGTCTGTACTCATTTTAAATATATTGACGAGATCTAACCAAATTCTTCAAATATTCAATTTCTCTCAGCAGTTAACCCAAGAAACGTCGAAAACTCGAAAAAAAATCATTTAATTTCAGGTTTTTGGCCATATCTTGCTTTAAATTGAGAAGAACATGACAAGTTTGGACTCATTTTAATGTTATTTACAATATCCATCAAAATTATACACATTTTTTCAGTTTTTACTAGCAGTTAACTCAAGAAACATGGAAAACTCGAAAAAAAATGATGAAACTTAAGGATTTTGGCCATATTTTGCTAAATATTAAGAAAAAAGGTCAAGTTTGGACTCATTTTAATATTCTTGACGATATCTATCATACTTCACTAGATATCTTCAATTTTTCGTAGCAGTTAACCATAAAAAACGTCGAAAAACGGAAAAAAATCGATTTAATTTCAGGTTTTTCTTCATATCTTAGTTATAATTGAGAAAAGCATGACAATTTTGGACTCATTTTAATGTCATCAACAATATCTAAGAAAATTGAGGAGATATTTTGAATTTTTTATAGCAGTTTACCTAAAATACGTTGAAAACTAGAAAATAAAATCAGTGAAATTTTAGGTTTTTGGCCATATTTTGCTAATTATTCAGCGAAACTAGTAATGTTTATACTCATTTTAAAGTTGTTGACGAGATATAACCAAATTCTTCACAAATATTCAATTTTTCTTAAAAGTTAACCCAAGAAACGTCGAAACCTCGAAAAAAGTTCATTGAAATTTAAAAAACGTCGAAAACTGGAAAAAAAATCGATTTAATTTCAGGTTTTTCGCCATATCTTGCTTAAAATTGAGAAAAGCATGACAATTTTGCACTCATTTTAATGTTATGAACGATATCTATCAAAATTTACTAGATATTTTGAATTTTTCATAGCAGTTTACCTAAAATACGTTGAAAACTAGAAAATAAAATCGCTGAAATTTCAGGTTTTAGGCCATAGTTTGCTAAAAAATAAGGGAAATTAGTCATGTTTGTACTCATTTTAAAGTTCATGACGAGAGATATGAAAATTATAAGCAATTCTTCAATTTTTAACAGCAGTTAACTAAATAAACGTCGAAAGCTCGAAAAAAAATAGATAATACTTCAGGTATTTGGCCATATTTTGCTAAAAATTGAGAAAAACAGGTAAAGTTTGAACTTATTTTAATCCTATTGACGGGATCTATCCAAATCATATAGATACATTCAATTTGTTGAAGCAGTTAACTCAAGAAACTTGGAAGACTCGAAAAAAGATTTTGATGTAATTTCAGGTTTTTGGTCAAATTTTGCTAAAAATTCAGCAAAACTAGTCATGTCTGTACTCTTCTTAAAGTTCTCGACGATATCTTAGCAAATTCTTCACAAATATTCATTTTTTTTCAACAGTTAAACTAGAATACGTCAAAATTTCAAAAAGAAAATCAGTGAAATTGCATGTTTTTTGGCCATATTTTTCGAAAAATGAGCAAATTTATTCATGTTTTGATTCATTTTAAAGTTTTTAACTAGTTCTACTCAAACATAGAAGAAATTATATATTTTTTATCGCAGTTAACACAAAAAACGTCGAAAACTAGAAAAAAGAATCGCTAAGATTTAGGGTTTTTGGCCATATTTTGCTAATAATTCAGCGAAACTAGTAATGTTTGTACTCATTTTAAAGATATTTACGAGATCTAACCAAATTCTTCACAAATATTCAATTTTTTTCAGCAGTTAACCCAAGAAACGTCGAAAACTCGAAAAAAAATCCATTTAATTTCAGGTTTTTTGCCATATCTTGCTTAAAATTGAGAAAAACATGAATAGCTTGGACTAATTTTAATGTTATTGACTATATCTAACAAAATTGCACAGATATTTTCAATTTTTCCTAGATGTTAACCCAAAAAACGTCGAAACTAGAATAAAATTGATGAAAATTCAGGTTTTTGGTCAAATTTTGCTAAATATTCAGCAAAACTAGTAATGTTTTGTACTCATTTTAATTTTCTCGACAATATCTAACCAAATTCTTCACAAATATTCAATTTTTCCCAGCAGCTGACCCACGAAACGTCGAAAACTCGAAAAAAAATCCATTTAATTTCAGGTTTCTAGCCATATCTTGCTCAAAATTGAGAAAGGCATGGCAAGTTTGGACTCATTTTATCCTCATTAACAATATCTATGAAAATTGACGAGATATTTTGAATTTTTTATAGCAGTTTACCCAAAAAACTAGACAATAAAATTGCTGAAATTTCAGGTCTTGGGCTATATTTTGCTAAAAAAAATCAGGTAAACCAGTCATGATTGTACTCATATTAAAGTTTTTGACGAGATCTAACTAAATAATATAGATATATTCATTTTGATGAAGCAGTTAAGTCAAAAAATGTCAAAAACTCGAAATAAATCCATTTAATTTCATGTTTGTGGCCAAATCTTGCTTAAAATTGAGAAAACATGACAAGTTGGACTCATTTTAATGTTATTGACGATATCTATCAAAAGTTTCTAGATAAATTAATTTTTTTCCTAGCAGTTAACCCAAAAAAAGTCGAAAACTAGAAAAAAAATCGATGAAATTTCAATTTTTTGGTCAAATTTTGTTAAATATTCAGCAAAACCAGTCTTGTTTGTACTCTTTTTAAAGTTTTTGACAATATCTAACCAAATTTTTCACAAATATTCATTGTTTTCCCGCAGTACACCCAGAAAACGTCAAAATTTCAAAAAAAAAATCAGTGAAATTTTAGGTTTTTGGCCATATTTTGCTAATAATTCAGCAAAACTAGTAATGTTTGTACTCATTTTAAATTTTTTGACGAGATCTAACAAAATTGTTCACAAATATTCAATTTCTCTCAGCAGTTAACCCATGAAACGTCGAAAACTCGAAAAAAAAATCATTGAAATTTCATGTTTGTGTAATATATTGCTAAACATTGAGAATATCAGGTCAAGTTTGAACTCATCTTAATGTTATTCACGATATCTATCAAAATTGTACACATTTTTTCAGTATTTACCAGCAGTTAACTCAAGAAACTTGGAAAACTCGAAAAAAGAAAATGATGAAACTTCAGGATTTTGGCCATATTCTGGTAAAAAATAAGAAACAAAGGTAAAGTTTGGACTCATTTTAATATTCATGACGATATCTATCATACTTAAGCAGATATTTTCAATTTTTTGTAGCAGTTAACCATAAAAAACGTCAAAAACTCGAAAAAAGAATCAATTAATTTTCAGGTTTTTGGCCATATCTTGATTAAAATTCAGAAAAGCATGACAATTATGTACTCATTTTAATGTTATTAACGATATCTATCAAAATTGACTAGATATTTTGAATTTTTTTTATTAGTTTACCTAAAAAACGTCGAAAACTAGAAAAAAATCGATGAAATTTTAGGTTTTTGGTCAAATTTTGCTAAAAATTCAGCAAAACTAGTCATGTTTGTAATCTTTATAAAGTTCTCGACGATATCAAACCAAATTCTTCACAAATATTCATTTTTTTCAACAGTTAAACAAGAATACCTCAAAATTTCAAAAAGAAAATCAGTGAAATTGCATGTTTTTTATTTGCCATATTTTTCGAAAAATTAGCAAAATTATTCATGTTTTGATTCATTTTAAAGATTTTAACGAGTTATATTCAAATTTAGAAGAAATATTATATTTTTAATAGCAGTTAACACAAAAAACGACGATAACTAAAAAAAAGAATCGCTAAGATTTAGGGTTTTTGGCCATATTTTGCTAATTATTCAGCGAAACTAGTAATGTTTATACTCATTTTAAAGTTGTTGACGAGATCTAACCAAATTCTTCACAAATATTCAATTTTTCTTACAAGTTAACCCAAGAAACGTCGAAACCTCGAAAAAAGTTCATTGAAATTTAAAAAACGTCGAAAACTGGAAAAAAAATCGATTTAATTTCAGGTTTTTCGCCATATCTTGCTTAAAATTGAGAAAAGCATGACAATTTTGTACTCATTTTAATGTTATGAACGATATCTATCAAAATTTACTAGATATTTTGAATTTTTCATAGCAGTTTACCTAAAATACGTCGAAAACTAGAAAATAAAATCGCTGAAATTTCAGGTTTTAGGCCATAGTTTGCTAAAAAATAAGGGAAATTAGTCATGTTTGTACTCATTTTAAAGTTCATGACGAGAGATATGAAAATTATAAGCAATTCTTCAATTTTAAACAGCAGTTAACTCAATAAACGTCGAAAGCTCGAAAAAAAATAGATAATACTTCAGTTTTTTGGCCATATTTTGCTAAAAATTGAGAAAAACAGGTAAAGTTTGAACTTATTTTAATCCTATTGACGGGATCTATCCAAATCATATAGATACATTCAATTTGTTGAAGCAGTTAACTCAAGAAACTTGGAAGACTCGAAAAAAGATTTTGATGTAGTTTCAGGTTTTTGGTCAAATTTTGCTAAAAATTCAGCAAAACTAGTCATGTTTGTACTCTTCTTAAAGTTCTCGACGATATCTTAGCAAATTCTTCACAAATTTTCATTTTTTTTCAACAGTTGAACTAGAATACGTCAAAATTTCAAAAAGAAAATCAGTGAAATTGCATGTTTTTTGGCCATATTTTTCGAAAAATGAGCGAATTTATTCATGTTTTGATTCATTTTAAAGTTTTTAACTAGTTCTACTCAAACATAGAAGAAATTATATATTTTTTATCGCAGTTAACACAAAAAACGTCGAAAACTAGAAAAAAGAATCGCTAAGATTTAGGGTTTTTGGCCATATTTTGCTAATAATTCAGCGAAACTAGTAATGTTTGTACTCATTTTAAAGATATTTACGAGATCTAACCAAATTCTTCACAAATATTCAATTTTTCTCAGCAGTTAACCCAAGAAACGTCGAAAACTCGAAAAAAAATCCATTTAATTTCAGGTTTTTTGCCATATCTTGCTTAAAATTGAGAAAAACATGAATAGCTTGGACTAATTTTAATGTTATTGACTATATCTAACAAAATTGCACAGATATTTTCAATTTTTCCTAGATGTTAACCCAAAAAACGTCGAAACTAGAATAAAATTGATGAAAATTCAGGTTTTTGGTCAAATTTTGCTAAATATTCAGCAAAACTAGTAATGTTTTGTACTCATTTTAATTTTCTCGACAATATCTAACCAAATTCTTCACAAATATTCAATTTTTCCCAGCAGCTGACCCACGAAACGTCGAAAACTCGAAAAAAAATCCATTTAATTTCAGGTTTCTAGCCATATCTTGCTCAAAATTGAGAAAGGCATGGCAAGTTTGGACTCATTTTAACCTCATTAACAATATCTATGAAAATTGACGAGATATTTTAATTTTTTATAGCAGTTTACCCAAAAAACTAGACAATAAAATTGCTGAAATTTCAGGTCTTGGGCCATATTTTGCTAAAAAAAATCAGGTAAACCAGTCATGATTGTACTCATATTAAAGTTTTTGACGAGATCTAACTAAATAATATAGATATATTCATTTTGATGAAGCAGTTAAGTCAAAAAATGTCAAAAACTCGAAATAAATCCATTTAATTTCATGTTTGTGGCCAAATCTTGCTTAAAATTGAGAAAACATGACAAGTTGGACTCATTTTAATGTTATTGACGATATCTATCAAAAGTTTCTAGATAAATTAATTTTTTTCCTAGCAGTTAACCCAAAAAAAGTCGAAAACTAGAAAAAAAATCGATGAAATTTCAATTTTTTGGTCAAATTTTGCTAAATATTCAGCAAAACCAGTCTTGTTTGTACTCTTTTTAAAGTTCTTGACAATATCTAACCAAATTTTTCACAAATATTCATTGTTTTCCAGCAGTACACCCAGAAAACGTCAAAATTTCAAAAAAAAAATCAGTGAAATTTTAGGTTTTTGGCCATATTTTGCTAATAATTCAGCAAAACTAGTAATGTTTGTACTCATTTTAAATTTTTTGACGAGATCTAACAATATTCTTCACAAATATTCAATTTCTCTCAGCAGTTAACCCAAGAAACGTCGAAAATTCGAAAAAAAAATCATTGACCTTTCATGTTTGTGTAATATATTGCTAAACATTGAGAATTTCAGGTCAAGTTTGAACTCATCTTAATGTTATTGACGATATCTATCAAAATTATACACATTTTTTCAGTATTTACCAGCAGTTAACTCAAGAAACTTGGAAAACTCGAAAAAAGAAAATGATGAAACTTCAGAATTTTGGCCATTTTCTGGTAAAAATTAAGAAACAAAGGTAAAGTTTGGACTCATTTTAATATTCATGACGATATCTATCATACTTAGGTAGATATTTTCAATTTTTTTTAGCAGTTAACCATAAAAAACGTCAAAAACTCGAAAAAAGAATCAATTAATTTTCAGGTTTTTGGCCATATCTTGATTAAAATTGAGAAAAGCATGACAATTATGTACTCATTTTAATGTTATTAACGATATCTATCAAAATTGACTAGATGTTTTGAATTTTTTTTATTAGTTTACCTAAATAACGTCGAAAACTAGAAAAAAATCGATGAAATTTTAGGTTTTTGGTCAAATTTTGCTAAAAATTCAGCAAAACTAGTCATGTTTGTAATCTTTATAAAGTTCTCGACGATATCAAACCAAATTCTTCACAAATATTCATTTTTTTCAACAGTTAAACAAGAATACCTCAAAATTTCAAAAAGAAAATCAGTGAAATTGCATGTTTTTTATTTGCCATATTTTTCGAAAAATTAGCAAAATTATTCATGTTTTGATTCATTTTAAAGATTTTAACGAGTTATATTCAAATTTAGAAGAAATATTATATTTTTAATAGCAGTTAACACAAAAAACGACGATAACTAAAAAAAAGAATCGCTAAGATTTAGGGTTTTTGGCCATATTTTGCTAATTATTCAGCGAAACTAGTAATGTTTATACTCATTTTAAAGTTGTTGACGAGATCTAACCAAATTCTTCACAAATATTCAATTTTATCTTACAAGTTAACCCAAGAAACGTCGAAACCTCGAAAAAAGTTCATTGAAATTTAAAAAACGTCGAAAACTGGAAAAAAAATCGATTTAATTTCAGGTTTTTCGCCATATCTTGCTTAAAATTGAGAAAAGCATGACAATTTTGTACTCATTTTAATGTTATGAACGATATCTATCAAAATTTACTAGATATTTTGAATTTTTCATAGCAGTTTACCTAAAATACGTCGAAAACTAGAAAATAAAATCGCTGAAATTTCAGGTTTTAGGCCATAGTTTGCTAAAAAATAAGGGAAATTAGTCATGTTTGTACTCATTTTAAAGTTCATGACGAGAGATATGAAAATTATAAGCAATTCTTCAATTTTAAACAGCAGTTAACTCAATAAACGTCGAAAGCTCGAAAAAAAATAGATAATACTTCAGGTTTTTGGCCATATTTTGCTAAAAATTGAGAAAAACAGGTAAAGTTTGAACTTATTTTAATCCTATTGACGGGATCTATCCAAATCATATAGATACATTCAATTTGTTGAAGCAGTTAACTCAAGAAACTTGGAAGACTCGAAAAAAGATTTTGATGTAATTTCAGGTTTTTGGTCAAATTTTGCTAAAAATTCAGCAAAACTAGTCATGTTTGTACTCTTCTTAAAGTTCTCGACGATATCTTAGCAAATTCTTCACAAATATTCATTTTTTTTCAACAGTTGAACTAGAATACGTCAAAATTTCAAAAAGAAAATCAGTGAAATTGCATGTTTTTTGGCCATATTTTTCGAAAAATGAGCAAATTTATTAATGTTTTGATTCATTTTAAAGTTTTTAACTAGTTCTATTCAAACATAGAAGAAATTATATATTTTTTATCGCAGTTAACACAAAAAACGTCGAAAACTAGAAAAAAGAATCGCTAAGATTTAGGGTTTTTGGCCATATTTTGCTAATAATTCAGCGAAACTAGTATTGTTTGTACTTATTTTAAAGTTATTGACAAATTCTAACCAAATTCTTCACAAATATTCAATTTTTCTCAGCAGTTATCCCAAGAAACGTCGAAAACTCGAAAAAAAATCCATTTCATTTCAGGTTTTTTGCCATATCTTGCTTAAAATTGAGAAAAACATGACTAGCTTGGACTAATTTTAATGTTATTGACTATATCTAACAAAATTGTACAGATATTTTGAATTTTTCTTAGAAGTTAACCCAAAAAACGTCGAAACTAGAATAAAATTGATGAAATTTCAGGTTTTTGGGGCATATTTTGCTAAAAAATAATGGAAACTAGCCATGTCTGTGCTCATTTTAAGGTTTTGACGAGATCTAACCTAAACTCTAAAAAATTAAGAAAAACATGTCAAATAAGGATCATTTTAATATTTTTGACGATACCTATCAAACTTTACAAGATATTTTCCTTATTTTCATAGCAGTTTATCCAAAAACGTAGAAAACTAGAAAACAAAATCGCTGAAATTTCAGGTTTTGTGCCATATTTTGCTAAAAAATCAGGGAAACTAGTCACTTTGTACTCATTTTAAAGTTATTGACGGGATCTAACCAAATTATATAGATAAATATTCAATTGTTTGAGGCAGTTAACTAAAAAAACGTCAAAAACTCGAAAATAAATCCATTTAATTTCAGGTTTTTGGCCATATCTTGCTTAAAATTGAGTAAAACATGACTAGTTTGGACTAATTTTAATGTTATTGAAGATATCTAACAAAATTGTACAGATATTTTCAACTTTTTTTAGAAGTTAATCCAAAAAACGTCGAAAACTAGAAAAAAAATTGATGAAATTTCAGGTTTTTGAGCAAATTTTACTAAATATTCAGCAAAACTAGTCATGTTTGTACACAATTTCATGTTTTAGACGAGATCTAACCAAATTCTATACTAATATTTAATTATTTTCAGCAGTTATCCCAAAAATATTAGAAAACTAGAAACAAATCGCTCGAATTTCACGTTTTTGGCAATATTTTGCTAAAACTTGAGAAAATTAGTAAAGTTTGTACTCATATCAATTTTTTTGACGAGATCCTACCAAGGATACTAGATATTTTCAATTTATCATAGCACATTACCCAATAAACGTCAAAAACTCGAAATAAAAATTGATGAAATTTCAGTTTTTTGGCCATATTTTACTAAAAATTTAGAAAAACAGATCAAGTTTGGACTCATTTTAATGTTATTTGACGAGATCTATCCAAATTATACACATTTTTTTAATTCTTACAAGCAGTTAACTCAAGAAATGTCGAAAAAATTGAGAAAAACATGACAAGTTTGGACTCATTTTAATGTTATTGACGATATCTACCAAAATTTACTAGATATTTGCAATTTTTCGTAGCAGTTAACCCAAAAAACGTCGAAAACTAGAAAACAATATCGCTGAAATTTCAGGCTTTTTGCCATGTTTTGCTAAAAAATCAGGGAAACTGTTCATGTCTGTACTCATTTAAGAGTTTTTGACGAGATGTAACCAAATTCTTAACTAATATTCAATTATTTTCAGCAGTTATCCCAAAAATATTAGAAAACTAGAAACAAATCGCTCGAATTTCACGTTTTTGGCAATATTTTGCTAAAACTTGAGAAAATTAGTAAAGTTTGTACTCATATCAATTTTTTTGACGAGATCCTACCAAGGATACTAGATATTTTCAATTTTTCATAGCACATTAGCCAATAAACCTCAAAAACTGGTCAAAATTTTAACATAACGCCTAAAATTTGTGAAGAAATTTCATAACTTTTGAATGAACATTTAAGTAATAACTAGGCTGATTGTAGGTGAGAAGGATCAGTTGCCAGTTTATTTATTTTTTGTTTTTTTAATCAGTGATAAGTTGTCTTAGAATTCAATGAGACATTCCAAAACATTTAAAATCCTGTTGATTTGGTAATTTGAAATGTTGCATTTTATAATCATTATATATACTATTTCAACAATGCAACCTTTAGTTTATTTGAACCTATGTTTTACCATAGGGTTTATATTTGATTAGATGTATTCAAGTCATAAAATTACCATGCCTACATTTAAAAGCCAGTAGTCGCAAAGGCAAAAATATCGCATTTTACGCACAAATTGACAATTTTCTTAACTATGTTGCAATTGAATCTCAAAGTTGAAATTAATACGGAAGTTTTATATGATTAAGACCTTTAATGTGTATAACTTTCATATTTTTATCTGGTCCCCCAACCAAGATATTGCAAGTGAAAATTTGAAAAAAATTCAAAAACACTTTTTTAAAAGAGAATATTTTTTAAATGGCAATCTTGCCAACATTGATACTTAATGAAAATTAACTACACTATATAGTGTAACAGTTCAAAAAATATTAAGGTTGAGAAATTGTTTCTTCTTTGAAAAATTTCCTCTCTAAAGTTGAATTTTGTTCATTTTTTACCAATAAATGTAAGCTGTTAAAAAACGTTTAAGAAATGCATCTTACAATGTAATTATGGTTTTATTTCATAGGCCAGAGTGTACTGAACTTAATGTAGCTTATTTGAAAGTCTTAGGGCAACCCATTGCTGAATAATTTAAGAAATTGTAGATACCTGCAAACGCAACCAAACCGCGTGCGGCCAAGTACTAAAATGGCCACTTTATCCAAACAGTAAACATTAAAAATATTTAAAAATTACTTTTGAGCTCTGCAAACTTAAAGGTATCTACTGACCAAATATCAATTTTTTCTGAGATGGTCAAGCAACCAATTATTTTTTTTCTGGACCACTTGGTTTGGATTGACCCTTAGAGCTGGTAAAATTTTCTCTAAGAATAAACTCTTTTATGAAATTCGGCAACACATTGGAATCATGAGTTGCCGAATATGTTAGATCCTGCATTTTGATTAAATATTGATCAATTTTGTTGTTTCTGAAATTTACAGATAAAATAAAAAAATAGGAAATATTTAACCCACACTATTACAAAAAATCAACAATTAGAAACTTCCTCTCTAACAAATGTATTCGAACTGTTTAGCACAGAAACATATATCACTATAAGGAAAAATCAATTTAAAAAAGTTGAAAACTGCCAGCACCGCAATTCAGTCACCAGAAAAACAGTTTATTTCATAAGTTATTTGCTATACAATCAATATTCATTATATCAGACAATAATTGATGATAAAAAGATAAGCATATTTTAAGCAAATTTTGCTCAACTTTTACATTAAAACCTTGCTAACTTTTTTCCCCATCAGACTTATGAATTCAAACCAAAAATTATGATTTAACAAAGAGATAGAGAGGCACTTGATATCTCACAACTTCAATTGAATAATGGAAAAAGCTATCAATTAAGGATTTTATTTTTTTCTCAAATGTTGTAATTCATGTAGCACCTTCTCAAATTTTCTCTTGAATTTCTTATCACAAATTTCATAGGAAAATGGTTTCTCTGAAGAATGAATACGTGAATGGCTATTCATATTACCCTTATCATTAAAACATTTGAAGCAGACTGCATTTAAATGGCTTCTCTTTTGTGTGAATTCGTAAGTGTCTCCTTAAATTAGCATTGCTCTGAAAACATTTTCCACAAGAGTCACATTTAAATTTATTACTATGCAGATTGGAATGCTTCATTAACACATTTTTTGTAGTAAAATTCTTAGCGCAAATACCACAATTATACTTATTTTTCTTGCTTTCTTTTTCTTTTTTTCCAAAACTCGTATTATCTCTGAAGTGTCTGAGCTGATGCCGATTTCTCCCACTATCCTGCTTAGATCTTTTATCACATATATTACATTTAAAGGGTCTTTCACCATTGTGAACCCTTACATGATTGCCCAAATGCTGCTTAGTTGTAAGACTTATTTTACAAATATCACAAATAAACCTACTCTTTATCTTTGTTAGAGGGGGTTTTAAATGAGACACTTCTGATTTCGTAACATCCAGAATATTTTTTGACAGCTCAGCAGATTCCTCTTCTGGTGCAACGTCACCTCTTAAATCATTCTCGGGTATCCCTTTATCACTGTTTTCATCAGAGATACCTTGAGTACTGAAAATGCTCTCTCCCTCAATTGAATTCTTAACACTTTCTTCTGAAGCCTCCAAATGTATGAAATTCTTTATGTCCGATGACCCAGTGGGCTAAAATGAAGAATAGACTAAATAAGTATCAATTTGAAACAAGTTAAAGTATTTTCTTTCTCATTAATCGAAATAGTCTTCGCATTAGAGGAATTCAAAAGAAAAAGGCTGATTAATGTTAATGAAATAATTAATAAACTCTAAAGGCATAACAGACATCCATAGACAAGGAATCATAGACAACCGTATAAACTGAAAACCGATTATTATTTTTAAGCAATTGCTCAGAAGGTTCAGCACTTCTTCATTCAATTCCTCGACTTCTATTTTGCCCAATTCTTCAAAATTTAAAATTCACACATATATTTAATTTTATAGCATTTAGTAATCGTAAATAACCTTAAGATTTTATTCTGTTGTATCAACAGTGATATTAATACAGTTATAGGACACAAGGTTTCCAGATGTTAATTAGTTTTCATACTCAAACCTATAGTACGCCGCTGGTATTACCATCTTGAAGTGATGTGGGGGCTTATGTGCCTTAGGGATCCTGCGAGCTATGCCGGGGGGAGTTTAAGCTCCTGGTAGGGTCACCCAAGCCGGACAGGTGATAGGCCAGACTAAGAGCGATACCTCCAAGTAACTAACTAACAACAAATTGGGCTAACAACCCCACACCATAAAACAAGTATATTTTTACGAAACACAAAAAGAAGCCTCGGAATACGGAGGGATTAATTGATGATGAACTTGGCAAATAAACAGGAACTGAACACAACATTAACCTTAGCTACTTGGAATGTAAGAACTATACTGAAAGCTGGGAAAATGGTAGAGATTGCTGAGGAAGTACTGAGATACGGGATTGATGTAGTGGCACTGCAGGAAGTAAGATGGAGTGGAAGGGTGAATGAGAGGGATTACACAATGTTCTATAGTGGACCTAAAACAAGAAATGGGCAGTGTGGAACAGGATTTATCATTAATACCAAAATGAAGAATAGTTGTTTAGGGTTTGAGCCCTTGGGAGATAGAGTGTGCAAATTAAGACTCAAAGGACACTTTAGAAACTTATCTATTATCCCAGCCTATGTGCCTACAGACGACTCTAGCGACGAGGAGAAGAACGTTTTTTTATGACCAACTGATAGAGAATGCAACAAGATACCCAAATAGGATGTGTTGATTACACTGGGTGATTTCAATGCAAAAATAGGTAGAGAAGATTTCTTGCAGCACGTAGCTGGGAAACACTCATTGCATACGGAAACAAATGTAAACGGAATGATGCTAAGCCAGATGGCAGAATCGAAGGGACTAATAATCAAAAGTGCATGCTTTGCACATAAGGAAATACATAAGGGAAACTGGAAAATGCCAGGTACAGGAATGGTTAACCAAATAGATCACGTTCTGGTCTCCAGAAGATATGCATCTTCAGTTATTGATGTAAGGTCTGTACGAGGCCCTAATTGTGACTCAGATCATTATTTGGTCAAGGCCCAGTTTAGAGAAAGAATTACGAATGTAGGTTGTATGAAAGGGCCCAAGAGAATTCAGTGGAATGTGGGAAAGTTTCAGCAACCTGCATCTGTTGCCCAATATCAAGAAATACTGGGTAAGAAACTGGAAGAAGGAGTGGAGAATCTGAGTGTATCTGATACAGTCCAGAGAAAATGGTATACGAGGGTCGTCCAGAAAGTAAAGAACGTTTGCGTATCACACTCGGCACTGCTTATCTTAGACCAAAATTGCATGCTCATCACATAGCCCGATCTTCCTCCTCACAGCTTTAGTATCTGTTTGGAGACGCGTCTTCGTTCAGTGATCTTTTGAAATGGCTGCGCGTACTGAAAATCCCGCCAGATGTGAAGTGCGTAGTGTCATTTGTTTTCTGAATGCATCTGAATGCAAATGTTCGGCCCATCGAAATTTATAGGCAAATAAAGCATGTTTATGGAGACAATGCAATGAATGAATCTTCAGTGAGGAAATGGTGCATTATGTTTAATCAAGGAAGAACCAGTGTGCACGACGAAGAACGGAGTGGGAGGCCATCACTCATCATGGAGGATTTGCAGGCAAAAATTGAAGAAAAAATTCAGGAAGACCGGCGTTTCACTTTTTTCACCATTCATGAACATTACCCTCAAATTTCAAGATCTCTCCTACATGAAATATTGACACCACACCTAGGCTATAAAAAATGTGCGCTCGATGGGTACCTAAGGTGTTGACTGAAGTTCACATGATGAAACGGATGGGAGCAGCCCTTGAGTTTTTGACCCAATACAACACTGACGGTGACAGATTTCTTGATCGCATTGTAACGGGAGATGAAACTTGGGTTTCTTACAAAACAGTGGAAACCAAGCGCCAGAGTATGGAGTGGCATCACACAAACTCACCCTCAAAACACAGGAAAGAAAAGCCAAATATGCACACAAGAAAAGTCATGGCCACTGTTTTTTGGGACCGAAAGGGTTTAATCCATGTGGAGTTTATGCCGAGAGGAGCAACAATCAACTCAGCATCATATTGTGAAACCCTTCAGCGATTGAAACGTTCCATTCAAAACGAAAGACGCGGCATGTTGTCGGCGAAAGTGTTTTTGATTCACGATAACGCTCGGCCTCATGCATCAGCACAAACACAGAGAGACCTTAAGTGGGAATTTTTTGGACATCCTCCCTACAGCTCTGACCTGGCACCCAGTGATTTTCATCTCTTCCCGAAACTAAAGGAGTGTTTCGAAGGAAAACATTTTGGAAACGATTAAGAGCTCAAAGAAGCAGTGACATCCTGGCTAAGAATTTTGGCGGTAGAAGAGTATAACATTGGCATTGAAAAACTGGTTACACATTACAATAAGTGCCTTGATAACCATGGCAACTATATTGAAAAGTGAATTAAGGTTCTCTGATTTCGAGAATAAAATTTTATGTTGATATCTTTCGATTTTATTTAGTTATGCAAAAACGTTCTTTACTTTCTGGACAACCCTCGTAAAATAAAGAAAGCAATGGAAGAGGCTGCAAAGGAGACTATAAGAGAAAGAAAGAGAGTAAGGAGTGAAGAATGGTTTGACGACTACTGCAGAAGAGCTATAGAAAGGAAGATAGAAAGAGAAGTATCCAGATGGAGACGAGACAAAACTCTGAAGGATACAAAGAAAGTAGAAGACAAGCAAATAGAATAATAAGAAAAAACTATTCCTAAGGGAGAAGATTGAGGAATTGAACACACACAATGAAAGCAGAAAGTTATGCCAGGCAATCAAAATGATGATGCATTTATTTCAGCCAAGAACAAATGCCTGTAAGGATAAGAATGGATGGCTGATTGCATCAGAAGAAGAAGCTCTAAACAGATGGGCTGAATATTTTACGGAACTCAAAAGAAAGAGATGAAGAATGTGTAAGAATAATAGATGAGAAGATGAGGTAGCTAAACCATCTAAGGAAGAGGTAGAGGAAAGCGGCAGCAAAATGGGAGAGTCCCAGGGGAGGATCAAATCATAGCTGAGTTGATCAAACATGGAGGAAACCATCTAATGAAGAACCTGCATGGACTGATACGTGAAATATGGGAGAAAGCGGAAATGCCAGAGGAATGGAGGACCGATTTTATCTGCCCTATTTTCAAGAAGGGAGAAAAGTTGCAGTGTAGCAACTACAGGGGTATTACATTACTAAACGTCACCTATAAGATCTTCTCTAGTATACTGCAGAGGAGATTTAGTACTTACGCTGAGGAAATCCTCGGTGAATACCAAAGTGGCTTCAGGCGAGGAAGAGGAACAACCGATCAAATCTTTGTAATGAGACGGAGTTTGGAGAAATGTTAGGAATACAACATTGATCTACATATGCTGTTCATTGACTTCCGGCAGGTGTTTGATAGGGTAAAGAGGAAGAGGATGCTGTATGCTTTAGAAGGATTAGGAATACCAAAAAAAGTAATTAAGCTGATAAATATGACCATGGAAGGATCTCGAGCCAAGGCTTTTGTTGGAGGCAAGACTAGTGAAGCCTTTGATATAACAACCGGAGTGAGACAAGAGGACTCACTCTCTGCAGTATTATTGGCTCTTCATGAAGCCACTAAGGAATTGAGAACAGAGGGAACGATTGTATATAAATCTATACAGGCCTATGCATATGCTGACGACATTGTTTTAGTGGCAAGAAGTATGGACTCACTGAGAGAAATATTTGGAATTTTAGAGCTGAAAAGCCAGAATATGGGGCTTAAAATTAATGAAAATAAAACAAAACATATGAAAATGTCTGCAATTGAAGACAGAGCGTGGACCCCAATTATAACATTTGGACAGTACAACTTTGAGAATGTAAAAAACTTCAATTAGGCCCGTTTCACATGAACGCAGACGGTCCGCGCTCGGATAAGGTTCCATTGACGTTAATAATAATAATAATAAAAGGCCTTTATTCGGGCGAGATTGAGACTAGAAAGTCTCTTCTTACACCTAACCCATCGTCATATGCAAAACAGAAAGAAAGAGATAGTTTGCAAAAGTACACGAAGAAAACTAGTATGTGGATTTAAAAAAACCTAAGCTGAGGGCTCAGGAAAAATTTCCACTGCAGGAAAACACTCCCTAGAAGGGGAGTGTGAAAAACCTGCGAAACCTACAGGTATAAAACAGTATTTTGTGAAGCTAATACATGGAAGGTTAATGGAAGCTTACACATGAGTGCGGACAGTCCGCACGCGGAGGAGCCATCCGCATGGCCCCTACGCTCGCGGAACATATGTGCGCTTACGGGCCACAGAGACAGGTTTGTGCTTGCACATGAATGCGGATGGCTGATGCG
Source organism: Sympetrum striolatum (assembly GCA_947579665.1). Lineage (NCBI taxonomy): Eukaryota > Metazoa > Arthropoda > Insecta > Odonata > Libellulidae > Sympetrum > Sympetrum striolatum. Next base: position 122,665,515 of record OX388341.1, read on the forward strand.
TACCAAGCAGATTTGTCAGTAGAATCAAGGCAAGCTTGGAGAGAACAGTGCGAGTGCGTCTTTTGCCATGGATATTGACACTGAGCTGTTAATTGGAGAAGTAGAAAGAACTTATGGGGTGTCATATAAAGACCTTTGCCTCCAGCATATGGAACTAAATGAAAGGGTATTTTTCTTCCGTTTTTCCATAACCTGGTACACAGCAATTGCTTGAATTGCACTTGGAAGCATTAGATTCTTCCACCTTGGCAAGCTGCACACAACTGACATTGTGCTGCAGACGAAAACTGTCCACATCCATGTGAAACGGGCCTTACCTAGGTACTACTTTAAATTGTAAGAACGCAATGACATAGGAGATCCACAAGAGGATAATGTATGTAATATTTTGCTAATATTAAGCTCCTGAAGTCCACCCTGTTAACCAGGGACATGAAAATCAAGATATATAAGACACTCATCAGACCAGATGTGACATATGGAGCCGAAGTGTGGACCATGTCTGCTGCTATTGAAGAGGCTTTGCGGATATTTGAATGGAAAGTTATACGAAAGATATATGGTCCTATCAATGACGGAGGAACGTGGAGGAAAAGAACAAATAGGGAAATGGAAAATAGTATAAGAGGCGAGGACATAATGAGAATAGTGAAGGCTCAGAGAATAGCTTGGCTGGGTCATGTGGAAAGAAGAAAGGCTGCCCAAGAAATTGCTACATGGAAGGATGGATGGAAAAAGAAGAAGAGGAAAAGATGGATTTGGAAGAAGAGATAAAGGCTATGAGGATTGAAAGATGGTGGGAGAAAGCGCAGAACAGGGGAGAATAGATAGGCGTCTTGAGGGAGGCCCACACCGGGCTGTAGTGCCAACGAAGAAGAAGAAGAGGCATTAAGTTATGGTAAATAGTCTTAAGATTTTATTCTGTTGTATCAACAGTCATATCAATACAGTTATATGTCACAAAGTATCCCAGATGTTACTTTGTTTTCATACTCACACCGTATTTGCAATCAATAACAGTGTGATCCAGTAATAGAAATTGTACATTCAAGAGCAGATAAGAAGTAGATAACATTCACTTAATCATATAAATAATTATATTTACCTGAATTGCATCCACTTTGTCAATAAACAACTCACTCTCCTTTAGCTCCAAGTCCTTCCCTCGTGATATCTAATTTCAAAAATATTTGCAATACCAAAAGAGATTAATAGGCATAAAACGTTTTCACAACACGTATACCAACAACGTCAAATCCCAAACAATATCCAATGAGTTTTCTTATCATCTTAATTTTTCAGTTAGAGTAAACAAAATAAATATGAAATCATAGTATTTTTAATATACCAAATTAAATAAATAACATTAGACTGCCAAAAATAACTAAATATTACACCCACCTCAATTTCCATTTCCTTTCTTATTGCCTCATCAGGTACCTGCCACTCCACAATCTCAATTTCTTCTTTAATGTTAATCTAGAAAATAAATAACATTCATTTATATTTCTCAAGCAAAGTTTAGTAATTGCTATAACATTAAAATACTCATTAAATGTTTTAACACTAATAGTGCCACAATATGTCAACCAAACTAGTTTTGATCCTATAAATCTAATAACTTACATCTCATTAATAATAACATAAGTTAAACAACAACAACTGAGGCATATTTATTGCTTGCTATTAGTAATGTAATTCTATGAGACGTACGCACAACATTAGGAAAAGAGCGAATGTCATATTTATCATTGTCCACTATCTATCACCACTTCAATACCTTTCCACATGAAAAAATAATACTTACCTCAGAGTAAACAATATCAGAATCAATTCCCACTTCACTTGTTCCATCCTGTAAATAGACAGATTTTATAAATCTCTCGTCACTCTTATGACCTATTTTTTGTAATATCAGCGGTGTAAGACATGCCATTTCAGTCACTTCAGCCTTTGTTAATAAACTATCGTTGTAAGTTTCTTCCGGATTCTGAAAAATTATTTAACCGAAAAAAATTAACTACATGGCAGAAAAAATCAAGGAACGTGAAGGATAATGGACATTAACATCGTAATATATCAAGTTTCAAATTGATTATCGTACATCCACGTAATACTTACCTCGGGATGAACAGTATCACACTCAGTTCCAACTTCACTTGCTCCGTCCTGTAAATAGACATATTTTAATAAACCTCTTGTCACTTTCATACATTATTTTTGATGATATCAATGCTATTAGACGTACCATTTCAGTATCTTCAGTCTTCATTACTAAACTATTATCCTGAGCTTCGTCCGGTTGCTAAAAAGCAATTACCCATTTAAAATTAACTACATCACAGATAAAATCAAGGAACGTTAATGATCACGGATATTTACATAAATGAAATCAGATAGTTTTCAATGAGCAAACTTACAGGTCTTGTTTGGTTTAACAATCTCACAATTTCAGCTTCAGCAGAACGGACGTTTCTTTTACAAGCGTCGAACTCGATCATTCTCCACATGCAAGGGGAGCAGATTTGAGACGGAAGACCATCGTTCTCGAAGATCTACATCATAAAAAAATAATATTTCATAACAGATTGACATCAACGACTGACAGTTTAGAGAAATGAAGATAAACTAGTTTTGCATGAGGTATTACCTTTGAATTGTTAATTCAACACCGCGCTATACTCTACAATCATTTTTGTGCAACATACAAAAACAATCTTCGTTGTATGTTACGAAGAAGTTGATTATTGTACGTATAGTGTCAACGACAATTCCAAACGGAAAAGATAACAAAATTAAGAGCTAGAATTTAGTCTCTACTTCACAATGTTATAAAAATATGGGAAATAAATTCACACAAGTACCTTATTCTCGTAAATGAAATTAAGAATCCGATATAAAGGATCTCCAGCTGCAGAACGGTGCGAGAATATGTTTGTGAGTGAAAATCCTTCCTTCAAACACAGCCTACAATAGAAGTCCAGCCTTATTTCACCCATTTTCATGATCTTCACTGTATATGTGTCACGGTAAATTTATAGTTTCACACAGTCAGCCTTTTTTTTTCTCTGTGTCACAACAAAAGATCTATGATGCAAAGAAGTGGCACTGAGTATCACAATTCCAACGAATTCATGAGCAACATCTTTAGCATACTTACCGTTGGAGCTTATAGTAAATTGAGGGAAAGAATTCAATTGCTGCTTCCGTTATTTATAAAAAAATACAATGTATTATTCTAGAGCTGTCGCCAACTCTTAATTTATCTTATGAATATTTACACCAATTTACACCCTAAGTCACTGTTATCCAAATATTATCTCCCGTAATTAAGGTGTATTTTGGTGCCAGGAACGTTGTCAATTGGTTTCGTCAGCTGCTTTTTTCTTGTTTTTCTTCTCGCCAATCACCAATAAGAATTGATTGCTCTGGGCGGGATTTTTCTTCGAAGTAGGATCTTGGAACAATAATAATATTATCCTTCTTCCATGTTCATACCACAGTTAAAATAAAGTAAATGGGAGTTAATAGGAAATTAAGTTCTTCCATTTCTTTTACGGATAACTTATCTTTCTGCGATTAAATTTCATCTTCCAAGCTTTCTTTATTTTTTATTTACCATTAATTTTAATATACATAGCTTCGTACTATGTTCTAGAATCGAAAAAAGCTGGCCAAAAGTATAAAAATGGATTTTATTTGTACTAACTTTGACACTTCGCATAGTTTCTTCTGAATAAATTCTGTATACAGCCATAACTGTGTAAATTAATGTAATTCCTGCAAATTAAAATGATACTCTGGACAACTATAAACGTCTCTCATATAAGAAATGCACATAAACTTCTGTTTGATCGATTGCAGACAATTTTTTACAGAATTAAATCATAAACAATGGTTGAATAACTGATTGCAACTGGAGTATTGGTCATAAAATTCACTTTATTACTTTTGTCCTTGGTCAGAGTGTACAGTTTAATACAAAACAAGTCAGCGACTAGCCAGAATTCCACCAACGAAAATGGCTTCGTCCATTGTAAACACAAAAAATTAGTAAATTTAATGAAGGAAAAAACAACACAACAAATAAATGAGTATGCCATGTTTGCAAAAACATGCACTCCTGCATTCCCAATCATTTTCACTTGCCAATTTTGGCAGACAAACATTTGCATTCACATACAACTGCAGCCTACTTATACCTGCTGATTCTAGCAACAAAGATAACATTTTGTACCACTGCAGATTGCCATATTTAAACTCCAAAACATTAGCACCAATGTGGACTGACAAGCATTGGCAGATATTTGCACACAACTCCAGTACAAATCGTCCAACTTACTACTATTTGGGAATCATCATAGTTCAGGATATCTGAGGAATATTTTACAGGTGATTTGCAACTTTGTGCGACACCCTACAAGGTTAAGACTTTCAGGCAAAAGCCATTTTTTGCTAGGAAAATTTAGCGGTACAAAACTAATTTCATCTCTTGCCAACACCCACGGAACAGTCTTTTTGGTCATTTGGAATCGTACTGTGTCACTTAAGCAGTTTGCCTGTTTCATGCACTACTCACAGCTTTTGGTTATGACTTAAGAACAAGCGTTAAGTGTATTTCGGACAGCTTTCGCAAAATGAAAACTAGTTTTGGAAGCTGAGGAAAGAAAATGCCAACTCTTACTTACTCTTAGTTGAATGACTGTCTGAATGAAAGATTTCAACATTACCTAGACAGAACTCAAGATATTCAACCTTTGCGTAAGCTCACAATTGTATTGTTTTCTTTTCCCTTAGTCAATGCAATGAAGATTTCAATGGAAGATACGCAGAAAGATATTTAACCATTCACAGATATTGTTTATCCTAAATCACCTTCTAACAAAACCCTGATATATACTTTCTGATAAATTTTATTATATAAACTCTACAACACCAGGCCAAAACCCTGAGGTTTATGAGAATAAATACATTAATACTTTTTGGGGACTTCAACAGCTGTAAGAAGAGACTTGAATGCCTGCAATTATGAGCTATTGTCCCCTATTTTTCACTATTAAACCAAAGGAAGAGCAAAGTTGTTTGCAACTGTTGGTAGATTGAACTTCAAACAAAGCAAGCAGAATTTATGAAACTACAGATAAAAGAAATGTATTACTTTAAGATTCTTCCACCAATGTGATGGAATACATCTTGCAAGGGAATTAAGAATTTTATGTTAAGATATATGAAGAAAAAGTGATGGTGGATAATTTAAATGAACGTAAAACAAAGATTATAAAGCCCCAGCATTACTCTATAGTAGAAATGAAACTTCAACATGAATTTTGAATATCAAAACTGTTACAGAGACCAAACAAGAAGAACCTATTCGACAAGAAAGCCTTAGATAACATTTGATGGAGTATTGATTGATGAATCGGAAATCCTTCCTCTAAGGGTCTGAAAATTATCACCAAGAAGTGTCTAACAGACGTGGAATTAAGTATGACAGCCCTGAACTAGCCAGATGTAAATATATGCTAGTATATCAATACATACAAAATTATGCATAAAACCATTTCACATACATATGCATGTTCTATCTAGAACTGATATTAAAAAAATATATCTGAAAGATAAATACGCCTGCATAACAAGTTATTAATGCTTCTGGCAACGAAGAGCTGCCTTCTTTAATGCAGTATTCCAACGGGTAAAACAATTAGACTATATAAGTCCTACTTTGTGGCCGAAGAAGATGGCAGAGATGGTTCCCCTCGCAGTATGCGATTGCACAGATGTGGTGTCTTGAGCACTCTTCCTGGCAGAAGTGGGTACTGTTCCGAGGTCTCCGGCATGGTTTAGGCTTCTGCTTGGCAGGAGAAGGCCCCTCCTCTTGATTGTGAGTTTAAAGTGGACTTGAGGCTCGTCAGCTGGGCCATCGGAGACTTGGCCATGGGACGGGCGTACATCGAACCAACCTTAGCAAAGATTGAAATGGGTATAGTCTTCACATGCCATTTTTAGCATTTTTCAACTCTTAAACCATTTCAATTTTTTAAATATTTTATCTTATATTTTCTGTGATATTAATTATTTTCTCGACTAGTATTATTGCAGTTTTTCCTGTTTTTGATTTTACTTTGATATTTACCAGCATATTCCCCCATCAAAAATCACACAATTAAAATAAATTTATTTAGCAAAAATATAAATAATTCTGATATGATATTAGATTATTCCTTAAAAAAATATTAATTATTTCAATTAATTAATTCAAGTACAACAATGTTTAGTTTAGAATTTCAATTATCAGTAAATAAGAATTATATCTGGTGTGTAACATATAACCCTTTGGGATTAGCAGTAAAATTGTAATCTTTTGCAAAATTAAGGTCTTAATTGTTAACCATTCCATTTACTCCTAGCCAACTTTCTCATTTAGAAATTTGTTAAAACCATAGAAAGAAAATGTATTCCAAATAATATAACATAATTTTTTAGATTGTAAACAAACATTGTTGTGCTTGAAAACAAAAATTTGCTTTGAATTTATGTTTAAAGTTTAAAATGTTCGTTTAAAAACATCAAACTTTAGGTTTGCTGTGGGAGACCAAAATATCTTTTAATTCGACTGAAAATTTAATTGGTTAAATATGTGACTTTTTATAAACTTGAATTTTTTAATTAAAAAAAGGGTTTTTTGTGATACACCCTATTATTCAACCCTCTACAGTTATATAAGGAGTTATTTTGACTTTTAACCAACGGATATTAACTATTACTAAGTTTAGCAATTTAAAACAATTTAACCTGTCTTGCTCTCAAGTCAAGTAAACACTATATTAAGTACAAAAGAAGACGGCATATACCTGGGGATGACCACAAAAGTGTCGAGTATCGAGAACTTGATTAAAAAATGGCTGCTTGGATTGAAGAAACGTCACAATTTACAGAATGCGTCTTCCCAGTCACCATGAAATACTTTTGCTTGGTACTTGACTCGTTTCTCTGTCCAGTACCAACCGTCTGGGAACAAGTGGGTATGAGGAATCATTTCACAGATTTTATGGGTCGAGTGAAGCTGTCACATTGAACAGTTGCTATTTTTCTGACAATTTTGCATAATATAACTATATTGTCACAAAGGAAGAGCTTTTCTCTTCCAATATGTGTGTTTTATACATGTATATCATGAATTATTTAATTTATGCCTGAATTATTACTATATACATACCTGAATTGTAAACGTTAGCCATACGAGTCCCTGGTTTGCCATCACCAGCTGCGAATACTGCATCAGCGAATCCAATCCAATACCCTCCTACTTCTCTATCAACTTCATTACTGCCAAAGCCTGCGTTGAAACGTCAATTACTCAATTAAAAGGCAGGGAATACACCATCGTTCAAAATCACCTAATATTAATAGGGAGGCTGACGACATCTAGTAATTCTTTAAACGATAAAGCAAGGGAGTTAGGGATAAAAACTATATACGTAAATATATATAACACTAATATAATCGAAAATTTGAAGGCAATGTAAGATTGGGAAGTTCCTAAATAAAGATTATGTTATCCCCAATGCATGGATTAATGGCCCTCTGGCATAAAACAGGCAAAACCAGCCATGAACCAAAAGGGCTGCAGTACCATCTATCATCCAAAAGGGCGGTGATACCATACATGAGTCAAAAGGGCGGTATAACCACCCATCAGCTAAAAGAGCAGCAGTACCATCAATGACGAAAAAGGGCGGCAGTACCATCCATAAGCAAAACGGTGGCAGTACCATCAAACAGCCAAAAGGGCGGCAAAACCATCCATGAGCCAAAAGGGCGGTGTACCATCCATGAGGCAAAAGGACGGCAGTACCATACATGAGACAAGAGTGCATCAGTACCATCCATGAGCCAAAAGGGCGGCAGTACCATCCATGAGGCAAAAGGAAGGTAGTACCATACATGAGACAAGAGGGCGGCAATACCATCCATGAGCCAAAAATGCGGCAGTACCATCCACGAGGCAAGAGGACCGAAGTACCATCCATGAGCCAAAAAGTCGGCAGTACCATCCATGAGACAAAATGGGGGCAGTACCATCCATGAGCCAAAACGAAGGCAGTACCATCCATGAGACAAAAGGGTGGCAGTACCATCCATAAAGAAAAAGGACGGCAGTACCCTCCATGAGACAAAAGGGCGGATACACCATCCATAAGCCAAAAGGGTGACAGTACCATACACGAGACAAGAGGGCAAAAGTACCATCCATGAGCCAAATAGGCGGCAGTACAATCCATGAGAAAAGAGGTCAGCAGTACCATCCATGAGACATGAGGGCGTCAGTACCATCGATGAGACAAGAGGGTGGCAGTACATTCCATGAGTAACAGGGCTGAAGTACCATACTTCAGAGAAGGGGGCGGCAGTACCATCCATGAGACAAGAGGGCAGCAGTACCATCCATGAGACAAGAAGGCGGAAGTACAATCCATGAGAGAAGAGGGCGGCAGTACCATCCATGAGACAAGAGGGTTGCAATACCATCCGTTAGGAAAGAGGGCGGCAGTACCATCAATGAGACAAGAGGGCGGCAGTACCAACCATGAGACAAGAGAGAGTCAGTACCATCGATGAGGCAAGAGGGCGGCAGTACCAAACATTAGGCAAGAGGGCGGCAGTACTATTCATGAGGCAAGAGTGAGGCAGAGCCATCCAAGAGTAAAGGGGGCGGCAGTAACTTCCATGAGGAAAGAGGGCGGCAGTACCATCAATGAGATCAAAGGGCGGCAGTACCATCCATGAGACAAGAGGGTGGCAGTACCTTCCATGAGACAAGTGGGCGGCAGTACCATCCATTTCACAAAAGGGCGGCAGTACCATCCATGAGACAAGACGGCGGAAGTACCATCCATGAGTTAAGAAAGAGGCAGTACCTTACATCAGAGGAGTGGGCGGCAGTACCATCCATGAGACAAGAGGGCGGCAGTACCATACATCAGAGATGTGGGCGGCCGTACCATCCATGAGACAAGAGGGCGGCAGTACCATCCATGAGACAAGAGGGAGGCAGTACCATCCATGAGACAAGAGGGAGGCAGTACCATCCATGAGTTAAGAAAGAGGCAGTACCTTACATCAGAGAAGTGGGCGGCAGTACCATCCATGAGACAAAAAGGCAGCAGTACCATCCATGAGACAAGTGGGCGGCCGTACCATCCATGAGCCAAAAGGGTTACAGTACCATCCATGAGCCAAAAAGGCAGCAGTACCATACATGAGACAAGAGGGCGCCATACCATCCAAGAGACAAGAGGGCGGCAGTACCATCCATGAGGAGAGAGGACGGCAGTACCATCCATGAGACAAGAGGGCGGCAGTACCATCTGTGAGTCAAGAGGGCGGCAGTACCATCAATGAGACAAAAGGGTGACAGTACCATCCATGAGCCAAAAACGCGGCAGTAGCATCCATGAGACAAAATGGCGGCAGTACCATCCAAGAGGCAAAAGGGCGGCAGTACCATCCATGAGGCAAAAGGGCGGCAGTACCATCCATGAGGCAAGAGAGTGGCAGTACCATCCATGAGACAAAAGGGCAGCAGTACCATCCATGAGCAAAAAGGGTGGCAGTACCATCCATGAGCAAAAACGGTGGCAGTACCGACCAGGAGCCTAAAAGTCGGCAGTCTCATCCATGAGCCAAAAGGGCAGCAGTACCATCCATGAGCCAAAAGGTCGGCAGTACCATCCATCAGCCAAAAGGGTGGAAGTACCATCAATGAGGAAAAAAAGGCAGCAGAACCATCGATGAGCAAAAAGTTTTGCAGCACATCCCATGAGCCAATGGGTGGCAGTACCATCCATGAGCCAAAAGGGCGGCAGTACCATCCATGAGACAAAAGGGCGGCAGCACCATCCATGAGCAAAAAGTGCGGCAGTACCAACCATGAGCGTAAAAGGCGGCAGTATCATCCATGTGCCAAAAGGTCGGGAGTACCTTCCATGAGCATAAAAGGGTGACAGTACAATCCAAGAGCCAAAACGGCAGCAGTGCATATCATGAGCCAATAGTTCGGCAGTACCATACATGAGCCAAAAGGGCGGTAGTAACATTTATGAGCCAAAAGGGAGGCAGTACCATCAATGATCCAGTAGGGCAGCAGTACCATCCATGAGCCAAAAGGGCGGCAGTACCATCCATGAGACAAAAGGGCGGCAGCACCATCCATGAGCAAAAAGTGCGGCAGTACCAACCATGAGCCTAAAAGGCGGCAGTATCATCCATGTGCCAAAAGGTCGGGAGTACCTTCCATGAGCCTAAAGGGTGGCAGTACAATCCAAGAGCCAAAACGGCAGCAGTGCATATCATGAGCCAATAGTTCGGCAGTACCATACATGAGCCAAAAGGGCGGTAGTAACATTTATGAGCCAAAAGAGAGGCAGTACCATCAATGATCCAGTAGGGCAGCAGTACCATCCATGAGCCTATAGGGCGGCATTACCATCCATGCGCAAAAGGGCGGCAGTATCATCCATGATCCTAAATGGCGGCAGTCCCATGCATGAGGGAAAAGGGTGGCAGTACCATCCTGAGCCAAAACGGCGGCATTACCATCCATGAGCCAAAAGCCCGGCAATACCATTCATGAGCCAATAGGGTGGAAGTACTATCCATGAACCAAAACAGTGGCAGTACCATCCATGAGCGTAAAAAACGGCAGTACCATGCAAGTACGAAAGAGGGCAGTTTCATCAATGAGCCTAAATGACGATAGTTCCATCCATGAGGCAAAAATGCGGCAGTACCATCAATGAGAAAAAAGTTTTGCAGTACTATCCTTGAAGCCTAGAACGTGGCAGTACAGTCCATGATTCAAAAGGGCGGCAATACCATCCATGAGCCAAAAGGGCAGCAGTACCTACCATGAGCCAAAAGGGAGGCAGTACCATCCATGAGCAAAAACGGCGGCAGTACCACACATGAGCCAGAAGGGGAGCAGTACCATCCATGAGCCAAAAAGGCGGAAGTACCATAAATGAGCCAAAAGAGCGGCTGTACTTTCCATGAGCAAAAAGGGTGGCAGTATTATCCAGGAGCCTAAAAGGGGGCAGTACCATCCAATAGCGTAGGACGCAGCAGTGCCATCCACGAGCCAAAAGGCGTCTGTACCATCCATTAGCCAATTGGAGGCATTACCATCCATGAGCCAAAAAGGCATCAGTAACATCAATGAGTCAAAAGGGCGGCAGTACCATCTATGATCCAGTAAGGCAGCAGTACTATTCTTGGGCCGATCGGCCGGCAGTACCATCCATGAGCCAAAAGGGTGGCAGTACCATCCATGAGCCTAAATGGCGGCAGTCCCATCCATGAGCCTAAAGGACGACAGTACCATCCATGAGGCAAAAAGGCGGCAGCACCATCAATGAGCAAAAAGTTTGGCAGTACCATCCATGAGACAAAAAGGCAGCAGTACCATCCATGAGACAAGTGGGCGGCAGTACCATCCCTGAGCTGAAGGGGCGACAGTACCATCCATGAGCCAAGAGGGCGGATATACCCTCCATGAGCCAAAAGGGCGGCAGTACCATCAATGAGTATAAAAGGCGTCAGTCCCATCCATGAACCAAAAGGGAGGCATTACCATCCATGAGCCCAAAGGGCGGCAGTACCATTAATGAGCGAATAGGGAAGCAGTACCAACCATTAGCCAAAAGGGTGGCAATACCATCCATGACCCAAAGGGGTAGCAGTACCATCTTTGAGCCAAAGGGCCACAGTGCCATCCATGAGCCAAAATGTTGCAGTACCATCCATGAGTCAAAACGGCGGCTTAACCATCCATCAACCAAAAGGGTGGAAGTACCATCCATGAGCCTAGGAGACGGCGCACAGTGGGCGGAATTCGAAAATAGCTGGCCAAAACTCTTATATCCGTTATTATTTAACGTAGATTCACGATTTTTCCTACTTTTGCTGATTATTACCTCCTAAATCCGATTCTAATGTTTCTTTGCTTTAGACCAATCTGGGGCTTCTCTAAAACAAAATGGCGGAAACAGAAAATTTTCCGCCTATGAATATTAAAAGGGGGTTCAACTATAATTGATATCTGCACGTAAGATACTTAATTTATTCCTATATGTACTGTAAATGAGTTAGTAACATTGATACAATATCGTGAATAATTTTTTCGTGATGTACCATGATAATATGGCTAGGAATGTAATCAAAATTATCCACGGGAATAAATGTATTTATTTTATTTTAATTAGGAATAAAACATAATTCTGTATCTGAAATTAATGTATAATTATTGTCCGTTCGGTTTCGGAAGTCGGGTAAAAGATTATCCCCCCCTTCGAGCTCCCAACAATAGCCCTGAACAGGGCGACCACACGCGCTAGTCGTGCGTGATTCCACTCTGATTATTGGACATGTCATAATAAGGTTTTACTTTAATTTTTTCATTATTTTCTTTACTGCTTTAATATCTTTGTTGAATTTCATGAAAAAAGTCCAAATACGACGGAGTTATGTTAAGCAGTTACGAATTTGTTGTGATATGTTTTTAATCATTTAAGTAAGCTCAGTTAGCTAAGGAATTGTGTTTTGCACTTTATTTGACTGTATATCAAATTTTTATGTAGTCATGTTTGTTGAAATTGCTCTCGGACTCATAGGAAGTTATTTAGTTAGAAAGTTATTTATGATACATAATATTGTTTGCAATAATATTTGCAATATATTATTTGCACTAATATTATGTAGCATGTAACTAATAACTAACTTCCTTTCTGCGTTAAGGGCTTAAAAAGACCGATTTGCAGGCTTGAGACTGACAGTGGCCGCATTAAAAGTTATTTACATATTTACAAACTATTTACATGTATAATATACAATATTTACAAAAACCTATATAATTCCACTTTTATCGTATTTTCCTTTCCATCTCGCCCTCTTTCCTTACTCCAGAGGAGTACAACCAAAGTCATGAATACTTAAGTGCAATTAATAGTTATCTTCATCGGAATCTATGTCATTGCTTTCTCCGTCGGACTCTTTAATATCATCAATCAGAAGGAGATTCCTAGCTTCTTTGGTTAACTTAACATTTCTTTGATTTTACACTGCTGTCGAAGATATCATTGGGTCCGAAGATACAAGAAGCCTTCGAAAAGTATCCTCGAATGTTACCATTAGTGAAAATTTTCTGGAATACAGCTCTAGGATATAAGAATTTTATGAACAGTTGGGGGCATAAAATACCACGAATAGTGCTCTACACAAACGGCAGCAGTAGAAGAGCAATAATCGCGGAAAGCCGCTACGTTTATTGGAAGTCCAGTAGATAGGACTTTCAGAATGGTGGAAAACCTCTCAATTAGCTCCTCAGTAATACCTAAATGGAAAAACAGGACTACATAATATTATTTCTATGTAATTTTCATTGAGAATGATGATTTGAATCAAAGATTATGAAACACAAAATAAGGCATGTACGTGGTTATTTACGCACTAGAAATTTCAGACGATAGCTTTGGATTGGAGAATAAGCGTCTCGCTGTATTTCCATCGTTCGTTGTTCCACTACCTTGCTTAGGAATGTCTACTTCCATTCTTGTCCTGAAAGACTGTTGCAATTCTTTCTTCCTCCTTTCAACTTCATCTTTACTGCCATCAGCCCTGTTAGTCTAAACATGAGAAACGATACTGTCTTATGAGAAGTAGACTTGATACTGTTTTTATGGATGCTCCAAGGTAAAGTCAAAAGCGTACCTTCCATTTCTTGATGTTTAGACGGTGCCTAGAGCCAACTTCGATATCAATGGGACGCTACGATACGAGTGTTTCGCACAAGATGATCAACGCGTGCACTTCTTAAGCCTATCCTTTAGTTAGATGACTCACACCATAAGATAAGATTACCATGAGAAACATTCGAAAGTGCTGATTCGTTCACTCCTCGCAAAAACACAAGGGAACCTTCGAGAAGTAATTCAAATCTTACACCCTGAAAACAGAGATTACGATTAAGTTTAAGAGACAAACAGATTGTTATAACGCTCAGTTAGCTCTCTGGTGGTTTAACCACTAACTATTACTTAGTTTAAATAATTGTAAGTTGACGTCTAAATTTTATCCACCTTGGTATATTATAGCGGTATTTCGGTCGTGTGCAATGACCGCGCTCACTTCGATTCTTCCCAAGGTCGAAGGGGTTTCTGGTTCTAAAGGAGCTTAAGTGCGAGAAATTCCCTATATCCACGTGAGAATAAGTAGGAATAACGGAAAAATATCCACTCTGCAGTCATTTGGACACATGCCCTCGTCGGGCTGATGGGTGACCGACGCCGGCGTCCGCGGCGAATTTCCCAATTTCAATGTGCCGAAATGAGAGTGTGAAGGTACCTGAGGACTAATTTGGCAAGTTATTTTTAAATTAAGCGTCTTTCATAACATTTGGAGTAAAAATCATAGCGGTGGTAACTTTATTTGCTTTTACTTCGAGCTCCAACAGAATCAGGAAATACCGCTTCTTACTACCGGGCCGAGCGGCTACCGTGTCGACTTTTACATATTCCGTCCTCAAATAAAAAGGCACAAGTATGCGCAGGATGTTTCTTTTGCAACATACACTAGAGATTTCGGTCTTTCGTGTGGTATAAATTTCTCGATCGAGTCTTATCGATATCACAAAGATTTACTCCACTTTATTAAAAAAATAGTTAAAAAATAGTGGACTTTTGAATGTTTAATTACTGCATGAAATATTAATAAAAACAACTACATATTTACGTATAATTATTAGGAAAGGTTTATTCTTTCAGAAAATATACATGAAAATCTATATTAAAACAATTAAAAGACCCACGAGAAAAAGTAAAAACTCGATTTCTTCGGAAATTCCGCTTTGAAATATTTCATGATTTATCTCATTTTCAACTGCTTCAGATGGATTAATGGATCTACCAAAAATTTAAATAGCTATAGTTTCTTAATCCTTAGACATTATACTAACAGACTGTAGCATTTTTGTTTTAAAAAAATAGTCAAAATTTAGGGTTTTGGCCAGCTTTTTTCGATTTCCGCCAACAGTGCGGCGGTACCATCCATGATGCATAATGGCGGCAGTACCATCAATGAGCTAAAGAGCGGCAGTACCATCCCTAAGCCTAAACGGCGGCAGTACCATCCATGATCCAAAAAGGCGGCAGTAAGATCCATGAGACAAAAGGGCGGCAGTAACACCCATGAGCAAAAATGTGGCAGAACCATCCATGATCCAATAGGGCGGCATTACCATCCATGAGCCAAATGGGCGGTAGTAGCTATCCATAAGCCATAAGGGAGGAAGTACCATCCATGAGCCAAAAGGGCGGCAGTACCTTCCATGAGCCAAATGGGTGGCAGTACCATCCATGAGCCAAAAAGGCGGCAGTACCATAAATGAGCCAAAGGATTGCAGTACCATCCATGAGACTTTGGGGTGGCAGTACCATTCATGAGCCTAAAAGGCAGCAGTGCTATCCATGATCCAAACGGGCGTCAGTACCATCCATGAGCCAATAGGATGGCAGTACCATTCATGAGCCTAAAAGGCAGCAGTCCTATCCATGAGCCAAAAGGGCGTCAGTACCAACCATGAGCCAAAAGGACGTCAGTACCATCCATGAGCCAAAAGGGTGGCAGTACACTCCATGAGCCAAAAGGGTGGCTGTACCATCCATGAGCCAAAAGGTCGGCATTTCCATCCATGAGCCAAAAGGTCGGAAGTACCATTCATGAGCCAAAATGGCGGCAGGACAATCCATGAGCCGAAAACGCGGAAATACCATCCACGAGCCGAGAAGATGGCAGTATCATCCATGGGCCAAAAGGGCGGCAGTACCATCCATGAGCCTAACTGGAGGTAGTACCATATATGAGCAAAAAGGGCGGCAGTAAATCCATGAGCCAAAATTGAGGCAGTATCGTCCAAATGCCTAAAATGTGGCAGTAACATCCATGTGCCGTAAAGGTGGCAGTACCATCCATGAACCGAAAGGGCGGCAGTACCATCTATGAGCCAAAAGTGCTGCAATACCATCCAATAGCCAAAACGGTGGCAGTAGCATTCATGATCCAAAAGGGCGGAATTACCAACCATGAGTCAAAACGGCGGCAGTACCATCCATGAGCCAAAAGGGCGGCAGTACAATCCATGAGCCAAAGGGCGTCAGTACCATCCAGGAGCCAAAAAGGCGGAAGAACCATTCATGAGCCGAAACGGCGGTAGTAATATCTTTGAGCCAGAACGGCGCCAGTACCAAGCATGAGCCTAAAAAGCAGTAGTACCATCCATGGGCATAAAAGGCGGCAGTTTGTATAAGATCCTTAAAGGCGGCAGTACCGTCTATGAGCCTAAAAGGCGGCTGGACCATCCATGAGCCTAATAGGTGGCATTACCATCCATGAACTTAATAGGAGGCAGTACCATCCATGAGCCTAAAAGGCGGCAGTACCACTTATAAGCTTAAAAGGCGGCAGTACCATCCATGAGTCAAAATGGCTTTAGTACCATCCATTTGCCTGAAAGGCCGCATTACCATAAATGAGCCAAAAAGATGGCAGTACCATCCATGAGCCAAAAGGGCGGCAGTACCATCCATGAGCCTAAATGGTGGCAGTACCATCCATGAACCTAAAGGGCGGCAGTTCAATCCATGAGCCAAAAGGGCGGCAGTACTATCTATGAGCAAAAAGGGCGGCACTACCATCCATGAGCCTAATAGACGGCGGTACCATCCATGAGCCTAAAATGCAGATTTACCATCTCTAAAGATTTATCTAGCACTGAATGCGCAACAGATGTTGTTTTATTTTTCCTGAATATCCTCATTTCATTAAACATTGCCTTCAATTGCATTGCCTTGCATGAGTGGTATATTACTGCAAGTTACGTATAATGGACAATAATGGTCTTTCTCCATTTTGTCATGATCTATCCAAAACATAAATGAGTTTTACGGAAAATATCCTGGGTTCGATGCTAGGTCGGGGCAAAAATCCGCCGTTTAAATTGCATTGTAGCGATTTTTAAGATTTTTTTTGGACCCATTCCCGATAGCATGGAAACTTGAAATTCGGCATGGAGTTGGAGATCAATAATAAATTTCAGGATCAAATTTTACATATTCGCTGATGGTCCTTGGTTCGATCCCAGAGGGTAATTAAAATTCCTCAATGCATTTCTTACGGAGATAACGGAAACAAATTATAGGTACTTCCCGGTACGATAAAGACTTCAAACTTTCCACTAAGAAAAATCAAGTGTATACAAATCAAACTGTGCATTCCCAGCTGTCAATGTGTCCTGGGTTCGACACCAGGCGTCTCTAATATCAGTAACTGATCCGATTTTCAATAATTATTTTGAACCCTTTCCCAACAATATAGAAACTTGAAATTCGGCATGTAGATAGAGATCATAAATAACTTTCAGAAACATTTTTTAGATTTCCAAGATCGTCCTTGGTTCGAATCCAGAGAGCCATTTAAATTCGTGAAAATGAGAACGTCTTTTGAGGCAGTTGTAGCCAATATTTCTGCTTGAATTTTCACACATAATTAGAGATGGCGATGTTCTATTGTGCTGCATAGTAAGTTCAACAGTATAGAGCCGGGTTCGATGCCAGACGATGGAATTTCAGCGAATTTTAAGAAAAATTTCAATCCATTTTTTTCATTTGATGGCCGTCCCGATATGATGCCGACATGAAAATAGTGTTGTCGATCTGCTTGGAGTATGCAAGCTACATTTTACTCGTATATATATACGAGTAAAATGTTGCTTGCATACTGCAAGCAGATCGACAACACTAATTTCATATCGGCATCATATCGGGACGGACATCAAAAGAAAAAAAAAATTCAAAATATTCGTAGAATTCGCTGCAATTTAATCGCCTGGCAGCGAACCCCGGTCTTCCTGGTGTACTTACTATGCAGCAAAATAGAAGATTACCATATCAAACTATGTGTGAAAATTCAATCAAAACTATTAGGTGCAACTACCTCAAACGACGTCCTACTATTCACATACACTCCTTATTTGAGAAATTATAAAGTGCTCTGGCATCGAACCCAGGAACAGCATGGTCTTATCTATTTTTTTTCTTAAACAAAGTGTTAATATACATCTTCCATCTAAGCAAGAGCTCCCTAACATATCAATAAATGCATAAAAAATTATGAAAAGATACCCCATAGTATTATATATGGGGGATATTTTTACCGTCCGGCATCGAACCCGGGTCTTTCAGGCAATACTTTCTATGCAGCACAACAGAAAAAAACCATCTGTAACCGCGTATGCAAATTCAAGCAGAAATATTGGTTACAACTGCCTCAAATGACGTCCTACTTTTCCTTTATATTCCTTATGGGAGAAACGTTATTGTGCTCTGGCTTCGAACCCAGGAACAGCACGGTCTTATGAAAATTTTTTTCTAAAACTTATTCGTACCATACATCTTCCAGCCAAGCACGAACATCCTATCATTTCGATAAGTGCATCTAAAAAAATAATAAAAAACGGCTCCCATGTATTTTAAAGGGCAGATCTTTGCATCGTCCTAACATCGAACCCAGGATAACTTTTGTAAAAGTCATTGATGTTTTCGAAAGTCCAAGACCATAAATATAGGCACCTTGAGTTTTACTTCTCTACCTATCCGGAAAGTATTTTTTTTTAATTCCCGAAAATCACGGCAATGCATTCAAACGGGAAAAATCGGGACTTTGGGGCCCTCTGGAATCGAACCTATGACACTGAGGATCAAAGTCTCTTTTTTCCTGGGGGTTTCAAGTTATGGCCAATATGTCATAAAAATTTCAGATCAATGACGCTTGTAGTTTAGGCTGTGAATTTGTATCCTATCTATCTATATAGGTATATATATGAATGAATCCGGAGAAGCATCTATATATAATAGATATATATATATATAGAGGATACAAACTCACAGGCCAAACCACAAGCGTCATTGACTTGAAATTTTTACGACATATTGGCCATAATGTGTAACCACCAGAAAAATTACGATTTTGAACCTCAGTGTCATGGGTTCGATTCCAGAGGGCCCCAAAGTCCCTATTTTCCCGTTTAAATGCATTGCTTTGATTTTCGGGAATTTTTAAAAAATACTTGCCGGATAGGTAGGGACTTTAAACTCAAGGAGCCGATATATATGGTCATGATCTATCGAAAACATAAATGAGTTTTACTGAATATATCCTGGGTTCGATGCTAGGTCGAGGCAAAAATCGGCCGTTTAAAATGCATTGTGGCGATTTTTAAGATTTTTTTTGGACCCTTTCCCGATGGCATGGAAACTTGAAATTCGGCAAGGGTTTATATATCATAAATATATTTCATAATAGAATTTTACATATTCGCTGAGGGTCCTTGGTTCGATCCCAGAGGGCCATTTGCACTCCACAATGCATTTCTTATGGGGATAGCGGAAACACATTTTAGGTACTTCCCGGCATGATATCGACTTCAAACTTTGTTTGAAATAAGATGAAGTCCTAATAAGTCATACTGTCCACTCGCAGCTACCAATATTGCCTGGGTTCGACACCAGGCGTCTCTGCAATCAGAAGTTAATCCGATTTTTAGGAATTATTTTGAAACCTTTCCCAATAATATAGAAACGTGAAATTTGGCATATGGATTGAGATCATTAATAAATTTCAGAAACATTTTTTAAATTTCCAAGATCGTCCTTGGTTCGAGTCCCGAGAGCCATTTACATTCGTGAACATTAGAGCGTCTTTTGAGGCAGTTGTAGCCAATATTTCTGCTTGAATTTTCACAAATAGTTAGAGATGGTGATCTTCTATTGTGCTACATAGTAATTTCATCAGTAAGATCCGGGTTCGATGCCAGACGATGAAATTTCAGCGAATTTTAAGAAAAATTTCAATCCTTTTTTTTTCTTTTGAGGACATTCCCGATATGATGCCGATATGAATTAGTATTGCCGATCTGCTTGCAGTATGCAAGCTACATTTTACTCGTATATATATATATATAGGTATATCCGGAGAAGCGTCTATATCTATTATATATAGACGCTTCTCCGGATATACTTATATATATATATACGAGTAAAATGTAGCTTGCATACTGCAAGCAGATCGACAACACTAATTTCATAACGGCATTATATCGGGACTGTCCCGGAAAGGAAAAAAAGGATTGAAAATATTCTGAAAATTCGCTGCAAATTAATCGTCTGGTATCGAACCCGGGTCTTTTTGGTGAAATTTCTATGCAGCACATCAGAAGATCATCTTCTCTAAATACGTGTGAAAATTCAAGCAGAAATATTGGCTGCAACTGCCTCAAACGAAGACCTACTTTTCACGAATGTTAATAGCTCTCTGGATACGAACCAAGGACGATCTAGGAAATATAAAATATGTTTCCGCATTGTATCTATAAGTTCTATATATATGCCGAATTTCAAGTTTTAATATTATTGGGAAGGGGTTCAAAATAATTCTTAAAAATCGGATCAGTGACTGATTGTAGAGACGCCTGGTGTCGAACCCTGGACGTATTGGAAGCTGTAAATGCGCAAAATGACTTGCAAGGACTTGATCTAATTTCATACAAAGTTTGAAGTTGATAGCATGCCGGGAAATACCTAAATTTTGTTTCCGTTATCTCCGTAAGAAATGCATTGAGAAGTGCAAATGACCCTATGGGATCGAACCAAGGACCATCAGCGAACATGTAAAATTTGATTATGAAATATATTCGCGATATCTATCCACGTGCCGAGTTTTATGTTTCCATGTTATCGGGAAAGGATCCAAAAAAAATCTTCAAAATCGCCGCAATGCATTTTAAACGGCCTATTTTTGCCCCGACCTAGCATCGAACCAAGGATAATATTCGTAGATGTCTTTATGCTTTTCTTTAGATATCTTTGGCATCTTGCGATCCCTCCAATTTCAACTCTCTACTTTCCCGGGAAGTGCACCAAAAAAATTTTCGAAAATCCCCGCCATGTATCCTTATGGAGAAAATCGTGACTTTGGGGCCTTCTGGAATCGAACCCATGACACCGAGGTTCAAAATCGCAATTTTTCTGGTGGTTACACGATATGGCCAATATGTCGTAAAAATTTTAATGCCGATGACGCTTTTGGTTTAGCCTGTTAATTTGTATCCTATCTGGGTATATATATGAATGAATCCGGAGAAGCATCTATATATAATAGATATATATATATACACTGGGGATCAAAAGTCTAACCATGTTCCACAAGTGCCACCGACTTGAAATTTTTACGACGTTATGGCCATGACGTGTAACCTCCAGGAAAAAGCCGACATTGAACCTCGGTGCCATGGGTTCGATTCCAGAAGGCCCCAAAGTCCCGATTTTCTCCATAAGGATACATGGTGGCGATTTTCAATATTTTTTTAATAATTCTTCCCGAGCAGGTAGAGAATCGAAATTCAAGGAGCTTACAGATATATTCAAGAACTATTAAAAACATTAATGACTACTAATGAGAACGTCCTGGGTTCGATGCTAGGACGATGCAAAAATCCGGCATTTAAAATGCATGGGGATAGTTTTTCATTAAATTTTTTGATGCACTTACCGAAATGTAAGGAACTTTTCGCTCAGCCATATGATATATATTAAGAATTGGTTTCAGAAAAAAAATTTCATAAGCCCGTACTGTTCCTGGGTTCGATGCCAGGGCACATTAACATTTCTCTCATAAGGAATATAAGGGAAAAGTAAGTCGACGTTTAAGGCAGTTGAAGCCAATATTTCTGCTCGAATTTTCACACATAGTTAAAGATAGTGATCTTCTATTATGTTGCATAGGAAGTATTACCAGAAAGATCCGGGTTCGATGCTGGGCGGCAAATTTGTCTCCCATTTAAAATACATTGGGTTAGTATTTGATTATTTTTTTGATGCACTTATCGAAATTATAGGAAGTTCGTACTCGGCTGGAAGATGAATGAAAAGAATTGGTTTTAGAAAAAAATTCTATTAGCCCGTACTATTCCTGGGTTCGATGCCAGAGCACATTAGCATTTCTCTCATAAGGAATATAAGGGAAACGTAGGATGTCGTTTGAGGCAGTTGCAGTTAATATTTATACTTGAATTTTCACACATAGTTACAGATGGTGATCTTCTATGGTGCTGCATAGTAAGTATGACCGGGAAGACCTGGGTTCGATGCCAGACGAATAAATTGCAGCGGAAATGAAGAATATTTTCCATCCATTTTTATTTCTTTTGAGGACTCACTCTATATGATGCCGACAAAAAAATTTTGTTATCGATGTGCTTGCAGTATGCAAGCAACATTTTACTCGTATAATAGATAGATATAGATACACTGGGGATCAAAAGTCTAAGCATGTTCCACAAGTGCCACCGACTTGAAATTTTTACGACATATTGGCCATAACGTGTAACCTCCAGGAAAAAGCCGACATTGAACCTCGGTGCCATGGGTTCGATTCCAGAAGGCCCCAAAGTCGCGATTTTCCCCATAAGATTACATGGCGGGGATTTTCGACAATTTTTTTGAGGCACTTCCCGGAAAAGCAGAGAGTTGAAACTCGAGGGACCGCTAAATGCCGTGCATAGCCAACGAAAATCGGAAAGACATCTTCGAATATTGTCCTTGGTTCGATGCTAGGCTGGGGCAAAAATCGACCGTTTAAAATGCATTGCGGCGATTTTTAAGTTTTTTTTTGGATCCTTTCCCGATAACATGGATACTTGAAACTCGGCACGTCGATAGATATCATAAATTTATTTCATAATCGAATTTTACATATTAGCTTATGATTCCTTGTTCGATCCCAGAGGACCATTTGCATTTCCCAATGCCTTTCTTACGGAGATAACGGAAACAAATTTTAGGTACTTCCCGGCACGATATCGACTTCAAACTTTGCATATAGAAAGATCAAGTCCATACAAATCAAACAGTGCATTCACAGCTATCAAAGTGTCCTGGGTGCGACACCAGGTGTCTCTGCAATCAGAAGTTGATCCGATTTTTAGGAATTATTTTGAAACCTTTGCCAATAATATAGAAACTTGAAATTCGGCATATAGATAGAGATCATAAATAACTTTCAGAAACATTTTTTAGATTTCCAAGATCGTCCTTGGTTCGAATCCAGAGAGCCATTTAAATTCGTAAAAATTAGAACGTCTTTTGAGGCAGTTGTAGCGCATATTTCTGCTTGAATTTTCACACATCGTTAGAGATGGTGATGTTCTATTGTGCTGCATAGTAACTTCACAGTAAAGACCCGGGTTCGATGCCAGACGATGGAATTTAGGCAAATTTTAAGAAAAATTTCAATCCATTTTTTTCTTTTGATGGCCGTCCGGATATGATGCCGACATGAAAATAGTGTTGTCGATCTGCTTGCAGTATGCAAGCTACATTTTACTCGTATCATATATTCATATATATATATATACGAGTAAAATGTTGCTTGCATACTGCAAGCAGATCGACAACACTATTTTCATGTCGGCATCATATCGGGACGGCCATCAAAAGAAAAAAATGGATTGAAATTTTTCTTAAAATTCGCTGAAATTCCATCGTCTGGCATCGAACCCGGGTCTTTACTGTGAACTTACTATGCAGCACAATAGAACATAACCATCTCTAACTAAGTGTGAAAATTTAAGCAGAAATATGGGCTACAATTGCCTCAAAAGACGTTCTAATTTTCACGAATTTAAATGGCTCTCTGGATTCGAACCAAGGACGATCTACGAAATCTAAAACATGTTTTTATAATGTCTCTATGTTCTCTATCTATATGCCTAATAACATGTTTTAAGATTATTGGGAAGGGGTTTAAATTCATTCTTAAAAATCGGATAATTTACCGATTGTAGTGACGCCTGGTGTCGAACCCAGGAAATATTGGTAGCTGCGAGTGGACAGTATGACTTATTAGGACTTCATCTTATTTCATACAAAGTTTGAAGTCGATATCATGCCGGGAAGTACCTAAAATGTGTTTCCGTTATCCCCATAAGAAATGCATTGTGGAGTGCAAATGGCCCTCTGGGATCGAACCAAGGACCCTCAGCGAATATGTAAAATTCTATTATGAAATATATTTATGATATATAAACCCTTGCCGAATTTCAAGTTTCCATGCCATCGGGAAAGGGTCCAAAAAAAATCTTAAAAATCGCCACAATGCATTTTAAACGGCCGATTTTTGCCTCGACCTAGCATCGAACCCAGGATATATTCAGTAAAACTCATTTATGTTTTCGATAGATCATGACCATATATATCGGCTCCTTGAGTTTTAAGTCCCTACCTATCCGGCAAGTATTTTTTAAAAATTCCCGAAAATCAAAGCACTGCATTTAAACGGGAAAAATTGGGACTTTGGGGGCCTCTGGAATCGAACCCATGACACTGAGGTTCAAAATCGCAATTTTTCTGGTGGTTACACGTTATGGCCAATATGTCGTAAAAATTTCAAGTCAATGACGCTTGTGGTTTGGCCTGTGAGTTTGTATCCTCTCTATATTTATATATCTATTATATATAGATGCTTCTCCGGATTCATTCATATATACGAGTAAAATGTTGCTTGCATACTGCAAGCAGATCGACAACACTATTTTCATGTCGGCATCATATCGGGACGGCCATCAAAAGAAAAAAATGGATTGAAATTTTTCTTAAAATTCGCTGAAATTCCATCGTCTGGCATCGAACCCGGGTCTTTACTGTTGAACTTACTATGCAGCACAATAGAACATCGCCATCTCTATCTATGTGTGAAAATATAAGCAGAAATATGGGCTACAACTGCGTCAAAAGACGTTCTAATTTTCACGAATTTAAATTGCTATCTGGATTCGAGCCAAGGACGAACTTGCAAATCTAAAACATGATTTTGAAAGTTATTTATGATCTCTATCTACATGCCGAATTTCAAGTATCTATATTGTTGGGAAAGGGTTCAAAATAATTATTGAAAATCGGATCAGTTACTGATTGTAGAGACACCTGGTGTCGAACCCAGGACACATTGACAGCTGGGAATGCACAGTTTGATTTGTATACACTAAATCTTTCTTAGTGCAAAGTTTGAAGTCTTTATCGTGCTGGGAAGTACCTATAATATGTTTCCGTTATCTCCGTAAGAAATGCATTGAGGAATTTAAATGGCCCTCTGGGATCGAACCAAGGACCATCAGCGAATATATAAAATTTGATCCTGAAATTTATCATTGATCTCCAACTCCATGCCGAATTTCAAGTTTCCATGCCATCGGGAAAGGGTCCAAAATAAATCTTAAAAATCGCCACAATGCAATTTAAACGGCCGATTTTTACCCCGACCAAGCATCGAACCAAGGATATTTTCCGTAAAAATCATTTATGTTTTAGATAGATCATGACCATATATATAGGCTCCTTTAACTTTGATTCGCTACCTATCCGGAAAGTATTATTTTTAATTTCCCGAAAATCAACGCAATACATTTAAACGGGAAAAATCGGGACTTTGGGGCCCTCTGGAATCGAACCCATGACACTGAGGTTCAAAATCACAATTTTTCAGGTGGTTACACGGTATGGCCAATACGTCGTAAAAATTTCAAGCCGATGACACTTGTGGTTTAGGCTGTGAATTAGTATCCTATCTATATACCTATCTATATATATATACGAGTAAAATGTAGCTTGCATACTGCAAGCAGATTGGCAATGCTAATTTCATATCGGCATCATATCGGGACGGTCCTCAAATGAAAAAAAAAGGATTTAATTTTTTCTTCAAATTCGCTGAAATTTCATCATCTGGCATCTAACCCGGGTCTTACTGGTAAAACTACTATGAAACACAATAGAAGATCACCATCTCTAACTATGTGTGAAATTTCAAGCAGATATATTCGCTATAACTGCCTCAAAAAACGTTCTAATATTCACGAATGTTAATGCCTCTCGGGACTCGAACCAAGGACGATCTTGGAAATCTAAAACATGTTTCGGAAAGTTATTTATGATCTCTAACTATATGCCGAATTTCAAATTTCTATATAATTAGGAAAGGCTTCAAAATAATTCCTAAAAATCGGATCAACTTCAGATTTCAGAGACACCTGGTGTCGAACCCAGGACGTACTGCAAGCTGTGAATGCACAGTTTGATTTGCAAAGACTTGCTCTTCTATCGTGCAAAGTTTGAAGTTGATAGCATGCCGGGAAGTACCTAAAATTTGTTTCCGTTATCCCCATAAGAAATGCATTGTGGAGTGCAAATGGCCCTCTGGGATCGAACCAAGGACCATAAGCGAATACATAAAATTTGATTATGAAATATATTTATAATTTCTAACCCCATGCCAAATTTCAAGTTTCCATGCACTCGGGAAGAGGTCCAAAAAAAATCTTAAAAATCGCCACAATGCATTTTAAACGGCCGATTTTTGCCTCGACCTAGCATCGAACCCAGGATATTTTCCGTAAAACTCATTTATGTTTTCGATAGATCATGTTCATATATATAGGCTCCTTGAGTTTTGATTCTCTACCTATCCGGAAAGTATTTTTTTTAATTCCCGAATATCAAAGCAATGCATTTAAACGGAAAAAATCGGGACTTTGGGGCCCTCTGGCATCGAACCCATGACACTGAGGATCCTAATCGCAATTTTTCTTGTGGTTACACGTTATGGCCAATACGCCGTAAAAATTTCAGCTCAATCACTCTTGTGGTTTAGGCTGTGAGTTTGTATCCTCTCTATATATATATATATATGGATACATGAATGAATCCGGAGAAGCATCTATATATAATAGATATATATATATATACGAGTAAAATGTAGCTTGCATACTGCAAGCAGATCGACAACACTATTTTCATGTCGGCATCATATCCGGAAGGCCATCAAAAGAAAAAAAAAGATTGAAATATTTCTTAAAATTGCCTAAATTCCATCGTCCGGCATCGAACCCGGGTCTTTACTGTGAACTTACTATGCAGCACGATAGAACATCACCATCTCTAACGATGTGTGAAAATTCAAGCAGAAATATGGGCTACAACTGCCTCAAAAGACGTTCTAATTTTTACGAATTTAAATGGCTCTCTGGATTCGAACCAAGGACGATCTTGGAAATCTAAAAAATGTTTCTGAAAGTTATTTATGATCTCTATCTATATGCCGAATTTGAAGTTTCTATATTATTGGCAAAGGTTTCAAAATAATACCTAAAAATCGGATTAACTTCTGATTGCAGAGACACCTGGTGTCGAACCCAGGACTCTTTGATAGCTGTGAATTCACTGTTTGATTTGTATGGACTTGATCTTTCTATATGCAAAGTTTGAAGTCAATATCGTGCCGGGAAGTACCTAAAATTTGTTTCCGTTATCTCCGTAAGAAAAGCATTGGGAAGTGCAAATGGTCCTCTGGGATCGAACCAAGGACCATAAGCTAATATATAAAATTCGATTATGAAATAAATTCATGATATCTATCGAAGTGCTGAGTTTCAAGTATCCATGTTATCGGGAAAGGATCCAAAAAAAATCTTAAAAATCGCCGCAATGCATTTTAAACGGCCGATTTTTGCCCCGGCCTAGCATCGAACCAAGGATAATATTCGTAGATGTCTTTATCGTTTTCTTTAGATATCTTTGGCATCTAGCGATCTCTCGAATTTCAACTCTCTACTTTCCCTGGAAGTGCACCAAAAAAATTTTCGAAAATCCCCGCCATGTATCCTTATGGAGAAAATCGCGACTTTGGGGCCTTCTGGAATCGAACCCATGACACCGAGGTTCAAAGTCGGCTTTTTCCTGGAGGTTACACGTCATGGCCATAACGTCGTAAAAATTTCAAGTCGGTGGCACTTGTGGAACATGGTAAAACTTTTGATCCCCTATATATATATATATATATATATATATAACTTATATATAGGTATATCCGGAGAAGCGTCTATATATAATAGATATGAATGAATCCGGAGAAGCATCTATATATAATAGATGAATGAATCCGGAGAAGCATCTATATATAATAGATATAGAGAGAGGATACAAAGTCACAGGCTAAACCAGTAGCGTCAATGGCTTGAAATTTTTACGACATATTGGCCATAACGTATAACCTCCAGAAAGATTGAGATTTTGAACCTCAGTGTCATGGGTTCGATTCCAGAGGGCCCCAAATTCCCGATTTTTCCCGTTTAAATGCATTGCTTTGATTTTCGGGAATTAAAAAAAATACTTTCCGGATAGGTAGCGAATCAAAACTCAAGGAGCCTATATATATGAACATGATCTATCGAAAACATAAATGAGTTTTACGGAAAATATCCTGGGTTCGATGCTAGGTTGGGGCAAAAATCGGCCGTTTAAAATGCATTGTGGCGATTTTTAAGATTTTTTTTGGACCCTTTCCCGATGGCATGGAAACTTGAAATTCGGCATGGAGTTGGAGATCAATAATAAATTTCAGGATCAAATTTTACATATTCGCTGATGGTCCTTGGTTCGATCCCAGAGGGCCATTTAAATTCCTCAATGCATTTCTTACGGAGATAACGGAAACAAATTATAGGTACTTCCCGGCACGATAATGACTTCAAACTTTGCACAAGAAAGATTAACTGTATACAAATCAAACTGTGCATTCCCAACTGTCAATGTGTCCTGGGTTCGACACCAGGCGTCTCTAATATCAGTAACTGATCCGATTTTCAAAAAATTATTTTGAACCCTTTCCCAACAATATAGAAACTTGAAAGTCGGCATGTAGATAGAGATTATAAATAACTTTCAGAAACATTTTTCAGATTTCCAAAATCGTCCTTGGTTCGAATCCAGAGAGCCATTTAAATTCGTGAAAATGAGAACGTCTTTTGAGGCAGTTGTAGCCAATATTTCTGCTTGAATTTAAAAACATAGTTAAAGATGTTCGATGTTCTATTGTGCTGCATAGTAAGTTCAACAGTAAAGACCCGGGTTCGATGCCAGACGATGGAATTTCAGTGAATTTAAGAATATTTTCAATCCTGTTTTTCTTTTGATTTCCGTCCCGATATGATGCCGACATGAAATTAGTGTTATCCATCTGCTTGCAGTATGCAAGCAACATTTTACTCGTATAACTTATATATAAGTATATCCG
Organism: Sympetrum striolatum; assembly: GCA_947579665.1. Lineage (NCBI taxonomy): Eukaryota > Metazoa > Arthropoda > Insecta > Odonata > Libellulidae > Sympetrum > Sympetrum striolatum. The sequence goes on from OX388341.1 coordinate 122,694,747, forward strand.
GAGAAGCGTCTATATATAATAGATATATATATAGAGAGAGAGGATACAAACTCACAGCCTAAACCACAAGAGTGATTGAGCTGAACTTTTTACGGCGTATTGGCCATAACGTGTAACCACCAGAAAAATTGCAGTTTTGATCCTCAGTGTCATGGGTTCGATTCCAGAGGGCCCCAAATTCCCGATTTTTCCCGTTTAAATGCATTACTTTGATTTTCGGGAATTAAAAAAAAATACTTGCCGGATAGGTAGGGACTTAAAACTCAAGGAGCCTTTATATATGGTCATGGTCTATCGAAAACAATGAGTTTTACGGAGAATAACCTGGGTTCGATGCTAGGTCGATGCAAAAATCAGCCGTTTAAAATGCATGGTGGCGATTTTTAAGATTTTTTTTGGACCCTTTTCCGATGGCATGGAAACTTGAAATTCGGTATGGGGTTAGATATCATAAATATATTTCATAATCGATTTTTATGTTTTCCCTGATGTTCCTTGGTTCGATTACAAAGGGCCATTTACATTCCTCAATGCATTTCTTATGGAGATAACGGAAACAAGTTTAAGGTACTTCCCGGCATGCTATCGACTTAAAACTTAGCATGATAAAAGAACCAGTCTTAACAAATCAAACAATGCATTCATAGCTATCAATGTGTCCTGGGTTCGACACCAGGTGTCTCTGCAATCAGAAGTTGATCCGATTTTTAGGAATTATTTTGAAACCTTTCCCAATACTATAGAAACTTGAAATTTGGCATATAGATTGAGATCAATAATAACTTTCAGAAACATTTTTTAAATTTCCAAGATCGTCCTTGGTTCGAGTCCCGGTAGCCATTTACATTCGTGATCATTAGCGCGTCTTTTGAGGCAGTTGTAGCCAATATTTCTGCTTGAATTTTCACACATACTTAGAGATGGTGATCTTCTATTGTGTTTCATATTTGGTTTTTCAGTAAGACCCGGGTTCGATTCCAGACGATGAAATTTCAGCGAATTTTAAGAAAAAATTAAATCCTTTTTTTTCTTATGAGGACCGTCCCGATGTGATGCCGATATGAAATTAGTATTGCCGATCTGTTTGCAGTATGCAAGCTACATTTTACTCGTATTATATATAGATGCTTCTCCGGATTCATTCATATCTATTATATAGATGCTTCTCCGGATTCATTCATATATATAGCCATATAGCTATATAGCTATATAGCTATATAGCTATATAGATAGGATACTAATTCACAGGCTAAACTACAAATGTCATTGCCTTGAAATGTTTATGACGTATTGGCCATAACGTGAAACCCCCAGGAAAAAAACGACTTTGATCCTCAGTGTCATAGGTTCGATTCCAGAAGGCCCCAAAGTCCCGATTTTTCCCGTTTAAATGCATTGCCGTGATTTTCGGGAATTTTTAAAAAATACTTCCCGGATAGGTAGAGAAATAAAACTCAAGGAGCCTATATTTATGGTCTTGGTCTTTCGAAAGCATCAATGACTTTTACAAAAAATATCCTGGGTTCGATGCTAGGATGATGCAAAGATCTGCCCTTTAAAATACATGGGAGTAGTTTTTCATTATTTTTTTTGATGCATTTCTCGAAATAAAAGGAAGTTCGTGCTTAGCTGGAATGTGTACGGTAAGAATTAGTTTAAGAAAAAAATTTTCATAAGACCGTATTATTCCTGGGTTCGATGCCAGAGCACATTAACATTTCTCTCATAAGGAATATAAGGGAAAAGTAAGCCTTCGTTTGAGGCAGTTGCAGCCAATATTTCTGCTTGAATTTTAGCACATAGTTAGAGATTAATATCTTCTATTATGTTGCATAGGAAGTTTTACCAGAAGGACCCGGGATCGATGCCGGGCGGTAAATATGTCTCCCGTTTAAAATACATAGGGTTTGGATTTCATTATTTTTTTGAAGCATTTATCGAAATGATAGGAAGTTCGTGCTTGGCTGGAAGATGTATGGTCAAAACTGGTTTAATAAAACAGTTTTCATAAGACCGTAATATTCCTGGGTTCGATGCCAGACCACATTAACATTTCTCTCATAAGAAATGTAAGGGAAAAGTAGGACGTCGTTTGATGCAGTTTCAGATAATATTTCTGCTTGAATTTTCACAAATAGTTAGAGATGGTGATCTTCTATTGTGCTGCATAGTAAGTATCACCAGGAAGACCCGGGTTCGATGCCGGACGAATAAATTGCAGCGAATAATCAGAATATTTTCAATCCATTTTTTTTTTCTTTTTACGGCCTTCCCAATATGATGCCAACATGAAATTAGTGTATTCGATATGCTTGCAGTATGCAAGCTACATTTTACTCGTATATATAATAGATAGATGCTTCTCCGGATTCATTCATGTATCTATTATGTATAGATGCTTCTCCGGATTCATTCATATATCATATATATATTCATATATTCATATATATATATATATAGAGAGGATACAAAGTCACAGGCTAAACCACTAGCGTCAATGGCTTGAAATTTTAACGACATAATGGCCATAACGTATAACCTCCAGAAAAATTGCGATTTTGAACCTCAGTGTCATGGGTTCGATTCCAGAGGGCCCCAAAGTCCCGATTTTTCCCGTTTAAATGCATTGCTTTGATTTTCGGGAATTTTTAAAAAATACTTTCCGGATAGGTAGAGAATATCGGGAAGGCCATCAAAAGAAAAAAAAAATTCTGATTATTCGCTGCAATTTATTCGTCCGGCATCGAACCCGGGTCTTCCTAGTGATACTTACTATGCAGCACAATAGAAGATCGCCATCTCTAACTATCTGTGAAAATTCAAGCAGAAATATTATCTGAAACTGCATCAAACGACGTCCTACTTTTCCCTTATATTTCTTATGAGAGAAATGTTAATGTGGTCGGGCATCGAACCCAGGAATATTACGGTCTTCTAAAAACTGTTTTATTAAACCAGTTTTGACCATACATCTTCCAGCCAAGCACGAACTTCTTATCATTTCGATAAGTGCATCAAAAAAATAATGAAATACAAACCCTATGTATTTTAAACGGGTGACATATTTACCGCCCGGCATCGAACCCAGGACTTTCTGGTGAAACTTCCTATGCAACGTAATAGAAGATATTATTCTTTAACTATGTACGAAAATTCAAGCAGAAATATTTGCTGCAACTACCTCAATCGAAGTCTTACACTTCCCTTATATTCCTTATGAGAGAAATTTTAATGTGCACTGGCATCGAACCCAGGAATAGTACGGTCTTATGAAAATTTTTTTCTTAAACTAATTCTTACCTTACACTTTCCGGCTAAGCACGAACTTCTTATTATTTCGAGAAGTGCTTCAAAAAAAATAATGAAAAACAGCTCCCATGTATTTGAAAGGGCAGATCTTTGCATCGTCCTAGCATCGAACCCAGGATATTTTTTGTGAAAGTAATTGATGTTTTCGAAAGTCCAAGACCATAAAAATAGGCACCTTGAGTTTTATTACTCTACCTTTCCGGAAACTATTTTTTTTTAATTCCCGAAAATCACGGCAATGCATTCAAACGGGAAAAATCGGGACTTTGGGGCCCTCTGGAATCGAACCTATGACACTGAGGATCAAAGTCGCTTTTTTCCTGGGGGTTATACGTTATGGCCAATATGTCATAAAAATTTCAAGTCAATGACGTTTGTGGTTTAGGCTGTGAATTTGTATCATATCTATATAGCTATATATATGAATGAATCCGGAGAAGCATCTATCTATTATACGAGTAAAATGTTGCTTGCATACTGCAAGCAGATCGACAACACTAATTTCATATCGGCATTACATCGGGACGGTCCACAAAAGAAAAACGTCCTCAAAATAAAAAAAAGGATAGATATTTTTCTTAAAATTTGCTGACATTCCATGTCTGGCATCGAACTCGGGCCTTTAATGTGAACTTACTATGCAGCACAATAGAAGATCACCATCTCTAACTATGTGTGAAAATTCAAGCAGAAATATTGGCTACAACTGCCTAAAATACGTTCTAATTTTTACGAAAGTAAATGGTTCTCTGGATTCGAACCAAGGACGATCCTGGAAATCTAAAACGTGTTTCTTATAGTTATTTATAATCTTTTTCTATATGCCAAAATTAAAGTTCTATGTTATTGGGAAAGGTTTCAAAATAATTCCTAAATTCGGATCAACTTCTGATTGCAGAGACACCTGGTGTCGAACCCAGGAAATATTGTTAGTTGTGAATGCACAGTTTGATTTGTAAGAACATGATGTTATTTTATGCAAACTTAGAAGTCGATATCGTTCCGAGAAGTACCTAAAATTTGTTTCCTTTATCTCCGTAAGAAATGCATTGAGGAATGTAAATAGCCCTCTGGGATCGAACCAAGGACCATCAGCGAATACAAAAAATTTGATTATGAAATATATTTATGATCTTCAACTACATGCCGAATATCAAGTTTCCATGCCATCGGGAAAGGGTCCAAAAAAAATCGTAAAAATCGCCGTAATGCTTTTTAAACGGCCGATTTTTGCCTCGACCTAGCATCGAACCCAGGATAATACTCGTAGATATCTTTATGGTTTATTTTTGATATAGGGGGCATCTAGCGATCCCTCGAGTTTCAACTCTCTCCTTTTCCGGGAAGTGCCTCAAATAAATTTTCGAAAATCCCCGCCATGTAATCTTATGGGGAAAATCGCGACTTTGGGGCCTTCTGGAATCGAACCCATGATACCGAGGATCAAAGTCGCTTTTTTCCTGGGGGTTTCACGTTATGGCCAATACGTGGTAAAAATTTTGAGTCAATGACGCCAGTAGTTTAGCCTGTGAATTAGTATCCTATCTGGGTATCTGGGTATATCATGAGTGAATCCGGAGAAGCATCTATATATAATTGATATCTATTATATATAGATGCTTCTCCGGATTCATTCATGTATCCATATATATCTATTATATATAGATGCTTCTCCGGATTCATTCATATCTATCTATTATACGAGTAAAATGTAGCTTGCATACTGCAAGCAGATCAACAACACCAATTTCATTTCAACACCACCTTCATATCGGCATCATATTGGGACAGTTCTCAAAAGAAAAAAAATCAATGAAAATATTCTTAAAATTCACTGCAATTTAATCGTCTGGCATCGAACCCAAGCCTTCCTGGTGAACTTACTATGCAGTACTACAGAAGATCACCATCTCTAACTATGTGTGAAAAATCATGCAGAAATATTGACTGCAACTGCCTCAAATGATGTCCTACTTTTCATATACATACCTTATGTGAGAAATTGTAATGTGCTCGGGCAACGAACCCAGGAACAGCATGGTCTTATCTTTTTTTTTTCTTAAACCAAGTCTTAATAAACATCTTCTATCTAAGCATGAACCACCTATCATTTCGATAAGTGCATCAAAATAAATAATGAAACCTCTACAATGTATTTGAGATGGGGGATATATTTACCACCTGGCTTCGAGCCCGGGTCTTTCTGGTAATATTTTATATGCAGCACAACAGAAGATCAACACCTCTAACTATGTGTGAAATTTCAAGCAGAAATATTGGGTGCAACTGCCTCAAACGACGTCCTACTTTACCCATGCATTCCTTATGAGAGAAAATTTAATGTGCTCTGGCATCGAACCAAGGAATTGTACGGGCTTATGAAAATTTTTTTCTGAAACCAATTCTTTTTATACATCTTCCAGCCGAGCACGAACTTCCTATCATTTTGATAAGTGCATCAAAAAATAATGAAATACTAACCCAATGTAATTCAAACGGGAGACATATTTGCCGCCCGGCATCGAACCCTGGTCTTTCTGGTAATACTTTCTATGCAGCACTAAAGAAGATTACATTCTTTAACCATATGCGAAAATTCAAGCAGAAATATTGGCTGCAACTGCCTCAAACGACGACTTACTTTTCCCTTATATTCCTTATGAGAGAAATTTTAATATGCTCTGGCATCGAACCCATGAATATAACTGGCTCCTGAAATTTTTTTTCTTAAACAAATTCTTAATATATATCTTCTAGGTGAGCGAAAAGTTCCTTACATACCGATAAGTGCATCAAAAAAATTAATGAAAAACTATCCCCATGCATTTTAAACGGCCGATTTTTGCCTCGACCTAGCATTGAACCCAGGATATTTTCCGTAAAACTCATTTATGTTTTCGATAGATATTGACCATATATATAGGCTCCCTGAGTTTCGATTTTCTACCTACCCGGGAAGTATTTTTTAAAAATTCCCGAAAATCAAAGCAATGTATTTAAACGGGAAAAATCGTGACTTTGAGGCCCTCTGGAATCGAACCCATGACACTGAGGATCAAATTCGCAATTTTTCTGGCGGTTACACGTAATGGCAAATACGTCGTAAAAATTTCATCTTAATGACGCTTGTAGTTTAGCCTGTGAATTTGTATCCTATCTATATAGCTATATCTATTACGAGTAAAATGTTGCTTGCATACTGCAAGCAGATCGACAACACTAATTTCATGTCGGCATCATATCGGGACGGCCATGAAAAGAAAAAAGTGGATTGAAATTTGTCTTAGAATTCGCTTCAATTTCAGTGTCTGGTATCGAACCCGGGTCTTTACTGTGAACATACTATGAAACACAATAGAACATCACCATCTCTAACTATGTGTGAAAATTCAAGCAGAAGTATTGGCTAATCCTGCCTCAAAAGACGTTCTAATTTTCACGAATTTAAATGGCTCTCTGGATTCGAACCAAGGACGATCTTGGAAATCTAAATCATGTTTCTTAAAGTTATTTATGATCTCTATCTATATGCCGAATTTGAAGTTTCTATATTATTGGGAAAGGGTTCAAAATAGTTCCTAAGAATTGAATCAATTACTGATTGTAGAGACGCCTAGTGTCGAACCCAGGACCTACTGGCAGCTGTGAAAACACATTATGACTTGGTTTGACCTGATCTTATTAAATGCAAAGTTTGAAGTCAACAACTTGTCAGGAAGTACCTAAAATTTGCTTCCGTAATCTCCATAAGAAATGCATTGTAGGATGTAAATGGCCCTCTGGGATCGAACCAAGGACCATCAGCGAGTTCTAAAATTTTATTATGAAATATATTTATGATATATATCCACGTACCAAGTTTTAAGTTTCCAAGTCATCTGTAAGTAATTAAAAAAATCTTAAAAATCGCAAAGTAAATTAAACGGGAGAATATTTGCCCTGGCCTAGCATCGAACCAAGGATAATATTTGTAGATGTCTTTGTGGTTTCCTTTAGATATACACGGCATCTAGCGATCTCTAGAATTTCAACTCTCAACTCTTCCGGGAAGTGCCTCTAATAAATTTTCGAAAATCCCTGCCATGTATTCTTATGGACAAAATCGCGACTTTGAGGCCTTCTGGAATCGAACCCATGATACCGAGGTTCAAAGTCGGCTTTTTCCTGGAGGTTACACGTTATGGCCAATATGTCGTAAAAATTTCAAGTCGGTGGCACTTGTGGAACATGCTTAGACTTTTGATCCCCAGTGTATATCTATTATATATAGATGCTTCTCCGGATTCATTCATATATATAGATAGGTATATAGATAGGTATATAGATAGATAGGATACAAATTCCCAGCCTAAACCACAAGCGTGATTGAGTTCAAATTTTTACTGCGTATTAGCCATAACAATTAACCGCCAGAAAAATAGTAATTTTGATCCTCAGTGTCATGGGTTCGATTCCAGAGGGCCCCAAAGTCCCAATTTTTCCCGTTCAAATGCATTGCTTTGATTTTCCAGAATTTTTAAAAACTACTTCCCGTATAGGTAGAGATTTGAAACTCTAGAAGCCTATAAACATGGTCAGGATCTATTGATAGCATTAATGAATTTTACAGAAAATATCCTGGGTTCGATGCTAGGACGAATAAAAAATCTGCGGTTCAAAATACATGGGAGTAGTTTTTCATTATTTTTTTTGATACTTTTATCGAAATGATAGGAAGTTCGTGCTTGGCTATAAGATGTATGGTAAGAATTCCTTTAAGAAAAAAATTTAAGTAAGACCGTACTACTCCTGGGTTCGATGCCGGGGCACATTAAAATTTCTCTCATAAGGAATACATGGGAAAAGTAGGACGTCATTTCAGGCAGTTGTAGCAAATACTTCTGCCTGAATTTTCACATATAGTTAAAGGTGGTGATCTTCTATTGTGCTGCATAGAAAGTATTACCAGAAAGACCCGGGTTTGAAGCCAGGGGGTAATCATATCCCCCGTTTAAAATACATTGCGTTAGTTTTCATTATTTATTTAGATGTATTTATCGAAATAATAGGTAGTTCTTGCCTACCTAGAAGATGTATATTAAGACTCGGTTTAAGAAAAAAATTGATATAAGACCATGCTATTCCTGGGTTCGATGACAGAGCACATTACAATTTCTCACATAACGAATATATGTGAAAATTAGGACGTCGTTTGAGGCAGTTGCAGCCAATATTTATGCTTGAATTTTCACACATAGTTAGAAATGGTGTTATTCTGTTGTGCTGCATAGTAGAGTATGACTTGAACGAACCGGGTTCGATGCCAGACGATAAAGTTGCAGCGAATTTTAAGAATATTTTCAACCATTTTTTTTCGTTTTAGGACCGTCCCGATATGATGCCCACATGAAATAAGTTTTGTCGATCTGCTTGCAGTATACAAGCTACATTTTACTCGTATATATATATATATATATAACTTATAGGTATATCCGGAGAAGCGTCTATATATAATAATAGATATATAGACGCTTCTCCGGATATACCTATAAGTTATATATATATATATATATAGGGGATCAAAAGTCTAACCATGTTCCACAAGTGCCAACGACTTGAAATTTTTACGACGTATTGGCCATAACGTGTAACCTCCAGAAAAAATCCGACTTTGAACCTCTGTGTCATGGGTTCGATTCCAGAAGGCCCCAAAGTCGTGATTTTGTCCATAAGGATACATGGTGGGGATTTTTGAAAATTTTTTTGAGGCACTTCCTGGAAAAGGAGAGAGTTGAAATTCGAGGGACCGCTAGATGCCGTGCATATCTAAAGGAAACTATAAAGACGTCTACGAATATTATCCTTGGTTCGATGCTAGGTCGGGGCAAAAATCGGCCGTTTAAAATGCATTGTGGCGATTTTTAAGATTTTTTTTGGACCCTTTTCCGATGGCATAGAAACTTGAAATTCCGTATAAGGTTAGATACCATAAAAGTATTTCATAATCAAATTTTACATATTCGCTGATGGTCCTTGGTTCGATCCCAGAGGGACATTTAAATTCCTCAATGCATTTCTTAGGGAGATAACGGAAACAAATTTTAGGTACTTCCCTGCATGATATCAACTTCAAACTTTGAATATAAAAAGACCAAGTCCATACAAATCAAACAGTGCATTCACAGATATCAATGTGTCCTGGGCTCGACACCAGGTGTCTCTGCAATCAGAAGTTGATCCGATTTTTAGGAATTATTTTGAAACCTTTCCAAATAATGTAGAAACTTGAAATTTGGCATATAGATTGAGATGATAAATAAATTTCAGAAACATTTTTTAAATTTTAGAGATAGTCCTTGGTTCGAGTCCCGAGAGCCATTTACATTCGTGAACATTAGAGCGTCTTTTGAGGCAGTTGTAGCCAATATTTTCGCTTGAATTTTCACTTATAGCTAGAGATAGTGATCTTCTTTTTTTCTGCAGAGAAGATCACAGTAAAGAATATTTTTTTATTACATATATTCATATATATATATATATAGAGAGAGGATACAAAGTCACAGCCTAAACCACAAGCGTCATTGACTTGAAATTTTTACGACATATTGGCCATAACGTGTAACCGCCAGAAAAATTGCGATATTGAACCTCAGTGTCATGGGTTCGATTCCAGAGGGCCCCAAAGTCCCGATTTTTCCCGTTTAAATGCATTGCTTTGATTTTCGGGAATTAAAATAAAATACTTCCCGGATAGGTAGAGAATCAAAACTCAAGGAGCCTATATATATGAACATGATCTATCGAAAACATAAATGAGTTTTACGGAAAATATCCCGGGTTCGATGCTAGGTCGGGGCAAAAATCGGCCGTTTCAAATGTATTGTGGCAATTTTTAGGATTTTTTTTGGATCCTTTTCCGAATGCATGGAAACTTGAAATTTGGCATGGGGTTAGAAATCATAAATCATAATCAAATTTTACATATTCAATGAGGATCCTTGGTTCGATCCCAGAGGCCCATTTGCACTCCACAATGTATTTCTTATGGGGATAACAGAAACACATTTTAGGTACTTCACAGTATGATATCGACTTCAAACTTTGTATGAAATTAGATCAAGTCATAGCAAGTCATTTTGTGCATTAACAGCTTCCAATACGTCCAGGGTTCGACACCAGACGTCTCTTCAATCAGTCGCTGATCCGATTTTTAAGAATTATTTTGAACCCCTTCCCAATAATATTAAAACTTGAAATTCGGCATATATATAGAACTTATAGATACATTTCAATAACACATTTTATATATATTTCCTAGATCGTCCTTGGTTCGAATCCAGAGAGCTATTAACATTCGTGAAAAGTAGGTCTTCGTTTGAGGCAGTTGCAGCCAATATTTCTGCTTGAATTTTTACACGTATTTAGAGAAGATGATCTTCTGATGTGCTGCATAGAAATTTCACCAAAAAGACCCGTGTTCGATGCCAAACGATTAAATTGAAGCGAATTTTAAGAATATTTTCAATCCTTTTTTTTCCTTTCCGGGACCGTCCCGATATAATGCCGTTATGAAATTAGTGTTGTCGATCTGCTTGCAGTATGCAAGCTACATTTTACTCGTATATATATATATATGAATACGAGTAAAATGTAGCTTGCATACTGCAAGCAGATTGACAACATTAATTTCATGTCGGCATCATATCGGGAAGGCCGTCAAAAGAAAAAAAAATGGATTGAAAATGTTCTGATTATTCGCAGAAATTTATTCGTCCGGCATCGAACCCGGGTCTTTCTGATGATACTTACTATGCGGCACAATAGAAGATCACCATCTCTAACTATCTGTGAAAACTCAAGCAGAAATATTATTTGCAACTGCCTCAAACGACGTCCTACTTTTCCCTCATATTTCTTATGAGAGAAATGTTAATGTGCTCTGGTATCGAAACCAAGGAATAGTACGGTCTTCTGAAAACTGTTTTCTTAAACCAGTTTTAACCATACATCTTCCAGCCAAGCACGAACTACCTATCATTTCGATAAGTGCATCAAAAAAATAATGAAGTACTAACCCTATGTATTTTAAACGGGAGACATATTTCCCGCCCGGCATCGAACCCGGGTCCTTCTGGTAAAACTTCCTATGCAACATGATAGAAGATATTAATCTCTAACTATGTGCTAAAATTCAAGCAGAAGTATTGGCTGCAACTGCCTCAAGCGAGGTCTTACTTTTCCCTTATATTCCTTATGAGAGAAATGTAAATGTGCTCTGGCATCGAACCCAGGAACAGCATTGTCGTATCTAATTTTTTTTCTTGAGCCGAGTCTTAATATACTTCTTCTAGCAAAGCAAGAAATTCCTATTATTTCGATATGTACAACAAAATAAATAATGAAAACTAACTCAATATATTCAAAAATGGGGGATATACATACCGTCTGGCTTTGAACCCGGGTCTTTCTGGTAATGCTTTTTATGCAGAATTAAAGAAGATCACAACCTTTAACCATGTGTGAAAATTCAAGCAGAAATATTGGTTCCAACTGCCTAAAACGACGTCCTACTTTTCCCTTATATTCCTTATGAGATAAATTTAAATGTGCCCAGGCATCGAACCCAGGAACACTTCCGTCTTATCAATATTTTTTTCTTAAACCTATTTTTACCGTACATCTTCCAGCAAAGAACAAACTTCCTATCATTTCGATAAGTGCATCAAAAAAAATAATGAAAAATAGCTCCCATGTATTTTAAAGGGCAGATCTTTGCATCGTCCTAGCATCGAACCAAGGATATTTTTTGTCAATGTCATTGATGTTTTCGAAAGACCAAGACCATAAATATAGGCTCCTTGAGTTTTATTTCTCTACCTCTCCGGAAAGTATTTTTTTTTAATTCCCGAAAATCACGGCAATGCATTTAAACATGAAAATTGGGATTTAGGGCCCTCTGGAATCGAACCTATGACACTGAGGATCAGGGTCGCTTTTTTCCTGGGGGTTTCACGTTATGGCCAATACGTCATAAAAATTTCAAGGCAATGACACTTGTAGTTTAGCCTGTGAATTTGTATCCTATCTATATAGATATCTATTATATATAGATGCTTCTCCGGATTCATTCATGTATCCATATATATATATATATATATAGAGAGGATACAAACTCACAGCCTAAACCACAAGAGTGATTGAGCTGAAATTTTTACGACATATTGGCCATAACGTATAACCTCCAGAAAAACTGCGATTTTGATCCTCAGTGTCATGGGTTCGATTCCAGGGGGCTCCAAAGTCCCGATTTTTCCCGTTTAAATGCATTGCTTTGATTTTCGGGAATTAAAAAAAAATATTTCCCGGATAGGTAGAGAATCAAAACTCAGGGAGCCTTTATATATGGTCATGATCTATCGAAAACATAAATGAGTTTTACGGAAAATGACCTGGGTTCGATGCTAGGTCGATGCAAAAATCTGCCGTTTAAAATGTATTGTGGCGATTTTTAAGATTTTTTTTGGACCCTTTCCCGATGGCATGGAAACTTGAAATTCAGTATGGGGTTGGATATCATAAATATATTTCATAATCGATTTTTATGTTTTCCCTGATGTTCCTTGGTTCGATCCCAGAGGGCCATTTACATTCCTCAATGCATTTCTTATGGAGATAACGGAAACAAGTTTTAGGTACTTCCCTGCATGCTATCGACTTAAAACTTAGCATGAATGAAGAACCAGTCTAAACAAATCAAACTATGCATTCATAGCTATCAATGTGTCCTGGGCTCGACACCAGGTGTCTCTGCAATCAGAAGTTGATCCGATTTTTAGGAATTATTTTGAAACCTTTCCCAATAATATAGAAACTTGAAATTTGATATATAGATTGAGATCAATAATTACTTTCAGAAACATTTTTTAAATTTCCAAGATCGTCCTTGGTTCGAGTCCCGAGAGCCATTTACTATCGTGAACATTAGAGCGTCTTTTGAGGCAGTTGTAGCCAATATTTCTGCTTGAATTTTCACACATAGTTAGAGATGGTGATCTTCTATCGTTTTTCATAGTAGGTTTCCAGTAAGACCCGGGTTCGATGCCAGACTATGACATTTCAGCGAATTTTAAGAAAAAATTAAATCCTATTTTTTTCTTTTGAGGACCGTCCCGATATAATGCCGATATGAAATTAGTGTTGTCGATCTGCATGCAGTATGCAAGCTACATTTTACTCGTATAGCTATATGGCTATATGTATGAATGAATCCGGAGAAGCATCTTTATAAATAACGAGTAAAATGTAGCTTGCATACTGCAAGCAGATCGACAACAATAATTTAAAATCGGCATCATATCGGGACGGCCCTCCGAAGAAAAAGAATAGGATTGAAATTTTTCTTAAAATTCGCTGAAATTTCATAGTCTGGCATCGAACCCGGGTCTTACTGGTGAACATACTATGCAGCACATTAGAAGATCACCATCTCTAACTATGTGTGAAAATTCAAGCAGAAATATTGGCTACAACTGCCTCAAAAGACGTTCTAATTTTCACGAATGTAAATGGCTCTCTGGATTCGAACCAAGGACGATCTTGGAAATATAAAACATGATTTTGAAATGTATCCATCATTTCTATCTACATGCCGAATTTCAAGTATCTATAGTGATGGGAAAGGGTTCAAAATAATTATTGAAAATCGGATCAATTACTGATTGTAGAGACGCCTGGTGTCGAAACCAGGAAACATTGACAGCTGTGAATGCACAGTTTGATTTGTATGGACTTTATCTTTCTTAGTGCAAAGATTGAAGTCTTTATCGTGCCGGGAAGTACCTATTATTTGTTTCCGTTATCTCCGTAAGAAATGCACTGAGGAATTTAAATGGCCCCCTGGGATCGAACTAAGGATCAACAGCGAATACGTAAAATTTGATTCTGAAATCTTTTATTAATCTCCAACTCCATGCCGAATTTCAAGTTTCCATGCCATCGGAAAGGGGTCCAAAAAAAATCTTAAAAATCGCCACAATGCATTTTCAACGGCCGATTTTTGCCTTGACCTAGCATCGAACCAAGGATATTTTCCATAAAGCTCATTTAGGTTTTCGGTAGATCATGTCCATATATAAAGGCTCCTTGAGTTTCGTTTCTCTACCTATCCGGGAAGTATTTTTTAAAAAATCCCGAAAATCACGGCAATGCATTTAAACGGGAAAAATCGGGACTTTGGGGCCCTCTGGAATCGAACCTATGAAACTGAGGATCAAAGTCGCTTTTTTCCTGGGGGTTTCACGTTATGGCCAATATGTCATAAAAATTTCAAGTCAATGACGCTTGTGGTTTAGCCTGTGAATTTGTATCCTATCTATATAGCTATATAGCTATATAGCTATACGAGTAAAATGTAGCTTGCATACTGCAAGCAGATCGACAACACTATTTTCATGTCGGCATCATATCGGGACGGCCATCAAAAGAAAAAAATGGATTGAAATTTTTCTTAAAATTTGCAGAAATTCCATCGTCTATCATCGAACCCGGGTCTTTACTGTGAACTTACTATGCAGCACAATAGAACATCACCATCTCTAACTATGTGTGGAAATTCAAGCAGAAATATGGGCTACAACTGCCTCAAAAGACGTTCTAATTTTCACGAATTTAAATGGCTCTCTGGATTCGAACCAAGGACGATCTTGGAAATCTAAAAAATATTTCTGAAAGTTATGACTTGGTTTGACCTGATCTTATTAAATGCAAAGTTTGAAGTCAACATCTTGCCAGGAAGTACCTAAAATTTGCTTCCGTTATCTCCATAAGAAATGCATTGTAGGATGTAAATGGCCCTCTGGGATCGAACCAAGGACAATCAGCGAGTTCTAAAATTTTATTATAAAATATATTTATGATATATATCCACGTGCCAAGTTTCAAGTTTCCAAGTCATCTGTAAGTAATTAAAAAAAATCTTAAAAATCGCAATGTAAATTAAACGGGAGAATATTTGCCCTGGCCTAGCATCGAACCAAGGATAATATTTGTAGATGTCTTTAAGGTTTCCTTGAGATATACATGGCATCTAACGATCTCTTAAATTTCAACTCTCAACTCTTCCGGGAAGTGCCTCAAAAAAATTTTCGAAAATCCCCGCCATGTAATCTTATGGGGAAAATCGCGACTTTGGGGCCTTCTGGAATCGAACCCATGACACCTAGGTTCAAAGTCAGCTTTTTCCTGGAGGTTACACGTCATGGCCATAACGTCGTAAAAATTTCAAGTCGGTGGCACTTGTGGAACATGGTTAGAATTTTGATCCCCTATGAATGTATATATATATAGGTACGAGTAAAATGTTGCTTGCATACTGCAAGCAGATCGACAACACTATTTTCATGTCGGCATCATATCGGGACGGTCCTCAAAAGAAAAAAAAAAAAAGATTTAATTTTTTCTGAAAATTCGCTGAAATTTATCGTCTGGCATCAAACCCGGGTCTTACTGGTAAACCTACTATGAAACAAAATAGAAGATCACCATCTCTAACTATGTGTGAAAATTCAAGCTGAAATATTGGTTACAACTGCCTCAAAAGACGTTCTAATTTTTACGAATGTGAATGGCTCTCGGGACTCGAACCAAGGACGATCTTGGAAATCTAAAAAATGTTTTTGAAAGATATTTGTGATCTCTATCTATATGCCGAATTTCAAGTTTCTATAATATAGAGAAAGGTTTCAAAATAATTCCTAAAAATCGGATCAACTTCTGATTGCAGAGACACCTGGTGTCGAACGCAGGACACATTGATAGCTGTGAATGCAATGTTTGATATGTATGGACTTGATCTTTCTATATGCAAAGTTTGAAATCGATATCGTGCCGGAAAGTACCTAAAATTTGTTTCCGTTATCTCCGTAAGAAATGCATTGAGGAATTCAAATGTCCCTCTGGGATCGAACCAAGGACCATCAGCGAATATGTAAAATTCGATTAAGATATGTTTTTATAGTGTCTAACCTCATACCGAATTTCAAGTTTCTATGCCATCGGAAAAGGATCCAAAAAAAATCTTAAAAATCGCCACAGTGCATTTTAAACGGCAGATTTTTGCCCCGACCTAGCATCGAACCAAGGATAATATTCGTAGATGTCTTTATGGTTTCCTTTAGATATGTGCGGCATCTAGCGATCCCTCGAGTTTCAACTCTCTCCTTTTCCGGGAAGCGCCTCAAAAAAATTTTCGAAAATCCCCGCCATGTAATCTTATGGGGAAAATCGCGACTTTGGGGCCTTCTGGAATCGAATCCATGACACTGAGGTTCAAAGTCGGCTTTTTCCTGGAGGTTACACGTTATGGCCAATATGTCGTAAAAATTTCAAGGCATTGGCACTTGTGGAACATGGTTAGAATTTTGATCCCCTATGAATGTATATATATATATCTATTATATATAGATGCTTCTCCGGATTCATTCATGGATATACCTATATAGATAGATAGATAGATAGATAGATAGATAGATAGGATACTAATTCACAGCCTAAACCACAAGCGTCATTGACTTGAAATTTTTACGACATATTGGCCATAACGTGTAACCACCAGAAAAATTGTGATTTTGAACCTCAGTGTCATGGGTTCGATTCCAGAGGGCCCTAAAGTCCCGATTTTTCCCGTTTAAATGCATTGCTTTGATTTTCGGGAATTTCTAAAAAATACTTCCCGTATAGTAAGATAATCAAAACTCTAGGAGCCGTTATACATGGTCATGATCTATTGAAAACATTTATGACTTTGATAAAACATATCCTAGGTTCGATGCTAGGACGATGCAAAAATCCGCCGTTTAAAATACATGGGAGTAGTTTTTCAATATTTTTTTTGATGCACTTATTGAAATTGTAGGATGTTCGTGCTTTGCTGGAAGATGTATGGTACAAATTAGTTTTAGAAAAAAAAATTAAAAGACTGTACTATTCCTGGGTTCGATTCCAGAGCACAATAACTTTTCTCTCATAAGGAATATAAGGGAAAAGTAGGACGTCATTTGAGGCAGTTGTAACCAATACTTCTGCTTGAATTTGTAAACGCGGTTAGAGATGGTGATTTTCTGTTGTGCTGCATAGCAAGTATTGCCTGAAAGTCCCGGGTTCGGTGCCGGGGGGTAAATATATCCCCCATATATAATATAATGGGGTTGCTTTTCATATTTTTTTATGCATTTATCGATATGTAAGGGAGCTCTTCCTTAGTTGGAAGATGTATATTAAGACTTTGTTTAAGAAAAAAAATAGATAAGACCATTCTGTTCCTGGGTTCGATGCCAGTGCACATTACAATTTCACACATAAGGAGTGTATGTGAAAAGTAGGACTTCGTTTGTTTGTCGTTTGTTTGAATTTTCACAAAGTTTGATATGGTAATCTTCTGTTTTGCTGCATAGTAAGTTCACCAGGAAGACCGGGGTTCGCTGCCAGGCGATTAAATTGCAGCGAATTCTACGCATATTTTGAATCCTTTTTTTTTTCTTTTGAGGACCGTCCCTATATGATACCGATATGAAATTAGTGTTGTCGATCTGCTTGCAGTATGCAAGCTACATTTTACTCGTATATATATATAGGTATATCCGGAGAAGCGTCTATATATAATAGATATCCGGAGAAGCGTCTATATATAATAGATAGATATATGAATGAATCCGGAGAAGCATCTATCTATTATATATAGATGCTTCTCCGGATTCATTCATATCTATTATATATAGACGCTTCTCCGGATATACCTATATCTATCTATTATATATAGATGCTTCTCCGGATTCATTCATATATATACCTATATAGATAGATAGGATACAAATTCACAGCCTAAACTACAAGCGTCATTGATCTGAAATTTTTATGACATATTGGCCATAACTTGAAACCCCCAGGAAAAAAGAGACTTTGATCCTCAGTGTCATAGGTTCGATTCCAGAGGGCCCCAAAATCCCGATTTTTCCCGTTTGAATGCATTGCCGTGATTTTCGGGAATTAAAAAAAAATACTTTTCGGATAGGTAGAGAAGTAAAACTCAAGGTGCCTATATTTTTGGTCTTGGACTTTCGAAAACATCAATGACTTTTACAAAAGTTATTCTGGGTTCGATGCTAGGACGATGCAAAGATCTGCCCTTTAAAATACATGGGAGCCGTTTTTCATTATTTTTTTAGATGCACTTATCGAAATGATAGGATGTTCGTGCTTGGCCGGAAGATGTATGGTACGAATAAGTTTTAGAAAAAAATTTTCATAAGACCGTACTGTTCCTGGGTTCGAAGCCAGAGCACAATAACGTTTCTCTCATAAGGAATATAAAGGAAAAGTAGGACGTCATTTGAGGCAGTTGTAACCAATATTTCTGCTTGAATTTGCATACGCGGTTAGAGATGGTGTTTTTCTGTTGTGCTGCAAAGAAAGTATTGCCTGAAAGACCCGGGTTCGATGCCGGGCGGTAAAAATATCCCCCATATATAATACTATGGAGTATCTTTTCATAATTTATTTATGCATTTATCGATATGTAAGGGAGCTCTTGCTTAGATGGAAGATGTATATTAAAACTTTGTTTAAGAAAAAAAATAGATAAGACCATGCTGTTCCTGGGTTCGATGCCAGAGCACATTATAATTTCTCAAATAAGGAGTGTATGTGAATAGTAGGACGTCGTTTGAGGTAGTTGCACCTAATAGTTTTGATTGAATTTTCACACATAGTTTGATATGGTAATCTTCTATTTTGCTGCATAGTAAGTACACCAGGAAGACCGGGGTTCGCTGCCAGGCGATTAAATTGCAGCGAATTCTACGAATATTTTGAATTTTTTTTTCTTTTGATGTCCGTCCCGATATGATGCCGATATGAAATTAGTGTTGTCGATCTGCTTGCAGTATGCAAGCAATATTTTACTCGTACCTATATACACATTCATTCATTCATAGGGGATCAAAATTCTAACCATGTTCCACAAGTGCCACTGACTTGAAATTTTTACGACATATTGGCCATAACGTGTAACCTCCAGGAAAAAGCCGACATTGAACATCGGTGTCATGGGTTCAATTCCAGAAGGCCCCAAAGTCCCGATTTCTCTCCATAAGGATACATGGTGGCGATTTTCGAAAATTTTTTTGAGGCACTTCCCGGAAAAGCAGAGAGTTGAAACTCAAGGGATCGCTAGATTCCGTGCATAGCCAACGAAAATCAAAAAGACATCTTCGAATATTGTCCTTGGTTCGATACTAGGCCGGGGCAAAAATCGGCCGTTAAAAATGCATTGTGGCGATTTTGAAGATTTTTTTTAGACCCTTTCCCGATGGCATAGAAACTTGAAATTCAACATGAGGTTAGATATCATAAATATATCTCATAATCAAATTTTACATATTTGCTGATGGTCCTTGGTTCGATCCCAGAGGGCCATTTGCACTTCTCAATGCATTTCTTACGGAGTTAACGGAAACAAAATTTAAGTACTTCCCGGCATTGTATCGACTTCAAACTTTGCATGATAGAAGAGCACGTCTTTACAAATCAAACAGTGCATTCACAGCTATCAAAGTGTCCTGGGTTCGACACCAGGTGTCTCTGCAAACAGAGGTTGATCCGATTTTTAGGATTTTTTTTGAATCCTTTTTCAATAATATAGAAACTTGAAATTCGGCATATAGATAGATTTCATAAATATCTTTCAGAAACAAGTTTTAGATTTCGAAGATCGTCCTTGGTTCGAATCCAGAGAGCAATTTACATTCGTGAAAATTAGAACGTCTTTTGAGGCAGTTTTAGCCAATATTTCAGCTTGAATTTTCACACATAGTTAGAGAAGGTGATTATCTATTGTGCTGCATAGTAAGTTCACAGTGAAGACCCGGGTTCGATGCAAGACGATGAAATGTCAGCGAGTTTTAAGAAATATTTCAATTTTCTTTTTTTCTTTTGAGGACCGTCCCGATATGATGCCGATATGAAATTAGTATTGCCGATCTGCTTGCAGTATGCAAGCTACATTTTACTCGTACCTATATATATCTATTATATATAGATGCTTCTCCGGATTCATTCATATATATAGATAGGTATATAGATAGGTATATAGATAGATAGGATACAAATTCACAGCCTAAACTACAAGCGTGATTGAGTTCAAATTTTAACTGCGTATTGGCCATAACAATTAACCGCCAGAAAAATTGTGATTTTGATTCTCAGTGTCATGGGTTCGATTCCAGAGGGCCCCAAAGTCCGAATTTTTCCCATAAGATTACATGGCGGGGATTTTCGAAAATTTTTTTGAGGCACTTCCAGGAAAAGCAGAGAATTGAAACTCGAGGAATCGCTAGATGCCGTGCATAGCCAACGAAAATAAAAAAGATATCATCGAATATTGTCCTTGGTTCGATGCTAGGCCGGGGCAAAAATCGGCCGTTTAAAATGCATTGCGGCGATTTTGAAGATTTTTTTTGGACCCCATTCCGATGGCATAGAAACTTGAAATTCAACATGAGGTTAGATATCATAAATATATCTCATAATAAAATTTTACATATTTGCTGATCGTCCTTGGTTCGATCACAGAGGGTCATTTAAATTCCTCAATGCCTTTCTTACGAAGAAAACGGAAACAAAATTTAGGTACTTCCCGTATTGCTATCGACTTCAAACCTTGCATGATACAAGAACATGTCTTTACAAATCAAACTTTTCATTCACAGCTTACAATATGTCCTGGGTTCGACACCAGGTGTCTCTGAAATCAGAAGTTGATCCGATTTTTAGTAATTATTTTGAAAGCTTTCCCAATAATATAGAAACTTGAAATTCGGCATATAGATAGAGTTCATAAATAACTTTCAGAAGCATGTTTAAGATTTCCAAGCTTATCCTTGGTTCGAATCCAGAGAGCCATTTACATTCGTGAAAATTAGAACGTCTTTTGAGGCAGTTGCAGCCAATATTTCTGCTTGAATTTTCACACATAGTTAGAGATGGTGATCTTCTATTGTGCTGCATAGTAAGTTCACAGTAAAGACCAGGGTTCGATGCCAGACGATGAAATTTCAGCGAATTTTAGGAATTTTTTATTCATTTGTTTTTCTTTTGAGGACCGTTCCTATATAATTCCAACATAAAATTAGTGTTGTTGATCTGCTTGCAGTATGCAAGCAACATTTTACTCGTATATATATATAGATGCTTCTCCGGATTCATTCATATATATACCTATATAGATAGATAGGATACAAATTCACAGCCTAAACTACAAGCGTCATTGATCTGAAATTTTTATGACATATTGGCCATAACGTGAAACCCCCAGGAAAAAAGAGACTTTGATCCTCAGTGTCATAGGTTCGATTCCAGAGGGCCCCAAATTCCCGATTTTTCCCGTTTGAATGCATTGCCGTGATTTTTGGGAATTAAAAAAAAATACTTTCCGGATAGGTAGAGAAGTAAAACTCAAGGTGCCTATATTTATGGTCTTGGACTTTCGAAAACATCAATGACTTTTACAAAAGTTATTCTGGGTTCGATGCTAGGACGATGCAAAGATCTGCCCTTTAAAATACATGGGAGCCGTTTTTCATTATTTTTTTAGATGCACTTATCGAAATGATAGGATGTTCGTGCTTGGCTGGAAGATGTATGGTACAAATAAGTTTTAGTAAAAAATTTTCATAAGACCGTACTGTTCCTGGGTTCGAAGCCAGAGCACAATAACGTTTCTCTCATAAGGAATATAAAGGAAAAGTAGGACGTCATTTGAGGCAGTTGTAACCAATATTTCTGCTTGAATTTGCATACGCGGTTAGAGATGGTGTTTTTCTGTTGTGCTGCATAGAAAGTATTGCCTGAAAGACCCGGGTTCGATGCCGGGCGGTAAAAATATCCCCCATATATAATACTATGGGGTATCTTTTCATAATTTTTTTATGCATTTATCGATATGTTAGGGAGCTCTTGCTTAGATGGAAGATGTATATTAACAGTTTGTTTAAGAAAAAAAATAGATAAGACCATGCATTTCCTGGGTTCGATGCCAGAGCACATTATAATTTCTCTAATAAGGAGTGTATGTGAATAGTAGGACGTCGTTTGAGGTAGTTGCACCTAATAGTTTTGCTTGAATTTTCAGACATAGTTTGATATGGTTATCTTCTATTTTGCTGCATAGTAAGTACACCAGGAAGACCGGGGTTCGCTGCCAGGCGATTAAATTGCAGCGAATTCTACGAATATTTTGAATTATTTTTTCTTTTGATGTCCGTCCAGATATGATGCCGATATGAAATTAGTGTTGTCGATCTGCTTGCAGTATGCAAGCAACATTTTACTCGTATATATATATATATAAGTTATATATAGGGGATCAAAATTCTAACCATGTTCCACAAGTGCCAACGACTTGAAATTTTTACGACGTATTGGCCATAACGTGTAACCTCCAGGAAAAAGCCGACCTTGAACCTCGGTGTCATGGGTTCGATTCCAGAAGGCCCCAAAGTCGCGATTTTCTCCATAAGGATACATGGCGGGGATTTTCGAAAAATTTTTTGAGGCACTTCGCGGAAAAGAAGAGAGTTGAAAATCAAGGGACCGCTAGATACCGTGCATATCTTAATTAAACCATAAAGAAATCTACGAATATTATCCTTGGTTTGATGCTAGGTCGGGGCCAAAATCGACCGTTTAAAATGAATTGTGGCGATATTTAAGATTTTTTTTGGACCCTTTTCCGATAGCATAGAAACTTGAAATTCCGTATTAGGTTAAATACCATAAAAGTATTTCATAATCGATTTTTACATATACGCTGATGGTCCTTGGTTCGATCCCAGAGGGACATTTAAATTCCTCAATGCATTTCTTACGGAGATAACGGAAACAAATTTTAGGTACTTCCCGGCACGATATCGACATCAAACTTTGCATATTAAAAGATCAAGTCCATACAAATCAAACAGTGCATTCACAGCTATCAATATGTCCTGGGTTCAACACCAGGTGCCTCTGCATTCAGAAGTTGATCCGATTTTTAGGAATTATTTTGAAACCTTTCCCAAAAATATAGAAACTTGAAATTTGGCATATAGATAGAGATCATAAATAAAATTCTGAAACATATTTTAGATTTCCAAGATCGTCCTTGGTTCGTATCCAGAGAGCAATTTAAATTCGTGAAAATTAGAACGTCTTTTGAGGCAGTTGTAGCCAAATATTTCTGCTTGAATTTTCACACATAGTTAGAATCGTGATCTTCTATTGTGCTGCTTAGTGAGTATCACCAGAGAGACCCGGGTTCGATGCCAGACGATGAAATTTCAGCGAATTTGAAGAAATATTTCAATCCTTTTTTTTCTTTTGAGGACCGACCCGATATGATGCCGATATAAAATTGGTGTTGAAATGAAATTAGTGTTGTAGATCTGCTTGCAGTATGCAAGCTACATTTTACTCGTATCTATTATATATAGACGTTTCTCCGGATATACCTATATATATATACATATATATATATATAGGGGATCAAAATTCTAACCATGTTCCACAAGTGCCACCGACTTGAAATTTTTACGACGTTATGGCCATGACGTGTAACCTCCAGGAAAAAGCCGACATTGAACCTCGGTGTCATGAGTTCAATTCCAGAAGGCCCCAAAGTCGCGATTTTCCCCATAAGATTACATGGCGGGGATTTTCGAAAAATTTTTTGAGGCACTTCCCGGAAAAGGAGACAGTTCAAATTCAAGGGATCGCTAGATGCCGTGCATACCTAAAGGAAACCATAAAGACATCTACGAATATTATCCTTGGTTCGATGCTAGGTCGGGGCAAAAATCGGCCGTTTAAAATGCATTGTGAGGATTTTTAAGATTTTTTTTGGACCCTTTTCCGATGGCATAGAAACTTGAAATTTGGTATGAGATTAGATACCATAAAAATATATCATAATCGAATTTTTTATATTCGCTGATGGTAATTGGTTCGATCCCAGAGGGACATTTAAATTCCTCAATGCATTTCTTACGGAAATAACGGACACAAATTTTAGGTACTTCCCGGCATGCTATCGACTTCAAACTTTGCATGATAGAAGAGCAAGACTTAACAAATCAAACTATGCATTTACAGCTATCAATGTTTCCTGGGTTCGACACCAGGTGTCTCTGCAATCAGAAGTTGATCCGATTTTTAGGAATTATTTTGAAACCTTTCCCAATAATATAGAAACTTGAAATTTTTATAAGAAACACAAAATTTTTATAAGACCGTACTATTCCTGGGTTCGATGCCAGAGCACATTAACATTTCTCTCATAAGGAATATAAGGGAAAAATAAGACTTCGATTGAGGCAGTTGCATCCAATATATCTGCTTGAATTTTCGCACATAGTTAAAGATTAATATCTTCTATTATGTTGCATAGGAAATTTTACCAGAAAGACCAGGGTTCGATGCCGGGCGGTATATACGTCTCCCGTTTAAAATACATTGGGTTAGTATTTCATTATTTTTTTGATGCACTTATCGAAATGATAGGAAGTTCGTGATTGGCTGGAAGATGTATGGTTATAACTGGTTTAAGAAAACAGTTTTCAGAAGACCGAACTATTCCTGGGTTCGATGCCAGAGCACATTAACATTTCTCTCATAAGAAATATAAGGGAAAAGTAGGGCGTCATTTGAGGCATTTGCAGATAATATTTCTGCTTGAATTTTCACACATAGTTAGAGATGGTGATCTTCTATTGTGCTGCATAGTATCACCAGAAAGACCCGAGTTCGATGCCGGACGAATAAATTGCAGCGAATAATCAGAATATTTTCAATCCATTATTTTTTCTTTGGACGGCCATCCCGATATGATGCCGACATGAAATTAGTGCTGCCAATCTGCTTGCAGTATGCAAGCTACATTTTACTCGTATATAATAGATATATAGACGCTTCTCCGGATATCTATTATACATAGACGCTTCTCCGGATATACTTATATATAAGTTATATATAGGGGATCAAAATTCTAACCATGTTCTACTAGTGCCACTGACTTGAAATTTTTAAGACGTATTGGCCATAACGTGCAACCTCCTGGAAAAAGCTGACTTTGAACCTCGGTGTCATGGGTTCGATTCCGGAAGGCCCCAAATTCGCGATTTTCTCCATAAGGATACATGGCGGGGATTTTCGAAAATTTTTTTTGAGACACTTCCCGGAAAAATAAAGAGTTAAAACTCAAGGGATCGCTAGACGCTGTGCATATCCAAAGGAAATCATAAGGACATCTACTAAGATTATCCTTGGTTCGATGCTAGGTCAGGACAAACATTCTCCCGTTTAATTTACATTGCGATTTTTAAGATTTTTTTTAATAACTTCCAGATGACTTGGAAACTTGAAACTTGGCACGTGTATATGGATCATAAATATATTTTATAATCAAATTTTAGAAACTCGCTGATGGTCCTTGGTTCGATCCCAGAGGGCCATTTACATCCTACAATGCATTTCTTATGGAGATAACGGAAGCAAATTTTAGGTACTTCCCGGAACGATATCGACTTCAAACTTTGCATGATACAAGAGCAAATCTTTATAAATCAAACTGCGCATTCACAGCTTTCAACATATCCTGGGTTCGACACCAGGTGTCTCTGCAATCAGAAGTTGATCCGATTTTTAGGAATTATTTTGAAACCTTTCCCAATAATATAGAAACTTGAAATTCGGCATATAGATAGAGATCATAAGTAACTTGCAGAGACATCTTTTTGATTTCCAAGATCGTCCTTAGTTCGAGTCCCGAGAGCCATTTACATTCGTGAAAATTAGAGCGTCTTTTGAGGCAGTTGTAGGCATTATTTCTGCTTGAATTTTCACGAATAGTATAGATGGTTATCTTCTATTGTGTTTCATAGTAGGTTTACCAGTAAGACCCGGGTTCTCTATTACGAGTAAAATGTAGCTTGCATACTGCAAGCGGATCGGCAATACTAACTTCATATCGGCATCATATCGGGACGGTCCCCAAAGGAAAAAAAAAAGGATTGAAATTTTTCTTAAAATTCGCTGAAATTTCATCGTCTGGCATCGAACCCGGGTCTTACTGGTAAACCTACTATGAAACACAATAGAAGATCACCATCTGTAACTATGTGTGAAATTCAAGCAGAAATAATGGCTACAACTGCCTCAAAAGATGTTCCAATTTCACGAATGTAAATGGCTCTCGGGACTCGAACCAAGGACGATCTTGGAAATCTAAAAGATGTTTCTGAAAGTTATTTATGATCTCTATCTATATGCCGAATTTCAAGTTTCTTTATTATTGGGAAAGGTTTCAAAATAATTCCTAAAAATCGGATCAACTTCTGATTGCAGAGACACCTGGTGTCGAACCCAGGAAATATTGTAAGCTATGAATGCACAGTTTGATTTATATAAATTTGCTCTTGTGTCATGCAAAGTTTGAAGTCGATAGCATGTCGGGAAGTACCTAAATTTTGTTTCCGTTATCTCCGTAATAAATGCATTGAGAAGTGCAAATGGCCCTCTGGGATCGAACCAAGGACTATCAGCGAACATGTAAAATTTGATTATGAAATATATTCATGATATCTAACCTCTTGCCGAATTTCAAGTTTCCATGCCATCGGCAAATGGTCCAAATTAAATCTTCAAAATCGCCGCAATGTATTTTAAACGGCCGATATTTGCCCCAACCTAGCATCGAACCATGGACAATATTCGAAGATGTCTTTTTGATTTTCGTTAGATATCCACGGCATCTTGCGACCCCTCGAATTTCAACTCTCTACCTTTCCGGGAAGTGCTTCAAAAAAATTTTCGAAAATCTTCACCATGTATCCTTATGGAGAAAATCGGGACTTTGGGGCCTTCTGGAATTGAAGCCATGACACCGAGGTTCAATGTCGGCTTTACCTGGAGGTTACACGTTATGGCTAATATGTCGTAAAAATTTCAAGTCAGTGGCACTTCTGGAACATGGCTAGAATTTTGATCCCCTATGAATGTGTATATATATGAATCTATTATATATAGACGCTTCTCCGGATATACTTATATATATATACGAGTAAAATGTTGCTTGCATACTGCAAGCAGATCGGCAATACTAATTTCATATCGGCATCACATCGGGACGGTCCTCAAAAGAAAAAAAAATGAATTTAAATTTTTCTTGGAATTCGCTGACATTTTATGGTCTGGCATCGAACCCGGGTCTTTACTGTGAACTTACTTTGCAGAATATAGTAGATCACCATCTCTAACTATGTGTGAAAATTCAAGCAGAAGTATTGGCTACAACTGCCTCAAAAGACGTTCTATTTTTCACTTATGTAAATGGCTCTCTGGATTCGAACCAAGGACGATCCTGGAAATCTAAAACATGTTTCTGAAAGTTATTTATGATCTCTATTTGTATGCCGAATTTCAAGTTTCTATATTATTGGGAAAGGTTTCAAAATAATTCCTAAAAATCGGATCAACTTCTGATTGCAGAGACACCTGGTGTCGAACCCAGGAAATATTGTATGCTGTGAATGCAAAGTTTGATTTGTAAGGACAGGCTCCTCCATCATGCAAAGTTTGAAGTCGATAGCATGCCGGGAAGTACCTTAATTTTGTTTCCGTTATCTCCGTAAGAAATGCATTGAGAAGTGAAAATGTCCCTCTGGGATCGAACCAAGGACCAACAGCGAACATGTAAAATTTTTTTATGAAATATATTTGTGATATCTATCCACGTGCTGAGTTTCAAGTATCCATGTGATCGGGAAAGGATCCTAAAAAAATCTTCAAAATCGCCGCTATGCATTTTAAACGGCCGATTTTTGCCCCAACCTAGCATCGAACCAAGGATAATATTCGTAGATGTCTTTATGGTTTTCTTTAGATATCTTTGGCATCTAGCGATCCCTCGAATTTCAACTCTCTACCTTTCCGGGAAGTGCTTCAAAAAAAATTTCGAAAATCTTCACCATGTATCCTTATGGTGAAAATCGGGACTTTGGGGCCTTCTGGAATCGAACCCATGACACCGAGGTTCAATGTCGGCTTTTTCCTGGAGGTTTCACGTTATGGCCAATACGTCATAAAAATTTCAAGGCAATGACCCTTGTAGTTTAGCCTGTGAATTTGTATCCTATCTATATAGCTATATAGCTATATAGCTATATGGCTATATATATGAATGAATCCGGAGAAGCATCTATATATAATAGATATAATCTATATATAATAGATACGAGTAAAATGTAGCTTGCATACTGCAAGCAGATCGGCAATACTAATTTCATATCGGCATAATATCGGGACGGTCCTCAAAATCAAAAAAAAGATTGAAATTTTTCTTAAAATTCGCCGCAATTTCATCGTCTGGCATCGAACCCGGGTCTTTACTGTGAGCTTCTCTGCAGAAAAAAAGAAGATCACCATCTCTAGCTATGTGTGAAAATTCAAGCAGAAATATTGGCTACAACTGCCTCAAAAGACGTTCTAGTTTTCACGAATGTAAAGTGCTCTCTGGATTCGAATTAAGGACGATCTTGGAAATCTAAAACATGTTTCTGAAAGTTTTTTATGATCTCTATCTATTTGCCGAATTTCAAGTTTCTATATTATTGGGAAAGGTTTCAAAATTATTCCTAAAAATCGGATCAACTTCTGATTGCAGAGACACCTTGTGTCGAACCCAGGACACATTGATAGCTGTGAATGCCTAGTTTGATTTGTTTAGACTTGCTCTTCTATCATGCAAGGTTTGAAGTCGATAGCATGCCGGGAAGTACCTAAAATTTGTTTCCGTTATCTCCGTAAGAAAGGCATTGAGGAATTTAAATGTCCCTCTGGGATCGAACCAAGGACCATTAGCAAATATGTAAAATTTGATTATGAGATATATTTATGATATCTAACCTCATGTTGAATTTCAAGTTTCTATGCCATCGGGAAAGGGTCTAAAAA
Source organism: Sympetrum striolatum (assembly GCA_947579665.1). Classification (NCBI taxonomy): domain Eukaryota; kingdom Metazoa; phylum Arthropoda; class Insecta; order Odonata; family Libellulidae; genus Sympetrum; species Sympetrum striolatum. The sequence goes on from OX388341.1 coordinate 122,724,072, forward strand.
AAATCTTCAAAATCGCCGCAATGCATTTTAAACGGCCGATTTATGCCCCAGCCTAGCATCGAACCAAGGACAATATTCGAAGATGTCTTTTTGATTTTCGTTGGCTATGCACGGCATCTAGCGATCCCTCGAGTTTCAACTCTCTGCTTTTCCGGGAAGTGCCTCAAAAAAATTTTCGAAAATCCCTGCCATGTATTCTTATGGATAAAATCGCGACTTTGGGGCCTTCTGGAATCGAACCCATGACACTGAGGTTCAAAGTCGGCTTTTTCCTGGAGGTTACACGTTATGGCCAATATGTCGTAAAAATTTCAAGTCGGTGGAACTTGTGGAACATGGTTAGAATTTTGATCCCCTATGAATGATAGAATGTGTATATAGGTATATCTGGAGAAGCGTCTATATATAATAGATATATATATATATATAGATACACTGGGGATCAAAAGTCTAAGCATGTTCCACAAGTGCCAATGCCTTGAAATTTTTACGACATATTGGCCATGACGTGTAACCTCGAGAATAAATCCGACATTGAACCTAGGTGTCATGGGTTCGATTCCAGAAGGCCCCAAAGTCGCGATTTTGTCCATAAGAATACATGGCGGTGATTTTCGAAAATTTTTTTGAGGCACTTCCCGGAAAAGGAGAGATTTCAAATTCAAGGGATCGCTAGATGCGGTGCATATCTAAAGGAAACCATAAAGACATCTACGAATATTATCCTTGGTTCGATGCTAGGTCAGGGCAAAAATCGGCCGTTTAAAATGCATTGTTGCGATTTTTAAGATTTTTTTTGGACGCTTTCCCGATGGCATAGAAATTTGAAATTCGGCATGGCGTTAGATATCATAATTATATTTCATAATCAAATTTTACATATTCCCTTATGGCCCTTGGTTCGATCCCAGAGGGCCATTTACATTCCTCAATGCATTTCTTATGGAGATTACGGAAACTCATTTTAGGTGCTTCCCGATATTATATCTACTTGAAACTTTGCATAAGATAAGATCAAGTCATAGCTAATCAAACTGTGAATTCACAGCTACCAATGTTTACTAGTTTCGCCACCAGGCGTCTCTACAATCAGAAGTTGATCCGATTTTTAGGAATTATTTTGAAACCTTTTCCAATAAAATAGAAACTTGAAATTCGGCATATAGACAGAGATCATAAATAACTTTCAGAAACATGTTTTTGATTTCCACGATCGTCCTTGGTTCGAGTCCCGAGAGGCATTTACTTTCGTGATAATTAGAACGTCTTTTGAGGCAGTTGTAGCCAATATTTCTGCTTGAATTTTCACACATAGTTAGTGATGGTGATATTCTGTTGTGCTGCTTAATAGGTTAGCCAGGAAGACCCGGGTTCGATGCCAGACGATTAAAATTGCAGCAAATTTTATGATTATTTTCAATTTTTTTTTCTTTTTAAGACCGTCCCGAAAGGTTGCCGACGTTAAATTGTTGTTGTCGATCTGCTTGCAGTATGCAAGCAACATTTTACTCGTATAATATATAGACGCTTCTCCGGATATACCTATAAGTTATATATATATATATATAGGGGATCAAAAGTCTAACCATGTTCCACAAGTGCCACCGACTTGAAATTTTTACCACGTTATGGCCATGACGTGTAACCTCCAGGAAAAAGCCGACTTTGAACCTCAGTGTCATGGGTTCGATTTCAGAAGGCCCCAAAGTCGCGATTTTGTCCATAAGAATACATGGCGGGGATTTTCGAAAATTTTTTTGAGGCACTTCCCGGAAAAGGAGAGATCAAAATTCAAGGGATCGCTAGAAGCCATGCATATCTAAAGGGAACCATAAAGACATCTACGAATATTATCCTTGGTTCGATGCTAGGTTGGGGAAAAAATCGGCCATTTAAAATGCATTGTGGCGATTTTTAAGATTTTTTTTGGACCCTTTTCCGATGGTATAGAAACTTGAAATTCGGTATGAGGTTAGATATCATAAATATATCTCATAATCAAATTTTACATATTTGCTTATGGTCCTTGGTTCGATCCCTGAGGGACATTTATATTCCTCAATGCCTTTCTTACGGAGATAACGGAAACAAAATTTAGGTACTTCCCGTTATGCTATCGACTTCAAACTTTGCATGATACAAAAGAATGTCTTTACAAATGAAACTATGCATTCACAGCTTACAATATGTCCTGGGTTCGACACCAGGTCTCTCTGAAATCAGAAGTTGATCCGATTTTTAGTAATTATTTTGAAAGCTTTCCCAATAATATAGAAACTTGAAATTCGGCATATAGATAGAGTTTATAAATAACTTTCAGAAGTATGTTTAAGATTTCCAAGATTGTCCTTGGTTCGAATCCAGAGAGCCATTTACATTCGTGAAAATTAGAACATCTTTTGAGGTAGTTGCAGGCAATATTTCTGCTTTAATTTTCACACATAGTTAGAGTTAGTGATCTTCTTATGTGGTGCATAGTATGTTTACCAGTAAGACCCGGGTTCGATGCCAGACGATGAAATTTCAGCGAATTTTAAGAAAAATTTCAATCCTTTTTTTTTCTTTTGAGGACCGTCCTGATATGATGCCGATATGAAATTAGTATTGCCGATCTGCTTGCAGTATGCAAGCTACATTTTACTCGTATAGCTATCTATTATATATAAATGCTTCTCCGGATTCATTCATATATATACCTATATAGATAGATAGGATACAAATTCACAGCCTAAACTACAAGCGTCATTGATCTGAAATTTTTATGACATATTGGCCATAACGTGAAACCCCCAGGAAAAAAGAGACTTTGATCCTCAGTGTCATAGGTTCGATTCCAGAGGGCCCCAAAGTCCCGATTTTTCCCGTTTGAATGCATTGCCGTGATTTTCGGGAATTAAAAAAAAATACTTTCTGGATAGGTAGAGAAGTAAAACTCAAGGTGCCTATATTTATGGTCTTGGACTTTCGAAAACATCAATGACTTTTACAAAAGTTATCCTGGGTTCGATGCTAGGACGATGCAAAGATCTGCCCTTTAAAATACATGGGAGCCGTTTTTCATTATTTTTTTAGATGCACTTATCGAAATGATAGGATGTTCGTGCTTGGCTGGAAGATGTATGGTACGAATAAGTTTTAGAAAAAAATTTTCATAAGACCGTACTGTTCCTGGGTTCGAAGCCAGAGCACAATAACGTTTCTCTCATAAGGAATATAAATGAAAAGTAGGACGTCATTTGAGGCAGTTGTAACCAATATTTCTGCTTGAATTTGCATACGCGGTTAGAGATGGTGTTTTTCTTTTGTGCTGCATAGAAAGTATTGCCTGAAAGACCCGGGTACGATGCCGGGCAGTAAAAATATCACCCATATATAATACTATGGGGTATCTTTTTATAATTTTTTTATGCATTTATCGATATGTAAGTTGAGCTCTTGCTTAGATGGAAGATGTATATTAACACTTTGTTTAAGAAAAAAAATAGATAAGACCATGCTGTTCCTGGGTTCGATGCCAGAGCACATTATAATTTCTCAAATAAGGAGTGTATGTGAATAGTAGGACGTCGTTTGAGGTAGTTGCACCTAATAGTTTTGCTTGAATTTTCACACATAGTTTGATATAGTAATTTTCTATTTTGCTGCATAGTAAGTACACCAGGAAGACCGGGGTTCGCTGCCAGGTGATTAAATTGCAGCGAATTCTACGAATATTTTGAATTTTTTTTTTCTTTTGATGTCCGTCCCGGTATATGATGCCGATATGAAATTAGTGTTGTCGATCTGCTTGCAGTATGCAAGCTACATTTTACTCGTATATATGAATGAATCCGGAGAAGCATCTATATATAATAGATATAGAGAGGATACAAACTCGCAGCCTAAACCACAAGAGTGATTGAGCTGAAATTTTTACGACATATTGGCCATAACGTATAACCTCCAGAAAAATTGCGATTTTGATCCTCAGTGTCATGGGTTCGATTCCAGGGGGCTCCAAAGTCCCGATTTTTCCCGTTTAAATGCATTGCTTTGATTTTCGGGAATTAAAAAAATATACTTCCCGGATAGGTAGGGAATCGAAACTCTAGGAGCCTTTATATATGGTCATGATCTATCGAAAACATAAATGAGTTTTACGGAAAATAACCTGGGTTCGATGCTAGGTCGATGCAAAAATCTGCCGTTTAAAATGTATTGTGGCGATTTTTAAGATTTTTTTTGGACCCTTTCCCGATGGCATGCAAACTTGAAATTCGGTATGGGGTTAGATATCATAAATATATTTTATAATCGATTTTTATGTTTTCCCTGATGTTCCTTGGTTCGATCCCAGAGGGCCATTTACATTCCTCAATGCATTTCTTATGGAGATAACGGAAACAAGTTTAAGGTACTTCCCTGCATGCTATCGACTTAAAACTTAGCATGATGGAAGAACCAGTCTATACAAATCAAACTATGCATTCATAGCTATCAATGTGTCATGGGTTCGACACCAGGTGTCTCTGCAATCAGAAGTTGATCCGAATTTTAGGAATTATTTTGAAACCTTTCCCAATAATATAGAAACTTGAAATTTAGCATATAGATTGAGATCAATAATAAATTTCAGAAAAATTTTTTTAATTTCCAAGATCGTCCTTGGTTCGAGTCCCGAGAGCCATTTACAATCGTGAACATTAGAGCGTCTTTTGAGGCAGTTGTAGCCAATATTTCTGCTTGAATTTTCACACATAGTTAGAGATGGTGATCTTCTATTGTTTTTCATAGTAGGTTTTCAGTAAGACCCGGGTTCGATGCCAGACGATGATGATGAGACATTTCAGCGAATTTTAAGAAAAAATTAAATCCTTTTTTTTTCTTTTGAGGACCGTCCCGATATAATGCCGATATGAAATTAGTGTTGTCGATCTGCTTGCAGTATGCAAGCTACATTTTACTCGTATATAGATAGGTATATAGATAGGTATATAGATAGATAGGATACAAATTCCCAGCCTAAACCACCAGCGTGATTGATTTCAAATTTTTACTGCGTATTGGCCATAATAATTAACCGCCAGAAAAATTGTGATTTTGATCCTCAGTGTCATGGGTTCGATTCCAGAGGGCCCCAAAGTCCCGATTTTTCCCGTTTAAATGCATTACTTAGATATTCGGGAATTTTTAAAGAATACTTCCCGAATAGGTAGAGAATCGAAACTCTAGGAGCCTTTATATATGGTCATGATCTATCGAAAACATAAATGAGTTTTACAGAAAGTAACCTAGGTTCGTTGCTAGGTCAAGGCAAAAATCGGCCGTTTAAAATGTATTGTGGCGATTTTTAAGATTTTTTTGTACCCTTTCCCGATGTCATGGAAACTTGAAATTCGGCATGGAGTTGTAGATCATAAATATATTTCCTAATCAAATTTTACATATTCACTGATGGTCCTTGGTTCGATCCCAGAGAGCCATTTACATTCCTCTATGCATTTCTTATGGAGATAACAGAATTAGGTTTTAGGTACTTCCCGGTATGATATCGACTTTAAACTTTGTATGAAATAAGATTAAGTCCTAATAAATCATACTAAGCATTCACAATTACCAAAATTTCCTGGGTTCGACACCAGGCGTCTCTACAATCAGTAAATTATCCGATTTTTAAGAATTAATTTGAACACCTTCCCAATAATACTAAAACATGAAATTAGTCATATAGATAGAGAACATATATACATTTCAAAATTATGTTTTAGATTTCCTAAATAGTCCTTGGTTCGAATCCAGAGAGCCATCTACCTTCGTGTAAAGTAGGACATTGTTTCATGCAGTTGCAGTCAACAATTCTGCTTGAATTTCCACACATAGTTAGAGATAGTGATCTTCTGTTGTGCTGCATAGTAGTTTTCCAGTAAGACCCGGGTTCGATGCCAGACGATGAAATTTCAGCGAATTTTAAGAAAAATTTCAATCTTTTTTTTTTTTGAGGACAGTCCCGATATGATGCCGATATGAAATAAGTATTGCCGATCTGCTTGCAGTATGCAAGCTACATTTTTATATCTATTTATATAGACGCTTCTCCGGATATACCTATAAGTTATATATATATATATACGAGTAAAATGTAGCTTGCATACTGCAAGCAGATCGACAACACTAATTTCATATCGGCATCATATCGGGACGGACATCAAAAGAAAAAAAAATTCAAAATATTCGTAGAATTCGCTGCAATTTAATCGCCTGGCAGCGAACCCCGGTCTTCCTGGTGTACTTACTATGCAGCAAAATAGAAGATTACCATATCAAACTATGTGTGAAAATTCAAGCAAAACTATTAGGTGCAACTACCTCAAACGACGTCCTACTATTCACATACACTCCTTATTTGAGAAATTATAATGTGCTCTGGCATCGAACCCAGGAACAGCATGGTCTTATCTATTTTTTTTCATAAACAAAGTGTTAATATACTACTTCCATCTAAGCAAGAGCTCCCTTACATATCGATAAATGCATAAAAAAATTATGAAAAGATACCCCATAGTGTTATATATGGGGGATATTTTTACCGCCCGGCATCGAACCCGGGTCTTTCAGGCAATACTTTCTATGCAGCACAACAGAAAAACACCATCTCTAACCGCGTATGCAAATTCAAGCAGAAATATTGGTTACAACTGCCTCAAATGACGTCCTACTTTTCCTTTATATTCCTTATGAGAGAAACGTTATTGTGCTCTGGCTTCGAACCCAGGAACAGTACGGTCTTATGAAAATTTTTTTCTAAAACTTATTCGTACCATACATCTTCCAGCCAAGCACGAACCTCCTATCATTTTGATAAGTTCATCTAAAAAAATAATGAAAAACGGCTCCCATGTATTTTAAAGGGCAGATCTTTGCATCGTCCTAGCATCGAACCCAGGATAACTTTTGTAAAAGTCATTGATGTTTTCGAAAGTCCAAGACCATAAATATAGGCACCTTGAGTTTTACTTCTCTACCTAACCGGAAAGTATTTTTTTTTAATTCCCGAAAATCACGGCAATGCATTCAAACGGGAAAAATCGGGAATTTGGGGCCCTCTGGAATCGAACCTATGACACTGAGGATCAAAGTCTCTTTTTTCCTGGGGGTTTCACGTTATGGCCAATATGTCATAAAAATTTCAGATCAATGACGCTTGTAGTTTAGGCTGTGAATTTGTATCCTATCTATCTATATAGGTATATATATGAATGAATCCGGAGAAGCATCTATATATAATAGATAGGGGATCAAAAGTCTAACCATGTTCCACAAGTGCCACCGACTTGAAATTTTTACCAGGTTATGGCCATGTCGTGTAACCTCCAGGAAAAAGCCGACATTGAACCTCGGTGTCATGGGTTCGATTCCAGAAGGCCCCAAAGTCGCGATTTTCTCCATAAGGATACATGGCGGGGATTTTCGAAAATTTTTTTGAGGCACTTCCCGGAAAAGGTGAGAACTGAAATTCGAGGGATCGCTAGATGCCATAGATATATAAAGAAAACCATAAAGACATATACGAATATTATTCTTGGTTCGATGCTAGGTCGGGGCAAAAATCGGCCGTTTAAAATGCATTGCGGCGATTTTGAAGATTTTTTTTTGGATCCGTTCCCGATAACATGGATACTTGAAATTTGGCACGTGGATAGATATCACAAATATATTTCATAATCAAATTTAACATGTTCGCTGATGGTCCTTGGTTCGATCCCAGAGGGCCATTTGCACTTCTCAATGCATTTCTTACGGAGATAGCGGAAAAAAAATTTAGGTACTTCCCGGCATGCTATCGACTTCAAACTTTGGATGATAGAAGAGCAAGTCTTAACAAATCAAACTGTGCATTCACAGCTTACAATATTTCCTGGGTTCGACACCAAGCGTCTCTACAATCAGTAACTGATCCGATTTTCAATAATTATTTTGTACCCTTTCCCAACAATATAAAAACTTGAAATTCGGCATGTAGGTAGAAATCATTAATACATTTCTAAATCATGTTTTAGATTTCCAAGATCGTCCTTGGTTCGAATCTAGGGAGCCATTTACATTCGTGAAAATTAGAACGTCTTTTGAGGCAGTTGTAGCCAAAATTTCTGCTTGAATTTTCACACATAGTTAGAGATGGTGATCTTCTATTGTGCTGCATAGTAAGTTTAAAGTAAAAACCCGGGTTCGATGCCAGACGATGGAATTTCAGCGAATTTTAAGAAAAATTTCAATCCATTTTTTTCTTTTGATGGCCGTCCCGATATGATGCAGACATAAAAATAGTGTTGTCGATCTGCTTGCAGTATGCAAGCAACATTTTACTCGTATATAAGTATATCCGGAGAAGCGTCTATATATAATAGATATATATATATAGGGGATCAAAATTCTAACCATGTTCCAGATGTGCCACAGCCTTGAAATTTTTACGACATATTGGCCATGACGTGTAACCTCCAGGAAAAAGCCGACTTTGAGCCTCGGTGTCATGGGTTCGATTCCAGAAGGCCCCAAAGTCCCGATTTTCCCCATAAGATTACATGGCGGGGATATTCGAAAATTTATTTTAGGCACTTCCCGGAAAAGGAGAGGGTTGAAACTCGAGGGATCGCTAGATGCCGTGCATATCTAAAGGAAACCATAAAGACATCTACGAATATTATCCTTGGTTCGATGCTAGGTCGGGGCAAAAATCGGCCGTGAATGTGAATTCACATCTACCAATGTTTCCTTGTTTCACCACCAGGCGTCTCTACAATCAGTAAATTATCGGATTTTTAAGAATTTTTTGGAACCATTTCCCAATTATATAGAAACTTGAAATTCAGCATGCAGATAGAAATTATAGATACAATTCAGGAACATGTTCTAGATTCCTACGATCGTCCTTGGTTCGAATCCAGAGAGCCATTTACATTCGTGAATAGTAGAACGTCGTTTGAGGCAGTTGTAGCAAATATTTCTGCTTCAATTTTCACTCATAGTTAGATATAGTGATCTTCTATTGTGCCGCTTAGTAAGTTTACCAGGAAGACCCGGGTTCGATGCAAGACGCTAAAATTGAAGCGAATTTTATAAATATTTTCAATCCTTTTTTTTTCTTTTGAGGACCGTCTCGATATGATGCCGAAATAAAATAATATTACCGATCTGCTTGCAGTATGCAAGCTACATTGCACATTAACAATTCTCTCATAAGGAATATAAGGGAAAAGAAGGACGTCGATTGAGGCAGTTGCAGCCAATATTTCTGCTTGAATTTTCACACATAGTTAGAGATGGTGACCTTCTATTGTGCTGCATAGTAAGTTCACCAGTAAGACCCGAGTTCGATGCCAGACGATGAAATTTCGTCGAATTTTAAGAAAAATTTCTATTTTTTCTTTCTTTTGAGGACCGTCCCGATATGATGCCGATATGAAATTAGTATTGCCGATCTGCTTGCAGTATGCAAGCTACATTTTACTCGTATAATAGATAGACGCTTCTCCGGATATCTATTATATATAGACGCTTCTCCGGATTTACTTATATATAAGTTATATATAGGGGATCAAAATTCTAACCATGTTCCACAAGTGCCAATGCCTTGAAATTTTTACGACATATTGGCCATGACGTGTAACCTCCAGCAAAAAGCCGACTTTGAACCTCGGTGTCATGGGTTCGATTCCAGAAGGCCCCAAAGTCGCGATTTTCCCCTTAAGATAACATGGCGGGGATTTTCGAAAATTTTTTTGAAGCACTTCCCGGAAAGGTAGAGAGTTGAAATTCTAAGGATAGCTAGATGCCGAGGATATCTAACGAAAATCAAAAAGACATCCTCGGATATTGTCCATGGTTCGATGCTAGGTTGGGGCAAAAATCGGCCGTTTAAAATACATTGCGGCGATTTTCAAGATTTTATTTGGACCATTTGCCGATGGCATGGAAACTTGAAATTCGGAATGAGGTTAGATATCATGAATATATTTCATAATCAAATTTGACATGTTCGCTGATGGTCCTTGGCTCGATCCCAAAGGGCCATTTGCACTTCTCAATGCATTTCTTACGGAGATAACGGAAACAAAATTTAGGCACTTCCCGACATGCTTTCGACTTCAAACTAGGCGTCACACAAGAGCAAATTTATACAAATGAAACTGTGCATTCACAGCTTACAATATGTCCTGGGTTCGACACCAGGTGTCTCTGAAATCAAAAGTTGATCCGATTTTTAGGAATTATTTTGAAACCTTTCCCAATAATATAGAACCTTGAAATTCGGCATATAGATAGAGATCATAAGTAACTTTCAGAAAAATCTTTTAGATTTCCAGGATCGTCCTTGGATCGAGTCCCGCGAGCCATTTACATTCGTGAAAATTAGAACGTCTTTTGAGGCAGTTGTAGCCATTATTTCTGCTTGAATTTTCACACATAGTTACAGATGGTGATCTTCTATTGTGTTTCATAGTAGGTTTACCAGTAAGACCCGGGTTCGATGCCAGACGATGAAATTTCAGCGAATTTTAAGAAAAAATTAAATCCTTTTTTTTTCTTTTGAGGACCGTCCCGATATAATGCCGATATGAAATTAGTGTTGTCGATCTGCTTGCAGTATGCAAGCTACATATTACTCGTACCTATATATATATACGAGTAAAATGTAGCTTGCATACTGCAAGCAGATCGACAACACTAATTTCATGTCGGCATCATATCGGGAAGGCCGTCAAAAGAAAAAAAAATGGATTGAAAATATTCTGATTATTCGCTGGAATTTATTCGTCCGGCAACGAACCCGGGTCTTCTTGGTGATACTTACTATGCAGCACAATAGAAGATCACCATCTCTAACTATCTGTGAAAATTCAAGCAGAAATATTATCAGCAACTGCCTCTAACAACGTCCTACTTTTCCCTTATATTTCTTATGAGAGAAATGTTAATGTGGTCTGGCATCGAACCCAGGAATAGTTCGGTCTTCTGAAAACTGTTTTCTTAAACCAGTTTTAACCATACATCTTCCAGCCAAGCACGAACTTCCTATCATTTCGATAAGTGCATCAAAAAAATAATGAAATACTAACCCTATGTATTTTAAACGGGAGACCTATTTACCGCCCAGCATCGAACCCGGGTCTTTCTGGTAAAACTTCCTATGCAAAATAATAGAAGACATTAATCTTTAACTATGTGCGAAAATTCAAGCAGATATATTGGCTGTACTTGCCTAAATCAAAGTCTTACTTTTCCCTTATATTCCTTATGAGAGACATGTTAATGTGCTCTGGCATCGAACCCAGGAATAGTACTGTCTTATGAAAATTTTTTTCTTAAACCAATTCTTACCTTACCCTTTTCGGCTAAGAACGAACTTCCTATTATTTCGAGAAGTGCATCAAAAAAAATAATGAAAAACAGCTCCCATGTATTTTAAAGGGCAGTTCTTTGCATCGTCCTAGCATCGAACCCAGGATATCTTTTGTGAAAGTCATTGATGTTTTCGAAAGTCCAAGACCATAAGTATAGGCACCTTGAGTTTTATTTCCTTACCTATCCGGAAAGTATTTTTTTAAAAATTCCCGAATATCAGGCAATGCATTTAAACGGGAAAAATCGGGACTTTGATCCTCAGTGTCATAGGTTCGATTCCAGAGGGCTCCAAAGTCGCTTTTTTCCTGGGGGTTTCACGTTATGGCCAATACGTCATAAAAATTTCAAGGCAATGACCCTTGTAGTTTAGCCTGTGAATTTGTATCCTATCTATATAGCTATATAGCTATATGGCTATATATATGAATGAATCCGGAGAAGCATCTATATATAATAGATACATAAGTTATATATAGGGGATCAAAATTCTAACCATGTTCCACAAGTGCCACTGCTTTGAAATTTTTACGACATATTAGCCACAACGTGTAACCTCCAGGAAAAAGCCGACTTTGAACCTCGGTCTCATGTGTTCTATTCCAGAAGGCCCCAAAGTCGCGATTTTCCCCATAAGATTACATGGCGGGGATTTTCGAAAATTTTTTTAGGCACTTCCCGGAAAAAGAGAGAGTTGAAATTCGAGGGATCGCTAGAAGCCGTGCATATCCAACGAAAATCAAAAACACATCGCCGAATATGGTCCATGGTTCGATGCTAGGTAGGGGCAAAAATCGGCCGTTTAAAATGCATTGAGGCGATTTTGAAGATTTTTTTTGATCCATTCCCGATAACATGGATACTTGAGACTCGGAGAGTATATAGATATCATGAATATATTTCATATGCAAATTTTAGCTGCTCGCTGAAGGTCCTTGGTTCGATCCCAGAGGGCCATTTGCACTTCTCAATGCATTTCTTACGGAGATAACGGAAATAAAATTTAGGTACTTCCCGGCATGCTATCGACTTCAAACTTTGCATGATACAAGAACAGGTTCTTAAAAATCAAGCTGTGGATTCACAGCTTACAATATTTCCTGGGTTCGACACCAGGTGTCTCTGCAATCAGAAGTTGATCCGATTTTTAGGAATTATTTTGAAACCTTTCCCAATAATATAGAAATTCGAAATTAAGCACCTACATAGAGATCATACATAGATTTTAAGAACATATTTTAGATTTCCAATATCGTCCTTGGTTCGAATCCAGAGAGCCATTTACATTCGTGAAAATTAGAACGTCTTTTGAGGCAGTTGTAGCCAATATTTCTGATTTAATTTTCACACATAGTTAGAGATGGTTATCTATTGTGCTGCATAGTAAGTTCACAGTGAAGACCCGGGTTCGATGCCAGATACTTAAATTGAAGCAAATTTTAAGAATATTTTCAATCCTTTTTTTTTTTCTTTTGAGGACCGTCCCGATATAATGCCGATATGAAATAAGTGTTGTCCATCTGCTTGCAATATGCAAGCAACATTTTCTCGTATATAGATATATCCGGAGAAACGTCTATATATATATACCTATACATATATACATAAGTTATATATAGGGGATCAAAATTCTAACCATGTTCCACAAGTGCCAATGCCTTGAAATTTTTACGACATATTGGCCATAACGTGTAACCTCCAGGAAAAAGCAGACATTGAACTTAGGTGTCATGGGTTCGATTCCAGAAGGCCCCAAAGTCGCGATTTTGTCCACAAGAATACATGGCCTGGATTTTCGAAAATTTTTTTGAGGCACTTCCCGGAAAAGGAGAGATTTGAAATTCAAGGGAACGCTAGATGCGGTGCATTTGTAAAGGAAACCATAAAGACATCTACGAATATTATCCTTGGTTCGATGCTAGGTCGGAGCAAAAATCGGCCGTTTAAAATGCATTGTGGCGATTTTTAAGATTTTTTTGGACCCTTTTCCGATGGCATAGAAACTTGAAATTCGGTATGATGTTAGACACCATAAAAATATATCATAATCAAATTTTACATATTCACTGATGGTCCTTGGTTCGATCCCAGAGGGACATTTAAATTCCTAGATGCATTTCTTACGGAGATAACGGAAACAAATTTTAGGTACTTACCGGCATATTATCGACTTCAAACTTTGCATGATAGAAGAGCCAGTCCTTACAAATCAAACTTTGCATTCACAGCGTATATTTCCTGGGTTCGACACCAGGTGTCTCTGCAATCCAAAGTTGATCCGATTTTTATGAATGATTTTGAAACCTTTGCCAATAATATAGAAACTTCAAATTCGGCATATAGATAGAGATCATTATTAACTTTCAGAAACATTTTTTATATTTCCAAGATCGTCCTTGGTTCGAATCCAGAGAGCCATTTAAATTCGTTAAAATTAGAACGTCTTTTGGGGCCGTTGTAGCCCATATTTCTGCTTGAATTTTCTCACATAGTTAGAGATGGTGATGTTCTATGGTGCTGCATAGTAAGTTCACAGTAAAGACCCGGGTTCGATGCCAGACGATGGAATTTCACCGAATTTTAACAAAAATTTCAATCCATTTTTACTTTCTCCATATACGAAGTATAGATAAAGTATTGTTTTCATGAAAAATTTCGACTTCGAGATTTCAACGGAAATATACGTTTTGGTGTCCCTAGAACACGTTTTGACCATTTTTGGAATGATGTCTGTGTGTATGTGTGTGTGTGTGTGTGTGTGTGTGTGTGTGTGTGTGTGTGTGTGTGATAGTGGGCGCTCTAACGTGAAAAGTATTAGTCGTATCAATACCAAAATTCATATATAGTACTGTCGTGTGTGCTGTCAGAGTTGATTAGTTTTTGAAGTAAATCGGTTAACCGGAAGTCGAGCTTCATTCATCAAAGCTCATTTCCGGTTTTCAATATATCTCCATAAATATGATATATACGTATATTGTATTACTTACAAAAGTTTTAGATAATTTAATTTACTATAACTTTTGTATTTAAAATATTTTTGTATCACCGGTCGATTAGGAGTTATTCGTGAAATACTGATAAACCGGAAGAAGATGATTATGTACATTGTGGGCGCTCTTAAATGAAAACTATTTGTCGGATCAACACCAAATTTCATATATAGTACTTTTATTACAGTCGTTAGAGTTGATTAGTTTTTGGAGTAAATCGGCTGACCGGAAGTCGAGCTTCATTCTTCAAAGCTCATTTCCGGTTTTCAAAATATCTCAATAAATATGATATCTAGGTATATACTATTAATTATAATAGTTTTAGAAAATAATATTTACTATAACTTTTGTATGAAATATATTTTTGTATCACTGATTGTTTAGGAGATATTCATGAAATACTGATAAACCGGAAGTTACCGATTATGTACTTCATGAGCGCTCTGGGCGCTGTGGGCGAATAGCCATTTCATCGTTTATCATCGAGCATGTCCCGAAAAACATTATTTATAATGTTTGTGACGTAATATATAATATTATATAAATTAATCACTCATCTTCAAAGTTTAGATGGAATACAGAGTTCGAATATACTGTCGTAGATAAATATTTACATCTTATATATGGAGAAAGTCATGTGCTGGCCACATCAGATTTTTACTTTCTCCATATACGAAGTATAGAGAAAGTATTGTTTTCATGAAAAAAATCGACTTCGAGATTTCAACGGAAATACATGTTTTGGGATCCCTAGAACACGTTTTGACCATTTTTGGAATGATGTCTGTGTGTATGTGTGTGTGTGTGTGTGTGTGTGTGTGTGTGTGATAGTGGGCGCTCTAACGTGAAAAGTATTAGTCGTATCAATACCAAAATTCATATATAGTACTGTCGTGTGTGCTGTCAGAGTTGATTAGTTTTTGGAGTATATTGGTTAACCGGAAGTCGAGCTTTATTCATCAAAGCTCATTTCCGGTTTTCAAAATATCTCCATAAATATGATATATAGGTATATTGTATACCGTATAAAAGTTTTAGAAAATGTAGTTTACTATAACTTTTGTATTTAACATATTTTTGTATCACCGGTTGATTAGGAGTTATTCGTGAAATACTGATAAACCGGAGGTAGCTGATTATGTAGTTTGTGGGCGCTCTAACATGAAAAGTACTTTTTGGATCAATACCAAATTTCATATATAGTATTTCGGTTGATGTCGTTAGAGTTGATTAGTTTTTGGAGTAAATCGGTTAACCGGAAGTCGAGCTTCAGTCTACAATGGTCATTTCCGGTATTCAAAATATCTCCATAAATATCATATTTAGGTATATACTATTATTTATAAAAGTTTTAGTAAATGTATTTACTATAACGTTTGTTTAAAACATATTTTTGTATCACTAATTGTGTAGGAGTTATTTGTGAAATACTGATAAACCGGAAGTTGTTGATTATGTACGTTGTGGGCGCTCTGGGCGCTGGGGCGAAAATCAAATTTCATCGTTTTTCATCGAACATGTCCCAAAAAACATTATTTAAAATGTTTGTGACGTCAAAGATAATATGAAAGAAATTAATCACTTATCTTCCAAGTTTAGATTGAATATAGATTTCGATAATACTGCCGTAGATACATATTTACATCTTATATATATGGAGAAAGTCATGTGCTGGCCACATCAGATTTTTTTCTTTTGATGGCCGTCCCGATATGATGCCGACATGAAAATAGTGTTGTCGATCTGCTAGCAGTATGCAAGCAACATTTTACTCGTATAATAGATGAATGAATCCGGAGAAGCATCTATATCTTCTATTATATATAGACGCTTCTCCGGATATACCTATATATATATTCATATATATCTATTATATATAGACGCTTCTCCGGATATACTTATATATATACGAGTAAAATGTAGCTTGCATACTGCAAGCAGATCGTCAACACTAATTTCATATCGGCATCATATCGGGACCGACATCAAAAGAAAAAAAAAATTCAAAATATTCGTAGAATTCGCTGCAATTTAATCACCTGGCAGCGAACCCCGGTCTTCCTGGTGTACTTACTATGCAGCAAAATAGAAAATTACCATATCAAACTATGTGTGAAAATTCAAGCAAAACTATTAGGTGCAACTACCTCAAACGACGTCCTACTATTCACATACACTCCTTATTTGAGAAATTATAATGTGCTCTGGCATCGAACCCAGGAACAGCATGGTCTTATCTATTTTTTTTCTTAAACAAAGTGTTAATATACATCTTCCATCTAAGCAAGAGCTCCCTTACATATCGATAAATGCATAAAAAAATTATGAAAAGATACCCCATAGTATTATATATGGGTGATATTTTTACCGCCCGGCATCGAACCCGGGTCTTTCAGGCAATACTTTCTATGCAGCACAAAAGAAAAACACCATCTCTAACCGCGTATGCAAATTCAAGCAGAAATATTGGTTACAACTGCCTCAAATGACGTCCTACTTTTCCTTTATATTCCTTATGAGAGAAACGTTTTTGTGCTCTGGCTTCGAACCCAGGAACAGTACGGTCTTATGAAAATTTTTTTCTAAAACTTATTCGTACCATACATCTTCCAGCCAAGCACGAACATCCTATCATTTCGATAAGTGCATCTAAAAAAATAATGAAAAACGGCTCCCATGTATTTTAAAGGGCAGATCTTTGCATCGTCCTAGCATCGAACCCAGGATAACTTTTGTAAAAGTCATTGATGTTTTCGAAAGTCCAAGACCATAAATATAGGCACCTTGAGTTTTACTTCTCTACCTATCCGGAAAGTATTTTTTTTTAATTCCCGAAAATCACGGCAATGCATTCAAACGGGAAAAATCGGGACTTTGGGGCCCTCTGGAATCGAACCTATGAAACTGAGGATCAAAGTCTCTTTTTTCCTGGGGGTTTCACGTTATGGCCAATATGTCATAAAAATTTCAGATCAATGACGCTTGTAATTTAGGCTGTGAATTTGTATCCTATCTATCTATATAGGTATATATATGAATGAATCCGGAGAAGCATCTATATATAATAGATATACACTGGGGATCAAAAGTCTAAGCATGTTCCGCAAGTGCCACTGACTTGAAATTTTTACGACATATTGGCCATAACGTGTAACCTCCAGGAAAAAGCCGACTTTGAACCTCGGTGCCATGGGTTCGATTCCAGAAGGCCCCAAAGTCGCGATTTTGTCCATAAGAATACATGGCGGGGATTTTCGAAAATTTTTTTGAGGTACTTCCCGGAGGAGTTGGGAGTTGAAATTCTAGAGATCGCTAGATGCCGTGTATATCTAAAGGAAACCACAAAGACATCTACAATAATTATCCTTGGTTCGATGCTAGGCCAGGGCAAATATTATCCCGTTTAATTTACATTGTGATTTTTAAGATTTTTTTTAATTACTTACAGATGACTTGGAAACTTAAAACTTGGTACGTGGATATATATCATAAATATATTTCATAATAAAATTTTAGAGCTCGCTGATGGTCCTTGGTTCGATCCCAGAGGGCCATTTACATCCTACAATGCATTTCTTATGGAGATTACGGAAGCAAATTTTAGGTACTTCCTGACAAGTTGTTGACTTCAAACTTTGCATTTAATAAGATCAGGCCAAACCAAGTCATAATGTGTTTTCACAGCAGCCAGTAGGTCCTGGGTTCGACACCAGGCGTCTCTACAATCAACAATTGATTCAATTTATAGGAACTATTTTGAACCCTTTCCCAATAATATAGAGACTTCAAATTCGGCATATAGATACAGATCATAAATAACTTTCAGAAACATGTTTTAGATTTCCAAGATCGTCCTTGGTTCGAATCCAGAGAGCCATTTAAATTCGTGAAAATTAGAACGTCTTTTGAGGCAGTTGTAGCCCATATTTCTGCTTGAATTTTCACACATCGTTAGAGATGGTGATGTTCTATTGTGCTGCATAGTAAGTTCACAGTAAAGACCCGGGTTCGATGCCAGACGATGGAATTTAGGCATATTTTAAGAAAAATTTCAATCCATTTTTTTCTTTTGATGGCCGTCCGGATATGATGCCGACATGAAAATAGTGTTGTCGATCTGCTTGCAGTATGCAAGCAACATTTTACTCGTATATATATATATAGACGTTTCTCCGGATATACCTATATATATATAAGTTATATATAGGGGATCAAAATTCTAACCATGTTCCACAAGTGCCAATGCCTTGAAATTTTTACGACATATTGGCCATAACGTGTAACCTCCAGGAAAAAGCCGACTTTGAACCTCAGTGTCATGGGTTCGATTCCAGAAGGCCCCAAAGTCGCGATTTTCTCCATAAGAATACATGGCGGGGATTTTCGAAAATTTATTTGAGGCACTTCCCGGAAAAGGAGAGAGTTGAAACACGAGAGATCGCTAGATGCCGCGCATATCAAAAGGAAACCATAAAGACATCTACGAATATTATCCTTGGTTCGATGCTAGGCCGGGGCAAAAATCGGCCGTTTAAAATGCATTACGGCGATTTTGAAGATTTTTTTTGGACCCCTTCCCGATGGCATAGAAACTTGAAATTCAACATGAGGTTAGATATCATAAATATATCTCATAATCAAATTTTACATATTTGCTTATGGTCCTTGGTTCGATCACAGAGGGACATTTATATTCCTCAATGCCTTTCTTACGGAGATAACGGAAACAAAATTTAGGTACTTCCCGTTATGCTATCGACTTCAAACTTTGCATGATACAGAAGCATGTCTTTACAAATCATACTATGCATTCACAGCTTACAATATGTCCTTGGTTCGACACCAGGTGTCTCTGAAATCAGAAGTTGATCCGATATTTAGTAATTATTTTGAAAGCTTTCCCAATAATATAGAAACTTGAAATTTGGCATATAGATAGAGTTCATAAATAACTTTCAGAAGCATGTTTAAGATTTTCAAGATTGTCCTTGGTTCGAATCCAGAGAGCCATTTACATTCGTGAAAATTAGAACGTCTTTTGAGGCAGTAGCAGGCAATATTTCTGCTTGAATTTTCACTCATAATTAGAGATGGTGATCTTCTTATGTGGTGCATAGTATGTTTACCAGTAAGATCCGGGTTCGATGCCAGACGATGAAATTTCAGCGAATTTTAAGAAAAATCTCAATCCTTTTTTTTTCTTTTGAGGACCGTCCCGATATGATGCCTATATGAAATTAGTATTGCCTATCTGCTTGCAGTATGCAAGCTACATTTTACTCGTATTCATATACGAGTAAAATGTAGCTTGCATACTGCAAGCAGATCGACAACACTAATTTCATATCGGCATCATATCGGGACGGACATCAAAAGAAAAAAAAAATTCAAAATATTCGTAGAATTCGCTGCAATTTAATCACCTGGCAGCGAACCCCGGTCTTCCTGGTGTACTTACTATGCAGCAAAATAGAAAATTACCATATCAAACTATGTGTGAAAATTCAAGCAAAACTATTAGGTGCAACTACCTCAAACGACGTCCTACTATTCACATACACTCCTTATTTGAGAAATTATAATGTGCTCTGGCATCGAACCCAGGAACAGCATGGTCTTATCTATTTTTTTTCTTAAACAAAGTGTTAATATACATCTTCCATCTAAGCAAGAGCTCAACTTACATATCGATAAATGCATAAAAAAATTATGAAAAGATACCCCATAGTATTATATATGGGTGATATTTTTACCGCCCGGCATCGAACCCGGGTCTTTCAGGCAATACTTTCTATGCAGCACAAAAGAAAAACACCATCTCTAACCGCGTATGAAAATTCAAGCAGAAATATTGGTTACAACTGCCTCAAATGACGTCCTACTTTTCCTTTATATTCCTTATGAGAGAAACGTTATTGTGCTCTGGCTTCGAACCCAGGAACAGTACGGTTTTATGAAAATTTTTTTCTAAAACTTATTCGTACCATACATCTTCCAGCCAAGCACGAACATCCTATCATTTCGATAAGTGCATCTAAAAAAATAATGAAAAACGGCTCCCATGTATTTTAAAGGGCAGATCTTTGCATCGTCCTAGCATCGAACCCAGGATAACTTTTGCAAAAGTCATTGATGTTTTCGAAAGTCCAAGACCATAAATATAGGCACCTTGAGTTTTACTTCTCTACCTATCAGGAAAGTATTTTTTTTTAATTCCCGAAAATCACGGCAATGCATTCAAATGGGAAAAATCGGGACTTTGGGGCCCTCTGGAATCGAACCTATGACACTGAGGATCAAAGTCTCTTTTTTCCTGGGGGTTTCACGTTATGGCCAATATGTCATAAAAATTTCAGATCAATGACGCTTGTAGTTTAGGCTGTGAATTTGTATCCTATCTATCTATATAGGTATATATATGAATGAATCCGGAGAAGCATCTATATATAATAAGATATACACATTCATAGGGGATCAAAATTCTAACCATGTTCCACAAGTGCCACCGACTTGAAATTTTTACGACGTTATGGCCATGACGTGTAACCTCCAGGAAAAAGTTTGCCGTTATGTATGAGTATGAGTATGAGTAATATGTAGCTTGCATACTGCAAGCAGATCGACAACACTAATTTCATATCGGCATCATATCCGGACGGCGATCAAAAGAAAAAAAAAGATTGAAATATTTCTTAAAATTTGCCTTAATTCCATCGTCCGGCATCGAACCCGGGTCTTTACTGTGAACTTACTATGCAGCACAATAGAACATCACCATCTCTAACGATGTGTGAAAATTCAAGCAGAAATATGGGCTACAACTGCCTCAAAAGACGTTCTAATTTTTACGAATTTAAATGGCTCTCTGGATTCGAACCAAGGACGATCTTGGAAATCTAAAAAATGTTTCTGAAAGTTATTTATGATCTCTATCTATATGCCGAATTTGAAGTTTCTATATTATTGGCAAAGGTTTCAAAATAATTCCTAAAAATCATATTAACTTCTGATTGCAGAGACACCTGGTGTCGAACCCAGGACTCTTTGATAGCTGTGAATGCTGTGTTTGATTTGTATGGACTTGATCTTTCTACATACAAAGTTTGAAGTCGATATCGTGCCGGGAAGTACCTAAAATTTGTTTCCGTTATCTCCGTAAGAAAAGCATTGGGAAGTGCAAATGGTGTTCTGGGATCGAACCAAGGACCATAAGCTAATATGTAAAATTCGATTATGAAATAAATTCATGATATCTATCGAAGTGCCGAGTTTCAAGTATCCATGTTATCGGGAAAGGATCCAAAAAAAATCTTAAAAATCGCCGCAATGCATTTTAAACGGCCGATTTTTGCCCCGGCCTAGCATCGAACCAAGGACAATATTTGAAGATGTCTTTCCGATTTTCGTTGGCTATGCACGGCATTTAGCGGTCCCTCGAGTTTCAACTCTCTGCTTTTCCGGGAAGTGCCTCAAAAAAATTTTCGAAAATCCCCGCCATGTAATCTTATGGGGAAAATCGCGACTTTGGAGCCCTCTGGAATCGAACCCATGACACTGAGGTTCAAAATCGCAATTTTTCTGGAGGTTATACGTTATGGCCAATATGTCGTAAAAATTTCAAGCCATTGACGCTAGTGGTTTAGCCTGTGACTTTGTATCCTCTCTATATATATATATATACGAGTAAAATGTTGCTTGCATACTGCAAGCAGATCGACAACACTATTTTCATGTCGGCATCATATCGGGACGGCCATCAAAAGAAAAAATGGATTGAAATTTTTCTTAAAATTCACTGAAATTCCATCGTCTGGAATCGAACCCGGGTCTTTACTGTTGAAGTTACTATGCAGCACAATAGAACACCGCCATCTCTAACTATGTGTGAAGATTCAAGCTGAAATATGGGCTACAACTGCCTCAAAAGACGTTCTCATTTTCACGAATTTATATGGCTCTCTGGATTCGAACCAAGGACGATCTTGGAAATCTAAAAAATGTTTCTGAAAGTTATTTATGATCTTTATCTACATGCCGAATTTCATGTTTCTATATTGTTGGGAAAGGGTTCAAAATAATTATTGAAGATCGGATCAGTTACTGATTTTAGAGACGCCTGGTGTCGAACCCAGGACACATTGACAGCTGGGAATGCACAGTTTGATTTGTATACACTTAATCTTTCTTAGTGCAAAGTTTGAAGTCTTTATCGTGCCGGGAAGTACCTATAATTTGTTTCCGTTATCTCCGTAAGAAATGCATTGAGGAATTTAAATGGCCCTCTGGGATCGAACCAAGGACAATCAGCGAATATATAAAATTGGATCCTGAAATTTGTTATTCATCTCCAACTCCATGCCGAATTTCAAGTTTCCATGCCATCGGGAAAGGGTCCAAAAAAAATCTTAAAAATTGCCACAATGCAATTTAAACGGCCGATTTTTGCCCCGACCTAGCATCGAACCCAGGATATTTTCCGTAAAACTCATTTATGTTTTCGATAGATCATGACCATATATATAGGCTCCTTGAGTTTTGATTCGCTACCTATCCGGAAAGTATTTTTTTTTAATTCCCGAAAATCAAAGCAATGCATTTAAACGGGAAAAATCGGGACTTTGAGGCCCTCTGGAATCGAACCCATGACATCGAGGTTCAAAATCGCAATTTTTCTGGAGGTTATACGTTATGGCCAATATGTCGTAAAAATTTCAAGCCATTGACGCTAGTGGTTTAGCCTGTGACTTTGTATCCTATCTATATACCTATCTATCTATATATATATATGAATGAATCCGGAGAAGCATCTATATATAATAGAAGATATGAATATACGAGTAAAATGTTGCTTGCATACTGCAAGCAGATCGGCAATACTAATTTTATATCGGCATCACATCGGGACGGTCCTCATAAGAAAAAAAGAAGGATTTAATTTTTTCTTAAATTTGCTGAAATTTCATCGTCTGGCATCGAACCTGGGTCTTACTGGTAAAACTACAATGAAACACAATAAAAGATCACCATCTCTAACTATGTGTGAAAATTCAAGCAGAAATATTGGCTACAACTGCCTCAAAAGACGCACTATGTTCACGAAGATAAATGGCTCTCGGGACTCGAACCAAGTACGATCTTGGAAATCTAAAAAATGTTTCTCAAAGGTATTAATCATCTCAATCTATATGTCAAATTTCAAGTTTCTATATGATTGGGAAAGGTTTCAAAATAATTCCTAAAAATCGGATCAACTTCTGATTGCAGAGACACCTGGTGTCGATCCCAGGACACATTGATAGCTGTGAATGCATAGTTTTATTTGCTATGTCTTGCCCCTCTACCATGCAAAGTTTGAAGTCGATAGCATGCCGGGAAGTACCTAAAATTTGTATCCGTTATCTCCGTAAGAAATGCATTGAGGAATTTAAATGTCCCTCTGGGATCGAACCAAGGACCAGCAGCGAATATGAAAAAATCGATTATGATATATTTTTATGGTATCTAATCTCATACCGAATTTCAAGTTTCTATGCCATTGGAAAAGGGTCCAAACAAAATCTTAAAAATCGCCACAATGCATTTTAAACGGCCGATTTTTGCCCCGACCTAGTATCGAACCAAGGATAATATTCGTAGATGTCTTTATAGTTTCCTTTAGATATGCACGGCATCTAACGATCCCTTGAATTTCAACTCTCTCCTTTTCCGGGAAGTGCCTCAAAAAAATTTTCGAAAATCCCCGCCATATAATCTTATGGGGAAAATCGCGACTTTGGGTGCTTCTGGAATCGAACTAATGACACCGAGGTTCAAAGTCGGCTTTTTCCTGGAGGTTACACGTTATGGCCATTACGTGGTAAAAATTTCGAGTCAATGACGCCAGTAGTTTAGCCTGTGAATTAGTATCCTATCTGGGTATCTGGGTATCTGGGTATCTGGGTATCTGGGTATATCATGAATGAATCCGGAGAAGCATCTATATATAATAGATATGATATATGAATGAATCCGGAGAAGCATCTATATATAATAGATACGAGTAAAATGTAGCTTGCATACTGCAAGCAGATCGACAACACTAATTTCATAACGGCATTATATCGGGACGGTCCCGGAAAGGAAAAAAAGGATTCAAAATATACTTAAAATTCGCTTCAATTTAATCGTCTGGCATCGAACCCGTGTCTTTTTGGTGAAATTACTATGCAGCACATTAGAAGATCATCTTCTCTAAATACGTGTGAAAATTCAAGCAGAAATATTGCCTGCAACTGCCTCAAAAGACGCTCTAATGTTCACGAATGTAAATGGCTCTCGGGACTCGAACCAAGGACGATCTTGGAAATTTAAAAAATGTTTCTGAAATTTATTAATGATCTCAATCCATATGCCAAATTTCAAGTTTCTATATTATTGGGAAAGGTTTCAAAATAATTCCTAAAAATCGGATCAACTTCTGATTGCAGAGACACCTGGTGTCAAACCCAGGACACATTGATAGCTATGAATGCATAGTTTGATTTGCTAAGACTGGTTCTTCTATCACGCTAAGTTTTAAGTCGATAGCATGCCGGGAAGTACCTAAAATTTGTTTCCGTTATCTCCATAAGAAATGCATTGAGAAATGTAAATGGCGCCCTGGGATCGAACCAAGGACCATCAGCGAATATGTTAAATTTGATTATGAAATATATTTATAATCTCCAACTCCATTCCGAATTTCAAGTTTCCATGCCATCGGGAAGGGGTCCAAAAAAAATCTTAAAAATCGCCACAATACATTTTAAACGGCCGATTTTTGCCTCGACCTAGCATCGAACCCAGGATATTTTCCGTAAAACTCATTTCTTCTTTCGATAGATCATGACAATATATAAAGGCTCCTTGAGTTTCGAGTCTCTACCTATACGGGAAGTATTTTTTAAAAATTCCGGAAAATCAAAGCAATGCATTTAAACGGGAAAAATCGGGACTTTGGGGCCCTCTGGAATCGAACCCATGACACTGAGGATCAAAGTCGCTTTTTTCCTGGGAGTTTCACGTTATGGCCAATATGTCATAAAAATTTCAGATCAATGACGCTTGTAGTTTAGGCTGTGAATTTGTATCCTATCTATCTATATAGGTATATATATGAATGAATCCGGAGAAGCATCTATATATAATAGATATACACTGGGGATCAAAAGTCTAAGCATGTTCCACAAGTGCCACCGACTTGAAATTTTTACGACATATTGGCCATAACGTGTAACCTCCAGGAAAAAGCCGACTTTGAACCTCGGTGTCATGGGTTCGATTCCAGAAGGCCCAAAAATCGTGATTTTGTCCATAAGAATACATGGCGGGGATTTTCGAAAATTTTTTTGAGGTACTTCCCGGAAGAGTTGAGAGTTGAAATTCTAGAGATCGCTAGATGCCGTGTTTATCTAAGGGAAACCGCAAAGACATCTACAAATATTATCCTTGGTTCGATGCTAGGCCAGGGCAAATATTCTCCCGTTTAATTTACATTGCGATTTTTAAGATTTTTTTTAATTACTTACAGATGACTTGGAAACTTAAAACTTGGCACGTGGATATATATCATAAATATATTTCATAATAAAATTTTAGAACTCGCTGATGGTCCTTGGTTCGACCCCAGAGGGCCATTTACATCCTACAATGCATTTCTTACGGAGATTACGGAAGCAAATTTTAGGTACTTCCTGGCAAGTTGTTGACTTCAAACTTTGCATTTAATAAGATCAGGTCAAACCAAGTCATAATATGTTTTCACAGCTGCCAGTAGGTCCTGGGTTCGACACCAGGCGTCTCTACAATCAGTAATTGATTCAATTCTTAGGAATTATTTTGAAACCTTTGCCAATAATATAGAAACTTCAAATTCGGCATATAGATAGAGATCATAAATAACTTTTAGAAAAATCTTTTAGATTTCCAGGATCGTCCTTGGATCGAGTCCCGCGAGCCATTTACATTCGTGAAAATTAGAACGTCTTTTGAGGCAGTTGTAGCCATTATTTCTGCTTGAATTTTCACACATAGTTACAGATGGTGATCTTCTATTGTGTTTCATAGTAGGTTTACCAGTAAGACCCGGGTTCGATGCCAGACGATGAAATTTCAGCGAATTTTACGAAAAAATTAAATCCTTTTTTTTTCTTTTGAGGACCGTCCCGATATAATGCCGATATGAAATTAGTGTTGTCGATCTGCTTGCAGTATGCAAGCTACATATTACTCGTACCTATATATATATACATAAGTTATATATAGGGGATCAAAATTCTAACCATGTTCCACAAGTGCCACTGCTTTGAAATTTTTACGACATATTGGCCACAACGTGTAACCTCCAGGAAAAGGCCGACTTTGAACCTCGGTCTCACGGGTTCGATTCCAGAAGGCCCCAAAGTCGCGATTTTCCCCATAAGATTACATGGCGGGGATTTTCGAAAATTTTTTGAGGCACTTCCCGGAAAAAGAGAGAGTTGAAATTCGAGGGATCGCTAGAAGCCGTGCATATCCAACGAAAATCAAAAACACATCGCCGAATATGGTCCATGGTTCGATGCTAGGTCGGGGCAAAAATCGGCCGTTTAAAATGCATTGAGGCGATTTTGAAGATTTTTTTTTGATCCATTCCCGATAACATGGATACTTGAGACTCGGAGGGTATATAGATATCATGAATATATTTCATATGCAAATTTTAGCTGTTCGCTGAAGGTCCTTGGTTCGATCCCAGAGGGCCATTTGCACTTCTCAATGCATTTCTTACGGAGATAACGGAAACAAAATTTAGGTACTTCCCGGCATGCTATCGACTTCAAACTTTGCATGATACAAGAACAGGTTCTTAAAAATCAAGCTGTGGATTCACAGCTTACAATATTTCTTGGGTTCGACACTAGGTGTCTCTGCAATCAGAAGTTGATCCGATTTTTAGGAATTATTTTGAAACCTTTCCCAATAATATAGAAATTCGAAATTAAGCACCTACATAGAGATCATACATAGATTTTAAGAACATATTTTAGATTTCCAATATCGTCCTTGGTTCGAATCCAGAGAGCGATTTACATTCGTGAAAATTAGAACGTCTTTTGAGGCAGTTGTAGCCAATATTTCTGCTTGAATTTTCACACATAGTTAAAGATGGTGATCTTATATTGTGTTGCATAGTATGTTCACAGTAAAGACCAGGGTTCGATGCCAGACACTTAAATTGAAGCGAATTCTAAGAATATTTTCAATCCTTCTATTTTTTCTTTTGAGGACCGTCCCGATATGATGCCAATATGAAATTAGTAATGCCGATCTGCTTGCTACGTTTTACTCGTGTATATATATATATATATATATATATATATATATATATATATATATATATATATATATATATATATATTAATCACTCATCTTCCAAGTTTAAATGGAATATAGAGTTCGAAATTACTGTCGTAGATAAATATTTACATCTTATATATGGAGAAAGTCATGTGCTGGCCACATCAGATATTTTGTTATGGGATTTCTTTTAAGACTTCGTCGCTCTCTTCGTCGTGTTTTGCCACAATTTCGGTAAATTTCTTACACAATTAATGGCAGAGATTGATTCCAGCATCCTATTTTTTCCCTTATTATTTCAATGATATTTGTTAAAAAGGGACATAAGATGTTAAAAGTAACTATGACTAACTCTGGCTTAATCCAAAAGGAATCTAACTCTTATTTAATACACGCAAAAACAATAAACAACAACTTTGAGTACGATACCATAAACTGTCTCCCACAAAATGAGAAGACAAGAACCCCATTGCTCGCTTTGATTTTTACAGCGTCATCCTTTCATTTCTTAAATAACGACGAAGAGCTAATTCTTACGGGAATCTCGTGCTTCGGAAAGAAAATGTTTTCATCTCAGACGGAAGACCGCGAACTTCCATTTTTTCTCTTCACTTCCTGGAGATTATTTATATCTCATTTTCGAGATTTAAGCTCTGAATATGAATACTGAAAAGAAAGCAAGAGGGAGTGTTTGTATTCCCATGGCAACGGAATTGCGATACAAATGACTGGCGGGAGACGCACTCGCAAGGGACTTTATTTTCGATCTCCAAGGACTCGTTATTGTTTGGAGTGTCACTAGCAGGTTCTCTTGGCGTCATTTCCAACCGCTTTATTTCCTCTGTTTTCTCGAGGATCTCTCAAACATTCTCACTTCGCTACTTCTTTTGTTGGTTCCAGAATCAATGGATGATGCATTCCGGAAGGAATACTGTGAAATGGAACAGCATCGTATGATTTTCTTCCGATTTATCTCTCATTGGACTACGAGCTAAAGAGAGCATTACTTAGATTAGAATTCTACATTTAGGACAATTTCATTTGCCTCAATTTGGAGCTGCTGTGTTGAAACTGGTTAACATTTTCTTGGGGCAAAATCCTGTGATTGTGTGTCAAATAAGAAATAGCTTTGATGTAATAAACTCCCACATAGGCAGCTAAAGCGTAAGATAGGTAAAATTGAATAAATCGAAAGAAAGGGTCACATAGACGAATTTTCTTCACCATAACAGAGAACGAATATTAGAATTTCTAAACGGGACGATGGATGCATGAATATTTTCAATTTTATTTCAATTACCCTGCTCTGTGGGAATTTTCATGAGAAAATAAAAATGAATTAATAATAATAATGATATGCATAGTTCGCACTCTATAGGTGTAAAGTAAATACTTTTTGAATTCACGATATAAGAGGGTGTTTCCGTCACGTGTGCTTAAAAGGTGCTCTATAACCATGCATTTGAATGAAAAAGGATGACGTTGTCGAAAGAGTGTGGAAGGTGCAAAAAAGTGCGCCTTTTAGGAGAAATATCTCGCGGAAAGAAAAGAACGGATTGCACCTCAAAATCGTCGTCCTTCAGGTCTCGGGTGAATGCGGCGGGTGGGAGAGGTTGCATTTCGAGAAAAACTCCGACAACACCCTCAACTGCAATTTCTGTCCCTTGCGCACCTCTTCTCAGACTTGTGTCACGCACTCCGTGCATTGCAATAACGGGAATGGATCCATTATCGCCCGTGCATCGGCCGAGGTGTCACCTCCAAACTCATTTCATTCGGTAGAAGAGAATTTCCACATTAAAGTCTACTTTGCAACAAGAACAGAAAAAGAGTTGTTTTTATTCCAAAAGAGTACGTCCTCCTCCTCCTTGGATTTTAAAATACACTGCATACGCAAAATCATTTGCATCAGCAAAACTGATGCTAGAAAATAGATGCTACAAATTCTAAACACAGGGTTTAATCAGCTGTAACTTTTGTAACTGTGATACATCACGACAGTAAAACAAAAAGAGTCTACTTAAACTATACATTACTCACAAAAAATAAGTAACGGACACAAAACAGATAGCTGCATTAATAATTAGAAGAATATGGAGAAAATCGCACTTCTTTTACATCACGATATTTAATAAGTTATACAAATTACAAGAACCTGAGTTGAATTTTATTACTTGGTCATAATCATTGATACATTTCTAAACAAGCAAAAAATTTGTTTTAGAGATTTTTCCTGTAAAATAACCATTATTAAACAGGGTATGTTGAAGAGGTTTCAAGGACTTAATATGAGCATAATTACGTTCTCATTTTATTAGCATTTTAATAACAGACTGTTACATCGAAATTACTAAAAGAAAAATGAGTAAGATAAGATAATACGCATTGAAATAAAGACCATACTGAACGCTCTATATTAAGCCAGAATGAGGTATCATAACTCTAACACTCTTAGATCCAATTGACCAAAACATTATTATGTTAATACGAATATAAACAATTGAAATAAATAGCCCCTTATGGTTCAAAATATTTTCCCACGAACAGATCTGTAATTAATCTCAAAATCTGGAAGGACAAGAGGGGGATTAACGAGACGTCGATGTCTCATCTGATTGGGCCTTTCCGGTGAATTCCCTCAGCAGCCGAACTTCAATAGTCGATTCCGAAGCGCATTGCAATTACTTTAATCAATGCCTTTACTATCGGTATCTCAATGCCTGCGCTACATCGGCGAGAATCTCTGAATAACAAGCAACAAACTTTTCGAGAAAGATTTATTTAATACCCGAATAATAAATAAATACCCATTAACGATCAATTTTATTTTCGTTATGAATAATATATATAAATAAATAATAATTTCAAACACTGTCACCAGAGAAAATTTTATTTAATTACTCACGATTTCAATAAATTTACTTTAATTTTTCTTCCAGCAAATACGTATTTGTGACATACTTCCTTCCATGCTTCGATAGGGTTCTTTCTTGGGAAACAATATAATATACACGACTGGGGTTAGGAAACTTTATTTTTAGATTTAGAATTGCGTTGGCAGTCAAAGAGTTACAGGAAAGGGTTTTGATTGAAATAATTAAGCATCGACAGAGCAAATGACAAGAATTGATAAGTAGTTAGTAAAAGTATTAGAAAGTAAAGAAAAGAGAGTAAAGTGGGGTAAATCACGGAAGACTGAATTGCGTCAATATGAGAATTTCATGGAACTTTAGTATATTTGAATCCGTCATTTTCGAAGTTTCTGAACAGTTTTCATTTATTTTAAACATTCCGTGGAGAAGAATTTAAGAATCATCTGCAAGACGATTAGCCATAGTGATTAATTTACCACTAGAAATTTGACCTTATTAACATTAATGGCTATTTAATTAGATTTTTTTAATTAAGTAACAATTTTAAATAATTTTCATTAATATTGAAAATAAAAGAGCCGAATAACTTATTAATTTCCAGCAATAATTAATGGTTTACTCTACATTTCTTATTTCGTTCATCTCTATTTCGTGTATCTTTATTTATCTCCTTTCTGGAACGAATTTCAACCGAGGGACACTCTCGTGACTCTCAAACACACCCAAACTAAACGAGATGTTCGGCCGTCAACGTTCAGCACTACGCACCAAAGATCGCAAAGAAAGAAAAAGTCGCAAACACCAATATGTATGCGCCCAAAATCAGGGATCGGACGTTTCCGAAAATGCATATCTTAATCAAAGGATGAGCGAAAGAAAGTATTTCTCCTGAGTATGTTTCCCAATCGGATGGGGTAAACTTTTTATATCTATTCTCTTTTTTTGTCTATATTCTTTTTCCACACAAGATGAAAGGCAAAATTGACTCCAATTTTCGTAATTTCCTTTTGTTTCTGTCAAAAAACGAGAGCTACCAATGTAATACTAAATAATAATATTTTAACTTATTTTTATGTTTCCTTGTGTTGTCATTGGGACAAGTGGACAAGGTCCCTCCGAGGAAGATCAGTTTAGTGATTCTTTTTAGTGGCTTAGCGTGATTTCTTGTGTTTTTCGTAAAAGTCCCCTCTTAAGACTTATAATTATTTGATACTTTGGAGGAAATAATTCATTGAGACTATTTTTAAGCAATATTTTAACTGTTTCGTAAAGTTTGTTTTTAACCACTATGGTATGATTAATTTATTCACTCTTTGATTTGATTTTAAATGACGTGCGTTTTGAAATATTTTCAATTAAGGATTTAAATTTGTATGCAAATCTCCTGTGCCGTTTGGTTGTCTGCGAAGCAGAGTGTGCGCCGGAATTGAGAGAATATGTGGCAATTTTAAAAACCTGTTAGCGGTTCCCTCGTTAAAATCTGAGTTCAGTCGTGACGGAATTGCTTAACAAATGGAACTGGTGAACCACAGAATTAAACAAAAGACATTATCTTTCTGCTTCCTTTTGAACCAATCGGACCGTATTTTCTGTTAATATTTTTCCTCCGTCCTTCCCTCTTATTCATTAATCTTTTCGATTTGTAACATGTTTCTTCGCACATCTTATATATAACTTAAACATCCTCTTTAGATAGACATAGTGCATTAATGGAAACCATTCGTTGTAAAAACCCATGCCATTAATAAAACAATAATATATATTTAAATGATCTATACTATGTACTATAAGAATAAACCTACATGAAAGTAATTTTAAACAAAGGCTATCTAGATGGAGTATAGAAATAATGGAATCGGAAGAATTATCAACACTTCGTTCCTTCAAGTTCGAAAAATCTAGTTCAAAAGCAGTCTGTGAGGAATAACACGAGGTTACCAATATATGGACCAATAAGTGGAGAACCTAAGATTCTTCACGAAACAAATGATTACATTCTGATGATTTTATTTATTCATCAATGCTTCGCATACAGCGAAACACCAATTCAGAGTGAATTTATAACATTAACAATAGACGAACACACACGACCATTCCCTAACCACCAACATCTGGATAGCCGGGATTCGAACCCGGTGTTGGAGCGTTATCATGTACTAACCAATCCGGCAAAACCGGCCGGTTTTCTTTCCCAATACTCTGTATTGCGGCCATTGAACATTAAATATGATATATTTCGCTGAGAATTATTAAGCGCTTAAAGTCATGTTCCTTCGCTCAACTTCCAACATATTTTGAGGGCTTCTCAAGCGATGGTCAACTGTCCCTCACGAAAGCATTGTAAAATGGTTAGCCTCTATGCTATTTCTTTGACGGCCAATGCCCGATTCTTGCTAAATCGCATCATAATCGGATCCTGTCCGTACACAGCTAAGATAACTACGATAATCAGAGGTCCGTCAATAGGTACACGACCATCCGAATCTCCGAATTGCTGATGTTTCATATTTGCCAACAGCGTACGACATTGGTGTCGAGCCCCTTTGGCAGGAAGTGAATGGGGAGAGGGTGCGAACAAAAGAGGGGTGGCCCACGCATAAAAGAGGGAGGGCCCTCTAGAGAACCTCCTCAAACTAGTGCCTGAGATGACGTCATGAGAAAGTGGACCGACAAACCAACTCTCGAGAAACTATTCGATTTTAATTAAACAGATATCTCGATATTGTTCATCGAAAGCAATAGATGGTGATAAGTTTCAATCAACAAAGTACTTCAATTGCTATAACATTATCAATACTATTATTATTATTACGAAATAATTTCAAGATTGATGAAATGTCTCTCAAACTGCGAGAGAAGCAAACGATGGTGGATTAAGGTAGACGAATATTAAATTGGGCATCGTAGATTACGCGGAAACAAATCTGCAACAAACTTCACTTCTTTGGAGTTTAAAGGGCAAAAAATTAAAAATCTTGCACAATACTCAACATACGTACAAAATCAAATCAAATCCATGCGGAGCAAACATCTGGTTTAGAAAACAAAACAATAATCAGGTGGTAAACTTCAAAAAACTAACCCCAACCTCGTTTTTTCCGGAACTTTTAACATATTTACCATGTATTTTCGGAACTAATTAATTCATACGATATCTAATAACTAAAAAAGCGGGTATTAAATTTAAGCTTATTTAGCACCATTGTGTCAACAAAAGGATTTACAGTTCACCATCGCACTTACACTAAATACAACCACTTGATCTGAAGACATCGCAAATCAAAAGAGAATTGAAGGGGTTTCCGATTTGGGACGAATTCCGGTGTTTCGGATTTGCTTTTCAATTGGTCAAAAGTGTCTATTTCTGCTTTTGGTGCAATTGATAAGAGCAGTGAATTTAAATGGGTGCCTTTTGTAATGCCTCCGAGACCTTCCCTTCAGGAGGTGATTCGAAGATTGGGATCCACTCTCGTCGACTCCTTGACGAGTCGAGGGGAACGCTGTTTGCCTCGAGTCGCGAACACAATCTCCGAAGTCGAGTGGCGAAAGCAAGTATTGAATCTAATAGGAGGAAATCGAATCCTCGGAATAATTTATGCAGAACAGAATCCTAGAGTAGACTTATACGATTTATATTACAAAGGTTTCGTTAGAAGTACATAGTTTCGAAAAGACTCCATATTGTCTCTAAAACGCTATTTTTGCGTCTCTTTATCTCGCGAGTGATAATGTTGAGACTTTCCATAGTTGAGCAATCGCGAAAATGGTGTGGAGCAATATTGCTTGATGTTATTGCGGTTTGAGTCCCAGAGGCGGTAAATTTCCATCTATATTCCATACATATACCACTGACCATTCCAACATTCCCGCAACTATGTTTATGGAATCAACATTTTCAGATTCAGATATCTTCAGTAGAAAAAATCACACTAATATCGATCAGAATTTTGAAATTATGACGGAATCAGAGAAAATATTATGGAAACATATCGGAAATTCTTAAAGTAATAACAGGTGAGCACGTTTTCGAATGTTTCTTTTCTTGAACTCAAATCAGCGACAAGTTAGATTCAAGATTTCCAGGAATATTTGGAAAGAAACGAGAGAATACGTAGCAACAGTGAATTTTAAGAGTTGAAGTGACAAAACTGTTAGTATTCCGAGAGACAAAAATAAATGAGAGAAACTTTCCAAAAGAAAAGAAATAAACTTCGAGAAACATAAAGAAGACCATGGAGGAAGATGACGAAAATTATACGGAAAGTTAAATTGGCACGTGGCCGTGAGTAAAAAGGAGAGAAATACGCTCAAAAAGTTACCGAAATAATACTCTACTATAAAAAATTATAATATGCTTTTATATTCATATACACCATCAATGATCTCCATAGTAAATGATTTACTGTGTATACTTCTCAAACTAAAATAAGACCTACGGCTGCTTTTCGTCAGCATTGTAAAATTCTAATGATGAAAATTCTAATTAGTGTACATGATGATGCATACGGACAGCAAAATGGGTTCGCCCCTGGCTGTTCTGGTGGGGCCCTCAAAGGTGCAAATAACCTCAGCTGTTATTTCATCGAATCAATACCGTTTTGCAAACAGCGAGTGCCTATCGGGAGCCTCTTGAACGCGAACATCGTCATAGTGCACAATTTAACTTGCTTCTTAATCCCTATTCCCTCCGCACCACTCCAACTTCGAGAGTAATCCAAGTCCTCTTTTGAGAATATTTCAACCCTCGTTAGTCTTACTCCGCTCTATTTCCTCTATTGCTCTCTCCCCCTTATTAGACGTATATACGTCAATCGTTCCGAGCAATGAGCTAAAGTCATTTTCAAAAGGAGTTGAAAGGAAGATCAATGTAAAAGAGTAATATGTTATCATTTGATATTCATAAATTTCATAATAATTTCGCACTATTAAGATTCAAGCTGGATTGTCAGTAACATCACCATCGCCTATCGAAATGCTTTAGGGAAGAAATGAGGCTTACAAGGAGGAGTGGGGTAGCATTCTCCGATTTCCTCACTGAGCTAAAATTTCGCCTCTAAAAAACCATGTGAGTGCGGAAATAATATTACACGAATAAAGGTTTTCATTAAATAAAATGCATTATTCTATATTAATCACTCCTCAGTACCTTCAACATTGACATCAGCAAGTCTGTGGCGAAAGTAAATGAAAAATCCTTCTTCCCTTATATTGCACCATAATACGGATAAAAAATATTCCAATCATTAATATATGATTAGATCTGTCGTTGCTAATGTTATGAATTAAAAGCGAATACAGCAGTAAAATGGGTTTATGACTGCTTGCTTTGATGATAAGTGCAAAGAAGTGGGGCTGGAAAAAAGTAGAGTGGAGTGCGCGCAAATAATCATGCAAATAATATCATCTCGAATGGCATCGACGAAAAGAAGGGTAGCAATGAGACGAGAATTTCGCCAGAAAGAAGACTCTTTATGCGAAATGCGTTGAGTTGCAAAATTGTTTCGGCAGAATATTTATTAACACAAGTGGTTCTCGACTTACGACCCCTTGTTCTAAAGACAAATTTGATTCTGGATTCGTGTGTATTTTTCCATAAAACTCAGGTCCGTCAACTGCCAACAACTAGTGCGCATGCGTGTGGCGAATCAGCCTATATTCAACAACAAGTGGTTAATTGCATATTTGTTCAGTGTGTATCGACAAGGTCTAATCAGAAGCACAGAAATCCACTTTGGGTGTCAGCTTTTCATTCGTTTTCGAGTTATGTATCTTATTCGTATTTTTTGAAAAAACTGTGACTTTTAGAATGATTTTCGTCATGGCAATGTAAATAGTTAAGGTACAGGGCTTATTTTTGCGCTAGAGTAACTGAATAGCAGCTATAGCCGGGGCATAAACATTTTTTTCACAGCTGCTTCCTATCAGTCAGAATAAAACTTCACATTACAAAAACAGTGACGTCTTGCATTTGAGCAAACTTTTTGAGGCCCATTTTAAAATAAAGTCACATCAAATTGTTTTGGTGATAACTTTAAAAACTTTTCCAATTCATTAACTATTTACCATGAAAATTTTATTGCGCTATATTTAGAGTAACACAGGATTGGCATCGCTTGGGTACTCTCCGGAAAGCTTAGTTACGCTGCGTCTGCCAACAATGTTCCCTACATTGTAATACTCGCGAGGGATATTGTTGTTGACTTCGCTTGGTAACGAGAGGGAAGTGGTATTTCTTCTTACCGCATAAGAGTTCCTAAGCGATTCCAATTAGAAAAACGTTTGAAGTTTGGATAATTAAAAACATTTATATCACCAATTTGAGTTACAATGAGGTTTTGACTCGCTGGTAAAAACTATGTATCTTCGAATCACTATGCTTTAAATCTTATTTTAAATATGTTGCCGTAAAGATAGCTCAATAAAACTTTCGTAGGAAATAGATAACAAATTGGGCAAGTTTTTAAAGTAGTCACCAAGAAAACTTTTTTGTGACTTTATCTTTAAAGTGTGCTCAAAGATTTTGATCAAATTCAAGACGTCACAGTTTCTGAAATTCTAAGTTTTATTCTGACTGAGTGGAAGCGCTGTGACAAAAATGTTTTTGCCCCTGTTATAGCAACTATTCAGTTTTTTTAATGAAAAAATAAACCCTGAATCTTAATTATTTACGTTGCAATGAAAAATGTCCTGAAAGTAACATTTTTTTCAAGAAATACGAAAAAATACGTAACTCGAAAGCGAATAAAAGCCTTGGGCTATCCGAATCGCCCAAAGTGGGGTGATTAGCCCAAGAGGAGCTGTGCTCTCGATTATCACGAGTTTTTGGGACACCCATTTTATATAGACTAGCTGTATTGCACGTTGAAATTCAATGGTGATAATAAGTGAACGCAAATGAAATTATCCTCTCCAAATTCGTAACGATATATTTTTAAATTATTTTCATTCTATAAATAACGAACCATATATATGCCATATCTTTACAGCCAGATGTGAGATATTCAACATTTCCTGCTTCTTAACCACTTCTGTTTCAGCACCTCAAAAAGAGTAAATACCCCAAGAAGTTCACTAACGTAATTAGGTCACTATCCATCCTTAACCTTCATCCGTGCGCGCGGACGGTAGTTTACCGTCACCTTCATACAAGCGCGTGTAATGTTTGGCTGGAGGTGTGCGGTGCGTCCGGATGAGGGTTAACTTACCAGGGAGAGAAAAGAAATTTCGTAGTAAAATGGACAGTTTTTCTCACATCGTGTTTCCTCACTCGCTCTACTTTAACCACTTCCCTGACGCGCCCGAGATATCTCGGGCAACGCTACTTTTTCCGTTTTCAACACGTCGCACCCGAGTATTCTCGTGTTTCCTTCTTATTTCGCCATGCCGCTGTAGGAGATCAGTTAGCCGAACGTTTTTGACTATTATATTGAATATTTTAGCAGTATATTGATGTTTCGATCATATATCAATCTTTACTTATAACGTCGTTACTTTAACTTATAAACGTTGCTACGATTAATTTGTTCTAATAGCTTTTCGTCAGTGGCAAGGTCCAATGTATA
The DNA here is from genome assembly GCA_947579665.1 of Sympetrum striolatum. Classification (NCBI taxonomy): domain Eukaryota; kingdom Metazoa; phylum Arthropoda; class Insecta; order Odonata; family Libellulidae; genus Sympetrum; species Sympetrum striolatum. Next base: position 122,762,232 of record OX388341.1, read on the forward strand.
TAAAAATCATAATGATGGTTTAGTTTTCTATGAGTAGGAAGCAGTTGTAGTCAGTAATTGTTGTTTTACAAAGTATTGTTTATCTTATCTTGGAGTTGCTTTCCCTGAACCAACACCCATGTACTTCTCTGATACATTATAATATTTGTATATACACACTATACTAGCTTCATTTAAATTAGATAACGCTTCTTTTTGTAATATTTTAAATATTTTTATTGTTTTCTCGTATATTTTTCGATTTTGCGTCCTGTAAAAGACCCGTTCGAAACATAACATTCTTTGGAAATTTTAGTCCATGTATTACTTCGATGGATTCGACTGCAGATTTCTTTGCTCGCATCTAATGTCATCAATATATTTCTACTACCTCTAAAATGTAATTCGTTTTTCTTTTAACTCACTCTATCGGCTAAGATTTATTCTCTAGACTAACCAAACTCGTGGCAAAAATGAAACGTTTGCTTTGCTCTCAATGCCTTGAGCTTAGCCGCTAAGACGGCCGAGGGTACTTCAGTGTTGTGAAAGATAAAGAGAAACAGTTGGAGCCCTTTCCTCCCCCATAGTCATTTTGACACGTGTTGACCACTCTTCCCTTTTTCGAATTGCCGTTACTCCTGGTTGTTCGCCGTGGGTTTTCCAAAATATTTTCTATAAATCGGGCATGCGGCCTTCCTAAGCTGCAGCGGAGTTTTATCACGATTTCTAGAGACTATGCTTATTCTCATACGATATATCCTTCTGTTATTTGTGGAACTCTGTAGCATAAACATCTAGCAATTTCTCTCGCCTTTGCGGTCTTCATTGGAATATTTGTATCGAATATCATTTTGGATTCTCCGAATACTTCTTAAATCCTTGCATCTGATCGGAAATTACGGAGGAAAATTTCTCCAGTCTATCATGGATCGTTACGAAGATTCCGATCTTGAAACTGAAGTCATCGAAATTGAAGTTTCCGATTCCGATTCAAGCGTTTCGGAAGAATCAGATTCTGAATCTATCGATGGATTAGAGCCAATTCAAGACGGTGAATGGAGTGAACTTCAATCATCAGGTTCTTCTTTTCCTGCACCAGCGAGATTTTTCTTTGAAGAAGAATCGGTTAATGGTAGTTAAGTGAGGTTTTTTAAAGGTCCATCCCTAGGCGCCGTTTTTGCAGCTTTATCACAGTTTTTTCCCACGACTCGAGCTCGGAGCTGATAAGGGACCTCGACTTATCAGCAGATATCAGCCTTTACCAATTGAGAGGTAAAGAAAGGCGTGCAGTACGATTTGAAAATTTATCTCTCTTGTCTATTAAGGTAGGGGGGTAACCATTTGCGACAGTTATTTATTTTACGAGTAGAATGTAGCTTGCATACTGCAAGCAGATCGACAACACTAATTTAATATCGGCATCATATCGGGACGGTCCTCAAAAGATAAAAAAAAGATAGAAAATTTTCTTAAAATTCGCTGCAATTTAATCGTCTGGCATCGAACCTGAGTCTTCCTGGTGATACTTACTATGCAGCACAACAGAAGATCACCATCTTTAACTATGTGTGAAAATTCAAGCAGAAATATTGGCTGCAACTGCCTCAAACGACGTCCTACCTTTCCCATATATTCCTTATAAGAGAAATTTTAATGTGCCCCGGCATCGAACCCAGGAACAGCATGTTTTTTTCTATTTTTTTCATAAACCAGGTTTTAATATACATCTTCCATCTAAGTAAGAACTTCCTATCATTTCGATAAGTGCATCAAAAAAATAATGAAAAATTACTCCCATGTATTTTAAAGGGCAGATATTTGCATCGTCCTAGAATCGAACCCGGGATTTTTCCGTGAAAGTCATTTATGTTTTCGATAGATTACGACCATATATAAAGGCTCCTAGAGTTTTGATTCTCTATCTATACGGGAAGTATTTTTAAAAAATTCCCAAAATTCAAAGCAATGCATTCAAATGGGAAAAATCGGGGCTTTGAGGCCCTCTGGAATCGAACCCATGACACTGAGGATCAAAATCTTTCTGGCGGTTATACGTGATGACCAAATACGCCGTAAAATTTCAATTTAATCACGCTTGTGGTTTAGGCTGTGAATTTGTATCCTATCTATCTATCTATCTATATACATGAATGAATCCGGAGAAGCATCTATATATAATAGATAGTTATAAGTTCAAGAAGAAAGTTTTTGGGGGACAGAGGGATTTTAAACAATCTATGGATGAGGCTATGGAAGGCGGCGAACTTGAGTGAGTAGTGGTGGTTAGAGGTAAATAAAATGGTATTGTTAGTATAAGACGGTTTTCTATAAATACTGAATTCGATTTTTTGATTTATTAGGAGTAGGGTGAGGTCTAGGAAGTTCAAACAATGATCAGTTTCAGTTTCATGGGAGAAGGAAATGTTCGGATGGGCACAATGGTCCACAAGAGATCACTGGAGGCGCTGGACAGAACCTCGAAAGATCTTCGCGACAACCAGAACATTTTTGGCGTAGCCATGATTCTGTTGTCCCGTGTTTTTCGTCAGACTCTTCCAGTTATTCCCCGATTAACTGAAGCTGACGAACTAAATGCTTATTATTAAATGCATAAAATCATCAAATTTGCGGGGGACACTCCGATTGACGACTAACATGCGAATGTTTTTGCAACAAGATCAAAGTGTCATTCCGAAGCAAAGGTTGGACATTGGTAATAGGAAAGTAGCACTTCCACCGGATTCATCACATTACCCACAGATTTCTGTCAGATGTCCGAATCGAAAGAGTGGCTCATTCAGCGTGTTTTTCCAGACGTAGAGCAACAACTCAAAAACCATAATTGGCTGAGCGAACTAGTAATATTGATAGAAATAAAATATGTCGATGATCTCAATGCGACCATTCAAAATTTCATTTCGGGACAGTCGATTTTAAGCGGCTGCAATTGTGAGTCTGCGCTTTGCGATGACCATAAACATATCACAAGGACAGTCGTTGGAAGCAAAGTAAAGTAAATCCATCACGCGAGGAATACAAACAACATGAAAAACTTAATATTAAGATGGAAATAGGTATAACCTGTTTCGGGGTAACCATCAAAACTCAATATAAACATAAGGAGGGTGACTGGCTCTGATGCAGATACAATAATTACTCCAGTAGCGGTACTCCAGTCTCTATTAGTTTATAATCACTATAACTATTTCTTATTTTTACGCACTTATATCGTAGGGATAAATAGTTTTTTATCCAACATAATGGAACTCCACGAATTCCTATCTGTTTTTTACCTGAAAACTAGCAGAAGTGGCCATTGAAATTCAACGGGGATAATAAGTACACATATATGAAGTTATACTCTCTTACGATTTTAGCAGCTAATGGTTGACCGGTAGAAGACCCTCTCAGCCTTTAGGTAGATGACTTTATGGTTTGTATATTGGTTCGCATTAAAGATTTGGAAAATGGATTGAGAATGAAATTTATGATGTTTGGATAGTATATAAGCATACATATACTTGCAGGTATTTCATTTGTATGCATTTAATATTAATTATTATACAGTTACAATGGCTCTTACACGATTGTAGAAAGCCAAGAAGTTTTACGGACTTTTACTGATGGATTCCAACACTACATGCCTCTCATTTCTCCCATTGTACAGATACCGTACATTACTTACGAGACAATATTTAAATCCACTGGAGTTTAAATCTCCTGTAGGCGTACTTAGTGTCATTTTGGAAAATCTCCAACGCTTATATGTGCGTAAAGCACACACACTCTCGTCATAAAAGGTTGCAATAATACTAACTAAGATACGTAACCTAACAAACGTACTGGTAGAAAGTCTAACATACCAAAATATTGAAATTTTGATCGCCACTTTTCAAAATCACGGTTATATCTTAGTGAAACACTTCCATTAAAAACATAGGTAAATTATATTATTCATTCATGATTAATTGTGCTAGTCGATAAGTTAATGACAATACTCGTATATATGTTATTAACTATGTCAAATTCGTCTACGTTGGCGTAGAAACTGAGTTCTGCTTATACTTCATCAGTAGTAAATGCAATAATTTAATCTTTAGTATCTTTAATCGGCAGTTATAAACTAAATAAATTCATTTCACTTCCAATTCATAACTAATTATAACACTTATGAAGTATCTGAATCATAAAAAAATACTTCACAGCACCTAACGTCTATGATATGATTTACAAAAAAGAAAAAGGCACTGTCGCAAGAAATATCTGTTTAAAAGAAATAGACAAATTTATTTAAAATATTTTGAGGATTTTCAACCGAAAAAACCACTAGACAAACTTACTTTTCAGTGATAAACCAACTGAGGCGAGAGGCTAGCTCTAGAAATTTCCGCCATAAAGTTTGTTTACATCCATGATGCGTTGCGGTTAAAGTTACTTTTAAGAGTTAAATACCAATTAAGGCTTAAATATCGACAAAAATACGTTTTGTTAGAGTTTACGTGAAGATTTCAGCCAAGGTCAACTCTAAATATATGTTATAATACCGGACCTAAGTTTAAAAAATAGTAAGAGAGTAGTTCACTTACTTAATAAGGTTAATCATTTTCGTTGACTGCGGAATTACGATGTTGTAAATAGATATGCTACATAATTTAAGTCAGAATATAACATTAAAAAGGTCTTCAACTTACCAGGGAGTATACAAATAATCTCCAGATTTCTCAAAAGGTAATTTAGTAAACACGCTAACACCAAATTCGCGTAACCATCTATAAATATTTACGTTGCTATAAACAATCATGACGTCAACACGGGCCTAAATCTCGATATTTGTTCTAATGAGGAAATTCAACAACCGCATTCGTCGTTATGGGAACAGACTTGTTTATAACCTCAAAAATCTCTCTAATATTTCTTATAATTTATGAAAATACTGGCAATTTCTAATCGAAATCGCTGGTAGACGACTAAAATAAGAAACTTTATTTAATTTACCTTCTTTTGACGGCATTCCCGACTTTCAACAACGATTCTTTCTAACTTAATTTTGCAAAAGAAATAAGGCCTGCAACCGATATAAGCCAAGTTTACGTGAATTCCTTATGGAACCCTATTATGGACTCCTGGGCTCGAACCCGGGCTTTCTTAGTAATGGGAATAGTATGGGGGTTTCTAACTCGTAGAAACACAATGCAGTTTGTTTCGAATCTCTAAGTCAAACCGTTTCTGAAATAAAGGGGGGGACGGACGGACGGACTCCTCTGAAATTATATATAAAGATATGTTATGACCAAGAGTGTCAAAAGCCTTTTTAATGTCAATATATAATCACACATTATATGCACTTTATATATGTAAGATAAGTGATTTTCTAAAGCATTTCACACCTAAATCCAAACTGGCGTGAGCTTAGAAACCCGTTTTTATCCAAAACCTCAATAATCTTATCTTAAATAATTTTTCTATGATCTTGGAAAATATCGGCAGAAGCAAAATGTGCCTGTATTTTTGAAATTGTGTTTTATCACCTTTTTTAAATATGGGCATTACCACTGCCTTTTTTAAGTAACTAGGAAATTCACCATTTGAGTCACCACTAGTTTGCGGTATCAACTTGGAGTTTTCATGATTCGCGGATGGGAGCTATCATCTTTGTAGACTTACGGACCGGAAAAAAAAAACAAAAAAATGTAGATTATCAATAAGATTTACATTGGATAACTGTTTTTAGCTTTCGTGTGAATAAAAGACATTAAATGCATTTGAATTACAAGTACGTTTCTATGATAAACGAAAGTCGGAAAGTTGGAAAGTTGATTAGGATTGACAATCGCTGATCTAAAGTTATAATCAAATAAACTGTAAGTGATACGAAGTTCACCGAGTCATCTAGTCATTTATAATTATAATAAAGGATTTTATTCAGGGCGAGATCGAGACTAAAATGTCTCAGCCCTTCGTCATGTAAATAAAAAAGAAGAACCGATAAATAAAATAGAGTCATATAAATAAAAAAGAGAAACCAATAACATAAATATCATACAAAAACAAAAAAACAAATAGTTATACATTTACTAGTAATTAGGTAAGAAATAGACGGAATTTTAGGTCACCGGATAATGACTTCGATACAATTTTGAAAAAGTGTGACGATTGGCAATTGTAGCTAAATGTAGCTTCAGTAGTTAACTTCTTCGAAAGAAATATACAATAAATTTTTATTCGAACAGCCTCCGTGGAGTAAGCTTAATGACAGTAAAATCGGAGAAATATCTCGAAGTAACCCTCGTGATAAATTTATCATGGAGTACACAAATCCGATATATATTTGGAAATACTTTCTACATGCAAAATCATTGTCTGCCATGTCTCTTAAATAAATAAGTATATTTGTTACAATATCTTCAATCCTTTTGATGCTGTTGCATTCGAAGGCAGAACATGAACTGTGGCTGCTGCTTCTATGAATTATTGGTTTAAAATTAAATAAGTGCTATCCTTTATTCTAAGTTTCTTCTATCCTTTCTCTCATTAAGTTCCTCTTGCGAGTTTGCTCGAGATTCCTGACAGAAATGCATTGTTTTATTACAAGTCCCCACCGCATCTCTACTACATTTGCACTTCGCCAACGACTGGCAGAACTGTTCGCACAAATTCTAGCTATTCTGTTTAAAACACCGTAGAAGAAATGGTAGCAGATTCATTTGAGCCAACGTCATTCCTAAAGAGTGAGCTTTTAAGATAAATTTCTTCGACTTACATTTGTATATAATAGACACTAAATATTTTCTTTATTCGTATTAGTTTAGAAAAGAAAGATCGAGATATCGTGCCTTCGAAGCCATCGGATGCTGCACGAAATAAATTCAGCATTTCCTCAGAAACTTTCTCTCTTTTCCACCGAAATAGAACGAAAAGTAGAATGTGGACGCATTTCTCAATGCATTTTATCGCAAATTGTAGACATTCCCATATATTACCCATGGACGATTGTCTCCAAAACTTTCTGCACAGGAAATTGATAACACAGCAAGAACATGAAATAAGATAGACTTTGATGCTAGAAACTAAAGTGTAACTCGAAAGATGGCCCAAAAAACATTGTTTCAAATAAAATTCCCCCTAATTCCTAATCTTCTTGAAAGTATTACTTTCTTATTTCCCTTTCAATTTTGATAGTATAAAATCTTGTCTAAGTAACTCTATGCTACCCGGAGTCACTTTTACTCAATGCTGAGTATTTTCAAAATCAATTTTCGCCAACTATACTTTGTTATGCAAGTCGGAACATTTTCTCGTAAGAAATACACTGGACCATAAGAATTACACAGTCTCTTCATAATTTTAGACGAACTTGAAGAGAGGAATGAGGATTACTAGGCAGAATGACGTACCCTGCGGTTTCACTGACAAGGAGCCACAATGCTGTGAAAACGCAAGCGAAGCACAATCACTTCTCTAAGGAGAGAGACCTTGATAAGAGCCCTCAGTGGGTTTCATTTCATCGCAAGACTGAGACAAAAGTAAACGAAAGATACAGTTTTCTGTATCATGTACCAAATGACAAATTAATATATTTCATTCATAATGTGGTATCAGGAACCACAAACCGCTATGAATAGCTAATAATGTGACTCTCCACAGATGGATGGCAGCGATTTGACATCCGAGGTGTGCAGGACCCCTTGAGTGACTTGGCCACCGAAACGCCAGTAGTCGGCAAATCACGTTTGAATATCTGAGACGCCTTTTTATCGTAACTTATTCTTCTTCACGTCTGTTTTTGGCTTTTTATATATTTTCACCTTATTTCGAGACCTAGGTAAAGAAAATGTACCTAGCGGTACATTTTCTTTTACCTAGTCTAAAAGTCTCATTACCCTCAAAAAGGTTGTTTTCCCAGTTGGAAATTCTCTGCCTTTAGGCAACTTCCATCTTCGCAGCGGGTGGCAAGTTGTGTACGAGTGACGCTGTGCAGGTGTTCTCTGGTGTCGAAAGCGCATGGAACGCTCGATCTCTTGGCTGCATTCGACCGACTGCGACCCTCTCTCGGAGAAGGGCGGCTCGTCCGAGCAGTGCAGTTAAGGATAAAGAGGTTAAGGGAATTCGATCATCTGATTAGACTCTTCCGTGGTCTCGATGTTATCATAGGAAGGATAAATGGTAATAGAATAAAAGAGTAATAAAAGATTCCTAGAGATTTTCGATTTGTTTCCCGTGAATAAAGAACAGGTGGTTTAATTGCCGTGAAATCCTCTCAGCGGAGCACGAAAGTGCATTGAAGGCTTCTCGTGCACGATCAAATCTCATCTGGACAATTAGGTGCAATTTAATGAGGAAATAAATTTGCATACGTGTAAGAATAATGAAAGAACATATGAAGTGATTCCATCGTCCTGATGAGGACTTAAAAATAATAGCGCAAGAATAGTAGTAAAAAATGATTCAAAAATATTTGTGAATGAAATAAAATTGCAGGTGAACATTTTATCGGCCAATTTTAAATAAGACGGTGACCACAAATCCAATTGCACGAAATACGAATACTTGCATAAGAAATACAATAAACCTAAACATAAATATCGTATAGGGATTGAGCCGAAGACGAGCGAAATAAAAGATAAATAGATAATTTGAAAGAGGCTTTCGAAGGTTTCAAAGGACACATAATGTCGATCTTAAAAGGTAAGTAAAATGACCAGAGAAGGAAATGCCAGTTGAGATGATGCTTAGATATATGAATTTCTACGTCCCTTCAAAATATTCCAGAATGAATTGAAAAGAGATTCAGCGTAAACGCTCTCTTGGAAAGAAACGACTCCGAGGCAAAATATCAGCCGTTCTCCCGCAATGCCAAGCGCGATCGGATTTGGTACCGGATCGCAGAGCAAGGGAAACCGACCTTCTCGCACACGCATTAAATTGGACTTAGCGGCACGCTGAACCATACTTTTGTTAGCTGGGCAATTGTTTCAAATAAGGAATGGAAATCGTCAAATATTGATCCACAACTGAATCCAACGATAATCCACCTTTTTCGCTCGGTGAAGCGATGGTAACGTAAGGGAAAGAATTCGGTGGAAGGACTGCTTGTGGGCAGACATATTGCAGAACCAGAGGTCGTTAAAGGCACTCCTCTCGAAGAATGGAGATACGAACAGGTGTTCATAGGTGTGGCATTGCGTCATACTGCGAGTCTAATTTGACGGAGTAAAAGTGAAGACATCCACGTTAGTTTTAAGGGATTATTCTCGAACCTTATATAGACTTGATCAGCAGGCGCTATTGTTTCACCTCACGGAAATTTGGTAAGGAATTTGGTATGGAAGTAATTTTTGAATTTTAAAAACTAGTCTGCTCGTAGATTTAAAAATGACTATTCAGATTGTTAATACTTATACGTTTCTCAAAGTGCAAGTAATATTACATGCATCACTTATCAGAACGATTAAATCTTTGAAAACCAAAATCTTCATCCTTTCTCCTCGAGCATTTATTATTATAGGCCTCTCAATCCAACAAGTATGATGGTGAATATTCTCAGAAATCTTTTGACGAATTATAAGGATTAGAATAACACAGTTTTTTCACTTTCTCTAATAAGAAATCCAATATTCCGCTGCTGTGAGAGGATCCACATTCTGCGTATTTATCAAGCTGTCAAAAAACGGAGTCATTTTAAACCCCCAAAAGACGCGTCTGAAACGCGTAAGTTGACGCATCCGCACGAGCAGTTTGCACAGCGCATGAGGAGGCGTTTGAGAGCGGGCGTGACAACGAATTGACCACTCAATTTCGATTTCGTGGGGAGAAACGGAAAAGATCGGAAAAATCACGGAGTAAAAAAAGATTCCGGAAGATAGTAGAGTCCCTCATCGGAGGGCAAATGATTTTAAAACAAATTTCTGTGTTACGATAAGGTTCCTCTTATAAGTCTTCTATTTAGAGTTATTCGGTCTCGAGAAGGAGAGAATTCCTGTGGGAGGAAAACAAAGCGTCAGTAATGCGTATTAGGGAAAATGCATGGCCATCCTTGAAAATGAGGATTATAATCCGAAGTGTCTTATCAAGGCTAATAACCTATTAATTTAGCAGTAAGATTCCTCTGACTCTTATATAGCAATAAAGAATTTCTTCAATCTGCAAAAAAATAGTTAAATACTACACTCTAGAGAAAAATTTCAGGCGATTCCGATGCAACCGCAGTCACCACACACGCCATGGATTGCCAATGATTACCAAATCAGAATAGTGGTATCGGCAATATTATCTCTGACCTACGCTTTTGCCTGTAAATCAAACGGTGTAATTGGCAAATTCCAGAAAAGTTCGCGAAACTCTTTCAGATGAGATTGGACGCAATCATGCTCCGGAAGTCGAATTGTATCAAATTAATGTCGAAATTAAGCGAAAAAGAGACCATGCGGTCAAAATGAATATTCGTGATTGGAATACGTGTATTCGTGATTCGTGGTGGCTGCCGTGAAATAGTTGGGTATTGCAGTGCTTCATTTGCGGCCAATCGCCTGGTGGCGAGAAGAAGTTCCGATTAAATCATTATCACCAAGTGTCGATAGTGACATTTAAATAAGGAAGAAAAAGAAATTAGATTAACTACCAATATCCATTTGAAGAAATTCGCGAAAAGGATTCGTTACGCGAAAACCCTCTTCAACTTTTTCTTCCCTTAACCCTCCCTCTTCCTATCTCCCCTCCACCCCCAACTACTAGAATATATTCCTCTAGAATTCGCCGCTCCTTCCATTCCCTGTCTAGCGCCTGACGCGAGAGCTTCGACCGACGAAATTTTCTCGACAGTTGAAATCTCCGAAGTTACTTTCAGCGAATGGGAGTTTCTCGCCTGGAGTCTCATCGAAGCTATCGAGAACTTCTCCGACTGCTACAATCTTCCTTTGCAAGTCGTTATTGTGCAAAGCTGCGGTCGCTGTACGAGATCTATCTCATCCACCGGAAAATAGATCGCCCGGAGGGAGAATGAGGCAGTTCGTCTGGCTGATCTTTTATGTGATTGCTTTAATCATTCATGTATCATTAACGAGATTTTGTGTAATGAAGATGTATTTTTTATGAAATATAAATTCTGTTGATGAAACTTCAGTTTGCTTCTTTGGGAAAGCATATTGTGTCCTTCTCCTACCAAATTGTGTGTTTTGATAGTTCAAATTGGAATATTTTTCCCAATCTAAGAATTAATTTTAGCTGAATTAAATTAAGATGTTAACTATATATACCCTTGAATAATTTGTTCATTTATATTTGAATTGAATCCAATTCTCATAATTATTCAATGATCATACAGGTGTTTCAAGTTTCATGCCGACGGCAGATTTTGTTGTGAATTTACATATAGAATGAAATACTATTAGCTTTTTATTGATACCGTATACACTTGAGATTTGTTTAAAAATTATCCAGTTATTTTAAAATATTTAACTGTATTGTTAACTCTAATTTCGAAAAGGTAAAACCGTCCTTAACTTCAGTGACAGAAATGGAATTATAGGGAAATTTTCGCATCATTTTTGGTACCTTAGCATGTTGACGCTGTACGTGATTTTTAGCGTTTTTCCTTGTGGCCGTAAATTTGCACAAAAATTTAAGCTCGATTTTTTTTGTTTTGTTGAGTCAAAATCTGTTGCGATAGTCTTGAAAATCAATGTTTTGATAAATTCGGTGGAGGAAAATCACTCGTTAGCCTCAATTATGCAGGTTTCCCTTGAGGGTATGCAACACACTTTCGTAAATATATGAAAAAAAACGTTTAGGAAAATAAACAGTTTCTACCAAGAATCCGCTCTTTTTTAATTATAGATGCATGTAAATATTTTCTAATTCTACCACGCACCTTTTTTTACCAGCAATCCTTACGGGTTAAGTATAATTTAATATTTTTAGTAGAGTTTGCAGTTCTCCTGTAGTGTAGGCAACCTATCGTGTCAAATTTTACCGCTGCAATGCGAAGGGTAACTTGTTGGGTGAAGAAGAAACTCTCCAAGCAGTCAGTGAGTGTTTTGAAAAACCTTTTAAGACCTCTCCCCTCCTCATCTTCTGCACCTGCGTTTTCAAGGCCTTTCTAGCCTTTATTGCTAGATGTTGAAAATATAAACCTTTCAGTTATTGGTCTAAATGAACTCTGGGTCACCACAGGTCAAATAAACATTCTTGTAGAACAGAGAATTACAAAGTTGGTGACAATTATTCCAGAGAAAACCCTTTAAGAGGCATATCACGTTATTAAAAGAAATTTAGCCATTGGATATCAAAATATGTGATGATTTCAGGTCCTAAATATGGAAAATGTCTTCGAGGGTTCGTGATTAGAATTTTAAATGTAAATCCTATGATAATTTATACTTATAGAACTCAATACTATCAACATATATATTCATTTTTGTCAAAGCTTGAGTTGCTGTTCAGAAAATTATGAAGAGAGAGCAAATAAAAGAAGATATTAATTGTCAATGACTGTAATATAAATGTATTTACTGAATTAAAACTGTGAAGATCTACTGAATTTGAACTGTAAGGATATGCTAGCTGAAAATATCAAGTCTATAAACCTATCTCAAGGAAACTTTCTTTTTTAGCTGAATCCCATGGTTAAATTATACATTTTAATGAACCAACAAGAGAAATTGCTAAAACAAAAACATGCATTGACAATATATCAACTAACATGTCATATGGAACAAAGGAACCTTTCTTTGTGGATCTAGGATTATCTGAACATATTCATATAACTTCCAATGTCATCTGCATTAACAGAATATTAATAAGACAAGTAATATTCTGTAACATAATTTAAGCCTAGTGAATAGGTTTAAGTCTGTTGACCTAGCAACGAATGAAGAATGGCCACTTGACAATATCGAATGTGTTGATGAAAATTATAAATATATTTCATAAGGAAATTATCGGACATCTTCAATTATTGTATTTCTTTGTGGCCAAAATGAAAGTGAAAACAAATCTTTTCAAATAAATTGTTTTAAACCTAGTATAATTACATCCAGTAAATAAAGAGACTATTACATAAGGAATCAAAACATTCTGGAAATGTCCTTCTGATTGACCATTAAAAGAAATGGAAGAAAATATCAAGTAAAGCAATAAAAAATCAAAACAGATGGCAAGAGTCAAAATACATTCAAAATTAGAATAATAGAAGCTATGCCAAAAGGGTAGCAGCAAGAGATCAGTTACGCCTACAGCAAAATAAGTCTAAACAAGTGAAAGAGATCTTATTAAATGGAAATAAAATAGATGATTCAAAAACATTAAGGGGTGTTTCAGCAACTAGCTTACAAACATTGGCAAAGAGGTAACTGTTATTTCTTCAATCAAAGATGCTATACTTAAACTCAATTCATGGAAATGTTGCAGGAGCATGACAGTTTATCATATCCTGAGACTTAAGTTGAGGTTTCATATTTTATTTCCAGAATAAATAACAGAAGATTATGCAGATGGGATGAAACCTTGTCACTACTAAATCAGAGATGTTGAAGATTACTTAAGTGATCCACTGTCTACATTAGTTAAACAATAATACAAAAAAAACTCAATTATGCTGTTGTAAAACCTTTACACAAAAGTGAGCCAACCAATGTACTAAAAAATTACTGCCCAAAACCACTGATATCAAATTTTTCTAAAATATTTGAGTTGCTGCTAATAAATGCTTCTCTAATCATATTGAAGCTAACGAACTCATGTCAAATTACCGTCGCATATATTTTGAAAGGAGCATTCCATATTGACTTCTTTAACAGATATAATAAACAATATTTCACATTCCTTAGATCAATCTAACTCAACTCTGGGACTGTGCGTGATATTTCAAAAGTTTTAATGATTATGTCATTGATGAAATTCTTATTCACAAATTGAATCATTATGGTGTAACCAGTAACAACCTACTTTAGTATAAATCTTATACATCTGGTAGGAACAAAAATCATTATTCAACAATCAAAAACAAATCTCATCTGCTTTACACTTGCTGTACACAAGCTCTCACAACTCAACACAATTATTTCTTGCTGAAACTAAGTTTTGGCAAGTCTAATTAGCGTAGATGTCATATAAAACAAATTTCATCGCAAAATACAATTGTGGCAAAAAGTATGTTATGTTATGACATGTTTTCATAATAAAAGAGTTAAATAAGTAAACCATTTGGTCGACTTGCCAGTTAACGCATTTCCAATTATTCCCACCTAGTTGGCAGTTGCATCTGTTTTCTTGATGGTGTTAGGTGGCAGGGGTGAAAGTATTGTACTCAAGGGCGTCGCCAGCCACTGGGCTAGGGGGGGGGCAAGCTGCCAGATAAAATGAAAAATGCCTAACTTACAGGGGCTAGTTTATTCATGCCCGCTTCTTACAACAAATATGTAAAATCTTCCATAAACTTAATGTATTGAAAACTAAAGGAGTTTAACGCTTATATGGCCAACTCATTACACAAGATAGTAGTTTACATAAGCAAACTATTGGAAACTTATAATAAGTTTTGTTTGGATTTCTAGTTTGGTTACGTCCGATTTCTATTAAAAATTAATTTTTTTCGATGCTTAAGTATTTTGATGCTGTAGATATATACTTCCCGAGTCTTTGTGAGTTCTTTCTTCCAAGAGGTTCCCAAGCGTGAAAAGGAAAAAATAGTTACGGTTATTTGACAAGCGATATAAAACGTCTCAATAAATCATCACATTGGTGCACCCATCCTTATTTGAACATCTATCGTTATTAGACTATATCATCAGCAGCTTTCTTAGGAATGACTTCATCCGTTGCTTTTAAAATTACCTCCTCTTCTAAGAAACAAAAAATCATTTATATCAGATGAAATTTTCTGGTAGTCTTACAATTAAGCCTGATTTCGTAATTTATGTATTAGCCAAGTTTTCAATTGAATGCGTCACATACCGGAGAGTACAAATTTGGCTGCATTAAAATATTCTGTAGACTCTTGATTATAGTTGATATTATAATTGAATTTGCAGAAATCAAGTTATATACCAAGGCGGAAAAAATGAAGACGTCGACTTACAATTATTTAGACTGAGCAATAGGTGGTTTAACCAGCAGAGAGATGATACAAAACCCAGTCTTACGCACTGAGTGTTCAAAGGAAACAAAAGTTTCCACGAATTGAAATTTTGAATGGGCATTGCATAACCAGATATGAGATTCGTGGGATTCTATCACAAGAGAAAAAAATGGCTGCATCAAAAAGGAAGCTGAAGAATTAAAGTCACAGTTTTAACAGTTCCTCAAATTTATTTCAAGTCATCAAGTCACAGTTCCGATAAATATGTGCGTAACTTACGCGCACAATACCTTTCAGCTGACTGATTTGCTTCCAAAATGGTATATTATTAATAATATCTTCGAAAATTAATTTTCACTGATATTGTACAGTATTGCTCCAATACTTTTACAAATTTCTACGGAAACCCGGTAATTGAATTATTTTCGTAACTATACAGCAAATTAACGGGTAATTGTAAAATAAGGATCAGTATATTTTATATCATCCCGAGTAATGAAGATTCTACTGTACAGACTTTTAATCGTCCAGAATGCTTAACAAAGGAACCAGTTCCTTTGCAATTGTCGCTAAACTCATCTTGAGATGTGCCCTCCGATAACAGCCCTAAAATAATACAATCCTAATTTATGCAACTAATAATGGCCATTTTACAAAAAACTACATAGACATTAACTTACGTTATCCCGATAGAGGCCTCGAGCTATTAGCGGACTGTGAAAGGAATTTTTGGATGTCCATCTGTATCTTATGAAATCCAAACTTAACTCTCCTTCGAACTGTTCCCTGTGAATTTCTCAAATTCACGAGCCTAGCTTTGCATTCACACCCTTAAAACAGGGCCATTCCATGCCAAGTGGTCTAGTGGTCCCCGCTCGACCATCACGGATTTCGATGAAATTTTGTATGGACATTCACACATATCTCTTATGAACATTTGTAAAGTTTTACTTTCGCCGATGGTATACTTGCTGAGATATAGAAGATTGTTTGACCCCGTGTCGCTGCCTTCTTCAACATGACTATGAGTTTTCAGTAACTTTGAGGCGTTGTATCTCAGAGAATTGTTTTATGAAGTAAACACACTTTGGCTATCTTCAACAACTTTTTGCGCTCTATTAAACAAAGTAACAAAAATAACTGTAAGAGCGACCTCCTTGCAGAAAATTCTGTGCAAAACTGGCCCAAAAAATTAAAACTTTGGCTTTTTATATTTGAAGAAGAAATGATATAATCAAAGTGAAACTTATCGCATGATAACATATAAATACATATTTTATAAATATAAAATTTCATATTCCTAATACTTTCCATTATTTTAAAAATTGAGTCAACATTTGACAATTTTTGTAAAAAAGCCAAAAATAGGCTATTTGTACCCTGCTTTTACAAAAAAAGACCCTCTGGAATTCCTTTCGAAAAATTTTTATTAAATAGAGAATATTTTCAACCCTCTAAAAAAGTATATCAAGTTTTTCATCTCGAGCATATAAGTCCCTAAAAATAGGGACAACTATGAGGATGACATTTGTAAAAACGGCAAAAATAGGTTATTTTCTGCCCGCTCTTAGAAAAGAAAGACCTTTTCGATACTCTAGTAAATTATTTTCATTTGAAAGAGCATGTTTCAAACCTCTTAAAAAGTACACTTGGTTTTTAATCAAGTAAAACTTTACAAAAGTTCATTAGAGATATGTGTGAATGTTCATACAAAATTTCATTGAAATCCGTGATGGTCGAGCGGGGCACTTCTCTGAAATCAGACCACTTGGCATGGAGTGACTGTTCAGTTACATGCAACAGATCTAACTGGGCGTTTTATCAACCTGTTTGTCTCTCAAACATAATCTTAATCCCCGTTTTCAGGGTGTAAGTTTCGAATTACTTCTTGAATTTTCCCTTGTGTTTTTGCTAGGAGTAAACGAATCAGCACTTTCGAATTCTTCTCATGGGAATCTTATCTTATGGTGTGAGTCATCTAACAAAAGGATATGGTTAAGAAGTGCATGCGTTGAACATTGTGCGCGAAACACTCGTAGCGTCCCATTGATATCGATGTCGGCTCTAGGCCTGCTCTGCTACCGAAAACATCAACTTAGCTGTAAACGGAGCCATATTTACTGGCATGCAAAGCTTTCACTAAATTTATCAAGCAAATGATTGGGGTTTTGTACTCTTCAGCAGAAAAAAGCACAGAGCTAGTCATAGGACTTGACTCTTGAGGGGGGGGTTTGAACCCCTAAACTCCCCCCCCTCGCTTGGGCCTATTTGCAAAATACTCACCGCAAAACTTTCTCACGTCCATTTTGAAGGGAAAACGAAAAAAACTGAAACCTTTGTCTTCTGCTGGCGATTGTCGGACGATACTCAAGGAAGCTTGAGAGAAAGTACATAATCGCATAACCTCGCGCGCTGATCGCATCGAGAGGCAGTTCTAACTACATTGTTCACCCTGAAACCGAACTTTTCTTCTTTTGGGAAGGAAGGGGCGAAGGAAAGGAGGGATGGCTGTTGACTCTGCTGCAAAGTATTGTTGAAATACCATATTTGTGCTGCGCTGGAGGTATAAATGTATTTCCTACGAGGAAGTACCGTATTTGACGGCATATAAGACGCACCTTTTTTCCTAAATTATGTCTCGAAAAATTTCCCTGCGTCTTATATGTGAAGGTTCAACCTCCCCAGGTTAACTTTCAATACTGAATGCTATTTTTAGCCCAGATGGTCTATACTACCTATTTCGGCTCCATTATATCAGTTATACTCTGATTATGACTTTGGTATTACTTATTATGAACTTCCAACATGTAGTTAGAAAATGAACATTGGGTGGATTTGGACTATTTTAGCGCGATCTGGTAGCGGTATCGCGGTATTTTCAGGTTTGGATCTCGCAACCCTGCTGATCATAACAAAACAGTGAGTCCTCTTCTTGCTGAGTAAAACTATTTGTTTAAAAAAACACCCTCGGAAATATGACTACAGGAAATAATAGAGTAAACTACACTATTCAACATAAACAATGAGTGTTAAATTACGCTAAAGTGCATGGAAACAGAGCAGCAGCAAGGCATTTTGGTCCACCACCTACCGAAAAAATGATACGTAGGTACTTGGCGACTGCAGGAAAATCAATTGAAGACTGCTAAAAAACATAAACATAATGTTTTCCCCGAATCTGTCATAATAAATATTTTTTCTGCTTTATTTTGTATTTTGTTCGATTGCTTGCCGTTCAATTATTGAAATATATAATGTCAAAATAGCTTCCGTTTGTTAAATTTTCTTAGTACTAAATATCTTTGGTAATTGCATTTAATATTTGGCTTTTTGACATTATTTCTTTGATTGTGTTAATATTTGGCTTTTACGAAACGTGACAACTAAAAGAAACAACATTTTAAGTTATTGTGGTACCGCGCTTTCGCATGGACTATTAAAACTTTTTTTTTCCTTGTGAGTGGCCAACTTAATGAGGGTGCGTCTTATATGCCGGTGCGTCTTATATGCCGTCAAATACGGTACTTTTCCCATCACTGGTGTTTACACGTGCCAACACTTGACTTTGTTTTGGGTCTAAATTCTTTTCAAATACGCTCGTGCCTAAAAATTGTTTCTACAACACATCCCGAACCAAAATACGAATGTGTCTCTAGGGGGGGGCAGCTGCCCCCCCCTGCCCCCCCCTGGCGACGCCCATGATTGTACTTACTGCACAATACATAAAAAACTTAATTAGAAATGGAGGAGAAGATCAATTTTGTATACTTGCAGATGGGTTGATTAGGGTGAGGGTGTTCCTTTAATAAAATCGTCTGTAATCATTGTCACAGTCACTGCACTTTAAGACAACTTTGGTAACTATATCGAAAATGGGAAAATTATGGTGAGAAAAAAAAAATAAAGGCAAACAGTCCTTAAGTAGAAATTTACCACAACTTTGACTACATGCCGATGGGTTGACTTGAGAGGGGGGGTCCCTTTAATAAAATCTTTTGTAATTGTTGTCAGTCTCTCAAGTAATGATTCCACTGTGCAATGCTACTGCAACCTATTCAGTCTTACCTAGAAACCCTAGAAACACGACCAAGGAAACATGCTGATGACACACACTTATCCCAGAACTTAACCAGCCATTCTCATATCTTAAATAAATTTTTTAATAAATTGGACGCATGTTTATTTTTTGCAAATTATTTTCATTTTTTCATGTGTATTTTTATTTTACCAGAATTTAATATATAATTCGATGTTTTCTTTTTACAAATGAAGATCAATAAGCACATCATGGTTTGTTTTTGTTTATATAATTGTTATGATTCTATGATTCGACTTGGCGTTAGGAGTAAATAGAAGTTGTTTTAGCAGTGTCGTGATTTGATAACACCACACTATGTTACCATTATTTCTATAATAAAGTTTTAATACCATTGTGTTTCTGTGTGTTGTAAAGATTTTTATTTGTGTAGCCTGAGTGATACTTATGAAAGAAACTTGCGTAATAGTTAATCAGAGTCAAGAAGTTGACATGACAGCTGAAATAAACAATTCTAGTGTCTTAATCTTATGCAGTAAATAATAATAATAAATTAAGCAATTGTACATTTATGGATACCATAGTTTCCCCCCATAAAATAGAGCAGGGGAAGTGGTGTTAGTGTCATTATTTCAGTCGAATTACATGCTGAGCATAGGCTAAAATCTGAAACTCACCTCAAAATCTTAGGGGTCGACTTATATACCGGCATATGCGGTATGTATAGTCTAAATTGAATAATGCACGCTGTAGCATGTCATGAATCTCCACTATAGCAACTGAGGTGGACAGTGCATTACACTTATTTCTATTCAGTCATTAAGTATCATCAGGAAATGTCTCAGGTTGAGAAAGAAAATTGTGCAGATTATGAATAACTTGAGATATACTGAATATTTTAAACAATTTTTCAAAACAAGAGGTATTCTCATTTATCCATGTATTTATTTGTATGAAATGATGTACAATGTCAGTACAAACTTTGAAATCATCAAAACTATTATGAGGAAAAAGGTAAAAATATGCTTCAGCATGTTCTAATATTTCACAGAAAAGTAACCAACCCATTGGGGTGAATTATGTACGTATGTGAAAATAATTTCAGAGTTACTTTCAAATAGTGCATACCAGACATATGTATAGCAAATACTTGCCCAGATATAAGTATTTTATTTTGGATACCTTTCATCCAGACACCCTGTATTTATTAATCTCATATTTGAGCATTTATATCACATTAAAATATCAGTATAATAATATTTTAAGTTGTGTATGCTTTGTCCTCATGAAATGGTTTACTAATTCCATCTCCTGAAGTGTTACTAGAGAAATTGTGGTCATATATTGATAAATAAGCTTCGTACAACGAATTCCTAAAACTATATAACTAGGCCATCATAAACCCAACCACCAATACCGATTCAACTGAGGGTTGTTTGGCAGATGGCAATGATTGAGGAAACCATTCCAATATCCACCAGCCTTGGTGGCCGAGTGGATAGCATTCCATCTAAGCTATCGCTCCTACCCCAAGATCCTGGGTTCAAATCCCGGCCGATCGGATTTTTCCGTTCGGGGAATGGTCATGTGTGTTCATTGTTGCTGTTGCCTCGGTGAAGTACCACCTGAAAAGTTCAGTAGAGCTTAGAGGGACTTCACCGGTGAAGGGCAACAGCAGCTAAGAATGAAAAAAAATATATTATTTTCAATTCTTTCTTTTGATATTGCTCTTTTAAAGAACCAAGATTTCAGTGAAGGCCAGCTGTAATTGCCAAGTCCCTCAATGTACTTCAATCGATGTAAGGAGCCGCTGTAAATTAGCAAATGGAAGAATTTCATTGATTTTGCCTCAATGTATATACAAGGAAATTATTCAGAAATAAATCATATAATACAAAGATTAATGTGGTAAGTAATATTTGGTAGATCATTAGATAAGCCATTTGGAAATTATTCTGTACTTTCAAGGTCTCAATTTCCTCCATGTAGACGGAAAGTTTTTATCGAATTTTCTATAATAGAGTATCTTACCACCTCATCTTCCACCTTTGTTCTTTACTTTCACACAAAACTGATATTGGAGTATTCAATTGAAACCGAGCCAAGCAATTTTACTTCACATAAAATATTGTTATAAATTTGCTTAGTTTTCAATTTGGAGCTAAAGAGAGTGACTAAGGTCATTCAAGATAAAAAAGATTAAATTGTTCTGGTAGCTTTAAAATTGCTTTTGAAATAAGGGGTTCAATTCTGAAATAATTCCAATCCGAATGGAATTGAGTTGTCGTCGGAATTGTACGTCATCTTGGCGCTTTCTTCGAGTGGAATTGCTGGAGCGATTCAGTAACTCATATTTCCGATTGAATTAAATTCCGCCCGCGGAGAAATTTCTCTCACCTACAAAAAGTAGGCAGAATCCCAAAGCGGGATCTTTAGTAAACAAACATGGTGGACCATCTCATTGCTTCCATGAAATATTGGAAGAATTGAATGAAATAATGGACTGTAGACACCTCAACGATTCCTTAAATCCATTTGCCAGTCAGCAGAACTTTTTTAGAATATACTATGAAGATTATCCTGATATATATCTAACGGAAGTCTAAATACCCCAGCTGGGGCACCCAGTAATAAATGTGGAATTATTGGTTCTATTGCATAAAATATTAATTTCTTTGAAGTGAAATTTATTCGCAATTAGTATAAATGTATTTCTGTTTTGCAGAACTGTTTTACTAATTTGTTGTCGTAATGGGAAGCAAGAAAGAAAATAGTGAACGATACAATAAGTCATGTTTTAAAATATAAACAAACTATAGGTATATAAGTGACTGCTTTCCAATAATGATAGCTTGTAGCTGAAACTGGTGGTCGATTAAAGTTTTAATGTGGAAATTACCAAGTTTATTTATCATTTCTAATGTCGTTCCACGAAGTGCAGCCAGAGATCTTACATTTTATTCATGTTTGAATTTTAGAATATTTACTTCATATATATATTACTGTATATTGTAAGTTCAATATTTATACTATACAATAATTCAGAATAGGAGTGTGCCAAGGTATTAGAATATTGTCACTGATGTGAATTCATACAAGTCATATCTTTTACTACGAATGTAAGGTTCACAGAAAAAGAAAGATTTTGTTGGGTTTAGGGTGTAACCAATGGCAT
This sequence comes from Sympetrum striolatum, assembly GCA_947579665.1. Classification (NCBI taxonomy): domain Eukaryota; kingdom Metazoa; phylum Arthropoda; class Insecta; order Odonata; family Libellulidae; genus Sympetrum; species Sympetrum striolatum. Next base: position 122,784,495 of record OX388341.1, read on the forward strand.
TCAAATGGTTATTGTTAATCCTTATAGTGAAAAGGACTCAGGTGGAGGTCCACCTGAGGATGACTCCATGAGTCAAAACCATGGTCGTTTCCAAATAAAATATTCTGTGGTATAGTAAAAGTTTGTTTTCACTTTTGCTCCCGAAAAGAGTACTGTTACAAATATGGCTACTTTCCTCTACACTTTGTATGAAATTATTTCCTCATAAAATAAGTCATTTAATACAAAAAGCACAGGTTTATTCTTACATAAATTGTCTTTATTATTTCGTCAATGTTTTCTTACTATTTAACCCCATTAAAGTATTAATCATCTTCCAAGCTTTATCAGAATTCTTCATATCCAAACCATAATATTTGTTGGTAGAATTTTCCTTAGTTGTACGTAAGGTAACATTTGCCATATTTCTAACTTCAACATATTTTCTTCTTAAATTATCAATATTTGGTGAACTTTTCCACCTTTTAAACAGTTGACCTATGTTTTTCAATTTCCTCAATAATTTATCAGTCATCCACAGCTTTCTGTGCTTATCTGTTTGGATGTAACACTGCTTATACAAATCATTAAAAATTTTGATCCAACTCTCACATAGATCATTTAGATTTCCATAATTCTGTTCCATAACACTGAAATCTGCATTTTGCAGTTTGTACCTTAATTTTAATTCATTTAGTTTTTTGTTTTCTTGCACAACTCTTGAGATGCCTCAAAGAAAAATAAACCACATCCAACCAAGAAATAATCTGAGATATAACACTTGACTACAGCTGATGAAATAAATTCAATGTTTCCTTTAATGATCAATTCATGATTGAGTTAACCTTCCCATTCTTATTTTCTCTCTGGTACAGCAATTAAAACATTTTCGATGTCCCAGAGAATACAATAAGGTTTCATTTCTACTTGTAATGGCATTTTTGTTAAACAAATCAATAAATATATATACTTTTGAATTATTTTTTTGAAAGTAAACTATCAATCTCCTTTACAAATCTGGATTCGTTTGTAGAAAGGGGTAATATACGGCAAATATATCAATGTCCCATTTACAATGGGCGAGTGACAACATTCCAGATAAATAATCACAATATGATGCTCCAGAAGATTGCTTTTCTCGAGTAAATGATAAAGCATCCTTAAAATACATCACAATGCCTCCACCAGAGCCAACAAGTATTTATATAGCTTTTATAACCCTCTTGACAAATTGACCAATCAACTCTGGTGCAGTAGATATTTCTATAAGAATAATTATGTCAACATTAATTGAAAGGAAACAGTTCATCTAGAATAAAGCAACACCATCTTAAGTAAAGAACTGTCATAATGAATGATAATAAGAAAAAAGGGGTAACATGAGAAAAGTTCTTAAGCCCACGTCCAAATACTCTTCACCAGGGTTTTCCAACATATGGCCTATTGAATATTTAATCTTGCCTGCCAATCTTACAGAAGTTTTCTGGATAAATTTCAATTCTATCTATTTCACTCTCTCTAATGTTGAATAAGGCATAAGCCATCGAACAACCGATTCAGTCATTAAATTAATCTTAATAAGACTAAAATTTAACTCATTTTTCAAAAAGAGCAGATTGTAGGTCACTTTATCTGCGAGTCTGAAATACAAGACTTGTTTAAATACATTGACTTTTAGGAAAAAACAATCTGTACAGAAACAGTTATATAATATTACGAAATACTTGAAATGAAGATGGCGTAAAAAATTTATAAGGGATGGGTAAATTAGTTCTAACTGGAACAAAAATGGGCAAAGATTAATTTTAATAATAAATATTAACTAATATTAATAAGATTAATTAATAATTATAATACAAATTAATCCTGATTTGTTGAGGCAATAAACAGTGTCAATTCTTTTCAGAAGTCAGTGATCTTTGTTCTACATTAGATCTTGAAGCATAAGCTAGTTGTCAGCTCCAAGTCTCATTTCTAGACAGGACCTCTGTTATGAGATCTTATTCTCCATTTCATATATTTAGCTCTCGTGGTTTAAACAGCTTCTCCCCTTGGCTATGCCCCTTGTTGCTTGTCGTATGTTTTATATACATTTTTATACAACTTTTATTAAATTATGGTACTCTGTAACAAACAATTTTTTATTAATAAAGTCATTTGTATAATAAAATTTGTATCATTATATTGTAAAAAATAATAAAATTCAGAAATAGGCAGTGATGAAGAGGACACTAAATTGGTACTTAAATACTAAAATATATAACTGAACAATTGTCTTAGAAATTTTCTCTTAGCGTAAAAAATACAATTGAAATTTCATTCACTCATATTTGTACACAAAATGAATTAATGTTAATAATACCTCTTTTACACTTTCTGCCCTCCTTTGGAGAATGTAGGGGGCTAACGCGAGGCCCATAGGCAACCTGGTTAAACAATACTTTTTCCCCTCGTAATAAATACCGAAATTCTTAACTACGTCTTGACGAAGTTTTAACTGATAAAAGCCATGTTTCATATCTAGCTTGATGGCTAGCCTCCAGTCCGGGACGGTTAAAATGCACTCTGCTGCGTTAAACAAGTTTATTTTCGGAACGGTATAAAATTTCGTCCACGGGCCGAGGTCCATTATAAATCTTGCTTTCCCGTTCGCTTTCGGGATTAAGAAACATCGAAATGCATGTCTACAATCACTTTCTACAATTACTCCTGCATTTAACATGGAATTTATCATCACTGTCATTAACGGGGCCACTGGTGTCGAGTTAAAAACCGCTGGGGCATCCCTAGGTTTTGGGGCATAAGCCCCCACATTGGCGACATCACGCGCCCACTTGCACTTATAATGGAAATTGAAAATGGTATTTACCGTGATTATGTCTGGTTCGGTGACCTCTGGTCGGGCGATTTCCATGATTTCCTGCAGCTCTGGCAAATTCGGTGGGTCCGGAAGCGGGAAGATTAGTGGAGATGCCCCATCCTCTTCTCCATCTGATGAATCTACGTCTTCCTCCGTGGCTCTGTCTTGGTCGGTGTCGTCCGATTCCGAATCCTCCGGTTGATCTCCGGGGTTACTGCCCAGGCATCGCAGTAACCCGTCGGGGATGGCCTCGTGAACGTCTGTGAACGTAATCGTTGCCCTCTGTGCTGCGTTGGTTGGTTCTTCATCGTCGAGGACTCCTCCGAGCTCTTCTTGTAGGAAATTGAGTAGTTCGGTTTCCTCCTCGGCCATTTCAGAATTGATCTCAGCGTCCCGCCAGCTCTGGGCCGGCTGTTGAGAAGGGAGCTGGTGAGGCTGTGATGGGTCTTCTCCTCCTTGTTCGTCTCCTCCTTCGCCTGCTTCATCTCCTGTGTCGTTGCCGCTGTCTTCATCGCTGCTGCTGAGGAGTCTCTCCGGCAGCGCGAGTTCTCGAGCGGCGGCGAGTGCGGCCCGCAGCACGCGGCGGCGGTGCCGCGGGCGTTGCTCGAAAGGGCTGCTTTTGCGCTGGTGCTGGTACGAAGTTTGCCGGCAGCATACAGGTCTCGATGATGGAGCTTTTCTGCAATGTGATTGCGTTGTGCCAGCCGAAGGTAATGGCACAAAGCAAGGTTCTGGCTCGATTAAATGCATAATGCTTGGTCTCAGGTGGTAGCTCCGGATACAGCGCAAGTAGATGCAGTACTGTTACCACATCATGGTAATCTCGGCCCACCAACTTACCAGATTGCGCGGACGTTTGCAGTTCCGCTGCAATCTGGTAGATCTTGTTTTGGTCCTCTGGTGGGTCCATTCCAGGTTCCTTTTAATTCCTAATAATAAGATTTGTGATGTCAAATCTTATAAGGTGAAGAAATAATAGCAAACAAATAATAAATAAATACAATTTTTATAAAAAAATTCCATCCGCAAATCTAAAACATACCTTCATCCTTTAAAATGGAAAATATAATCTCTTGTAGTTGAAGTTTGGAAAGAAAAGAGTACATCAGACTTCCAAGAAATGCTCAGCCTTCTAGTGAACTGAAGTATTGAGTTCTTCATGTAACACATACGTAACGAAGGAGGTCATTATCTATAATTCAGCAACTGAAAATAAGTATTTATGCAGAATTTCATGTTCTGGATTGAGATATGCATTTGTCAACAAGGAAAACTTCTTTCCTTCCAGTCGACTGCTGCCGAAGTTGCATCTTTCAAGAAGAAGATGAAAGGAATCTGCCATAAATAACGAATTCTGATTTTCTGACGCTTTCTCGCTATTAAGGTGAAGAAGCTTAATTGGGAATGTTGATTGGAGGTGATCTGACTTTCGTATGTAGAAGTGCCAGCTCTTGGTCATCCCTTTCAAGGTTTCGAATAATCTGCGCAAATTGAACAATACCTATAAAATTAACGGTAGACACATGAAAAACTCCACATAACATTCGAAACGACGTTAGCATCTGTTCGATTTCAACAATTAGTAATTTAACAATTTTGAAGCATTCATAGACGGAATGTATTATGTTTACTACCTTCTCGTCCCTCGGAAAACCCATATTTTTGTATGACATCCATTTCTATTTGTGTTACAATAGGAAACACAAATTGCATCATCTTTAACATGTCATTACCAGCATTTTCTTTAGCTTCTTCTACTTTCGGTGAATTTTCCGGAGAACTCGTTCAAAGCAGCTGAAATAATAATTACCGAAATAAATCATGACGAAGAAAATATAACGAAGAATAATATGAATTTCAATACCTTTAGCGCGATCTCCTGTAAATTCTGAGAGCGACATAACGTGAGTGTAAGGATAATTGGAAGAAGTTTACCCTTGTTTTCACGATTGAAACAAAATTCCATACTACGCAATTTCGTTATTGCTTTATGCTTCACACACCGCTTCTTAGCCCGCAATTTCAAATTTGAGGAAGAAAAGTAAGTAAAACATAGTCACTTAATTTTTTTCCTAAGGGCTACTTAGGTCTTATTTTTCACAACTGGTGCTTCTTCGTATACACAATAAAGGAAAATTGTTATTAGTTCTTGTAGAGCGTCGATGAGCACTCTTTCGCTAATATTACTTACTTAGAACACCATTGCCAATGCTATTATTTGCGTTTATCTATACCATCACAACCTTGTAGTTCACTACGTCCGTCGCATTTTTCGTTTGAGCGGTTCCAGCGGTTCACAGATAAAACTCTGAATGCAATTAAGAAATTTCTTTAAGCTTGAAGAATAAGATGAAGATTGTTTGTCATATATATTATAATAAGGAGATAATCAACACAAGATCTTGCAAGGACTTTGTCTATGTAATATATTTAAGTCATGGAAAGCTTTTTATTGTATGGACTATATGAATCAAGGAAAACATTACTTGAATATTTGTCTGAAATTACAATTGATAGATCGTCTTGAATTCCTGTTATGTATAAGAGTTTCCAAAATTAATTTAGAATATTTTTCTTGAGTATATATTTTACATTGTTACTGGCACATGGGGATGAGTATTATATAAGTCATTGTAATGACATTGTTAATGTCTAAGTTTAAACCTACAAATTAATGAAAAGCAATAATATAATCTAGTATAATCTAACATTGATAAAATAAGGCCTACTGACCTAGGTGGCAGAGTGGTTAGCATTTTAGCAACACTATGGCTGACCCAAAGGTTTCAGGTTTGAATTCCGGCTGATCGGATTTTTCTGATCAGGGAATAGTTAACTATTCCCTGATCACAATAGTGTATGTTTGTCATTGCTGTTGCCTTGGTGATGCACCTCTGATAAGTTCAGGAGCGCTTTGAGACCAGATACGGGCAACAGCAACTTAGCAGAAAAAAATCAGATAATAATCCATTATTAACAATGTTTCATGCAAAATAAATAGATGACTAAAACTTGGTAAAACTGATTGGTAGTATTATTCTTAGTAGATGATATAAATAAAGACAGTTTGATCATTTTTATAGCTAGAATATTTATTTAAAATGGCAATGATGTTGTAATAATATTTGCAAAAAACAAATCATCTTGAAATTTTGTTCAGTCAATGGCAGTATCATTACCAAGGACATACTTAACACATAATTCAGGTAAATTACTAAAGGTGCGATTCCAATGCGACGACTGTAACGACTCCAGCCGCGCGATCACAGCCGTACGTTCAGAGCCGCGCGATCCGAGTCGTTTGTTCAACTTCCTATCCCGCGACTGTAGTCGCAGTTGCTGCTCCGCGGAGCTTCAGATTAAAACGGATAGAACCAAGTTTCTATTGGTCGATTTTAACTTCGTTTTCGATGGTATTTAAACAAGAAAGACTTTATCTACACTGTGGTTAAGGTTTTATGCTTTTATATCAATAATAGATACGCGTAGAGCGGAAATTGAATGAAAGGTCGCGTTTTTCACCCGTGAAACTTTTTAAAACTGCCATTACTCTCTGCCAGTCGAATATACAACTCTGGTGTTTTCTTCAGTTACTCTTTGTATCATTCATACGCATAAGACCCACATATTTTATACATAAGTGTAACCAAAACTTAGCAAAAAAATTTTAAAGTGGAACGTAACCATAGAAAAATTTGGTCGTGTAGGCCAATTTGAGTATCGCCTAATTTTTTTTTATTTCTCATGTGACGAAGAACTTGTCGCGAGAGAAATTGAGATAAATGTTGAAATTTTCGTTTAAAGTTGGTTTCAAGACGATAGCATGAATAGAACTTAAGATTTTGATTTTCTTATTTGAGAGAGTATTTCGCCGCGGTCACTACGAGCTAACCTCATACTTCACATAACAGCAGACCGACATCAAGTTTCCCGCTATTTCGCCTCAGTTCCTACGTGAAAGCCATGGAAGATACATCGCTGTTGGTGGCGTATCTCCTTCTTGAAGAAGAGGAAGAGGAGGAATTATTATTTGCGCTTAATCGGTTAACAAGAGTTGAATCCAATCCCATGTTCTTGGCAAGGGACAGGGAAGGTTTTCAAAATATATTGGTACAGAGACATCTTCTAAAGGACGAATCTGTGTTCAGAAAATTTTTCCGATTGAACATTGACCAGTTTAATTACGTTCTATCGATCATTGAAAATGACCTACGAAGACAGTCTTGCGGTAAAGTGAAGCATCCGATAAGCCCTGCAGAAAAACTAGGAGTAACACTCAGGTAAGCAAGTCAACTGTATATACTTAAATGCAATTTCTCTATTTTTAATAAATTTTCCAAAAAATTACAAAGAAAAAAACAATAAAGGTAGCCAAAGGTAAAGTCAAAAAGTAAAAATATCTTTCTATCTATTCACAAATTATACACCAAAAGAGATCAGTCTAGATAGAAGTAACAATGTATGCATTTAAACAGAATTACTTGCAGACATATTCGAAACAATGTGTATATCATGGTCCGACAAAGAAACTGATGCGATATGCCCGCCATTTGATTCTGAAGATGTTGATGCGGAAGCTGATAAAGAGAGACTAGATATTTCATCTAATTCGAGCTGGCTAACTATTCGGCAGATTTCCATTTTAGCCCGAATTTGATTTTTATGGCACATTTTCTTTACGGATATTGCCATACTTTGGAAGAAAGCGTCTACTGGATGCTGTTCTTCCTGTTGTCTTTTCGCGAGAATTGTTGAAAACAGTTTAGTTCGATCATCGTAATTTTTTTTTAAATGTACCACTATGTCATCTATTGATTTCTTCGATGAGTATTTTCTTTTATAAGACTTAACGTGAGTTTCCTTTTCCTCTTCTCCTTGCTCTTCACTATGACACTCATTGATGCTAGAGTCGGCGATATCGTCACTGCTATTAGTTTCTTTATTTTCCTGTTCATTCGGATCTCCTTCAATTTTTGTTTGCTGACTTGCAGAATCGATGGCATTTTGTATCGTAGCATTTGTCAAAGACCTGTAAATAATCAAATATTTTGCAACAACTTAAAACGCGTAAAAATTATCACTATCAGATATTATTCGCTAGTATTTTTATAATAATTAGGAATACTTTGTATATTAGTATTTTTACTTACTTTCTTTCACATTCAACATAAGTGAGGAATGCAAGGTATTCTTCGAGGTGCCATGGTCGTATTTTTTTTTCTCGAGCGGATCCTGTAGGCAGTTTCTTATTCCTTTTACGCCTCATAAACGTATCACGAATATTTTTCCAGCGGTTTTTACACTCTTCCGCTAAAAACAATGTAACAAGGTGTATTAATTTCAATATTTCTAGTGTATTCCTAGAATGTTTTCTTTTTTCAGGTTCTTAGCGACTGGAGAAAGCTTCGCATCTTTGTCGTATGCATTTCGGATAGCACCAAGCTATATTAGTCGGATTGTGAAAAAAGTGCTTCAATTGTGCAGTGAAAGACTACCAAGCATTTTTATGCCGACACCAACTGTGCAAGACCTTCTGAGAATAGCCAAGGATTTTGAAGAAATTTGGAATTTTCCAAATTGCGTTTCAGCAGTGGATGGCAAGCACATAAGAATATTTTGCCCCGGAAAAAGTGGCTCACAATTTTTAAATTATAAAGAATATTTCTCTATAGTTTTGCTTGCTTTTGTCGATGCTAATTACAAATTTACCATGGTAGATATAGGATCATATGGTAGAGAAGGGGACAGTGGCATAATTGAAAAATCCAGCATAGGGAAATTAGTTAGAAATGAGGAATTTTATCCTCCTCCAAAGAAAGTGGGTGGGAATATAGTGTTGCCACACGTAGTTGTAGGAGACGAAGCATTTAAACTGTCAACGCATTTAATGAAACCGTACTTAAGAAGTGATGCTCGCCTCGACAGCAAGAAGGCCGTCTTTAACTACAGACTATCTCGCGCAAGACGGGTTTCAGAAAATTCATTTGCTCTGCTAAGTCAAGTTTTCCGTATTTTCTATACACCAATTGCAGTTAACCCACAGATTACGGACAACTTAATAATGACTGCATGTTGCCTTCATAATATGTTGAGAAATGCATTTCTAGAAGAAAATAATGAATGTTTTTTTAGACTTTCGAACGCAGAGCAACCACCTACACAAAATTTGACTTCTTTAGTTGCTAGTGGTGGATATGGCAATATTGAAGGCTTTGCAGTAAGAGATGGATTCGCCGATTACTTCAACAGCAGTACTGGCTCGGTAAATTGGCAAATAAAAGAAGTAGCCCGAACAGATCAACAGAAGTAAAACACAAACTTTGCTTTTTTAACACTAAAAGAAAATAATTGTGAATAAATCAAAAATTTTCAACATACCTGGTTGTTTCACTACTTCTCCAATTTCCATCCATACGTTATCCCTGATATTGATGTCTTTGTACTGATGGTGTTTAGGGTTGTAAAGACTAGGATGCTCTCGCACTAACTCAATTAATTTGGAATCATCCATCGCACAAGCTTAAAATATGATTAATTTCACTGGTATTCACTATCAGTCGCGGCGTCTGCTACGACTGGACTGCTCAAGTAGGCGGTCGAGTCGTACGGCTCAAATCGTCTCACTGGAGTCGCTTCAATCGCGCGGCTCCAGACGCGGCATTGGAAAGGGCTCCGTTCATTTACCTACAAAGTGTCTTATTTACAGTCGCGCGGCTACAGCCGTACGGCTCCAGTCGTAACAGTCGTCGCATAGGAATCGCACCTTAAGGGCTCTATGATCAGAAGAGAATCAAACTGAAGCACAAAAAAAAATTGTTTACGAATGCTCAAATAAACATGTCTTTGCTATAACACCATATTGAAGTAATTACAAAACATTTTATAGCTTCAATTTCACCAGTTACTATAAGCATAGTAATTTGAAAGAGCAAAATTACATGGAGAACTTGATTATAATCTATTCTCTACCTCCAAAGCATTATAGCATCCAAAGAGCTTATAAGCTCTTCCTGAATGCTTCTATTTTTGAATTTTTATGACAAAACAGCAATTTAATTGGTTTAAACTACTTTGCCTATAGCTGAAACTTAATGATCCAAATTCAGCGAAAACTATAATCTGACCTCCATGTTAGTAAAACAATAAAAATGTCCTATTCATAGCATATTTATGTCTTTGTTAGCCGGCTATGGCTACTATCACTTGAACCTTGAAGTTATGTGACAAAGATAGTGCAACACTATGCTTCAAACCAGGGGTCTTTAGGATTCAGATATCCTAGGTTGAAAGACTGCTTTGAAATCCCACAAAAATATTTTTCATCTGAAAAATATGTCCATTTATGGGCTCTCTTGATGGTTAGATCATCATCTAGGGTCTGGTGTTTCTATTGGTAAATCTGTTTCTGCTTTTTCTACATACAGTAGAAGTCCGTTATAACAAGTACGGCATATAACGAGAGTTGGGTTATAGCGAGTGATTATTTGGCCGTTGTCCATCCGACACACCATTATTTTTCGACGATTATTGAGCAATAATTGTCCACATTATATATCAGACGACGAAGTTTCATTACGATACACGAATCAATACAATAATACCATATTTAGTCGAAAATAACGCGGCATCAAAAGTAATGGGCACCCCGAAATTCGAGCATTGGACATTGAAATATCATTTTCCTGCAAATATAATGTGCACCTTAAGATATGTGGTCAAGCCATTTGCTGCACCATATATGTCTTATACTGTACAGGCATACGCTAATATATGCGCAGGGGAGTAATGGTGGACAAGGAGTAATCGTGGTCACTATGATTTTCCGTAAAGTTGGTTACACAGTTTGCAACAAATTGGTGCCGACACTGCTTGGCTCTCTCTGGAGCTTATACACCAGAGCTCGCCAGTTGTTGTTTGGATGTTGAGCGAGATAAAGTTGTTCAGCAAGTGTGTGCCGTAAGCAAAGTCATAGTACAGATCAAATTTTTTTTACGCATTATGAAGCATTAGCGTAAGAATTAAAAACCCTACAGTTCCATTCTGCCGCACTCGCTGCTCTTGGATTCAAAAGGATGGACCTTTAGTGTTAGAAATCGACTATAACGATTACGCGTTATGATGAGAACTTTTCCGATTTTTGTCATCTCTCGTTACAATGGACTTCTACTGTATTATTACCCAGTTATACCTCATATGCTCAACTTTAGAGGTGAGTAGATCTTTGGCTTTTAACTTAATGAAAAATTGTAGGATTTAGTGTATAGGGATTTTTAAGCTTCTCTTACATTATAAAAATGTATTATCTGATTTTTCCAGTTTATAATAATGTTCAATTATCAATATTCTCTCAAAATCAAAGAAAGTAATAGGTGGAAATTTTCTACTATTTTCAATATTTAGAGTAATCATTCTAAACTTAAGATTGCTGGACAGGTATTATCAAGTTTCTGTGTCCCCTTATGATGATCATTAGATACATTATTGAATGTTTCTGTGTACACACATCTTTGACCATTTTGCTTCCAATGAATTTTGTGAGAGAATTGTAAGATTCAAATTGACAAGACAGCTTCATGAAAGATGTGTCATGAGCTATGTTGTAATGAAAGTAAAGTTGGCGATTACTGGGGCTACTCAGAAGGTGAGGTGAGTCAGGATCAAGCTGCTGCTTTAATATTTGTGTCTACATATCACTGGCACTAGAAGAGGGCACCTGTACCTTTCTGAAAGATTTTGCTAAAATGAAAATAGAATGGCTTGATAGAAAAATAACTGTATCGCATCTTTCTGCAGTCAATACAGTTCCCTAGCATTGCCCTGTATGAAGGTAGACAAATATGTATGTATGCTCATACCTTTATTCATAGTGTAATTTCACGCGATATTAAAATAATCAAAATATTTAATTTATTTATCTAATTGATAATATCTGTTATTTATATGATACATTATTACTTCTCCATTGAGTTAAGGGACACTGGGGTACATTTAAAATTAAAGATGTAATTTTTATTTTTCAAATATTTTGTATATCAAATTTGGTTGCAAATATGTAGCCCTTCCATTCAGTTCAATGAAGATTGATACTAAAAAATTACAGATATAGTTTTTAGGGTTTCCATCTTTTGGGTATAAAAATTCAATAAAGTGTCTTATTTTCATTTTTTAATAAGGTTAGTCATAGTTATGTTTCTGGGATAGAATTAAAGAAGCAACAATGTAGTCAGCAAAATACAATATATATATGTGCTCTTCGATTTTTACATAATTTTAAGCGTAGTTGAGTCACACTCTCATACATTTTATACAGACTTTAAATTTTATGATAAAGAAATTTTAATACAACTATAGGTAGGGGAAAATCAGTAGCATGAATCTCTGTCAAAGAGTTAACAATCAGGCAATACCTGAGTCACACTTCCGTGTACCACTTTAACCTATACAAAAATTTTAGCTAATTAGCCCTCCTAGCTGGGAGCACCTAGATTCCATAGAATCATTAGTGGAATGAATAAGGATGTTTAGGTCTTCAATTTGGCACATCCTTAAATTTGGGCCATAAAGGTTTTAAAAACTTTAAAGAGAAATATTTATCAATAATTATTCCATAATGTTCAACCAGAGCTCTTTGAGTTATCAAACATGGTTCTTTGGTTGACATATTTTTTTTTAATTTTAGAAGGCTGCATTATAATTGATTATAAAATTATTCATTTTTTGCTCAAAAATTCCTCTTAAAAATCATACATTGAAACTGTAAGGTATTTGAGAAAATTAATGGAAAAGTTATCAATGATTAGCAGATGTGATTTGGTTTTATAAAAATAGATCAACTGTTTTGATTACAGTATATCAATAATACAGAGCTGATGGATTGATCATAGTTTCAAATATGAGTCTTAAAAAAATCAATTGATACAAAACATAAATATCAATATATTTTTGAATGTGATAACATTTCAACATGAATAAATAAAATTTTAATCTATAAAAATCTAATCAAGGTTAATAGAACTTGAGTTATTTTCAATTCAATGGCAATGAAAGTTGTAGTATTAAATTTAAAAAATGAATAATCCAACAATGAGTATTTCTTTTCCTTTTCATATTGAACTGAAAACTATGAAAATAGTGAATAAATATTTACAAATTTATCAAAATTATACTAATTTGACATACTATCATAACTGACCTCAAAGTTTATGTCTTTTGTTTTAAAAGCTACATATATTTAAATATAGCAAATTACCTGAATATTTTATAAGATGATACAAAATTACTAAGTTCACAGAATGTAATCATAATATAAGATAATACATTTTGAATGGGGAGCATAAACTTTTGAAATAGTAATATCAAAGAATTAAATTATACCAATTTTAAGCTTTAATTAAGATGAAATTAACATACATAGGGTATGCAGACATTCTCACTCATATATGTTAAATAGAAAACAGTTCATTTTAAATTTAATTTGGAAATTGTTCAAAAGCATTTGAATAATATGATGAAAACCAGAAATCACTTACAACAATTTATATGTCAGAGATTTATATCTCATAATTAATCATTGCAGGTGTATGGAAGATCAGGAATTAAGGACATTGGCAGTTATACTTTTATACTTATGTGAATCCTCTTCAAATCATTCTTTTTATGTCTTAAATAAAATACTGGAAATGCAAGTGCATTGACTCTCACTTGATCATAAAGTCTATTTTATCCTAATTAATGCACGTTTATTTGATATCAGCCTTTAAGTTTGATTTGATTGCAAAGATTTCATCCAAACGTACAAAATTGTTAATTATCATTGATGACCTGACAATTTGCTTGACAGTGAAGTGATTTCTGGCTATCAGATATGCCTGAATACTTGAATGAGTGCATGCCTGCATACGCCTATGCTATCGGTAGTGCATCAGCCATGATATTGAGATACTCATGTAACCACTCATCCAGTTTAAAGTGTTGCTACGTAAAATTCTGTAACAGTTTTCAAGGTGTATACAAAATCGTTCATTAGCAGAAATATGTATCTTTATTTGTATTGTTCCCACTTCCACTCCCTTACCATTCCTTAAGTCGATGCCTGAAATCTTACAAATCATTTTAATGTCATTCACACAGAATTTTAAAATCATTCACCAGATATAAATCACAGTCTTTTATCAGTCATTCACATTCCAATCAAGAGGGTTATGAATAAATCTTTTGCTTCCTCACCCCATCTTAGGAATCTTACTTTGAGGACATTCCAAAGCATATTGATATGCTTCGGAGCCATTTAAAATTATAAATACATAAATACATATGTATAAGATAAAATGTGCACATGAAGTACTGATCAACATGTCATATTACCAATTTAACTTCATAGCTTTATCATGTTTACAATATTAATTTCAGTTCTTCAATCTCAATTGATCCAATTGGGATTTTTTTCCAGCATTAGTTACGTCACTTTTTCATCACTCCTATCATCACTGTTGAAATGTACTTAATTTAAATAGCCAGCATCACCAGGCATCAACTGCTTCCTGTTTGCAGGAGGTGGAGGTTGGGAAAGAGCGCAGTTTTTTTTAATCCATTTATTTCTGTTGGATGCGCTCAGTCTTCTCCCCCACATAAGGTTATATCATACAATAGTTCCTCGAAGGTGCTGTGCTTCAGCAGACATGCCACTGTTGCCTCCTCCACCACCAATACTTCCCAGGTTACCCATGCTCCCTGCTCCACTCATACAAATCCCCTCTTCTGGTGGTGTCACCTCCAGTCCAATACTACCGTTAAGAGCTATCTTTATTCCTCCACTCGTGGCACTTGTCCCACTTGTTGTTGGAGCACTTGCATCAGTACCAATGTCATCATAACTGTCCTTTTGTTTTGCTGCAGCAGCAGCAGCTGCAGCCGCAACTAGGCCTTGCCTCAAGGAGTTTGAACGTCGCAATAATATATCATCAACTCTGAGAGAATTCGATCTGCTCCTGCTACTGTTGGACTATCTGGCAGGGAAAGGGAATTGGCTTTGGTGGATAGAGGAGGTGGGCACTGAAAGATTCCAGAACCTCTTCTTCCTGGTATTCCACTTCCACCTCCAGTGCCAATACCCATACTTGCTAGCTGCTGCTGGGTACAAAAGCTGATATTTGACTTTCTTCGACTGTTATGCCTTTCAAATGTCTTTTGTGCAGAGAAAGGACTTGGCCGTATGAGATAACTGAAGAAAATGAGTAAAAAAGATGTTTTTAATTCTGTTTATACACCTGAATTATATCTAACAACTTTGGTTTTATAGTTTTCACTGATGACTGCATATATTTTTGCTAAGTCTCATTAGCTTCAAGTCTCTCTCTAGCCTTAGCATTCATTTAAGACTGCTGTAGCGTCCTGAGCTTTCTGATTTAAATTTTTACTCCTAAGAGCATATAAAGTGGTGATTATTTGAACAAATGAAAATTTGAAACATATTTTGAAAGTTTTATCACTTTATTTTACATTTTAAAATGGGTGTGCAATATAGTCTTTCTACTTGCAAGTGCAGAAAATCTCTGTGGTGATATTTAATGTCTTAAAGGTTAAAAAAAAATAGGTTTGAAATGGCCTTTGGGGCTAGCACTACATCACCCATTATCTATGAAACCGAATAATGATAAGATAATTAAATCAAAGACAATCAATGTCTTTTGATGGACAATTAATTAAAAATGGAAAATTTCTTAGTAAATAGCTCTTGATTAATGTATTACATAGTTCACTTAACACCCTGTATTTCCTAGTTTAGTTGTATGATTGCAAATTTATATATTTATTCCATCTCTATCCATTGTATTTATTTCAAGACAGCACTGTCACATAGCAAACTTATAACAGGCGAAAGGAAGACATGAAGTAAAATGTAAATGTAACTTCACTTTATATTGACATGTCAAAATTTCCTATCAATTTTTGAATGAATAAAATGAAACACTGTATTGTAAATATTTTAGTCCTTCTATCAAGACAAAATAGTTAATTGCACATAATATTTCTTATTAATGAAAACTGAAAATTAAAAGAAAAATGATGAAACAGATACTTGGCTTGATATGCAATTACTTACATTATGTCACCTTCTTCAAGTTTAAGATCACAGCTTGGATTGATGATAGCATAAGATAGGTTGCTTCGCTTCTCACTGACATCATCATACTCAACACTTGGCAGAGACAATGACTCCATTCTTGATCGAACTAGATTTGCTATTTCTGCCCTTTCTATCATTTGTGCATGATTATCTCTTGCTTCATCCATAAGATTGACAGAATTGGTGAGTCGAAATATCTTCATGGACTGGTTTAACAATTGTTTTTTTCCCGAAGTTGAGAAATATATATCTTCAAAAGAATTGTCTTTTTTAGTTCTTCTCGTTTTGGATAATGCCCCAGGCCATCCTCAGGAACTTAAATCTGCTCACTCAACCCCCCACTTCCTCCCACCTAACACCAAATCACTCCTCTAGCCTCTAGATCAGGGTAACATTGCTACCTTCAAGAGTTATTATATTCGGCGTAACAACTTTTTCTTGTTAGAAATGATAGAGAAAAACAACTCTCTCTCTCTCTCTGTAACTGATTGTTGGAAAAATTTCAATATTGCCGATAGCATGAATTTACTTAAAGAATCACTAGACGAGATTAAACCATCGACACTGAATTCATGTTGGCGGAAACTCTGTCCGTAGGCAGTCATTGATTTTAAAGAATTTCTTAAACTTGTCGATGAACTAAATCTTATCGTTTCACAAGGCGACTGAAAGGGGAAGGGCTAGAAGACATGCAGCTTAAAGATGTCGAAGAACTTTTACATTCAAGCAATGAAGAGTTGAGTGAGGAGGATCTGGAGCAGCTCATCGGCAAGCAGGACATGGCTGAGGAACAGGACGAAGAATAGCAACCTTCAACAGAAATTACTTTGGCCAATGTCAACAAAATCGTTGATATGGCCTCAAATTTGTCAGATTTTGTGATTGACGTAGACCAAAAATGGACCGTAGCTTAATTTTCAAAAGAGGATTGGAGGAGTTACTGCAAGCTTACAAAGAACTGAGGAAGAATCTAACGAAAAAACTTGGCCAGCCAACTATCATATCATTCTTTAGTAAAATAGGAGGTGCCGAATCATAAAGTGCTGACAGAGAGTGATTTGAGTACCATAACGAACATAACAGACACAGATCATTGATAATTCAAGGCAGTCTAGGTAAGTGAAATGATATTTTCAAAAATTATTCTTTATTGATAATTGTGAATACTTAAATATTATCAGTTAATAATTCAGGGCATAAACTTATTTAACCTGGGAAATTTCTTCGTAAATGTAAAATTTACGTTGCAGACTGGCATGATTCCGTTAGAGCCAAAATTTCCGATGCAGAGGGAGCTGATCATTTTTTTCAGAAGTTACCGGCGCGTTTGGGATAGAAATGCGGAAAAATTAAAGAGGAATAATACCTTAGAAATGTACACATGTACTAACAGGGAAAACTATTTTTTACTAATTTTTTCTCCCTATATTGTTGCTCAGAAAACCTAACCCTTGATTTCCCATATACGTAATGCTTCGCCAACCGCAGTTTTGGCAACCGCGGGCTCTTTCGATTTCCTAACCCCCACGGTTGGCGAGGGATACCTGTATATCAATTTACAATGAATGGAGGATAAATGCTTGTAATAACTTTCAGCAAAATTATTTTTTCTGAGACTCAGTCATATTAGACACATAGACATAATTCAGAACAAGCCTATCAAATCTGCAACAAATGGCTGCTTCGAAAATTACTATACAAATTTATAAACTGAATGTCACTGCGGTTTGGTAACATTGTATTCTCCCTCAACCAGGAACAATAACAGAAAAATACATTGAAATTTCAAAAAACATTTGGAACGAGAACACAATTCACAAAATATTCTCAAGAAATGTAGTTATATAGTAGAAAAATTCAGCATAATACATTATGAAGAAAGTTGCGACATTTTCTTCTTCAAGTCACCACATAAATTCTCAGGAATTTCTCTCTTGAATTTTAAGACCTGGATCAAAGAAGAAATATTGCTTTCATTCCATACAAACAAAAAATTTTAGTGTAAACATTTTTATGAAAATATTCCCATGATAATTTAAATTTTATAAATGAAACACAAGATACAATTCATGCCTATTCCATAATTAGAATTTAATTCTTATTTACATAAATAAATAAGTATGCATGTAAAGATAAAATCATTTATTTATCCATATAAATAATGGAGTATACCAACTATGCAAGCATCCATGAATCATAAAAGAAGTGCATCTCAAGCAACTGATCATCAGAACTAAAACTATCCGAGAACCTTCAGTTAACTAAACATTTGGGATAATAATTGCGTCTGGAATCATTCTGACTATGCAACCACCAACAAAAAATGATATCTAAACATTTAACAATTTCTCATAAACTAACCAATAAAACACAAAAGAGATTTATGTGAGTGAAATCAGAAGCTTAAGTTTTATTATTTGAATTTTGATGATTTTGATAAATATCACCAAGTAGAACTTCTTTACCCATAAAAAATGTATATCCATGAATTAGATAGTCTAAAAAGAGGACCCTGAATTTTGTTCTAATTGCGCAAAAATTGTTTTATATTTATGAACAATTCTCTTGATGCCAAAAGAAACAAACTGGCAAAAAAATCCTCTTCCATCATCCTTGCTACAAAATAACCAAAAGATTCCATTCGTCTAGAATTCATTTTCTTCATGAGAAGCCCATAATTTTGCATCATCTAGGGATCAGCCACTCCCAGAAAATGAAATATTAATAATCCTATGTGATACAGGATTCTCTCAGATTTTACAGGTATATATACAAGATATATAGTTTTATTATACATGATGACATTCAATAACAATTGAACATCAAGCTCGTAAACATTTGTTAACTTACCATTAATATAGTCTCTTTCATTGCAGAGGACTTCCCCTGTTCGTTTGTTTCCAAAGAAGTCTCCTCTGTACAATCCTCATTTACTAAAGCTCTCCCAATTTTAGAAATAGTTTTTCTTAAAAGCAATGGACCAATATTATTCACACTTTCATTTCTCTTAGAATAACTGAAGCTAGAACTCATAAATTCTACAAATAAAAATATAAAATTATTTAGGAAATCAAATAATGAAATAAGTTGAGGATGTTAAATTACTTAAAGTTTAATTCAAAAACTAATTCTATCATTAGTTTTAAACATACCATTTTCACTCCTCTGCCTAAGTAGCCACTCATAGATAAAATGAAGGAATGATAGAGATAGAGAACTTGACTGACTATTGCATTGGTCTTTGGCTGTACCTTGAACCGCATTAAAAGATAGCTTTGAGTTGATCAAGGAGATGTTCCAGGGCAGTTTAGAGATATGAGAGGTCAAGTTTTTGTTGGGAAGTTTTAGAGCAAAACTCATGAATTCCCAGCAATAACATTCTAATGTAGAGGTTACCTGAGAAAAAATAAGCATTATGAAATTAACAATGGATCAAGGAAGAGAAAAATTGAAGTAATACTTAAAAGAAAACATTTTATTTTGGTATTTCAATTTCTCATCTTTGAAATACTGGATAAAGACTATTAATCTAGAATTTCTATTACTTATGCTCCCTCATGGGTCAGTCTTGTGTCCATGTCAATCTCTGCAATTATCTTTCTTTGCTTCAAATAAAATAAAACATCAAAGTACTTCAAAGATTTTGTAAAACAATGGAAAAAGTAAAACATATTCTGAAATCTTATAGTTTTTAAGTATTTACCATGTTTGAATTTTATTATTAGATTATGAGTTGCACGAAAATATATGAGAACATGTTCGGAGATTTTTTTAGAAATATTGTTGTCGCTTATAAAAAAATCTATACCAAGTGAATACCAAGAAAAATTGAGAAATCGTTTAATCTTAAATGACTAAACGCTTTTATTTCTATAAATATTTAAGTATTAACTAATTTTTTATTACTATTTACCATTTATGTAAAAGGATAATATCTATTCAATTCTAATCACATATTCTTTGAATAATCAGTCAAAGCAAATTAAGATTTCATAAGACTTTATTTAGAAAAGAATAAATCAGAAAAGAGTAATAGGATTAGTTTCTAGAAATTATGTATCTGAATAAGAAAACTTTCAATTTCGCAAAAGCAACTTGTATGAAAACAAGAACCTAAGTTATTTTCTTCCATTCTCATTATAATTTTCTCTTATGACCGCATAAAGGAAAGGTTAAATATGAGGATGCAGTTTCATGTGATTCCAGCATTTACTGTTATGAAAATGAATCCCTGAATAAAACTTAAAGCCATGTAAAAGTGTGTATTTATAATCCAGAAATCGACAATGGACATTTAAATGTCTCTTTATTATGAAAAAGGAGTAGCAAGATATTCATCAGCACATGGGCAAAAAAGTTACATATTTCATTTCCAAGAGAAAATTTCAGTTATTATTTTGTAACATTTCTGCTATATTCTAAGGATTTATGACGATGAAAGCATGTTGATGCTCAATTGAGCTAGTAAAATCATATCGACAAAATGTGTAATAAATTGAGTACCATTTGATTCATGGTAAGAAAATTATCAATGGAAACTAATACTGAAACAATTCTATGCTTCTACTATGCTATGTTTCACTCAAGGTTCTCCAACAGAATTATTTTTTGGGGCTCCTGTACTTATGTTCACAAATTGTTCCTTTTGCAAAAAAGAGCTATTCGTTATATTGCCAAATACTGCACCCAAAGAGCACTTGTATGCCTCTCTTCAAAAAATACAAAATTTTACCACTTCCTTGTTTGCATATTTACCACTTAATTCTTTTTGTAAAAAAATTGGGAATTGTTTAATAGTAATAACAAACTTTACAAGTACAGAACGAGAAATCAGAATGGACTTCACATGTACCACATTAGATAACAAATAAACAATAAAGGTCCCTAACATATGGCAGTGAAATGCTATAATAGATTACCAAATTGTATAAAGTCTCTTGCTATTATTAATTACTTCAGGAAAACTGCTTTTAACCTTTTGATAAATGAATGCTTTTACTGTGTAAATGATTTTATAAATTGAATTTATTTAAATGCATAAATGACTTGTCCTACATTTGTTTTCCACAAATCACTATGGACCTATAAAGATTATTTTATATTATTATTACTACATGCATTGAGTTTGAAACAGTTATATTTGACTTACTTTAGCATTGAGCATTATAATCTGTAGATACAGAGTTCTGACAAATGAAACATCAGAGAAACTGTCAGATTCTGAATGTTTCTGTAAAACTCTCACAAAAGGTCTTGAAGCCAAAGAAGGTTTCATTGCATGAACTTCGACAAGAGCATGAAAAAGTTTAAGGGAAGAGCAGCAGAGATCTTGACTATTACTTGTAAGTCCTTGGAGTAAGTGCAAAGAATTCAAAGAAAAGCTCTTCATGCCACCCTAAGAGAAAATTAAATGCACTCTTTAAAATTATCAATGCTATCACATATAGGATAATATTCATAACTGTTCAAAAATTACTTGGGAATAGAAGGGATTAATGAATAACAGTTTTCCAAAGATTAGAAAAGCTATCGAATTGAGATCCTCAGAAAATTGATTATTTAGAGATCTATCCTTCAGAGACTTATCCTTATATTTTCCATTTACTTTCTCCACCACCGCTGGACATGATTTGACTTTTGAACACAAATTGGCAGACCACTCAAGTCTCTTCATAAGTCCATAATGACTGAGTATGGATGGTGCAACTGAAGTGATAAAGGGTGATAATAATACTGAGCAAATTCTAAGAAGAATTAATGTTTGCAGAATACAAAAATTAAGTTCTCCTGTACAAAAAATTTAAAATGTTTAAATTCATAGGATTGTTTCTTTCTCACACAAATTTAATGCCTACATTAATTCATTTATTTATGATGTACTAATTAATTATATTATTATTAATTAATATTACTACATTATTAAATTAATTAATTTATTTATGATACAAGTAAAATGTAGCTTGCATACTGCAAGCATATTGATAACATAAATTTAAAGTTGGTATCATATCGCTAGGGTCCTCAAAAGAAATAAAAGAATTGAAGATATTCTTAAAATTCACTGTAATTTATTTGTCCGGCATCGAACCTGGGTCTTCCTGGTTATACTTACTATGCATCACAACAGAAGATCACCATCTCTAACTATGTGTGAAAATTCAAGCAGAAATATTGGCTCCAACTGCCTTAAACAACGTCCTACTTTAAACGAATGTAAATGGCTCTCTGGATTCGAACCAAGGACGATCATTGAAATCTAAAATATGTTTTCAAAATATATCTATGATTTCTATCTATGTACCGAATTTCATTTTTAAATATTAAAGGGAAAGGGTTCAAATTAATTCTTAAAAATCGGATAATTTACTGATTGTAGAGACGCCTGGTGTCGAACCCAGAGGACATATTGGCAGCTGCGAATGCACATAATGATTTGTTTCAAGTCAATATCTGGCAGGGAAGTACCTAAAATTTGTTTCCGTTATCTACATAAGAAATGCATTGAGAAATGTAAATTGCTCTCTGGGTTCGAACCAAGGACCATTAGCGAATTGCTTAAATTCAATTATAAAATATATTTTTGATATCTAACCCCATGCAATATATCAAGTTTCCATGCCATCAGAAAGGGGTCCAAAAAATCTTAAAAATCGCCACAATGCATTTTAAATGGCAGATTTTTGCCCCGACCTAGCATCGAACCATGGACAATATTCGAAGATGTCTTTTGGATTTTCTTTGGATATGCACGGCTTCTAGCAATACCTCGAATTTTAACTCTCTACTTTTCCGGGAAGTGCCTTAAAATAATTTTCGAAAATCCCCACCATGTATTCTTATGGAGAAAATTGGAACTTTGGGGCCTTCTGGAATCGAACCCATGACACTGAGACTCAAAGTCGGATTTTTTCTGAGGGTTACACGTTATGGCCAATACGTCGTAAAAATTTCAAGTTGGTGGCACTTGTGGAACGTGGTTAGAATTTTGATCCCCTATGAATGAATGTATATATATGTATATCCGGAGAAGCGTCTATATATAATAGATAGACGTATACGAGTAAAACTTGCTTGCATTCTGCAAGCATGTTGGTAACACAAATTTCAAGTCGACATCATATCAAGAGTGTCATCAAAAGTAGAAAAAGTATTAAAATTAAAATTTGCTGCAATCCAGCACCGAGCCCAGGTCTTCCTGGTGATAATTACTATGCAGAACAACAAAGGATTACCGTCTCTAACTATGTGTGAAAACTCAAGCAGAAACATTGACTGCAACTGCCCTAAACGACGTCCTTCTTTTCGCATATATTCCTTATGTGAGAATTTGTAATGTGTTCTGGCATCGAGCCCAGAAACAGCATGGTCTTATCTAATATTTTTTCATAAGCCAAGTCATAATGTATTCTATCTAAGCAAGAACTTCCTATCATTGAAAAAAATGCATCAAAAAATAATGAAAAGCTACCCCAATGTATTATATATGGGGGATATATTTACCGCCCAGCATCGAACCCGGGCCTTTCTGGCAATACTTTCTATGCAGCACAACAGAAAATCACCATCTCTAACTACGTATGCAAATTCAAGTAGAAATATTGGTTGCAGCTACCTCAAACGACGTCCTACTTTTCCCTTATATTCCTTATGAGAGAAAAGTAATTGTGCTCTGGCATCGACCCCAGGAACAGTATAATCTTACTTAATTTTTTTCGTAAACTGAGTCTTACTATACATCTTCTAGGGGAGCAAGAACTTCCTATTATTTTGATAAGTGCATCAAAAAAAATAATGAAAAACTACCTCAATGTATTTTAAAGGGCAGATTTTTGCATGAAGTCATAGAGCGCTTAAAATTGATAGAAAATTGTACATCTATTACGGAAAGGGAACTTGATAAGAGATATTTTACGTTTTACATACATGTCATCATATACTTATTGCCCACATGAAAAAGCTCACAATTTATTCATATACAGTAATTGTGCATTAAGCAAGAGGATAAAAGATGTATTTTCAATGAATTCTTAGAACTTAGTTAAAAGTAATAACACTGGATTCGATTTTCAGAAAAAAGTTTAAACATTGCAAATGAAGAATTTTATTACCACTTTGCTCAATTTTATAAACACCAACAATAAAATTAGCTCCTATAAAAATAAATCAGTCAAAATACATTCAATTGCAATGAATATGTTTATATTATCACAGGTAATTCTGGCAAAATCATAAATCAAGCAAATTGAGTTGATGAATTAAAAATTAAGAAATATTGTGATTTTTTTTATTACTAAAAGTAGCACACTCAAACACTTTCCCATTTTGACCAGATCAACTTCTCAACTACACAAATAAGCATAGAATATATGGCAAAATAAAAAGTTGTAAAAAGGAGTATTAGAAAACTTAACTGTAACATGAGAGTGACTTACTCTACTGATGTAGTTTTTGTTAAATAAATCATTCCTTTGCATATTTAATTAAATATAACAGAAAGAGTAACAATTACTGATTTATAGAAAAAGTTTAAACAAGCAAGAAGAAAATCCAACATTTTCAGGCCAGATATATATAGAATGTATTGATTTTTTTCTGGTGATTCTTGAGGAAAGATTGATTGCTTGCATGCAACAGCACTTGTGACTAAACAAGCCAGTCTGATAATTACATCAGAGGTTGGTAAGGATATAACAGATGCTTGAGCTAGCTGAAGCATGCATGAGATATTTATTACTGCAAAAAGATTATGAGTGTCATTATACTATTTTCATACTCAGCAAATGTTTCCCTTCAAGAAATGCTAATGCCTCTTCCTTTTTGAATGTCATCTTCTAATCCAGAAAACCTTTGCATCATCTGGAGTAAAACTTCCCATATATTGAATGAGATTTTCTCTTCTGGTTTTGCTTTCTCTATGCAGCCCCAAAGAGTTCTAAAAGCACATTCTGTCACCTTTATACAACTCACTTCAGCTATTTCCTACAAATATAATTTATTCAAGCTGAATGAATGTTAGGAAAGGAGCCATTTTATGTAATGCTGCTTCAACATAACTACTGTTTGATGTCACCCTTGATAAGAGATTGATTATTATAGTATTTGTCAGATTATAGCACTATTGGTTCACGTTTGCTAATCATTTATACGTACTTTGACTATGTACTCCTGTATCTTAATGTTAAAATAGGAATTCATAATATCTCTTTACTATATAGATAACTCTTGAATTTTTCATTTAAATTTTGTAATTAAATGTCAACATGAGTTCATCCAATGGTTTTAATTTAAGGATATGATAAGATTTCTCTGTGTATATTCAAAAGCTCTGTGCCATCCTATCTATATATTTAATGGATTGAATCATATGGCCATTTTATAGCTTATAGAATAATTTATCATAACACAGAGTATTATTTATCTTTGTTTTTCCTACCTACCTATTTCTAGAGTTAAAAATATTTTTATTCTTAAATTTTTCCTTTTTTCTGATTTAAAATATTGTTAACTATAACTGAAATGTATATTTTTTTATTTAAATGAATCTTATGCATTTGTGATATCAATCTTCAACTTTGTAATTTGCGCATGTGCTATATTATTTATTTGTGCAAATATGTTATTTTGATTTGTTTTTCTTAACTGCCCATTTTTTAGAGTTGAAATATTTTTATTTTTATTTTTTCTTTTACTGAATTAAAATATTATTAGCTATTAGCAAAATGTATATTGTTGTTTTAAAATGTTTCTTTTCATACTTTCGATATCGATTTTAAACTGTATTTAAACCTTTGTAAAGGGCCCCATAAATAAATTCTCTTCTACTCTATATTATTGATTTACTTCAACTATTTCAGAAAGTAAGAATAATTTAGAATTTCAGTCAGGATTTTCTAAAAGACTGCTTCAAATACAAACCATTAGGCATAGAAATGCATCCTGACTTAGAATTAGTAATAATTCATGGCATGATTTTGATGGATCACAACCTTAATAAGATCTAAAAATAAAAAATCTGATGTGGCCAGCACATGACTTTCTCCATATATATAAGATGTAAATATTTATCTACCGCAATAATTTCGAACTCTATATTCCATCTAAACTTGGAATTTGAGTTATTAATATTATATATTATCTTTGATGCCAAAAACATGATAAATAATTTTTACGGGACATGATCGATGAAAAACGATGAAATTGGCCTTTCGCCCATAGAGCCCAGAGCGCCCACAAAGTACATAATCAGCAACTTCCGGTTTATCAGTATTTCATGAATAACTCCTACACAATCAGTGATACAAAAATATGTTTCAACCAAAAGTTATAGAACATTAAATTTTCTAAAACTTTTACAAATAATAGTATATACCTAAATACCATATTAATGGAGATATTTTGAAAACCGGAAATGAGCTTTGAAGAATTAAGTTCAACTTCCGGTCAGCCGATTTACTCCAAAAACTAATCAACTCTAACGACACAAACCAAAATACTATATATGAAATTTGGTGTTGATCCGACAAATAGTTTTCATGTTAGAGCGCCCACAAAGTACATAATCATCTTCTTCCGGTTTATCAGTATTTCACGAATAACTTCTAATGAACCGGTGATACAAAAATATGTTAAATACAAAAGTTATAGTAAATTATATTATCTAAAACTTTTATAAGTAATACAATAGACGTATATATCATATTTATGGAGATATTTTGAAAACCGGAAATGAGCTTTAATGAATAAAGCTCGACTTCCGGTTAACGGATTTACTCCAAAAACTAATCAACTCTGACAGCACACACAACAGTACTATATATGAAGTTTGGTATTGATTCGACTTTTAGTTTTCGAGTTAGAACGCCCATTATCACACACACACATACACACACACACACACACACACACACACACACACACATACACACAGACATCATTCAGAAAATGGTCAAAACGTGTTCTAGGGACCCCAAAACGTGTATTTCCGTTGAAATCTCGAAGTCGAATTTTTTCATGAAAACAATACTTTCTCTATACTTCGTATATGGAGAAAGTAATAATGGTTGACTCTTAGGATTGAAATGCGTTAAATGACATTAAATATATATGGTAGATCTTGAAGTATAAATTCAAGTTACTACAATCAAAGTATGTAATTGGAGCCATGAGTTCCTATCTGGAGATGAGAACACCCATAAAAGAAGGGCAGGGTGAAAGACACTACTTAAGTCTCCATTCTTTTGTTTGATCCAAAAATCACCTATCAAATGATTTAGTTTCTGTGATGCTTCCTCTATTTCTGCACTGACTGACCATTTGAAAGATATGAAATCTAAAAACATTTAATGAAGAGAGAAGAAAATTACTAATCAAATTTACATGGAATATACGGACATTAAAGTAATTCAGACTCATATATCACCCATCTTCAATCTGAAAATTTCAGTACTAAAATGAAATAATTACTGCAAATGAAAACCATAGAGCCTTAAGCAAAGGTGCAGATAATTCCTTTGCAATACATCCAGCCTTACTCTGGCAGTACAAACATTTTATAAATTGTATCAATGGAGCTAGGAATGGAAGGGCTGCTTCTTCTCTAAAAGAAAAATTCCTTTAATAAGAAATCTTTCCTTAAATTAGAACTTAAACATTGAAAACTTAATTTCTATCAGCTACTTTTCAAAATTATCTTGAAGTGCTAATGCAGTAAAAATATGAGAAAATGAGCACAGCAATTCCAGTGGGTTCAGATGGTTGTGAAGCCAACAAAGATGGCCAAGAAAGAATATCGAGGGGTAAATCAGATATCCCTAGATTTAAAACAATGAACGAATTGGACCAGTTCAGTTCTATTTCAGCAAGCTGAGACAGTAAGTGTGATAGTACAACTAGGCTGGCATTGGTTATGGCTTCATCTCTAAGGAAAGAATCAATTTATTAATGAGGAACCAATTTACAATAGAACTAAATTATCTCCCAAAAATTGAAACTTACACACTTAAGGAATAATTGAAAGGTGTATAAATATATGCACAAAATGTATGAGTTGCTCTAGACAATTTTTGCATTCAAAATTATAAAAAGCTCACAACAAAAGGTGATATAGTTTGTAAACGATTATTAGAAGAAACTTTACGCTTCAAAAGAAAGGATGAGGAAAGAATTTAACGGTGGCTAATTTTACTAAAGAGAAATTCAGTCATTACAAAGATATTGCAGATATTTTAAGTTCTCTCTATTAAAAAGGCCAAACAATTACCATGGAAATATTATGCTTAGATGAGTCGTATATAAAATGTATAATTAGGAATTACTTCATTCTTGAATGTGAAAATGATTAATCTTCTTAAGATGAAAAATTATAATGCATACAAATACATACAGAAAAAAAATAATGAATAATCTGAAATAGACTACAAATAGATTGGGTAGAACAAAATTGAAACAAATGGAACGAAAGTTACATTAATCAGACAAATTTCGGATTGATTTGAGGGTACACTGAGAACGGTTTTAAATGTACCACTAACGATGAAATGCTGGCAAATCTTAGTTTTATTTCCTGTGACAGTTTTAATATTACCTGGGCTCCTGCTTCTCGAGACATTATCATTTTCTTAAGATAACCAATGAAATTCATGTCATGCCCATTTACAAAAAATGGAACATTACTGTTAATAATTAGGCGCCTACATATTGCAGGGTCTTAATACAAAAGGGAAAAACTTTTTTCTCCTGAAATAAAGCCATACATTAAGACAATTCACTTTAAATATGACTGCATCATCTTTCTTGAATACGATAACAAATTTTTACCAATAAGTCCTGCATTACAAACCCCCGTCATTTTTAAATGCACTTCATCATCCTAAAATGAAATAAAATTGATAAAACGTTCAAATATATTAAAATATACTCAGGACAACTGGGCTGAAAATAATAATCGGTGCACACCCAAGCCACAGATAAGTTCAACAGTTAATAACACCCGATAATACCACCACCATCAGAACAAATAATGAGAGAGCGCAAAGAATTCTTAAAACCTATAGATTATTACATATTAACCAACGGAAATTCGACTGTATCAACAAACAATCATTGATACAGGATTATACATCTCAAAGTGACAAATCGCTTCCTTCTAATAATCACAGATTTTGCGCTTCTCTTTTTAGGTATAAATAGAACTGAATCAACTGAATCAATAGAGCAGCAAGGAACGCAACGAACGCAACATAGATCACCCGCGAAAAGGAAATATTTTAAAATTCTTTATTCTGATAAATCTTCACAGGAGTAAAAAATCATGAGCCACCTAAGATTTAGCTCGTACTAAAAGTAAGGATATCAGAGATGATGCTTATGGCATCAGGATAAATCAATTTGTTTTCATAATTAAATTTTCATATCCAACTTCAGTAGTTATACTATGGGAGAAAGAGGAGCTCCTCTTTCTTCCATGGTTATACTTAATAGCTATTAGTACGTAGAGTATACTATAAAACTTACAAATGATGCATATAAAGATATTTACGGGAAACAATTTAGAATTATTCTGGTGCTCTTTTCAATCTCAAATCGTGTTGACCCTTGATACTTATTTTAGTCATTAGATTTCCCAGTTAGCTTTTATTCCAGTTTTAACACAAACTATTCCTATAGATATTTATACCATGAGAAATACTCCGACCCTTAGGGTAATCAATTGATAGCCTCTCCTATCAGGAGGTTAGCTCTCGTGGATTTCTACTCTCTTCTTCTACTTGCTTTCCTTTTCAACTCTTCATATTTCTTAATTTTGGTCCAGTTTTATAAATTGTCTAACCATTCCATCCTTCGTCTCCCACTCTTTCTCTTCCTTTCTGTCCATTCTTGGAGCCACAGTCACGATTCTCTTCCCTGATGAACCCCTGAGTACATGTCCCACGTATTTCCACTTCCTTGCTTTCACCTCATTCAATAGGCTATACCTGCTTCCTATTCATCTCCATGCTCCTTTATTTGTTATTTTGCCTGTCCACTTAACTTTCAGCATTCTTCTAGCAAAACATATGTCCAAAGCATTTATTTTCTTTTCCATCCTTTTTAAAATCATCCACGTCTCATGCCTCTCAACATTTTCAGTTTCTGTTGATCTTTCCTCTTATTAGTTCCTTGTGTTTCCGAAAACTTTCATTTTCCATTGCAATTCTTGTTTTTATTTCATTATTGCATTACCCATCGTCTGATATCAAACTTCCTAGGTATCTAAACTGTTGGACTTGTTTTACTGGCCTGTCATTAATTTTTATATTGCAGTCAATATTCTTCTTTTTATTAGCCAAAACCATTACTTTTGTTTTATTGGTAATCATTTGCAATCTAAATTATGTTCCCACTTAAACTCTTTGCATTGCTGACTGTAATTCCTCTTTCGTAATGTCATGATTACAGTATCATCTGCATATCTTATTATGTTGTAATTCCCTCTTCCTATACATATACCTTGTATTCTTTTTCCGTGCTGTCTGAAGTTCGTGCATATACTTGTATAATCAATATTTCTCTTTTCATTTCTGTCAATCTAATTTCCATTACTCTTTCTGATATCCTCCATACTTCCTTGATATATTCCACAAATTCACCACACACAATAGCTTACACGCCTCTTTGTTTTGTGTCTCTTCATGAAGTTACTATTCTGCAATTAACTCCTTCTAGAGAAGATATACCGTATTTGACGGCATATAAGACGCACCGGCGTATAAGACGCACCCTCATTAATTTGGCCACTCACAAGGAAAAAAGTTTTAATAGTCCGTACGAAAGTGCAGTACCACAATAACTTAAAATGTTGTTTCTTTTAGTTGTCACGCTTCGTAAAAGCCAAATATTAACACAATCATTGAATGCAATTACCAAAGATATTTATTATTAAGAAAATTTAACAAACGGAAGCTATTTCGAGGTTATATATTTCAATAATTGAACGGCAAGCAATCGAACAAAATAAAGCAGAAACAATATAAAATACAGATTCGGGGAAAACATATTATGTTTATGTTTTTTAGCAGTCTTCAATTGATCTTCCTGCAGTCGCCAAGTACGTATCATTTTTTCGGTAGGTGGTGGACCAGCCGGGCGACTCTCCATAAGGTGGTGGTGAGACGGATTCTTTTTGTTTAAGTTTCACAGATGGCGTTGTATTAGCATCCTAACGTCAGCTACGCGGTAGCTCGTCTACATTGTAGCGTAGCGTCTTGTAGCTTTCTATTACGGATCGCGCTGGTCTTATAGGAATCGACTAGGGCTTTCATACACCGACGAAATTATATCAAGAGAATAATTATTTATTATTATTATACAGGAACATATGGTTGGTGATGAAAATATCGATAATTTCGAAGGTAAAAATAAGATGAGCATTTATTTTTTAAAATCCACTGAGCATAAAAATACATAGTAATACATTGTTCAAGACATAAAAATACACAATGTTTTCAACTTTGCAAGCAGAAGAAGGGTTAGCATTTATTTATTTTTAATTCATAAAACATGAAATATGCAGTAAAACTATTCAAAATTCAGTGACATTGGAAATATATGAAATTAAATAAAAACTAAATGCAAACATCTACAAACCATAATATAACACTTTATTGATAATTAAGAGTATCAAAATATATAATTCAAGATAGATCACTTACCTTTTTTTCTAAACAGCACTTCTCTGATTAAGTCACTTATTTGTCCACATGAAAAGTTATATCCACAATTTGAATACCTTAATATAAGGAACACTCTCAGTCCGGTTCCTCGGCAATGACCTTTCTGGTATGAGAGACCCAAGCAACTGTAACTCTTACAACCACCAGCATAGCCCATAGCTTCACAGAAGCGCTCAATCCCCTCCACCACGACCAAGAAATAGTCCATATAAACACAAATAAAGACTAGACTTTGCTGAAATACATTTCTTTGTTCATAGATATGTTAATTTACTTAAAACACTCAAATAAACTCATGAGAAAATGAAAGATAACCCATAAATTATGAAACCATGCTCTTAGCTGCCATTCAATTTGCTCAGCCACTGATTGATCAAAGACATAATGTAAATCTAGAGAATGGCCTGACTTGAAAGCATGCATATACCATTCGTAAGGTTTAGAAGCGAGAAAGAATTAAGAAGCACATTAGGCACAACTGATTATTCAGTTCATATCACTTTCAAGAAGATCAAGAAAACATCCATTTAAATACATTCCAATGTTCATACACATGATAATTTACTAAAAGCAGTTACGAATAATGATAAGAAAATGAAAAATGAGTCATAAGGTATGAAACCAACCTCTTCTCAGCCACTAAATGATAACATATACAGATAAATGATTACAGATATACTTAACTCTCTCTCTCTTATCACTACTTCAAACAGTAAAGAAAATTGTAAATTTTAACATTAAATTCCCACATAGCAGAAACACATCTCAGAGATATCTTAAATGTCTAACAAGATGTTTCGAAAAGTTCTCAGTCACATCACGAAGATCTGTCTCTACGTCCTCTTCAGATACATCTCATAGGATATCTTGGAGATGTTTCAGTGACCTTTGGTGACATCTCCGAGGTATTTAAAGACTCAATAAATATTAATAAAAGGAAACATTCTAAGTGTCTTATCAGCTGGATGACTATATAATCAATAATACTTGTTAACACATTTCACACACATCACATCCCATTTCCCTCTTCAGCAGGAAAACAAAGTAAAAACAGGAAAATAGGTCATGCTATTTTATTGTTTATTAACACAAACATTATATTAACAAAAATTGTCACTAATCATACCAGCAGTCAGGTCACGAAAACGGCTAAATTCAGAAAATTGTAAAATAGTACAACGTAATATAAGTATGGAATCGCCAATATATTCACACAAACTGCCAACTAACACTAAAATTGTCAAATTAAACGATTTATACACCAATTCGATTATCAAACATTGACGTTGATATGAAAAGTCTCACATTTCACTAAGGAAAATAAGGGTATAGACTACTAATGCCAATGAATATTAAGTTAGTCAAACGTTTTTGGAATTCTAGAGCAGTAACATATATTAATACCTACCCATTTACAAATTATTATAACTTTCGAATCGTGATATATACATAATTTTCGAAATGATGAAATTACTTAATTTATGCGGCAGTAAAGGCAATACCAAATATTAACTATTACGCTTGTTTGCGGCCGCATGAAAAAATGATCTTGCAAAGTCTCATAAAAACAGTTATGAGAAGCCTTTGAGAAGTATTACCGGTTTTCCGCCGTGAATGTCTCTGAGAGATGTTATGATATGTGGATTGATTCAAAACTATTCCGAAAAATTATAAATTCTACAATTATTCCAAATTATTTTCATTTTGTTGACCATATGTACGGAGAAATAATTGAAACTGGAAACCCTTCAATAATTAACTTTCTTCTTCCCCAAAATGGTACACATCGAAATTTCACTATTTCATGTTGACAATCAACATGTCCGTTCTGTAGAACTTCTTAACAGTCATTAGTTCATAAAATTCAAGTTACATTGAACGAAAATTGATTATCACCATATTTCCCAAATATTTAATACTAATGTATGCCATTTAAAAACATATCGACAAACACTCCTTACTTTCAAATTACTCTGCATGCTGTAAACGCTGGGGTGACTCCGATATCACGAAACACTGTTTAACTTAATATATATCACTGACAGTTAATGAATGTATACAAATACGAGTTCAATATTCAAACAGCAAAATTAAATACAGCCGAGTGTATTCGGGATTCCATTCATTAATCATATATTCTTACCCAAGTTTTCCAGCCCTATGCAACGTTTGCCATAGGCAAAACCCACATTTTAATTTACTTACATTTGCTTCGGACTGGGAAAACAGAAAAATTTTATTTCTGGTTGCTCGCTCGAAGATTTAAACCCCGCTACAACGCAACGAAGCTTCATCTTCAAGTTATACAAACGCAGAGAAATATAGAATACCACCACGCGAGTCGATTTACGTTCATAGTGGAAATTCAAACATGGCTGTTTTTCTAGATGCTCAACCACTTCTTCCTTATTTATTCATTAAAACCGATCGAACCGCCTCCACTACATAATGTCGGAGAAAGCCTGCGGAGGACAAAACTCGAACAAATGAACGCTTGTCATCCCGTTGGTTGTGGTGGACCAAAATGCTTTGTGCTGCTGCTTTGTTTCCATGCACTTTAGCGTAATTTAACACTCCTAGTTTATATTGAATAGTGTAGTTTAATTTCTTATTTCACGTAGTCATATTTCCGAAGGTATTTTTTTAAACTAATAGTTTTACTCAGCAAAAAGAGGACAAGCTGTTTTGTTATGATCAGCAGGGTTGCGAGATCCAAACCTTAAAATATCGCGATACCGCTGCCAGATCGCGCTAAAATAGTCCAAATCCGCCCAATGTTCATTTTCAAACTACATGTTGGAAGTTCATAATAAGTAATACCAAAGTGATAATCAGAGTATAACTGATATAATGGAGCCGAAATAGGTAGTATAGACCATCTGGGCTAAAAATAGCATTCAGTACTGAAAGTTAACCTGTGGAGGTTGAACCTTCACATATAAGACGCAGGGAAATGTTTCGAGACATAATTTAGGAAAAAAGGTGCGTCTTATATGCCGTCAAATACGGTAAATATCCTCCCAGCGTGTTTCTGATATGCCTAAAAATTTTATAAACAGTTTTTTCATCTATTTACAAACTTCTGCCAACTTTCCTATTTATTTTTGTAGTGGTTTTTGTTAGAATTCTTCAGCTTAACCTGCATAATGCGGATGCCTTGAATTCAAGGCCTATTCTAGGCAGCAGTGAAAGTGGTTTGTTTTTTATTTTTGGCACATTTAAACATTTCATTGCTTAGATATATGTCCTGATTGTAAGGAAAGTCCTGGATTATGATCGACTGTTATTTTTGGAATAAAATCATGATCAATTTAATATTTTTTGAAAAATTTATCATCTTCTTATTTTTTCGCAAATAGCTTATATTTCTTTAAATTTTTAAAGTACAAAAACAAATTCTGTATTGCGGGTTGCATAACAGAAATTCCCTCCAGACGCTGTTGCCTTGAATTCAAGGCATGACTAAAATTTGGTATATAAACTTTATTTTACCTTTGAATAAATCAGAATTAGTTTTAAAATGTTAGAATAACTGAAAATTATAAATTAACGTTAAAAAAGGGTTCCACGTCCGGCAACGATTTGCTGAATATACAGTAGCATTGAGTGGGTTAATATTTATTCTGCATTCTACTGGATTATGATCTGACTCATTTTCTGCTCCTGAGATGGCTTTGCTGTGTAAATACTGTATTGGTTAGAATACCTGCCCGGAAAGTGGGAGACCTGGGTTCGAGTCCCAGCCAAGTCACTATTTTTTACTTCTGTATAACTTTCACATCCTATGTTGCTATCTTCCATCCTCTGTCTCTCAGTTTACTCTATCCCATTAATGTAGTTCTCTCCCAAAGATCCGATTTGAGGACTATTTTACCTCTGGATAAATTTACTCCAGTAGGCACCATTATCCATGATCACTTGTCGGGCAGTCATCTGTGCAATGGCCCTAAGTACCTTGTGCAGAGGGTTTTATTCAGAGTTTTCCTTCTCACAGATGGATCCCAGAACGTGGCGCTACGACGCGGGGATATGGTTCTTGCATCGCCATCGATAAGTCGATTTATTTATCGGCGTCGCAAATTGTCGCAGTATTTTATTTCGGATACCTCTTTAGAAAGCGTCAAAGAACCTTGTGGTATAATTTAGCCGTGTACATCGTGGTACATCACTACTATTTTCCTCACTTTAGGTGAAAATTTGCCGTAAAATAAGGGTTCGACATTTTCTTGTATAAATAATGCAAATATTCAACTGTGATAATTCAAATCCAATATCATAAAGCATAAAGATTAGGTTTATAATACTGCATCGTTTTTTACCCGATGATTTAGCTCATTTTGGTTCAGGATAGGCTTGAAGTTGAAGAATTTTGCGAAACATCGAAGACCGGCATTTTTCGTAAAATTTGGTCAACTTTGAACGCCTGTAGAATTGTAATGCGCGGGAACTAACTCAAATGATTTCGTAATTATATGCAGACTTTATTCAAGAATGACTATGCGAAGTTTCAAAGTCCCACTTTCTTATTTTTGGCCAGCTTTTTTCGATTCTCGTGCGGCGTTTAAGTCGACCCCTAAAATTTTGAGGTGAATTTCAGGTTTTAACCTATGTTCAGCGTAAAAGTCGACCCAAAAAATAAGGCAACACCACTTCCCCTGCTGTATTTTATGGGAAGAAAAACTAAGGTATCTAGAAATGTACAATAGCTTAACGAATATTTACCGCATAAGATTAAAACGCTAGAATTATTTCTTCCATCTGCCATATCAACTTCTCGCCTCTGCTTAACTATTACGCCAGTTTCTTTCGTTGGTATCACTCAGGCTTAATAACAAAAATGCGTTACGAAACAGAAACACAATTGTATTAAAAATCTACTATAGAAAAAATGGTAATAAAGCGTGGTAATATCAAATCACGTCATTCTTAAAACAACTTCCATTGACTCCTAACGCTAAGTCAAATCATAACGATTATGTAAACAAAAAAAACCCAATGTGCTTATTGATCTTCATTCGTAAATATATAATATCGAAATATATATATTAAAAATACTTGTGAAGAAATGAATATAATTTGCGAAGAATAAATATGCGTCAAATTTTATTTTAAAGATATGAAAATGGTATATTGATTTAACTCTTTTATTACGAAAACATGTCATAACATAACATACTTTCGGCCACAATTGAATTTGTGATGAAATTTGTTTTATATTATATCTACGCTAATTAGACTTGCCAAAACTTAGTTTCAGTAAGAAATAATTGTTATGAGTTGCGAGAGTTTTTGTACAAGTGCAAAGCGGGCAGAATCGCCTCTTTACTCCTCTGTAGTAAAGGGTTAAATTTTATGTTCGGCGCATAAGTCGAACCCCGGTTTTTGAGAGATTCTTTTTAGGCTTACAAGAGGCTTGTTAGTCGAGTTTTTAGGTCGACTTATACGCCGGCATTTACGGTACATAATAATATACCCGTAGAATAAGAACATTTTTTTAGGAAAATTAATGTTTAGTTTACTGAAGTATTATTTAAAATATCTAAGTATTACAAATATATTTTCCAAGGAGGCAATAGTGGGTTTCAAAAACCTTTGGAATCACGTTTTACTCTTATCTAATCACCCCTTCAGAGTAGGCAACCATGAACTGCAGTTATATGTACAGCTGGTTAGAAAGAATTATCTCATTGGCTGTAATGAATGCCATGAAATTTTTTAGAGGAATTGCGTATAATTATTTTGTTGCTTTTATTTATCACAGGGGTTTATGCTGATAGGTTGAGAAAAAGGGAAGTGTAATATTTAAATGTTTTGCATCACCAAAAATCAGAGCAATTGCTCTTTGTATTTAAACCTTGAAAACCAAATTATAAGTAATACAATTACTTTAGGTGATTGCTACACATTAACAAATAACTTTGAGAATTAAGGAACACATACTTCCAGCAAAATATATTCATGTAAATCCTAAAAAGGCACCAAGAAATTAATTTACAGAAAGATATTTTTTTAGCAAATATCTGTATGAAACATTGACAAATAGTTTAATATTTAAGTGTTTATAAACAAATATGTAGGCAGCATCAAGCATTTATATTTGTGGTGAGGTATATATGATGCTATGTTATGATATATGATATTATATCAAATATTACTGTATTTAAGTGTCAGTCTGAGCATACATCGAAATGTATCATAGAAAGGGAAAGGATACCAATATACCATTAGAAAGGGTAGAAAATGTATAAACAAAACCAAGGATTAGCTACCAGGAAGGACAAATCGAGACTATACTATCTAAAAACCAGAGCAAAAAAATGTGACAACCAGAGACTAATATGCATTTACGTTAATACCTTACAATTCACATTTCGGCATCTAGCAGGAGATGCAAACAAATATCTTTGAACTACTTCTATCAATTACTATGGTGTACTGTTTACAAAGAATGAAAGAGTTGTCCTAACATCTATTCCTCTTAATGTACACAATATTGAATTTGCTGAAGTAACATATGGGGAGGGGGGTCACAATAGGGTGGAGTGTTTTTCCACTTTTCTTTATCAGAAAGTAATACCCGGTAAAGTGGCCCACACACATGGAAATTACAGATAAAAAAGTTCTTCGAAATCAGAAAATATCTTGTTTGAATTTTTGCCTCAAAGTGTTGAAATTTTGACAAAAACATCAAAATTGTCATATTTTTTTGGTCAAAACCATCATATTTCTGCGAAAAAAGATGTCACTTGCAAAGAAAACTGATGATAAAGCCTCAAAATGCCACTTAAATGCCCCCTAGGGGACCAGAGATGCCTTTTCCAGGTGCAGGAAAAAAATGGATCCAATGCAATTCAGCTGTTTTTTAGCTGAAAGTAATACTGTTTAGTAAAAATAGTTTCCACTTTCGTCTTTTCCTTCAACTGGTGGCTGTTAAAGTTAGCAAAACATTGTTTCAATGCATAGTGTACAGTCATTTGCATAAGTCTGTGGGCATGTTCTGTCGCTGCTCTAGCGGCCAAAGAGTGCACTTAAAATTTCTGTTGGTACTGCATGATTTGCAGGAAGGAAGGAAAACAGAAACGGGAGTAAATTTTTTGGAACTTGAGGCGAGTGAGGGGCAATAAGGGGTGACTTCGGAATTTTTTGGGAACCGCATTCGAATAGACATGCGCCTCGCACCATTGAAAAGAGCTGGAAAATTTGATTCCTTTGGTCTGCGACTGAGAAAATTTACAGAAAAGGTTTTTCTGTTTTAGCTAGACGAGCAACGTTTAGAAAATTGCGAGGGACTTCAGTCTTCAAGCATATTAAATGTGAGTGTATATGCTGATATTTTCGCTTCTCAAGCTGCTTCCAAGTTGAATATTCGTCTAAAATGTAGCGGAATAATATTTTTATGTTACCTTGATTTTGGTTGTATCTTTTCAACATACATATTCGTTTCTATTAAGTATTACCACGCTTTAATAGACAATAGAAATATCTCTACAACGAACATATTTTTTCATTTCCTGCCCCAATGTAATCGATAACTTTTCCGGAGAAATTTGATAGTCTTCTTTTGGATACATTAATTTCATTGAAGTCATACGCTCTGTTATTAAAATGAATTTCTATTGAATTTCTCGATTCTTAAAAGATACTAATTTTAAAAGTAGTTTATTGCGGTTATTTACGAATTCAGCGTTGTGACTGGCAACTTTTCCCCTTATATTATTATATCCTCGCGGAATACGGATGGATAGACGTAAGAATAAGGGATCTGTCATTCCTGATGAATATCGAAATGAATGAAATACGGAGGATTTCTTTGAATAATTTTATATTCAGTGATATATCTTTCAACCTCTTTTGCGCTCTGCAGTCGCCGTCCCATGGAATCTACCAGGTTTTTGAATACACCTGGACGCCGCGCAGGAGAGGTCCAGAATCTGGATCTCAGGGATCTGGACTCCAGATTCCTGATGTGCTGCTCCATAGACGCAGGAGCCATCTGCCGTCCACTCTTGCATAAAAGTTCCCCATAAATTTTCATTGGGATTGAAATCTGAGGAACGTCCAAGACAAGGAAGAACTTATATATTGGGTTGATTATTTTTTTCGACGCTCTTTTTCCAAATACTGAAAAATCTCCTTTCATCTTTCTTTACCATTTACATATAAACTCTATGTTTTTGATCATTACATTCATTCTCAACCTAATGTATTTAATCATTTTATTATTCTTGAAGTATTTTTATATGTATTATGCTATAATTTTTGCAATTTAGAATTAGTATCATTTGTGAAGATGTTTTATTTGATTTGATTGCTCGTAGTGAATATATATTTCCCCCCTGTCTTTTCTGCACTGCCAAGATATTTTTATCCTCTCTACCCAGCGTTAATTTTATTGTTATCCTTCTATTTTCTTCGTATTGGTTTTGCCTTTATTTATATTCAATTCAATTTTAGCGATATATATTAATGTTATCCAGTAACAATTTTTACGCTCCAGAATCTTTGGGAAACATTAGAAAACCACCTACAAACTTAACACACTATATCAGTATGTCTCTTTTATTTCCTTTTAAATTTTTCCCTATCTTTGCCTTCAAGAAAACTAAAAAAATCAAGTGAGAGAACACAAGTTGGCCTCACTTATTTCATGACGCATCCAGTCTCACCGTCACTCTATGTTAATATAATTTTCTTCAATCTTTCTCCTCATTTCTCTCTCATGTGAACAGGATTCTTAATAAAGTCCTGTATTGTCGATTACACGTAAACTGGCGTCATTTACCACTCAGTCGAGGCAATGCAATTGAAGGTAATGCAGAACATTGTCGCTTAAGATGCTTTTCAGGAGACCCAAAGATAACCACTATTTCAGTGGGATATGACAACCTAAATCTTTCAACGTTGGAAAATGAAAGGGAAAGGTTTAATTGGCTAAGATATTTAAATAAGTACTCTAAACCTCAAACCGAAAAGAGTTATTCTTTATTTTGCTTTATTTTTCTCAGATAACTGGCTGTCATCTTGTTATATTATTAACATTGGTCTCCTTTTTGAACAAAGAGTGCGCCTTCCTTTGTTACTTTAATTTTTCCTTTTCACTCTACAATGAACAAATTTTTATTTGATAGAAAATTAGGGAATAAGAACGAATGTTTTAGCTGCAGTGCTATCGCAACTCTCATGAGAGGTCGTCACAAAGCAAAATTTCTCCGAGAGTATGGATAACAGCACACAAAATAATAAAATGCAGTGCCACTCCAGTTTATTCGATTAGTTAAAAACAAGGGATTGGGATGAAAAGAAACCCCGCGAAGCAACTGATCTGCCTTGAGACGAGAATGATGGAGAATATCTCACGGAGCTTCAAGAGTGAGAGGAATATTGCTGTTTTCTACATTTTAATTTTCAACTCCCAAAAATATTAATCGCAGACAAGAGCAAAGATAAGTAACATTGAACAGGTAAAATAAGTAAAATAGATCAGGTATTCTATTAATATAGGTGAGAGGCACGGGAGGAGTGCAGTGGATGGCGATACAGATAAATTAAACAATATTATATCAAATGCGAAGGAAGATAGCGGGATGCGGTGCATTTGGATATTACTCGCAAATGCGGTGTATTTGGGAGAAATCCGTCTTATAAGCGGTTAGCGTCTTACGTCATTCTTTTCCGTGCGATTCGTGTGATAGAGACCGGAATGTAAAGAGAGAAAGATCCTAAGCTTGAGTGTTTCAAACGGTTTCACTGTATCTTATTATATATAGACGCTTCTCCGGATATACCTATAAGTTATATATAAGGGATCAATAGTCTAACCATGTTCCACAAGTGCCAACGACTTGAAATTTTTACGACATATTGGCCATAACGTGTAACTTCCAGGAAAAAACCTAATCCTTGTGAAATGCTACGAAATCCCCTTGCGTGTGTCAAACTTCTTAAAGAATCAGATGTTCTATATTATACGTACCGAAGAGATTAAGAAAGAAATCGAAGCGCAGAAAGTCACCGTAGTTAGTGTCACTTGCACACGACACAACCAACACGCCAGCAGATGTCAGAGGGGCTTACAACAGTGGAGAAGTGAGCTATCCCCATGCATAAAGTCACAATCAATCCTGACAAGGATCTCGATAAATTCAAGGAACAAGTTTTCAAATAAAACAAGGAACTCCAATGACCCAGGAATCATTAGAAGATAGAAGACTAATTCAAAGGATAAATTTATCAAATAAGTTCAGAGAAATTACATTCTCATATGATGTAACGGATATAATGCGACCCCCCTGTTATATTCTGACACTGCAGGGAAGATTAGGGAAATAGATGCTAAAAGAATCGTTTCAAGAATTCATTTTTTCTGCAAACAATGGGTGAAAGCAATCGATTAGAAAAATAGAGTCAAGATGCCTGCACCCCCTGCCACATACATAGACATACAAATCTAGCTTATCACTATCAATTAGAACTTCCAGTTCAGATAGTTTATCTCTTAAACGCTGAATATGAAAGTGGAAGATAATCAAATTACTCACAGTATCACTACTACTGCAGGGAGATGTAATTAAATCACTAGAAAAAAATTCTGAGGAATTTCTTCCATTGAAACTATCACCATTCCCTAGTCACATTTTGTTTGGCCTGAAAATTCTATGTTTTGATCGTGTGGTGATTACATAACTTCCACACACTGCACTCTCTTCCACAATTTACTTTGGCCAAATACTAGCAAATCCCCTGTTGACTTGAGCATTGGAGCATTTATCATCATTAGGTTCACAAGACACTACATTTTCCATGCTTTGGTGTTGGTTTAGCTTGGTCTAGATTGGCTCCTGTAAAAGAAACATCGCACTGCTACTCCACGAGGCCATACAGAACTTTGCATCACCAAGGGTTGTATCAGTTCCGACCTTGAAGATGTAGGACTCCTTATTGTCCCAGATTTTTTCACTAAAGAAGTCTTTACCAGGAAACGTTTCTTCAAGATGCATTTTTATATCATCACTCATGGTATTGTTCTGAACCAGCAAGATCTACAGCCAGAAACGGCACGGAATACCAATAAACTTCGTTTGGTGAGATGTTGGCGTTTCGGATCCAAAGACGGGTTCATTTGTCACGGGTTATTCAATCATCTTCTTTTGTGTGAGACTTCAGTGTAACCGTCCTTGTTTTTCTAATCCTCAATTGAAACTTTATCATCTGCTTTGTGAACTTGCTGGATAACTGAGCTGGATTTTTGGACAGGACCCTTAACTTCTTGCTCTAGTATATAGGATATACTCGATATAGCTATACTCAGTAGTAGTAGTATTGTTAAAAGTGCTTCGACAGCTTAGGTCATTTCGCACATTGGCTCCCACCGGGATTCGAACCCGGGACCGCTTTCACCAAAGGCAAACGCGCTGTCCACATGACTATCTGGGAGCCTAGCTATACTCATATATATAATAGATGTATAGCATATACTCAATTCAAGGAGGAGTTATTTTTCATCATCACAATATTACAAATTTCAGGTCTAAATTTGTCTTAATTTCATCAACAATTAGTATCTATGTTTGATTATTTATTTATTTAACTAAAGAATGTTCTTTTGTCATCACGCTTGTTTGTCCCATGACACTGTGCTGATAAAAAATTAGGTCTTGGAAATTTAGTTTGATATTCCCCAAGCTTGAGTTAACTTATTCCAGAGAATGAGATCAGATTTTTCAGTGGTGTTTTATGAATGTCTCTCATATGTCTGTTACTTAGTAATTTAACATTGAATTTAAATGTATTTTGAGAATGAGGGAAGCATATCAAAGTATCAGGAAGATTTCTTGGGAAACTTGAAAACATTACTGTGCTTCAAATCAGCTATTATTAGATTAAATATTTAATCAGTATCTTTGAATTGAAATAAACAGTTGAATTCTGCACGAAAGTCACTGAAAATATAATTTGAATTTTAGCAAAAACGTTAGGTTAGCTAGATAAATGGTAAAAAATGATAAATGGGACTTTTATGCTATATATTTGAAATCATTTGATTTATTAAACAGCAAGATTAACAAATTATCACTCATTTATCACATGACAACTTATTCTTAAACGACCTTAAACATGTATACCATGTATCTTTGACCTAGGGATAAACATTTAAAAAGCAGAAAAGCATAACATACAATGAACATATTGTTTCTTTAACTATTACAATTGTAATGTGTGTAAACACACTGCCAAACTAAGAATACATGTATATACTTAAAAAAGACTATAAAGGACCTGTGACATCAAAATAGGTCTAATCCAAAAATACAATGGTAATTCACTCTTCAGCTGGGCTCTAAAACTTCAGTGAAACGTCTGTCATAATTTATTCTCACAGCATTATGACAACTAAAGAAGCATGAAGATTTATATTCTTGGTAATATTTCTGACATTGAGTACATTTTCAGAAGGCAATGAAAATGATTTGTTCAATCTTGCTCAGACGTTAAGAATGAGAGCTTTTCTATTAAAATATTTCTCATTAACAATATGGAAAATATAATTTTTATGTTAAAATGTTTTAGAGCAGTGAATCATATCAATACTCTCTCTTAGTTTCAACAGTTTGCAATAATTATATGTTTAAAGACAAATTATAATAGCATCTATTGAACAAAAACTTCACTAAGAGTTTTCTTTAATCTTTTCCTTCCCAATATACAAACACAATTTTAACCCTCCGACTGATGTACTGCATTTTCATCAATAACACAAGACTCTCTCTTCCCTTATAGTATATTATTTACCTGATAGAAATGAAACAATCATTTTTACTCCCCAAAACTTATCACACAATGTATAGGATCACTGATTGAAGGGCCATTTAAAACAGGGCTCTCAGACGAAGAGGCACTGCAAAGTTTTGGTGATTCCACAAGAATCTGCTTCTTACGCT
This sequence comes from Sympetrum striolatum, assembly GCA_947579665.1. Classification (NCBI taxonomy): domain Eukaryota; kingdom Metazoa; phylum Arthropoda; class Insecta; order Odonata; family Libellulidae; genus Sympetrum; species Sympetrum striolatum. Next base: position 122,829,108 of record OX388341.1, read on the forward strand.
CAAAATTTTCTTTTGTTTTTATTTCATTAATGAGGTGCACAGAATGATTTTGCTGGTATTCAAAACTACTGAAAAGTTCAGAAGATGACTTAGGCTTGATACTTTTATGGCAAGTCAAATAAAAATTTCTTGTATTCAAGCACTCTGCTCCAAAGGAGGACGAATACATGCTTGATGTATCCTGATTCAGTCTTCTACCTAAAGAAGATAATGGTAGTGACATTATTTTTAAGCTGAGCTGTCGATAAAACAAGAAAGAAGCATAAGATTTATTCATTATCACAATTTTTATAAAAGAAGCATTTTCAACAAATTGACCACATAGTGGCAGATAATGAAGGTGAAACATGTGACACACTGAAGAGTTTTATCTATTAAGATAAAATAAAATAATAGAAAATAATTTTACTTAATCATTGAATGTATTTTCTTTTATTTAGCAATCATGCACACAAACATTAATAGCAGTATTTGAAACATCAGTTTAAGCTTCTAGATACTCTTTAGAGCATTATGAAATATGCACATTAAAAATTCAATCATTATTATTAAAATTTCCTTTACTTCATGATTATGTCCTTTAAAATTTACTTCATATAAATATTTGACTAAATGGATACTCCAACTACTTTCGAATCACAAGTAACTTAAGAAACTGGAAATTTTAATTAAAAGGTAATCTACAGGAATCAGCATTTATATCAAATTCATATAATAGATGTCAGCCTGAAATTCTTTGGTCTAAAAGTTATTATCTGATCCATTACTAAGTACTCTTTTTAAAAAAAAATATGGCGTAAGAACTGATTATTGAACTGATGAACCTGAACAAATTAATAAGTTAAATAACTAATGTTGCATTAATTAATATTTGATTTATACAGAAATGTTACAATTAATGTATTTAAATTCATGGAATACTAATAAACAACTCTACAAGAGAAATAAAGTTCCTTCTTTTTTAATCACTCCAAATTTACTAAACAGCCATCTATAGGTTATGATATATATTATAGTATATTTTATTGTGTTTTTGAATTTCCACATCATTATTATAAAAAAATGAGGAATTAAATCCACTGAGTACTTTCAGAGACAACTCCTAGAAGATGTAACATTCTTTCAGGTTTGGAAAGAATATCACTCACACAATAATCAACCTTTCCTTAACTAATGAAAAAAATCATTTATTTTGCTAAAATACCTTATGTACAAAAACATTTTAATCTTCTAATTATTTCAAGCAAGAATTTTGTCCATATAAGTCATACAAAATATTAATACTTCATCTGGAAGATACTTTTAAAATATTAAGTTTTCATCTAAAACAAGGACTTGAAGCTTATTGTTGGATAAAGTTGGCTGTACCATCATTATAACTCAAGGTTGAGATGTTTAAAAAAACTATAGGGATAGTTCAGAGCAATTTAAAAATAGGCAAGGTTCTATCTAAATTCATCTCATCCCATTTTTAACATGGTGAAACTTAATTTATCACAGAGCTATCTAAAGAAATTTTATGTTAAGTCAGAATCAATCATAAAAAAATACCCAGCAATAGTAAGTTTTATAGCAGTTCTGAGCAGCATGTGAGCTCCTTGCCTGCATTGTTATAACGAAATTATAAACTATGAGACAATATGCATCTGATACATTTAGAAAAAATCATATCTCTTCCCATATCTACTGCATTTGGATGTGAAGGAGCATATCTTAGAACAATGATGGAGAAATGTGGAAGCAATTGAAACTGCTGACGGTAAGCCCAAATTATCAGTTCCTTTCCAAAGTCTAGGTAATTGCATTAAATCAATCATAAAATTCTTCATGTGTACAACACAAAAAAATAGGAAATTATGATAACCCAATATAGTATTTGCCATAGAACATTTTCTTAAGAATACATCTCTAATATAAACTTGTCCCATGAAATCTTTTCACCTATTATTTCATATAAATGGTTATCTCCAAATATCTATGGCCCTGAACCATCAACATGGAGGTCTAAATGACTTGAGTGGATAAACAAAGACATCTCCTGGGCTTAAGAAAACTACTTTATCAGCTATGCCAAAAAAATGTTGTGAATGTCTAAGTATTCTTATTTCTATTGCATAAGAATTATAAATTTTGGGTTTTGTTCACTTTTGCTGTTCTGCATTACATAGATGCATTGTATATTCTCTAGCCTTGAAATTTAAGATTTGGAAAATGAGAACTTTTGAGGAAGCCCAAGTGTACAAATCATGAATTTATGTGTACTTATTTTACTTTGGAAACAACTTTTGCCTTATGTAATATTTCAACACAAATTTTATCAAGACAACAAGAAAACTAAGTACTCAAACACGTTTAATTCTCTTTAAAGTAAAAGGATAAAAGTCTAATTGTGACTGATTACATTTTTAAGACTAGTAAAAAATCAAAAGATGTAAATTTTACCACGATAATAAAAATATTAAATCTTCACACATTATTCTTTACTGCTATTGGCTTAAATTTCCTTGATTTTTCCACTAATGCAATTTTTCTTAGTACATCTGTTTTTCATAACATATGAATGAAAATCTTTGCATGATGTCCCACAGGAATTGAATTTTGCAAGCAATAGGCCTTTAATTAACAGATTAGACGAAAACCTCCTCCAAATCATCATTGAAGTCATCTTCGTAATAAATGTGAAGGAATGGAACAAAAATTAGCAATATTTTACAGCCACCACCGATACAGAACACCACCTCTTTTCTACATCAGTTAAAATAATTTTCCCTTGAAATTACAAAGAATGTTATCATAGGAATCCTTAGTTTCTATAGCAATCTCTTTATATTGGAAAAGTGGTGCCACCAAAGCCTCTTTCAAAGACATTTACATAAGTGCTACTCTATAGTTTTAAAGACAAATTCAAATAATTATTTATTCGTTATTCATAATTTATATTCAATATAGGATGTGAAAATCCCAGATAATTATTACCATAAATAATTAATTTTTATCACATACCTTTAAATATAATTTTTGTTTTTAAAACCAGAAACCCCCTCAAAAGCCAAGGCCTTGTGGGTCACAATCTACCAGATAGGAACCAGTGTTTTATATCAACAAACTGACATCTGCTTGTTTTGGTCAGAATATTCCTCACCAAATAAACAGTATCAAATATATCTAATAAAGAATTATTGTCCTCTTAGTTTTTTTGTGGATGAGAGACAGACTGAATTTCACTGAAAACATGATATAAAACAAAACTTTAAAATCTTGGCAACAAAAAATATTTAATTGCTGGAAAAACACAACTAATTCTTTCAATGACAGGGAGTAATGAAAGCCATTGCTTTCTTGAGAGCCTCTTATGTAAGAGAAAATTGCACTCCTATTATGAAAAATATAAGACTCAATTTAGGATATAATTCAAGGTTCAAGGAAAATATAAAAAATCTTTAAAACACCTTTATTACAGTTCACTTGTTATCCTAAACATAAAATTTTTGAGGCTTTAAAATTGTGCTGTATGGCAAAGATTTTCTAAGTTTCAGTAGCTTTATTCTTAGCTTTGTCGTTAAACATCATACAAAAAACAAAAACATGACTGGTTGCGGCGCACAATGCCATCATCAGGTACAATGCAATTTGTGGAGACGCTATTTAAAGCGGAATTCCACCAGATATCTCTTTTTAAGTTTGATTTTAATAAAGAACTTGTTTTAGGCACATTTTTTGACCTTAGCAAAGATTGTATTTGATAGGGGAGAGCGGGGATGGATTGGACAATTTTTAATTAAGAATTTTTAGCAGACTCAGCATAAGGTTTGTTGCAATGAATGTGGCACCACTTAATTCTTCAAATTTTCAAGATCGTTTTTTAGCTTGAAAATCTTACTTTACTCTCTCTCATATTAGTAGGGAGTAGAAAAAGCTGAGAGGTGAGCAATGTCCAAACTAACCCCGTAGGTGGGGTTACATTGGACATACTATGGGAATAGGTCAAATGGATGATATGATGGGGTGGGTGATGAGGTGATGAATGATAAAGAAAATTTCAAAGAGAACAATATGTATTAACTGAGTTCTTTAGTACACAAGTATAAAATATATGAAGAATGTCACAAAACATGTACAAAGAGAAGTCATAAAAATGAAGCTAGAAGTCATAAAAAGTGTATTAATTTTCTAACAAAGGTTTTTGAATTTCATTACACTTTTGACATTAAAGTGATACTTCCCTCTCCTGACAAATGTCAGTAGAATTTTCTTACATACAACACTAAATGCCACAACGGAGTTGTCCTCAATAATTGGGTATGTGAGGGTCATTCCTTTTCTGTGAAGAAATGTAATTTCATACTCAAATTGTGGCTTGATTATGGCAACAACATGACCAATGTAGTGCACTGTTGTTTTTTTGGTTTGGAACTTGACAACAACAAAATCTCCCACCCTCACTTCTTCATCACTCTCATCATCACTCTCTTGAGAAGACTGTGAAGAGGTGATAGGGGACTCGCCTGACTCTTCACACAAATTGTCATTGTCTTCTTCGCTAGAAGATGATGATGTCATAAGCAATTTTCTCTTGGGAACGGGGCGACCTTTTTTCTTCTCCAGCTCTGTCTTCTCTGGAGTGTCTGTAGCAATCATGCATCGGCCCCGTTTGCGGCCACGGAAGGATTGTTTCCTAGGAGCTCCTTTGGGAAGGGGCCTTACTTCTTCCAGTGAGAGTGAGCCTATCAAACCACAATTTGTCCCAGAAGTACCTACAGAGCTTGTTCTAGCAATGACTGCAGAACATTGTCCTGAAATTGCAGGGGTATTAGTTTCACCAAGTGAAACAATTTTGTTTAGTTCTTGAGTGCTGGCTCCATCATCGCTTGTTTGGAGGTGACGATCTGATACTGCAGAAGACAAGAAGTCTACATCAGAGAAGATGTCCCTGTCAAAGGGTACTATACCTGCAGATCTAAAACCAGATTTTATGTTTTCTGGGGTTGCTCCTCTATCCCAGGCAGTACTGCACAATTTTGGGAGTGCATAGATGTTGAGGGTTGCATTTGGGTTGGAGTTCATCCAAGAATTTACAGCCGAGCTAAAGAATGTTTTAACAGGACCAAATACACAGCGGTCCAATGGCTGCAGCTTGTTTGATGTGTGTGGGGGAAGTGTCAACACAATAATCCCATTTGACTTACAAAAATCTAACCCATCAACACTTAAGTGTGACTCGTAATTGTCCATTATCAGGAGCACGAGGTTCTCCTTAGAGCATCTCACACAGTCTTTAAAGAACTTGAGGACTTTTATAAAGTTCTCTGATGTCATCCAGCCTGATTTGTGTACCAGTCCAAGGGAACCAGCTGGAGCTCCTGACATCATGCGTGTTTCAGCAAAACGCACTCGAGGAAATACCCATACTGGAGGCAGTGCATTACCATTGGCACAAATTATGCCCACCTGTGTTACCAACTCCCCACGCTCCCAAGATGTCACCTGTCCCACCTGTTTGCACCCCCTCTGCCCAACAATTTTTTCAGTGGGAGGAACTGTGGTCATACCTGTTTCATCTAAATTGTATATCTGATTCGGATGGAAGTTATGCCTCTTCAGTACACATTCCAATTTATCAAAGAACACACCCACTGTGTGTCTGTTGAAAGCAGTCATCCTTGCCAAACTTGTAGCCTCTGGTTTGCGCAAGGAAAGGCTAGGCTGCCTTTTCATAAAAGCTGAGAACCAGTCTTTTCCAGCTTCTTCCCTCTCATTCCAAGAAGTTAGCATTAGTAAGCCATTCTTTTTGGCATATTGGTATGCCAATTTTCTTGTCATTGTTGGAGTTAGTCCATAAAATATCCTTGAACACTTTAGGAGGTACTCACCAAGCAACTTCTCCATTTCTTTCGTAAGTACTTGTCTGTTTTTATACCATGTTGTCTAGGCCACATATTTTGGCTTTTCGTACTAGATAGCATAGCTTGGACTTCTTCACTCCATGTTGGGTCGCTGCAGCACGCAACGATGTTCCCCTTTCAATCACATCCTCAACTGCTGATTTTAGGTCCCCTTCTTCTGTATGCCTTTCCGTGTGCTTTTTGTAATTTCGAACCATCTGTTGAGAAGCCAGATTAAATAATTAGCATGAAAATAAACTCTAGAGTTAGCTATCAATTTATTATCAAATTAATTACACTTGACAGGTGTTTCTAAAGCTAAATCACCTCTCTTCATCAATTGTTGCAAAAATAAAACAGGATAATATCATGCACAGTAATGGCAAAGCTTGAAATAGTAATAAACAAGACAAAAATATGAATTATACCAAGAAAAATACCCACTTATAAAGATTACTCAACAAATATCTTTTAAAATATATGTAAACAAAAAAGGGTATACATTGGACAGCTACTCAATGAATCCCCATCAAGTCCAATGTATCCCCACACATCAAAGCAAAATGAAATGATGTATGCCTTAACTGAAAATGAACGATTTGATTTTTAAATAAACACACTTCATTCTAAACACTTTCAGGAGTGATACAGTTAAATTAAATCAAATTTCTTCTTGTCAAAGCAGAAAAATAATAATAAGAAATAGAGGAAAATCTTAGATCATAAATCAAGAAAACTAAAAAAATTGACTCACCTTGGCACATGTGAAAGCAAGATGTCAGTACTCAGTCTGTTATTTTGTCGCCTAAATATACACAAAATAAACAAACAGTTGAAACACCAGAAGTACTATGGTGGTAATTTAAAAGGTGTCCAATGTATCCCCATGTCCAAAATAGCCCCGCTCTCCCCTACCATAAATTATGAAATCCTATACATGAAACGTAATATATTTCATATTTAATTTATTTGTCCAAAGGAAACAATACAAATTATTGAATCAAAGGACACGTCAGTAAATAAATACAAAGAATCATAGATAAATGCATAGAACTACAAGTTGCAACATTATACCCTGTTCATGGTGTCATATTTATTTAGGTTGTAAAAACATTGCAAGATCAAATATTTAAAAACACGATTTTTAAAGGTATTGAAATTCCCTTTGTTTTTTATATTGCCTGGTAGGAGATTAAAAAGTCGAATTGACATTGCTCTTGGTCCTTTTAGAATCAGTGTAAAATTGCTGCTCAATATATGAAGATAAAAACTATTTCTTTTTTGATAAGAATAGATGGAACTGTTCTTTGTAAAATCATTGATATGTTTTTTCACATACAGAAAACTATAATAAATATATTTGCTTGGCACTGTTAGTATGCTAGGCTTTTTGAAAGCAATGGGCTTGAAAAGGCTGATTACAGATTAATGTATCTTTTTTTTAATTATAAAAATTTCATTAATGTGAGAGAAGGAACCCCACAATACAATGCTACTCTAGAGAAGAAGACCCCGTGCTATCATGTCATCGTAACTTATTGACTAACAGTATGTTTTAGGATAGAGATAAGATAAAAAATTGAATTCACTTTAGAGAAGACTTGTTTTATATGGTGGTCCCATTTTAGATTTGAATACATATTTAGACCAAGGAATTTAAACGTATCCGCAACAGTGCAATCATCAGAAACAAGATTAAATTCACTATTGCTAATGATGACTTGTTGCAAGGAGAAAAAAACATAATTGTGTTTTGCTATTATTTAAGCTTAGATTATTACTCCTACACCAGTTTGTCATATATTGAATAAGTGAACAACTTATCTGGTGGGAAGTACAGTGGTACCTTAAGATACGAGTAACTCAACATTCAAGATTTTTGTGATACGAACCATCACTATAGTCTTGAGTTACGAGTAAAATTAGAGATATGAGTCAGCCTTGGTGATGTCACAAGCAGTTGGCACAGCAAGCCATTGCTCAGATTTGCGAGTCTAGCGCATTCAACCCACGTTTACCCGGCAGTTGAAGCATTTCTGTGGAGCTGTTTTAATATTGTGGTTCTTTTAGTACATACATTTATTTAGCCACTTTTTTCTTACAACCATGAGTCCTAAGAAGATGAGTGTAAAGAACAGTAATCAGTAAAAGAAAAAGGTGATATCCATGGTATTAGAAAGTGAGATAATAGACAAATATGAGCAAGACGTAAAAGTAATACACCCGGCAAAGCAGTGTGATCGCATAACTTCTACGATATGTACAATTCTGAAGCAGTAGGGCTCGATTAATTTTTTAAGTCCAGCTAAGAGATTATTTCAAAGCTACGGAACTCTGTCCACGAAAAGATGGAGAATTTGCTGATTTTGTGGTTGATACATGTGACAGAGACTACAATTTGCAAAAAGGCACGAATTATTTACGCAGATTTGCTGTGCAGAGTCCAAGTATTTCAGTTCAGGAGCCGTTCAAAGCCAGTCTGGGATGGTTCGAAAATTTCCGAAAAAGGAACGGCATTCACTCTGTTTCCATGGAGAGGCTCTGCTGAGCTCTCAGTGAGCTCTGATTCCAAAGCAGCTGTGGAATTTGTGAAAACCTTTTCTGAGTTGATCAAAGCCAAAGGATGCATCCCCCATCGAGTGTTCCCCCAACTGTGATGAGACAAGGCTCTTCTGGAGAAAAACGTACATAACAGCAAAAGAAAAGATGATGGCAAGAAGGATAGGTTGACTCTCACACTGTGTGCAAATGCACGTGGTGACTGTAACGTCAAGCCACTTATAATATACCACTCAGAAAAGAGCCTTCAAGACACAAAGTTTTAAAGGAGGAGCTGCAGGTTATGTGGAGAGCAAACCCAAAGGTGTGGTTCACCAGGAAGATTTTTGTGGAGTGAGTCAACTTGGTCATTGGTCCTGCTTATAAGGAATGCTTTGAGGCTAATGATTTACCACTACAAGCCCTTCTTATCCTTGACAATGCTACTTGCCACCCACATAACCTTGAGGATGAAATCATGGAGAAGTTCAGTTTTATAAAAAGTTCTCTACCTTACATCCAACACCACTGCTATTTCACAGCCCATGGACCAGCAGGTGATCTCCAATTTCAAGAAACTTTTCACTAAATATTTATTTCAAAGCTGCTTTGAGGTTACAGAGAGAACAGACCCTTCGAGAGTTCTGGAAGGACCACTACAACATTTTTGTGTGTCTCAAAATTATTGATATGGCTTGGCAGGACCTTGACCTCTGCTTGCTGTGACTGAAAGAGACTTAAATGGACTACCAGAACAGGAAGTGTTGAAAGAGATTGTGTTTCTAGGAAACTCCATGGGCCTGGAAGTAGATGAGGAAGATAATGAAGAGCTTGTCATCGAGAATTCCGAAGAAATTACAATGGAGGAGTTGACGGAGCTACATAAGGAGCAGCATGTGGAATACATGCAGGAATTTGCAGAGGAGCCAGAGATGGATAAAATTATTTCTTCCAGTGAGATAAAGGATGTGTTGGCAATGTGGGAAAAGGTTATGAACTTTGTGGAAAAGAAACAGCCTGAAAAGGTTGCAACTGGTCGTGCAGTGGGATTGTTTAATGGCACTTGCCTAACTTATTTCAGAAACATTATGAAAGGGTGACAGATACTACAGTTCCGCAAAAGTGAGGAGAAAGAAATAATTAATATGTGTGTAAAACGCATGTCTATGCTTGCTTTGCTTCTTTTTTTGCTGTTCATTTCTTTCAATTATCTATTATCAGGTTTTATTTCACATAAGTACAATATTTATTTATTATAACTATATTTTCCTAACATGGGCAACATATAATAACAAAATTGGTATTATTTATTGGGAGCTGGCATGTATTAGTCATACCTCAATGAATTTCAATGGGGAATATTGATTTAAGAATTTAACATACGAGCTCGGTCATGGAACGAATTAAACTCATATATTAAGGTATCACTTTACTTGCATTGTTAACAGCAGTCGTTATACTGACATCGTCAGCATACATTACAGTTTTCATTAACATTAAAATTTTTTGGAAAATGATTAATATATATCAGGAAAAGTATAAGGCCCAAAACCGACTCTTGGGGAACCCCTTTGCTAATTACGTTGGGCACTGGCCCAAAAGTATTTCCATCTTTCACTATACACACCTTCTGCTGCCTATTAGCAAGATATGTCCTTAGCCAATATAGTGCTACTCTAATACCCATTGATTCACATTTATGAAGTAAAATACAATGGTCAACAGAATCAAAGCCTCTGCTCAAATCAAAAATAATACCCATCACCTTGTTTTTTGAATTAATATGTATCTTGTAAATAAATTTTGAAGAGAATCTATAGTAGAATGAAGTTTCCTAAATCCAAATTGGTCAGCACTGAGTATATTGTTGGTATTCAGATGGTTCAATAATCTTGCACTGAACACGTATTCAAAAATGTTTGCAAATTTGGAAATCAAAGATATAGGCCTGTAGTTATGTGGGTCTTTTTCATCACCTTCATTTTTGTAAACTGGAATCACTTTCACCAATTTAAGAGTGTCTGGAAATATGCCTTCTGACAGAGCCCACACCCTGCCGACATCGCTTTGTATCTAATTACTCCTGACTGAATCGCATTCAAAATACATATTGAGTGCTCTCAAAAAGTGTGGTGCCCTGTCTTGTTTTCTCGAAATACTGGAGAATGAGAAGAGGAATGTTGACTAAAATGGCTACTGGAGATTTTAAACCTCTAATAATATCTAAGGCTGCTTTTCCAATAAGTCTATCAAATCACAGGCCTTAAACCTGCTAACTCAATAAGCCTACTACAACATCTAAGAATATCTAAATGATAATTTGTAATATTTTCTTTGATCTAAAGTTTACAAGCTGAAATTCAAGAAATTTTAATATTTCAGAAATTGCAGACAGTTAACAGCATGTATGTTTGGCAGCCTTAATATTGCTGTAATTATTTGTCTGATTTTTCACCAGTTAAGTTATGAATGGTGCAACTTAGTAATATTTTCCGTAATCCTTATTAACACTAAGAATATCCCATCACAAAGTTCATTACAAAGGCTTATAGATATCACATAAAAGAGTAAATCATATAACTAAGAATTATTACAATGTTTCACTGTTGAGCATAATTTGAGCTGAAACTTATTCCCTGTTAGTCAGAATGTATATATGTTATCAAACAACTAAAGTAATATTTTTGATATTATATTATGATGATCATCGGTGATGAAATAAGGGATTGAATGATCTAAAGTATTAATATGAGAGCATTTATTTGAAATGACCCAAAATATAGCATTGAGTAAAAGGGCAATGCAAAGAACCTAACGCAAATGGAACTAAAGATGAAGCCGAGAATCTGATCATCAGTAGAGAATGTTTAATAAACTCCTCTAACTCATGATAGAATTATCAAAACAAAGATAGAAGTATGGAATTAACTTTGAAAGGCTCACATGTGAACCAAAGATGGAACAAAAGAATCTCAGTACCCAGAGCCCCAGACCCAGAGCACAAGCATAATAAAACTTTCATTTCAAATTGAGGACAATAATTTAAATTTCCCAGATCACTGAATCATGTTTAATGTAGTACACCTTTCAGAACCTAAAAATTGATATTCGGGTTATTCTCAGGTCAAGAAATAATAGCCAAGACCATAATTCTTTTGATTACCATTTGATGGGAACTATTTGTAGAATATGTTTTGAACTTTGGGAAATATTCACTCAATTAGCAAATAAAAATCGAAAATGAAAAGAAAACAATTGGAGGGAATATGGAGTGATAAATAGGATTTTTGGCATTTTATAATGGCATAACACTGCTTGGTTTATCTTAAAACATGTTAGAAAGTGCAATTTTAATGAGTTTTAAGATTAAATGTTAGAGTGGTGTCACTAGTCACATTCACCTGATCCTGACGATGATGCTATTCATCGGAACCATAGTCGTGTGCATTTGTATTTTGCAGTTGTAGGTAATTTAAAATATTAGATCCATTATTCTTTTTATTTTTACAGTAATCTTCCATCAAGTGAAGGCCAAAACCGTCAACCCTATTTTGGAAGGTTTACCAGTTTTAGTGAATGCACTTAATGATAAAGCAAGGTAGATTGAGATGAAAATGAACGTAAGTAAAACGAAAGTAATGAGGTTTATTTAGAGAAATAAAGCAAAGATGATGATTAGGCTGAATGGGTGCAAATGTTAGAACTTAAGAAAGGAGAAAGTCATACGTTTAGAAACTTTCAAGATGTGGGTATGGAGTGGAATGGAAAAAGCGAGTTGAGTTGATAGGAAGACAAACAAGGAGATGTAGGAGATGGTTAGGGATGAGAGGGCTTTCATTGAAGTAATCAAGAATGGCGAGTTGAAAAGGGTGGGTCAAATATTGAGGGGGAAAGGGCTGATAAAGAAAGTAATTGAGAGTAGAAAAAGGGAAAAGCAAAGAGTGAGACAAAGACAGAAGATGCTAGATGACATAAAGGGTGGGGTTAGCTAGCAGAAAGTAAAAGAGATGCAAAATGTAGAGAAACCTAGAAGAGAAGGAGATGGCGCTGAATGCTGAAAAGGGATTTGTAATTTGAAATTAATGCAAGGAAAATCTAGTGATTAGTACAATTCTTAATCATTCTCTACAAAAATTATTGAATGTTAAAGTTATTCCATATTATTACATAAATATGTTGCATTATCACCTAATGTTTTAAAGTTGTATTATTATTATATAACATTTTTTATTTTTTTTCAAGGGATCGAAAGTGTTATTTTTCAAGATATTTTCAGAGGATTTGGTTCCAAAGTAAATTCATCTCAGTCAAGAAAATCTTTTAATGCTTTCTCATATTCCTTCCATCATGGATCTGATCAACTTATCTTTGACGTTTTTAATATTTTATGTTTATTTTGTTGTTTTAAATTATACATCAATAATCAAATGAAGGAACTGTCATTCATAGTATAAATCAAACAAACCATTTAGATTCTCCCAACAATAGAAAAAAACCTAACAAAACTATATAAAGAAAATAATTGTAAAAAATCTGATGTGGTCAACACACGACTTTATCCATATTTATTGAAAACAGAAGCCTACGCCGGTAATATATAAATAACTCCAAAACAATGACTGTTACAGAAAAATGTTTCAAACAAATGTTGTAGTAATATACATTGTCTATAACTCCTGTATGTATTGGTATATACCTACATTGCATTCTGACAGAGATGTGTATGAAAAACTTCCATTTCTGGATAAACAACAACTTCCGGTTAACCATTATTCAAGAATAACTCATAAACAATCAGTGTTACAAAAAAATGTGTCAAACAAAAGTTGTAGTAAAGTACACTCCTGGCCAAAATTAACAAAGCACCTCCCTAGCGATCCTTACGGCCGGTGATGCGTTAATTTTGGCCAAGAGTGTACATTATCTATAACTTTTGTAGAAAATTGTATATACCTACTACATTGCATTCTGACAGAGATATTTAAGAAACAATATTTTGTTCTGGATAAACTACAACTTCCAGTTAAGCGGTATTCATCAAAAACTAATCAACTCTTGGCATTGTTAGGAAAATACTAAATATGAATTTTGGAAATGATCGGATAATTACTTTTTAAGATAGAGCGCCCACAAACTTTTTTACCACAGACGGACACACACACAGACAGACATGTTCGGGAAAATAGCGAAAACAAACCCTATGGGGCCCAAAACATCTATTTCCGTTGAAATCTGGAGGTCGAATTGTTTTGAGAATACAATCCTTTCTCTATACTAAGTATAAGGAGAAAGTAAAAATAGAAGATAATTGTAGACACCCAATAGATGTAATCACTATCTAGAAGAGCATTTAAACCATGTGATAGGTCAACAATTTCTGATTTATGAGTCACTGATTTACTAGACACACACTAACACTGACAGGAGTCCAAGTAAATAAGAGAAAAACTTCAAATAATTATTCCATCTAGCAATTAATGACATTAGAATGTAAATTTTATTTCAGTGAAATTTTTTCTTAAATCGTATAATAAACGTCATACAGAGAGAGACACGAGTGATAAATAGGATGATCAGGTCTGCAATAGAAAGTATATTTCTTAATTTTTAAGATAATCACAAATGATTCATACATGGAAAATTTAAATGATCATGATGGACATAAATTATTCTATTTTGGAAAATAAATTAGAAACTCCATAGAACTGTCATCTTGAAACCTTAGTAAGTAGATTTAAATACAATTAAATTTTACTTACATACATGAAACAGACTTTCCAAGACACTCCATAAATCACAAATACATCTAAAATACAAGTAAAACGATCACTCTTCTTTCGCATTCCTTCAATTTCCAACTCTCTTTCCTACAATACTCTTTTTGATCCTTTCTTCTTATCTCCAAAATCTATCCAGAATATGATTCCACAAGTTTGACGTGGAAAAATACAATTTTTCTATGATTTTTATTTGTTTGTATGCGCATATTCATTTGTTATTTTATTATATGTTTAATTTGCTGATTTTTTACGATTTTATTGTTATTTTGTTCATTATTATTATTGCTAATCATTGGCAGTAATTGGCTTCGTGCTGTATGTTGATGCTTGTTAATAAATAAATACATAAAATTTATCAATAAATTATAGAGGCAATATTTCACTAATTTTCTAATAGAAGCATTAACAAAATATAAAATAATAATTTCGGAGAAAGTAAATAAATATTACTATGTAAAACTTCCACCTCCTATTAAAACAAGCAAAAACTAAATCAGAATGACGCTTAGAATGTTTGTAAGTTATTAGTACAACAGAAGCATAAAAGCACAAATGGCAAGCATTCAAGGAGAGCAATGAAAATGCAGAAGAAAAAATAGAAGAAGGCAACACAAACTATTACATGCTATGTAAATGCATTGCATTTGAGGTGTCACCTGTGGGTACTCGATAGGAAGCATGGGAACTGCAACAATGGTTTCCTCTTTTCTTCCCTTTTGTTTGGACCCACAATTCATATCTAATTCCTCATCTCCTGCTGTAATGGTGAGAACAGTGTTTCCAGCCAGATTGGGGGCACTAGCGCTGGGCTCAATGGGGTAAGACCTTAGGTAAGTGGAGAGGCCGTTGGGGGTGATTGAAGGTGGTGAGGAAGCTGGTGCAGAACAGTGGAAATGGTGAGATTGAGCCAAGTCTGCAATAAACCAGAGGGTGAGAACAAGATATGTGGCAGAGGGGATGGGAAGTATGCTGCTGAAACCCAGGAACACATTGAATGAAACAATAACAAACACTCACAGAGCAACGTGACAGAAAAAACTACCAAAAAATTAAGGTACAAGACTACAAATAAACAACACACTCTTCAATGTATCTGCTCTTAGACCCATCCCAATTTTTAAGTATCATTTGTAAGATTGATGCAAAACCTATATTGGTTGCTGAAATACTAAGTTACTATTTAGTGAAGTGAGTATTTCATTGCATTACATTTCTATATTCGAAAACGATTTAAATTTCCTTGCTCAATAACTGAAATGAAGCTTTAGGATTTCAATTTAAAATATAAAAGTAGACCAAAAAGTCTGTGAACTAAAAATATCCTTAGATCTGCGAGTTATTTTTAAGGAAGACCTTCGGCTTAAACCAGTGTCTGAATTATATTTTTCATATCTAATGTAAAGAAGAATATTAAACAAATTTAAAGGGTTACCCAAATAGTTGATTTTCTCTTCTGGTAATTAGCTTTTATTTCCCTAAGGCAGAACTACTGTTGAAAATGTTACTCCTGATTATTTTTCTTCTGCTATTTACTTATTTACAATTCACTACATTAATTATTTTAACTTCTCACCGTCAGTTAGGAGAGTATCCAGCATTTTAAATGCAGAAAAAAATATCTAATCAGCAATTATACAGCAATTCAGAGACCTCACTGAGCATATACGAACTACCACTAACTCATATCTATAGAATGGCATACATGGAGATAGGCACACAGTACAAATACCTAGAAATGGAAAAAAACAATCGAATTGTTATTCAATTGTTTTGGAATTTATTCGATTGTTTTCATTCAAATGAATTCACACGCTTTCGTGGGCTGGACAGAATGCAAATGCTGGTTAGGGGCAGGGACGGTAACAGCTGGCTGGTGGGATATCAGATTAGATATATATATATACAGACACTCCCCAACGTACAAACACTTTATGGTCGGTACTTCTGGTCGTAAGTTGAATTGGTCATAAGTCTGATTTATGATGAGGTATAGCATACCTCATGGTGGAAAGAATACACATACATATGGCGCAAATTCATGGAGCCACTACAAGGAAAGTAGCCACCCTCAAGTATAGCAGCTCAAGGATACGTACAAACATCCGCGCACATGTTTCTTGTTCGATAGCAAGAATCAGGGTGGCATCCGATTCTGTGAAAACCGTTAGCCACTGGCGCTGGAATAGAAGCCGTCGCCGGCACCGTTTTAGCACGTGTGCAAACGGCCTAACAGAGTCTTATTTTAGGACCTTCCCGGTAAGATATAGACTTAAAAATTAAAATGAAATAAGTTTTACTTCTACCAGGGCGTTATATGTATTCACACCATCCAAAAGATCCTGGGTTTGACACTACTGTCCATGCAAAAAGTCTAGATACTCGAGTTTGAAGTGTTGTATCTCAGTAACCTATTCATCGATAGCAATGAAATAAACTGAAAATGAAAGAAAATTTATTTCTACGTTTGTGAATACCATCAGCGATTTTTTACCGTATCAACAAATTTTTTATTTGGCATTGTATGAAAAAAGCATGTTTTTTTGCACTCAGAAATCTTTGCTCCACTTTGAACGCTAATTTTTCAAAAGCTTCTTAAGTTATCAACATGAGACTTCATAAGGTGCAAGATCTATCTTTTATAAATGTATATGCTGAATTAGAACCTCGTTACTACTTATTTACTAACCAAAAATTGTTGATAAAGAAAACTCTGCTATTTTCGTTATTTAACGACCTACAAGAAATTTTAAAGTGCCGTAGGCACCGCATACACGCACTGTTGACGAATTTGATAATTTTTACAATGAAAAATTACTACCATTGTCGATGTATAATTTTATTTTATTTTATGAGTAGGCATCTGTATCATTTGAAAAATATGGCGGGAATTTCAAAATATTTATGATGCAGTTTCAAAAATATTTTAAGATACAGCCGAGTAGGATAGAGAATGCAATATCATAAAGGTCCCAGAAAATGCTCTCTTCTTTATTTTTATCTATAAACCTGTCACCAAATTTGTGTGAGTTAGACACCAGGTTGTCGCAAATTTCTCCTATTTACATTAAATTGCAGGGATTTTTAAGAATTATCTCATTCTTTTTATCATTTGAGGACCTTTTCAAAATGTTATGTTATAATTTTTTACAATAATATTCAATATCCATTCCTCTAGAAAAATACTTTTTCATACATAACTTTTCATTTTACTTAAGTTGTATCATTATATTGTAAAAAATAATAAAATTCAGAAATAGGCAGTGATGAAGAGGACACTAAATTGGAACTTACATACTAAAATACGTAACTGAACAATTGTCTTAGAAATTTTCTAAAAAAAATACAATTGAAATTTCATTCACTCATATTTGTACACAAAATGAATTAATGTTAAGATTTGTGATGTCAAATCTTATAAGGTGAAGAAATAATAGCAAACAAATAATAAATAAATACAATTTTTATAAAAAAATTCCATCCGCAAATCTAAAACATACCTTCATCCTTTAAGATGGAAAATATAATCTCTTGTAGTTGAAGTTTGGAAAGAAAAGAGTACATCAGACTTCCAAGAAATGCTCAGCCTTCTAGTGAACTGAAGTATTGAGTTCTTCATGTAACACATACGCAACGAAGGAGGTCATTATCTATAATTCAGCAACTGAAAATAAGTATTTATGCAGAATTTCATGTTCTGGATTGAGATCTGCATTTGTCAACACGGAAAACTTCTTTCCTTCCAGTCGACTGCTGCCGAAGTTGCATCTTTCAAGAAGAAGATGAAAGGAATCTGCCATAAATAACGAATTCTGATTTTCTGACGCTTTCTCGCTATTAAGGTGAAGAAGCTTCATTGTGAATGTTGATTGGAGGAAGAAAATATGATCTGACTTTCGTATGTTGAAGTGCCAGTCATCTCATCTCTTGGTCATCCCTTTCAAGGTTTCGAATAATCTGCGCAAATTGAACAATACCTAGAAAATTAACGGTAGACACATGAAAAACTCCACATAACATTCGAAACGACGTTAGCATCTGCTCGATTTCAACAATTAGTAATTTAACAATTTTGAAGCATTCATAGACGGAATGTATTATTTCTACTACCTTCTCGTCCCACGGAAAACCCATATTTTTGTATGACATCCATTTCTATTTGTGTTAAGCCCGTCATACACGGTACAATCTAAAATAAAATATTGTCGACAATATTTGATTTTTCACTTCATCTCCGAGAGCCCTCATAAACGATACAATCTAAAATAAAATATTCTGTTTTTTAAATCTTACATGGCGGATCTGCGAAACCTGATTCTCGTTATAATGAAAGGGAAGGATCTCGGCTTAAATACGCAGGGAAGGGCTGAAAAAAGGAGATTTTTCATAGAATATAATGCTAATTGTGTTGTAGTTGGCTACCTAAAACAAAACGGGATAGAAACAGTTTCACATATGTAAATAGATACAAAACTCGCTCACTTACAATGGAAATGAATCTCTCGGTCTGACTCCTCGACCAAACCATCCTGGAATAATCCACAAACAAAGAAAATACCACAATTTTAAGGATCTTTAATCAATGATTATAACTCTATGATTATTGCTTGTAATGTTTTTGAAGTTTGTAGAGAAATCATTTTTAAGAAATACTTGCCGGATAGGTAGGGACTTAAAACTCAAGGAGCCGATATATATGGTTATGATCTATCGAAAACATAAATGTGTTTTACTGAAAATATCCTGGGTTCGATGCTAGGTCGAGGCAAATATCGGCCGTTTAAAATGCATTGTGGCGATTTTAAAGATTTTTTTTGGACCCTTTCACGATGGCATGGAAACTTGAAATTCAGCATGGGTTTAGATATCATAAATATATTTAATAACCAAATTTTACACATTCGCTGATGGTCCTTGGTTCGATCCCAGAGAGCCATTTACATTCCTCAATGCATTTCTTATGGAGATAAAAGAAAAAAGTTTAAGGTACTTCCCCGGATATCTATTATATACGAGTAAAATGTAGCTTGCATACTGCAAGCAGATCGACAACAATAATTTCATGTTGGCATCATATCGGGAAGTCCGTCAAAATATAAAAAAATGGATTGAAAATATTCTTATTATTCGCTGCAATTTATTCGTCCGGCATCGAACCCGGGTCTTCCTGGTGATACTTACTATGCCACAATAGAAGATCACCATCTCTAACTATCTGTGAAAATTCAAGCAGAAATATTATCTGCAACTGCCTCAAACGACGTCCTACTTTTCCCTTATATTTCTTATGAGAAAAATGTTAATGTGCTCTGGCATCGAACCCAGGAATAGTTCGGTCTTCTGAAAACTGTTTTCTTAAACCAGGTTTAACCATACATCTTCCAGCCAAGCACGAACTTCCTATCATTTCGATAAGTGCATCAAAAAAATAATGAAATACTAACCCTATGTATTTTAAACGGGAGACATATTTACCGCCCGGCATCGAACCTGGGTCTTTCTGGTAAAACTTCCTATGCAACATAATATAAGATATTAATCTTTAACTTTGTGCGAAAATTCAAGCAGATATATTGGCTGCAACTGCCTCAATCGAAGTCTTACTTTTCCCTTATATTCCTTATGAGAGTAATGTTAATGTGCTCTAGCATCGAACCCGGGAATAGTACGGTCTTATGAAAATTTTTTCTTAAACCAATTCTTACCTTACACTTTCCGGCTAAGCACGAACTTCCTATTATTTCGAGAAGTGCATCAAAAAAAATAATGAAAAACAGCTCCCATGTATTTTAAAGGGCAGATCTTAGCATCGTCCTAGCATCGAACCGAGGATATTTTTTGTGAAAGTCATTGATGTTTTTGAAAGTCCAAGATCATAAATATAGGCTCCTTGAGTTTTATTTCTCTACCTATCCGGAAAGTATTTTTTTTAAATTCCCGAAAATCATGGCAATGCATTTAAACGGGAAAAATCGGGACTTTGGGGCCCTCTGGAATCGAACCTATGACACTGAGGATCAAAGTCGCTTTTTTCCTGGGGTTTTCGCGTTATGGCCAATACGTCATAAAAATTTCAAGGCAATGACGCTTGTAGTTTAGCCTGTGAATTTGTATCCTATCTATATAGCTATATAGCTATATGGCTATATATATGAATGAATCCGAAGAAGCATCTATACATAATAGATAGATGCTTCTCCGGATTCATTCATATACATGCTCAGATAGGATATTCTCCCCACCCTCTCCTTCCCACCTACTCCCTACCCAACTCTCCAACCCCACCCTCTCCATCCAAAACTTCACCAGCCCCACCCTTCCCTCCCCACCCTCTCCCTACCCTCCCTCTCACTCTCAACCCTCCCCCTCCCAAACCTAACCCTCCCCACCTTCTCCCTCCCCAACCACTCCCTCCCCACCCTCTCCCTACCCTTCCTCCCCCTCCCCACCCTCTCCATCCCCACCCTCTCCCTACAAAATTTCACCCGCCCCACCCTTCCCTCCCCACCCTCTCCCTACCCTCATCCCCCAAACCCCCTCCCAAACCTAACCCACCCAACCCTCTCCCTCCCCTCCCTCTCCCTCCCCTCCCTCTCCCTCCCCTCCCTTTCCCTCCCCTCCCTCTCCTTCCCACCCACTCCCTACCCACCCTCTCCATCCCCACCCTCTCCCTACCAAACCTAACCCTCCCCACCCACTCCCTCCCCACCCTTTCCCTACCCTTCCTCCCCCTCCCCAACCTCTCCATCCCCACCCTCTCCCTACATAATTTCTCCCACCCCACCCTTCCCTCCCCACCCTCTCCCTACCCTCCCTATCACTCCCCACCCTCCCCCTCCCAAACCTAACCCGCCCCACCCACCCACTCCCTCCCCACCCTCTCCTTCCCCCCTCTCACTCCCCTACCTCCCACTTCCCACCCACTCCCACCCCACCCTCTCCCTTCCACCCCTCTCCCTTCCACCTCTCTCCTTTCCCACTCTCTCCCTTCCCACCTTCTTCTTTCCCACCAAATCCCTTTCAATCATATCCCTTCCCACCTTATCACCTCCCAATCTCTCTTCCCACTATATTACTCTCGCTTCCCACCCTCTCCCTCCCCACCCACTCCCTCCCCACCCTCTCCTTATCCCTTCCCACCCTCTACCTCCCCACCATCTCCCTTCCCACCCTCTCCTTTCCCACTCTCTCCCTTCCCACCCTCTACCTTCCCACCCTCTACCTCCCCACCCTCTCCTTTCCCACCATCTCCCTTACACCCCTCTCCTTTCCCACTCTCTCCCTTCCCACCTTCTTCTTTCCCACCAAATCCCTTTCAATCATATCCCTTCCCACCTTATCACCTCTCGATCTCTGTTCCCACTGTATTACTCTCGCTTCCCACCCTCTCCCTCCCCACCCTCTCCTTATTCCTTCCCGCCCTCTCCCTCCCCACCCACTCCCTTAACCACCCTCTCGCCATACTCCTTTCCATCCCTCTCATAAGCAACTTCCTCCATCCTCTACCTTCTCTCCCTCTTCCCCATGAGCTTTATTCTGAGAAAAAGTATCAGCAATATAACGAAAAGTTACAGAATATATAAATAATACATGACCCTGCCGTACACTTCTTCCGAAATCTATACATTCTGCAATAGTTAATTTGGTTCAGGGTGCATCGTCATTTTTATATTCGTTACATATACAATTCTAGCAATGGGCAACTATACAAGTTCTGGCCTTTCAATTTTTAAACTCTACCTGACTGAAAATACATTTTGGCTTGGAAGAAAAAGATCATATTTCACTTTTTATTCATCTTACGTGTTATAATAAACACCGAATATATAAGCAAAACAAGTTTAAAAAATAATTTTTAACCTTGCATCACCATTAGTCACAGTGAAGATTAAACGTTGGAAAAGCTTCAAATAGTATACTTCGATGAAGATTCACTGAATTGTGCCAATTGATTGTTCGTTAAATAGTTTAGAATGTAATTACATGATTGGAATGTGCACTGCATGGACAAACTTCAGTTCACTTCAAAAGTCACGGATTTTATTTCACAAGGTAGTTTTTATTTTATTCTTCCCAATCTTAAATTGGTGCCGATGCCGTCCCCCGCCGTAGCAGCACAACTCCGTCCCCGACGCCGTCCTTCGAGAAAAATAATATCTGTATGATTCACCAAAAACGAAACTTAGTCAATGACACACATTTTCCAGTACTTATATCATGTATCGCATAAGCGGAGACTCCGCCAAGCACAACAGTCTGTATTAACGCAATGTTATTAATGTACACAAAAAGTAAATTCAGGGTGCGTCTTTACTTAGAGAATTCCCATCTTTCACCATTACATATCTACTACCTCATCTGAAATTTAATAAGTAAGAATCTTTACTGAATACTCTTAACCCTTAACCAGTGACGTGCGGTCTGCGAGACCGCAGCGATTTTTTTATTGTGAATAAAAAAATTATTTGATTTTTAACAAATCTGTTATTTATGGTACCTACATAATTACCTTTACGTAGTATATAGAATTCTTCGAATTTCATTTATCTTACTTGTATTTCTATAAAGTTGCGATTTAATTTCATGCGCGGTCTGAGAGACCGCACGTCACTAATTCGGGAAAACTCAATTCGTAATATGGGTGAATATTATTACGGAGGCTTACAAAATTCAACTTTATTTATTACATTTGTTTATTATTTTCACATATCTTTGTTATCACTATTTGAAAAGCATAAATTAGGCAAAATATATTGATTTTATGATAGTAAGCCAATGTTGAGGTCGTCCTCAAGAATACTGATTGTTTTGGTTATTTTATTTTATCAACTTCAACAATAAAAAT
The DNA here is from genome assembly GCA_947579665.1 of Sympetrum striolatum. Taxonomy (NCBI): domain Eukaryota; kingdom Metazoa; phylum Arthropoda; class Insecta; order Odonata; family Libellulidae; genus Sympetrum; species Sympetrum striolatum. The sequence goes on from OX388341.1 coordinate 122,852,150, forward strand.
CTTTTTAGAAAAATATTAAATCATACTTGCATTAAAACACCTTATGTGTATGGAACCGAATTTTTCGTCTTTATATTTCGCTGTGATTCTGACACTAGAATGTCACTTACTACGGATGCGACCGAAGTGGCGGCAAACTCAGAATAACCAAATCCTGCGAGAATTTCTCTTTGTTGCTACTACTTATTTGTGCCTGGGATGAATGACCTTTAGTGAAGCATATTGTCAGCGGAATATGGACCCCCAATGGAAAGGGTGGAGTGATCTTGGCGTAAACCCGAGGCGAATGTTCGAGCAGTACATGACCAGATGTGAAAGAAAACGTATTTCTCGGATTTTCCCCAAACTGCTTTCTTTAGTTTCGCTCTATTCGTTGCCAAGTAATCATCTTGCTACACGGATCGCATACACGGATCTTTTGAAAGACGAATCATGTGAGTTATATTTTTTCAGTAAGTTCGTTTCTTTCTAAAATATATCTTTGTTGTTAAATAATATGCAAATATGGCGGCAGGAAAACCAATTGCCTGGGAAAATAAGAGCAGCTAACTTATTATCTGTTGGTGAGCGATCATCATATACGGAGCTAGTTCGGAGGAAAAGTTTCTACTGTTCTTGAATAACGTTGTCTTCCCGGTGCAATATTTACATAATTGCCTTGTGATCATCATTGTCATTCGTCAGGTAAATTTCTTCCTGCGCTATTCCGTGGAATCAAAATATTTTCCTGTACAAGTAATCTACTAATATCTACTGATGATATTTTCTCAATTTTCACAGCGACATAAGTACTCGTCAAAGACTGCAAGACTACAAGCATGAGTGATAAACCCGGTCCCTCTCGAATACTATGACAGGACGCTCCTGATTTTGAGCAGCAAGTTATGGAATACTTGAGGGAAGATGAGAGTGAAGTGGAAAGTGAGATTGAGGAGGATAATATTATTGTTAGTGATCACAATTCGGATTCCGACGCGAATGAAGAAGACGATGATGAGGAAGTAAGTGTTTCAGTGAATCCGATTTCTAAGAAAGTTGGATATTATTTTGGAAAAAATCTCTATAAAAGGAGTTCTAAAGAGCCAAAACGAAACGTTTACACTCGTCTGCATAAAATTGTAGCGGAAAAACCAGGTTTGAAGCAATCTGTTACACCTCTAGATAGGGAACTGCAACCTCTCCATTTTTGGTCGCTTATTTTTGACGACGATATAATAAATTTGATTTTGTGTTGGAAAAATGTCAAACTTCAGAAGTTATGAGAAAAGTATACCAGAGTAGGCCAGAAATCCAAGATTTAGATTATGTTGAATTAAGAGCTATACTTGGGTTATTAATATATTCGGCAATATTTAAATCTAACGATGAAGATATCAGTAGTACTTTTGCTGCAGATGGCATGGGAAAGGAAATTTTTCGTTTAGTAATGTATGGACAACGATTTGCTGTTCTCCTTTTACGTCTTCGGTTTGATAACCATGAAGACCGAATCGTCCGGTACGAAAGTGACCCAGTTGCACCAATTTCTGATTTGTTAAATCATTTCGTAAAAAAATCTCATTGTTGCTATTCACTGGGCACAACAACTTGTATTGACGAAATGTTAATTGCCTTCAGGGGTCGGTGCCGATTTAAAATGTACATCCCGTGAAAGCCAGCTAAGGATGGCCTCAAAATGATGTGTTTGACGGATACATCGAATAGCTATTTGTATAATGCCTATTTGTGCGCCGGAAAAAGTACCAACGGAAAAGGTCTGTCAGAGGAAGACAAAAAGACTTCAAAACCTACGCAATCAGTTCCGCTTCTCACTGAGCCAATATTTCATTCCAATCGAAATACTACAGCTGATAATTGGTTCACTTCAATTGAACTGGTTTAGAAGCTGAGGGTGAAAAGACTGACCTATGTCGGGACGGTAAGAAAAAATTAAAGGGAAATATCCAATGAGTTCGGGCCTTCAAAAGAAGGCACAAAAGGGTCCTCGTTGTATGGATATACGGCAACATGACTCTAGTTCCTCATGTGCCAAAGAGAAACAGGACTCTTTGGTTGGTGTCGTCAATGCACCACAGATAGCACTGATGACGTGACAATGAAACCTGAAATTATAGCTTTCTATAATTCAATCAAGGGTGGAGTAGATACACTACATAAAATGTGCAGCAGCTACTCATCTAGTCGAAGAACAAAGAGATGGCCAATGGCAGTGTTTCTTAGGATTTTAGACATTTCATTGGTGAATTCTTTTGTGTTCCAGCAGTCTCTAAAAGACAAGAAGTATATGAATAGGTACGATTTTATTAAATGCATTGCAGTGGAGTTAGTAAGGCCACAATTAAAGAGGATAATGTCAAACAGCAAGATTCCCACACAATTAAGAGCCAATATAGGCCGAATTCTGAACCTAACAGTTGAAAAACCTCAAAATTTCGAAGATAAACTAGAGAAGCGGAAAACTTGCCGACTTTGCCCTCCATGAAAAAACGAAAAACCTCCTTCTGTTGGTCTAAATGTAGACAACCAGTTTTTTTATAATGCACAAAAAAAATTTGCAAGAGCTGTGCTTCTACGGAGGGGTAGGACATTTTTCACGAAAAATGTCATATCGAACGTTTGCAGAATCCATGAAAAACACAATAAATGAAATATTTTTCAAGAACGTTTTATCAATTATCATCCCAAAAATACATTAAAGGCTTTGCTACAAAAATAGGCACCTGATTTTTAATATGCGACATTATTTTGATAGGATATGTTTTTTTTCATTCAAATTTTGGACTATATTCGTAAAATGATTAATAACTGAAATTTTGTTCATATTAACATAAAATTAAATTTGAATTCAAATTATTGAATAACTGATTAGTTTATTAAGGCTTTTAAACTTTGTTAAATGTGTCATTTAGTAACTTTAAAGATATTTAAAAAATTGCGGTCTCCCAGACCGCACGTCACTGGTAGTGTGAAAAAAATTGCACGTTACTGGTTAAGGGTTAACAATGATACATGTATTGACCCAAATTTAGTAACATAATTATTTAAAAACATACTAAATAAATACTAAACGTGTTTTAGCGAAACAAATTTGATCAACAGGTTTATCCAGTGGAAGATAGAGATGAAATAATACATCAGTATATAACTTACCCAGATTTTCGTAATGTATGATTCCATTATAATTAATTTTTTCTGATTTTACGCAAATAAAAGTTAAGGTGCAAACCAAAATAAGAATCTTGGAGGAGGAACATTTGCATTAAGTATGCACATTAAGACTGAGAATAGAAATTATGTGATGAACTATCCCATAACCCACATTATCATACTAAAAGAAAATTATTTGATCGTAAGCATTTACAATTAAAAATAGCAGCTAACTATTCGAAAGCTTTGGGAAAAATCGAGCATCTAATAGGTATACCTCTACTTACATAGACAAAGTAAAAATTCGATCATACAAATTAATTTTTGATACTGTAAATAAAATATGATGAAACCTTCATCTGAAATTAACTAAATACTAATTCTATCCCTCGAATCTCTGCATTTGAACTCTCGCCCTTCCATGTTTGAGAAATGGTCCGGGCGTATTTCCAAAGAAAAAATATGAAAATAATTAATCAAACATTATCTGAACCGCTAAAACACCTTGTTAATTAAAAGAACGCACTATAAACGATACTATTATAAGAGTAGCCTTAACATTAGATTGAGATTATACTCACTGTATTTTGAATTCCATCCCTGGTCCGAATGGCTCTTCAAAGCATCCCTGGATTTGATCTCCGTTACTTCCATGTTTGAGAAAAGGTCCGAGCGTATTTCCGAAGAAAAAATATGAAAATAATGAATAAAACATTATCTGAACAGCCGAAACACTATGTTAATTAAAATAACGCGCTATAAACGATACTTTTATAAAAGTAGCCATAATATTAGATTAAAATTATACTCATTGTATTGTGAATTCCATCCCTGGTGGAAATGAGTCTACGCAGCATCCCTAGATCGATCTCTTGCACTTCCAAGTTTGAGAGAAGGTCCGAGAGTAGTTCCGAAGAAAAAATATGAAAATAATTAATCAAACATTATCTGAACAGCCAAAACACTATATTAATTAAACGAATTCGCTAGAATCGATACTTTTATAAGAGTACCCTTAATATTAAATTGAAATTATCTCATTGTATTGTGAATTCCATCCCTGGTCAAAATGAGTCTTCGCAGCATCCCTTGATTCGATCTCTTGCATTTTCATGTTTGAGAGAAGGTCCGAGTGAATTTCCGAAGAAAAAATATGAAAAAAATTAATCAAACATTATCTGAACAGCCGAAACACTATGCTAATCAAAATAACGCTCTATAAAAATTTTTTTTATATGAGAAGCATTAATATTAGATTGAAATTATACTCATAGTATTGTGAATTCCATCCCTGGTCAAAATGAGTCTTCCCAGCATCCCTGGATTCGATTTATTGCGATTCCATGATTGAGAGAAGGTCCGAGTGTATTTCCGAAGAAAAAATATGAAAAAAATTAATCAAACATTATCTGAACAGCCGAAATACTATGTTTATTTAAATAACGCGCTATAAACGATACTTTTATAAGAGTAGCCTTAATAACACATTAAAATTAAACTCATTGTATTGTGAATTCCATTCCTGGTCCAAATGAGTCTTCACAGCATACTTGGATTCGATCTATTGCGCTTCCATGATTAAGAGAAGGTCGTAGCGTATTTCCGAGGAAAAAATATGAAAATAATTAATCAAATATTATCTGAACAGCCAAACTACTATGTTAATTAAAATAACGCGCTATTAACGATACTTTTATAAGAGTAGACTTAATATTACATTGAAATTATACTCAATGTGTTGTGAATTCCATCCCTGGTCCAATTGAGTCTTCGCAGCATCCCTGGATTCGATCTACTCGCTTCCAGAATTGAGAGAAGGTCCGAGCGTATTTCCGAAGAAAAAATATGAAAATAATTAATCAAACAATATCTGAACAGCCAAAACACTATGTTAATTAAAATTATGCGCTATTAACGATACTTTTATAAGAGTAGCCTTAATATTATATTGAAATTATACTCATTGTTTTGTGAATTCCATCCCTGGTCCAAATGAGTCTTCGCAGCATCCCTCGATTCGATATCTTGCATTTCCATGTTTGAGAGAAGGTCCGAGTGAATTTCCGAAGAAAAAATATGAAAATAATTAATCAAACATTATCTGAACAGCCGAAACACTATATTAATTAAACGAATTCGCTAGAATCGATACTTTTATAAGAGTAGCCTTAATATTAAATTGAAATAATACTCATTGTATTGTTAATTCCATACCTGGTGCAAATGAGTCTTTTCAGCATCCTTCAATTCGATCTCTTGCATTTCCATTTTTTAGGGATGTTTTGAGCGTATTTCCGAAGAAAAAATATGAAAATAAATAATCAAACATTATCTAAATCGCCGAAACACTATGTTAATTAAAATAACACCCTATAAACAATACATTTATATAAGTATCATTAATATTAGATTGAAATTATACCTATTGTATTGTGAATTCCATCCCTGGTCCAAATGAGTCTTCGCAGCATCTTTCAATTCGATCTCTTGCACTTCCATTTTTGAGAGAAGGTTTGAGCGTATTTCCGAAGAAAAAATATGAAAATAATTAGTCAAAAATTATCTAAATCGCCGAAACACTATGTTAATTAAAATAACGCGCTATTAACGATAGGGGAAAGTGGGGAATTGTGAGACGTGGGGAATCGTGAGACAGCGCTGTGATTTGTTTATTCGTCAATTGTGACAGATCGAAACAGCTGGTATTGTGTCATCTCTGTCATAGCTCATATTTCTAGTAGCAATCAATCAGTGTTCCCGTATATATCCGTCCCTGTGACCGTGACTCGAAAATCGAGTTTCCCAAAGTTTTCTCGCGCTCCTGTGTTTGCCCATGTTTTGAAAGTACTGTTTCAAACTCACTCAGATAAATTAGCTATTTTTTATCGTTGAGCTTTAGCCTTTTGACACACACAATTCATTTTAGATGAAAAGTCCCTCATTCGTTTACACACCGCTATATTGCAAAACATAGCTCGTGGGGAATCATGAGACACTTTTAGTGGGGAATTGTGAGACACTCAATATCAGTGTTTCGCGATACGTTAAACTGTATTTTGTTTGGTGTTCTTGACTTCTTCCCGTTTTACAGCCACCATGCCGCGTTATTACGCAAAAAAAGAGGTAAAATTGATTATGCTGCCGTTTTGGAGGGAATCAAGCAGATCTTGGTCCATAATAATTCTATTCTAATTCACTACTGTTTTTGGTCCATTAAAAACAATGTACGCGAAGCAGCATGATGATTGGAAGCGAGCCAACATGAATGGTATTTCGACCTGCATAATGTGCCACAGATCCTCGAAAAATGTCTTGATGTTGCCGTTACGCCGAAGAACATAAAGGCGGGTTTCAAGGCATCTGGTATTTTTCCATTTGATTCAAATGCTTTCACCGATGTAGACTTTGTTGCGTCTCAACTCAGCGGCGAAAATCAATCCGCTGACGATGACAATGAGGAAGGAGACGACAAACGCCGCATCATTATAACAGCTGCTGATATCTCTGTTGCGAATGAATGAGCCATTTCTTCCGCTGACGGGTTGGTACGAGTTGGTCCGCTGAATATGGGGAAGCAAACCAAAACGTCCAATCGTGGTCGATGACCACTGCTGAGTTAAGCTGTTAAGCTGAGTTAAAGAAGGACAAGGCTCAGAAGCAAGGAACACCACCGAAAAAGAGACGCACTTCACGGCTCACAAAACCAAAGCTACAAGTTCCATCTGATGAAGATAAAGATGTAGACTTCTGCATCATTTGCTACGAAGATATGCCGGCCAAATTGACTAAAAACAACTAAATAGAATGCATTTAATGCAGCCGAGACGTTCATGCGAAATGCGTTACTGTATCCAGCAAAGTTTTTAAATGCAAAAACTGTAAAAGTGACAAATATTTTAAAATTATTTTTCAATATTCATTCTATAAGCATTTTTTTAGCCCTAATAAAGTTTTTGGCTTGAAAGTGTCGAGTTTTAATTCTATTTACGCGGTGTCTCACAATTCCCCACCATTTTCCAAAATCCCGAAAAGACACTTTTTTTTTAAAGTCATGGGAATCTCAAAAAAAAAATTATTTTATGAATTGGTAAAAGCCAGAAATTTTGTTTTTACATGTAGTAAACGTCAAGGTTTTCAGAATTTGAAAATTCTTTTTTTTCGATAGAGATATTGTGCAAAAATAAAGTGTGTCTCACAATTCCCCACTCTCCCCTACTTTTATAAGGGAAGCCTTAACATAACATTGAAAATTTACTTATTGTATTGTGAATTCCATCCCTGGTCCAAATGAGTCTTCCCAGTATCCCTGGATTCGATCTCTTGAACTTCCATGTTTGAGAGATGGTACGAGCGTATTTCCGAAGAAACATTTTGAAAATTATTAATCAAACATTATCTGAACAGCTGCAACAATATGTTGTTTTAAATAACGCGCTATAAACGATACTATTATAAGAGTAGCCATAATATTACATTGAAATTATACTCATTCTATTGTTAATTCCATCCTTGGTCCAAATGAGTCTTCGCAGCATCCCTGGATTCCATCTATTGCGCTTCCATGTTTGAGAGAAGTTCCAAACGTATTTCCGATTAAAAAATTTAAAACAATTAATCAAACATTATCATCACAGTGGAAACGTTATGATAATTAAAAGATTTCACTATAATCAATACTTTTATAAGAGTAGCCTTAATATTAAATTGAAATTATACTCATTGTATTGTGAATTCCATCCATGGTCCAACAAGGTCTTCACAGCATTCCTCAATTCGATCTCTTGCACTTCCATGTTTCAGAAAAGGTCCGAGCGTATTTCCAGAGAAAAAATATGAAAATAATTAATCAAACATTATCTGAAGAGCCGAAACACTATGTTAATTAAAATAACATGCTGTAAATGATACATCAATAGAAGTAGCATTAATATTTGATTGAAATTATACTCATTGTATTGTGAATTCCATCCCTGGTCAAAATGAGTCTTCGCAGCATCCTTCAATTCGATCTCTTGCACTTCTATTTTAGAGAGAAGGTTTGAGCGTATTTCGGAAGAAAAAATATAAAAATAATTATTCAAACATTATCTAAATCGCCGAAACACTATGTTAATTAAAATAGCGCGCTATTAATGATACTTTTATAAGGGTAGCCTTAACATAACATTGAAAATATACTTATTGTATTGTGAATTCCATCCCTGGTCCAAATGAGTCTTCCCAGGATCCCTGGATTCGATCTATTGCGACTCCATGATTGAGAGAAGGTCCGAGTGTATTTCCGAAGAAAAAATATGAAAATTATTAATCAAACATTATCGGAACAGACGAAATACTATGTTTATTTAAATAACGCGCTATAAACGATACTTTTATAAGAGTAGCCTTAATATTACATTGAAATTATACTCATTGTATTGTGAATTCCATCCCTAGTCCAAATGAGTCTTCGCAGCATCCTTCAATTCGATCACTTGCACTTCCATTTTTGAGAGAAGGTTTGAGCGTATTTCCGAAGAAAAAATAGGAAAATAATTAGTCAAAAATTATCTAAATCGCCGAAACACTATGTTAATTAAAATAACGCGCTATTAACAATACTTTTATAAGGGTAGCCTTAACATAACATTGAAAATTTACTTATTGTATTGTGAATTCCATCCCTGTCCAAATGAGTCTTCGCAGCATCCCTGGATTCGATCTCTTGCACTTCAATGATTGAGAGATGGTCAGAGCGGATTTCCAGAGAAAAAATATGAAAATAATTAATCAAACATCATCTGAACAGCTGAATTACTATGTTAATTAAAATAACACGATATTAACGATACTTTTATAAGAGTAGCCTTAATATTACATTAAATTTATACTCATTGTATTGTGAATTCCATCCCTGGTCCAAATGAGTCTTCGACACATCCCTGGATTCGATCTATTGCGCTTCCATGATTGAGTGAAGGTCCGAGTGTATTATGAAGTAAAAATATGAAAATAATTAATCACACATTATCTGAACAGCTGAATTACTATGTTTATTTAAATAACGCGCTGTAAACGATACTTTTATTAGAGTAGCCTTAATATTTCATTGAAATTATACTCATTCTATTGTGAATTCCATCCTTGGTCCAAATGAGTCTTCGATGCATCCCTGGATTCTATCTATTGCGCTTCCATGTTAGAGGGAAGTTCCAAACGTATTTCCGATGGAAAATTATGAAATCAATTAATCAAACATTATCTGCACAGCGGAAACACTATGTTAATTAAAATAACGCGCTGTTAACGATACTTTTATAGAAGTAGCATAATTATAAGTTTGAAACTATACTCATTGTATTGTGAATTCTATCCCTGGTCCAAATGAGCCTTTGCAGCATCCCTGGAGTCGATCTATTTCGCTTCCATGATTGAGAGAAGGTCCGAGCGTATTTCCGAAGAAAAAAAATGAAAATAATTAATCAAACATTATCTGAAAGGCCAATAAGCTAAGTTAATTAAAAGAATGCGCTATTAAAAATACTTTTATAAAAGTAGCCTTAATATTACATTGAAATTATACTCATTGTATTGTGAATTCCATTACTGGTCCAAATGAGCCTTCGCAGCATCCCAGGATTTGATCTATTGCGCTTCCATGATTGAGAGAAGGTCCGATTGTGTTTCCGAAGAAAAAATATGAAAATAATTAATCAAACAATATCTGAACAGCCAAAACACTATGTTAATTAAAATAGTGCGCAATTAACAATACTTTTATAAAAGTAGCCTTAATATTACATTGAAATTATACTCATTGTATTGTGAATTCCATCCCTGGTCCAAATGAGCCTTCGCAGCATCCCTGGATTCGATCAATTGCGCTTCCATGATAGAGATAAGGTCCGAGCGTATTTCCGAAGAAAAAATATGAAAATAATTAATCAAACAATATCTGAACAGCCAAAACACTATGTTAATTAAAATTACGCGCTATTAACGATACTTTTATAAGAGTAGCCTTAATATAACATTGAAATTATACTCATTGTACTGTGAATTCCATCCCTTGTCCAAATGAGTCTTCGCAGCATCCCTGGATTCGATCTATTGCGCTTCCATGATTGAGAGAAGGTCCGAGTGTATTTCCGAAGAAAAAATATGAAAAAGTTTAGTCAAACATTATCTGAACAGCCAATACGCTATGTTAATTAAAATAATGCGCTATCAACCATACTTTTATAAAAGTAGCCTTAATATTACATTGAAATTATACTCATTCTATAGTGAATTCGATCCCTGGTCCAAATGAGCCTTCGCAGCATCCCTGGATTCGATCTATTGCGCTTCCATGATTGAGAGAAGGTCCGAGCGTATTTCCGAAGAAAAAATATGAAAATAGTTAATCAAACATTATCTTAACAGCCGAAACACTATGTTAATTAAAAAAACGCGCTATAATCGATACTTTTATAAAAGTAGCCTTAATGTCACATTGAAATTATACTCATTGTATTGTGAATTCTATCCTAGGTCCAAATGAGTCTTCGCAGTATCCCTCAATTCGATCTCTTGCACTTCTATGTTTGAGAGAAGGTCCGAGTGAATTTCTGAAGAAAAAGTATGAAAATAATTAATCAAACATTATCTGAACAGCCGAAACACTATGTTAATTAAAAGAATACGCTATTAACGATACTTTTATAAGAGTAGCCATAATATTAGATTAAAATTATACTCATTTTAGTTTGAATTCCATCCCTGATCCAAAAAAGTCTTCATAGCATCCCTGGATTCGATCTCTTGCACTTCCATGTTTGATAGAAGGTCCGAGCGTATTTTCGAAGAAAAAGTATGAAAATAATTGATCAAACATTATCGGAACAGCCGATACACTATGTTAATTAAAAAAACGCGCTATAATCGATACTTTTATAAAAGTAGCCTTAATGTCACATTGAAATTATACTCATTGTATTGTGAATTCTATCCTAGGTTCAAATGAGTCTTCGCAGCATCCCTCAATTCGATCTCTTGCACTTCCATGTTTGAGAGAAGGTCCGGTCGTATTTCCGAAGAAAAAGTATAAAAATTATTAATCAAACATTATCTGAAGAGCCGTAACACTATATTAATTAAAATAACCCGCTATAAACGATACTATTATAAGAGTACCATTAATATTAGATTGAAATTATAACTATTGTATTGTGAATTCCATCCCTGGTCAAAATGAGTCTTCAAATAATCCCTGGATTCGATCTATTGCGCTTCCATGATTGAGAAAAGGTCCTAGCGTATTTCCGAAGAAAAAATATGAAAATAGTTAATCAAACATTATCTGAACAGCCGAAATACTATGTTAATTAAAATAACACGCTATTAACGATACTTTTATAAGAGTAGCCTTAATATTACATTGTAATTATACTCATTGTATTTGTAATTCCATCCCTAGTCCTAATGAGTCATCACAGCATCCCTGGATTCGATCTATTGCGCCTCATTGATTTAGAGAAGGTCCGAACGTATTTCCGAGGAAAAAATATGAAAATAATTAATCAAACATTATCTGAACAACCGAAATACTATGTTAATTAAAATAATGAGCTATTAACAATACTTTTATAAGAGTAGCCTTAATATTACATTGAAATTATACTCATTGTATTGTGAATTCATTTACTGGTCCAAATGAGTCTTCGCAGCATCCCTGGATTCGATCTATTGCGCTTCCATGATTGAGAGAAGGTCCGAGTGTATTTCCGAAGAAAAAATATGAAAATAATTAATCAAACATTATCTGAACAGCCAAAACAATTTGTTTATTAAAATAAAGCGCTATTAACGATACTTTTATAACAGTAGCCTTAATATCACATTGAAATTATACTCATTGTATTGTGAATTCCATCCCTGGTCCAAATGAGTCTTCGCAGCATCCCTGGATTCGATCTATTGCGCTTCCATGTTTGAGAGAATGTCCGAGCGTATTTCCGAAGAAAAAATATGAAAATAGTTAATCAAACATTATCTGAACAGCCGAAACACTATGTTAATTAAAAAAACGCGCTATAATCGATACTTTTATAAGAGTAGCCTTAATGTCACATTGAAATTATACTCATTGTATTGTGAATTCTATCCTAGGTCCAAATGAGTCTTCGCAGCATCTCTCAATTCGATCTCTTGCACTTCCATGTTTGAGAGAAGGTCCGAGTGAATTTCTGAAGAAAAAGTATGAAAATAATTAATCAAACATAATCTGAATAGCCGAAACACTATGTTAATTAAAAGAATACGCTATAAACGATACTTTTATAAGAGTAGCCATAATATTAAATTAAAATTATACTCATTTTAGTTTGAATTCCATCCCTGATCCAAAAAAGTCTTCATAGCATCCCTGGATTCGATCTCTTGCACTTCCATGTTTGATAGAAGGTCCGAGCGTATTTCCGAAGAAAAAGTATGAAAATAATTAATCAAACATTATCTGAAGAGCCGAAACACTGTTTATTAAAAGAATGCACTATAAAGGATACTTTTATAAGTGTTGCCTTAATGTTAGATTGAAATTATACACATTGTATTGTGAATTCCATCCCTGAACAAAATTAGTCCTCGCAGCATCCCTGGATTCAATCTCTTGAATTTCCAAGTTTGAGAGAAGGTCCGCTCGTATTTCCGAAGAAAAAGTATAAAAATTATTAATCAAACATTATCTGAAGAGCCGTAACACTATATTAATTAAAATAACCCGCTATAAACGATACTATTATAAGAGTACCATTAATATTAGATTGAAATTATAACTATTGTATTGTGAATTCCATCTTTGGTCCAAATGAGTCTTCACAGCATCCCTGGATTCGTTCTATTGCGCTTCCATGATTCAGAGAAGGTCCTAGCGTATTTCCGAGGAAAAAATATGAAAATAATTAATCAAACATTATCTGAACAGCCAAAATACTATGTTAATTAAAATAACGCGCTATTAACGATACTTTTATAAGAGTAGCCTTAATATTACATTGTAGTTATACTCATTGTATTTGTAATTCCATCCCTGGTCCTAATGAGTCTTCACAGCATCCCTGGATTCGATCTATTGCGCCTCATTGATTTAGAGAAGGTCCGAACGTATTTCCGAGGAAAAATATGAAAATAATTAATCAAACATTATCTGAACAGCCTAAATACTATGTTAATTAAAATAACGCGCTATTAACGATACTTTTATAAGAGTAGCCTTAATATTACATTGAAATTATACTCATTGTATTGTTAATTCCATCCCTGGTCCAAATGAGTCTTTGCAGCATCCCTGGATTCGATCTATTAAGCTTCCATGATTGAGAGAAGGTCCGAGTGTATTTCCGAAGAAAAAATATGAAAATAATTAATCAAACATTATCTGAACAGCTAAAACACTATGTTTACATTTACATTTAAACCCTGCAATCCGCCAGTGGCACGTGGCAGGGGGTGTAAGACACCAAAATACCTATCTAATCTGGAGAGCTATTTGCTTCTCTAATACTACGCGGAACAATGACCAAAAGTAGCTATCCGTCCTGGCAACTACTTCCCTGTATCGCTTTTTTGTTTTCTCTCGAAGGTCGCGTAGGTATATAACTGGGATGACAATATCTGTTATCTCCTCCCCGAAATCGGTAGAGATAAATTTATCAAAAAGCTTCCGTCGATATTCACGTCTTCTATCACTAAGAGAGTTCCAACCGAGGGATCCTAACATAGCCGAAACACTGCTGTCGAATCTGAAATCTCCCTTGACGAACCTTGCTGCTCTACGTTGAACCATCTCGAGATCGGAAATTAATCCTACTTCATGAGGATCCCAAACCGCACAGCAATACTCAAGTAGAGGTCGAATTAGGGAAAAGTACGCTATTTCTTTTACTCTCGGTGAACATCCCCTAAGGATTCTGCTGGCTAACCTTTGCATTCTATTCGCCTTTCCTACTACGCCTCGAATATGCTCTTTGAAGGAAATATCACTGCTGAGCGTAATTCCTAGATATTTATGATGCATCACGAGCTCCAAGGGATTTCCTGAAATTCTGTACGGTACGCAGGTAACGTTAGTGGATCGCGTGAAAGTCATGGTAACGCACTTCTTTACATTCAGCTCGAGCTGCCAATCACTACACCAACCCGAAATCATATTCAGATCGTTCTGCAAACTACCAATGTCATCTTCAGTTACGATCTCCCTATACACAACAGTATCATCAGCGAATAACCTAACCTTGCATTTAATATTATCCATAACATCGTTAATATATATTAGGAACAAAATTGGTCCTAATACACTTCCCTGTGGAACACCGGATGTGACGCGTACCTCATCAGATAAAATTCCGTCCAACGCAACTCGCTGCGATCTTTCCCCGAGAAACGACTTTATCCACTCAACAACTTTTCCGTTAATCCCGTAAGCCGTCAACTTGTGAATTACTTTTACATGCGATACTCGATCGAAAGCTTTTCTGAAATCTAGAAATATGGCGTCTGTTCTTATACCCTTATCAGCTGCTCTAACTACATCGTGGAGAAAAAGGGCTAACTGGGTATCGTATGACCTACCTTTACGGAAACCGTGTTGACATTAACTAATTGCCCCCTTGTCACTTAGGAAACGCATTATTGAACTCGCTATAATGTGCTAGATAGTCTTACAAAATATTGACGTTAAAGATATCGGACGGTAATCTTCAGGTTTCGAGGAACGTCCTTTCTTAGGAATTGGAGTGATATGTGCTCTTCTCCACGACATTGGTACAACGCCTTCGTCCAAGGTTTTCCTATAGAATACGAAAAGAAGGGGAGCAAGCTCATTCGCCAGTGTTTGAATGACGAACGATGGTATACCTTCTGGTCCTGGCGCTTTTTTCTCGTCTACCTGCCGCAACAACTTTCTTATTCCATCCACCGATAAATGTCCATTAAAATAACTCGCTATTAACGATACTTTTATAAGAGTAGCCTTAATATTAGATTGAGATTATACTCATTGTATTGTGAATTCCATCCCTGGTCCAAATGAGTCTTCGCAGCATCCCTGGATTCGATCTATTGCGCTTCCATGATTGAGAGAAGGTCCGAGGGTATTTTCGAAGAAAAAATATGAAAATAATTAATCAAACATTATCTGAACAGCCGAAATACTCTGTTAATTAAAATAAAGCGCTATTAACGATACTTTTATAAGAGTAGCCTTAATATTACATTGAAATTATACTAATTGTATTGTGAATTCCATCCCTGGTCCAAATGAGTCTTCGCAGCATCCCCGGATTCGATCTATTGCGCTTCCATGTTTGAGAGAAGGTCCGAGCGTATTTCCGAAGGAAAAGTATGAAAATAATTAATCAAACATTATCTGAAGAGCCGAAACACTGTTTATTAAAAGAATGCACTATAAAGGATACTTTTATAAGTGTTGCCTTAATGTTAGATTGAAATTATACTCATTGTATTGTGAATTCCATCCCTGAACAAAATGAGTCCTCGCAGCATCCCTGGATTCAATCTCTTGAATTTCCACTTTTGAGAGAAGATCCGCTCGTATTTACGAAGAAAAAGTATAAAAATTATTAATCAAACATTATCTGAAGAGCCGTAACACTATATTAATTAAAATAACCCACTATAAACGATACTATTATAAGAGTACCATTAATATTAGATTGAAATTATAACTATTGTATTGTGAATTCCATCCCTGGTCCAAATGAGTCTTCACAGCATCCCTGGATTCGTTCTATTGCGCTTCCATGATTGAGAGAAGGTCCTAGCGTATTTCCGAGGAAAAAATATGAAAATAATTAATCAAACATTATCTGAACAGCCGAAATACTATGTTAATTAAAATAACGCGCTATTAACGATACTTTTATAAGAGTAGCCTTAATATTACATTGTAATTATACTCATTGTAT
The DNA here is from genome assembly GCA_947579665.1 of Sympetrum striolatum. Taxonomy (NCBI): domain Eukaryota; kingdom Metazoa; phylum Arthropoda; class Insecta; order Odonata; family Libellulidae; genus Sympetrum; species Sympetrum striolatum. The sequence continues at coordinate 122,868,241 of OX388341.1, forward strand.
ATTTAATTCCATCCCTGGTCCTAATGAGTCTTCACAGCATCCCTGGATTCGATCTATTAAGCTTCCATGATTGAGAGAAGGTCCGAGTGTATTTCCGAAGAAAAAATATGAAAATAATTAATCAAACATTATCTGAACAGCTAAAACACTATGTTTACATTTACATTTAAACCCTGCAATCCGCCAGTGGCACGTGGCAGGGGGTGTAAGACACCAAAATACCTATCTAATCTGGAGAGCTATTTGCTTCTCTAATACTACGCGGAAAAAATGACCAAAAGTAGCTATCCGTCCTGGCAACTACTTCCCTGTATCGCTTTTTTGTTTTCTCTCGAAGGTCGCGTAGGTATATAACTGGGATGACAATATCTGTTATCTCCTCCCCGAAATCGGTAGAGATAAATTTATCAAAAAGCTTCCGTCGATATTCACGTCTTCTATCACTAAGAGAGTTCCAACCGAGGGATCCTAACATAGCCGAAACACTGCTGTCGAATCTGAAATCTCCCTTGACGAACCTTGCTGCTCTACGTTGAACCATCTCGAGATCGGAAATTAATCCTACTTCATGAGGATCCCAAACCGCACAGCAATACTCAAGTAGAGGTCGAATTAGGGAAAAGTACGCTATTTCTTTTACTCTCGGTGAACATCCCCTAAGGATTCTGCTGGCTAACCTTTGCATTCTATTCGCCTTTCCTACTACGCCTCGAATATGCTCTTTGAAGGAAATATCACTGCTGAGCGTAATTCCTAGATATTTATGATGCATCACGAGCTCCAAGGGATTTCCTGAAATTCTGTACGGTACGCAGGTAACGTTAGTGGATCGCGTGAAAGTCATGGTAACGCACTTCTTTACATTCAGCTCGAGCTGCCAATCACTACACCAACCCGAAATCATATTCAGATCGTTCTGCAAACTACCAATGTCATCTTCAGTTACGATCTCCCTATACACAACAGTATCATCAGCGAATAACCTAACCTTGCATTTAATATTATCCATAACATCGTTAATATATATTAGGAACAAAATTGGTCCTAATACACTTCCCTGTGGAACACCGGATGTGACGCGTACCTCATCAGATAAAATTCCGTCCAACGCAACTCGCTGCGATCTTTCCCCGAGAAACGACTTTATCCACTCAACAACTTTTCCGTTAATCCCGTAAGCCGTCAACTTGTGAATTACTTTTACATGCGATACTCGATCGAAAGCTTTTCTGAAATCTAGAAATATGGCGTCTGTTCTTATACCCTTATCAGCTGCTCTAACTACATCGTGGAGAAAAAGGGCTAACTGGGTATCACATGACCTACCTTTACGGAAACCGTGTTGACATTGACTAATTGCCCCCTTGTCACTTAGGAAACGCATTATTGAACTCGCTATAATGTGCTAGATAGTCTTACAAAATATTGACGTTAAAGATATCGGACGGTAATCTTCAGGTTTCGAGGAACGTCTTTTCTTAGGAATTGGAGTGATATGTGCTCTTCTCCACGACATTGGTACAACGCCTTCGTCCAAGGTTTTCCTATAGAATACGAAAAGAAGGGGAGCAAGCTCATTCGCCAGTGTTTGAATGACGAACGATGGTATACCTTCTGGTCCTGGCGCTTTTTTCTCGTCTACCTGCCGCAACAACTTTCTTATTCCATCCACCGATAAATGTCCATTAAAATAACTCGCTATTAACGATACTTTTATAAGAGTAGCCTTAATATTAGATTGAGATTATACTCATTGTATTGTGAATTCCATCCCTGGTCCAAATGAGTCTTCGCAGCATCCCTGGATTCGATCTATTGCGCTTCCATGATTGAGAGAAGGTCCGAGGGTATTTTCGAAGAAAAAATATGAAAATAATTAATCAAACATTATCTGAACAGCCGAAATACTCTGTTAATTAAAATAAAGCGCTATTAACGATACTTTTATAAGAGTAGCCTTAATATTACATTGAAATTATACTAATTGTATTGTGAATTCCATCCCTGGTCCAAATGAGTCTTCGCAGCATCCCCGGATTCGATCTATTGCGCTTCCATGTTTGAGAGAAGGTCCGAGCGTATTTCCGAAGGAAAAGTATGAAAATAATTAATCAAACATTATCTGAAGAGCCGAAACACTGTTTATTAAAAGAATGCACTATAAAGGATACTTTTATAAGTGTTGCCTTAATGTTAGATTGAAATTATACTCATTGTATTGTGAATTCCATCCCTGAACAAAATGAGTCCTCGAAGCATCCCTGGATTCAATCTCTTGAATTTCCACTTTTGAGAGAAGATCCGCTCGTATTTACGAAGAAAAAGTATAAAAATTATTAATCAAACATTATCTGAAGAGCCGTAACACTATATTAATTAAAATAACCCACTATAAACGATACTATTATAAGAGTACCATTAATATTAGATTGAAATTATAACTATTGTATTGTGAATTCCATCCCTGGTCCAAATGAGTCTTCACAGCATCCCTGGATTCGTTCTATTGCGCTTCCATGATTGAGAGGAGGTCCTAGCGTATTTCCGAGGAAAAAATATGAAAATAATTAATCAAACATTATCTGAACAGCCGAAATACTATGTTAATTAAAATAACGCGCTATTAACGATACTTTTATAAGAGAAGCCTTAATATTACATTGTAATTATACTCATTGTATATTTAATTCCATCCCTGGTCCTAATGAGTCTTCACAGCATCCCTGGATACGATCTATTGCGCCTCATTGATTTAGAGAAGGTCCGAGCGTATTTCCGAAGAAAAAATATGAAAATAATTAATCAATCAATATCTGAACAGCCGAAAAACTATGTTAATTAAAATTACGCGCTATTAACGATACTTTTATAAGAGTAGCCTTAATATTACATTGAAATTATACTCATTGTATTGTGAATTCCATCCCTGGTCCAAATGAGTCTTCACAGCATCCCTGGATTCGTTCTATTGCGCTTCCATGATTGAGAGAAGGTCCTAGCGTATTTCCGAGGAAAAAATATGAAAATAATTAATCAAACATTATCTGAACAGCCGAAATACTATGTTAATTAAAACAACGCGCTATTAACGATACTTTTATAAGAGTAGCCTTAATATTACATTGTAATTATACTCATTGTTCATTTAATTCCATCCCTGGTCCTAATGAGTCTTCACAGCATCCCTGGATACGATCTATTGCGCCTCATTGATTTAGAGAAGGTCCGAACGTATTTCCAAGGAAAAAATATGAAAATAATTAATCAAACATTATCTGAACAGCCGAAATACTATGTTAATTAAAAGAATGCGCTATTAACAATACTTTTATAAAAGTAGCCTTAATATTACATTGAAATTATACTCATTGTATTGTGAATTCGATCCCTGGTCCAAATGAGCCTACGCAGCATCCCTGGATTCGATCTATTGCGCTTCCATGATTGAGAGAAGGTCCGAGTGAATTTCTGAAGAAAAAGTATGAAAATAATTAATCAAACATTATCTGAACAGCCGAAACACTATGTTAATTAAAAGAATACGCTATTAACGATACTTTTATAAGAGTAGCCATAATATTAGATTAAAATTATACTCATTTTAGTTTGAATTCCATCCCTGATCCAAAAAAGTCTTCATAGCATCCCTGGATTCGATCTCTTGCACATCCATGTTTGATAGAAGGTCCGAGCGTATTTTCGAAGAAAAAGTATGAAAATAATTAATCAAACATTATCGGAACAGCCGATACACTATGTTAATTAAAAAAACGCGCTATAATCGATACTTTTATAAGAGTAGCCTTAATGTCACATTGAAATTATACTCATTGTATTGTGAATTCTATCCTAGGTTCAAATGAGTCTTCGCAGCATCCCTCAATTCGATCTCTTGCACTTCCATGTTTGAGAGAAGGTCCGAGTGAATTTTTGAAGAAAAAGTATGAAAATAATTAATCAAGCATTATCTGAACAGCCGAAACACTATGTTAATTAAAAGAATACGCTATAAACGATACTTTTATAAGAGTAGCCATAATATTAGATTAAAATAATACTCATTTTAGTTTGAATTCCATCCCTGTTCCAAAAAAGTCTTCATAGTATCCCTGGATTCAATCTCTTGCACTTTCATGATTGATAGAAGATCCGAGCGTATTTCCGAAGAAAAAGTATGAAAATAATTAATCAAACATTATCTGAAGAGCCGAAACACTGTTTATTAAAAGAATGCACTATAAAGGATACTTTTATAAGTGTTGCCTTAATGTTAGATTGAAATTATACTCATTGTATTGTGAATTCCATCCCTGAACAAAATGAGTCCTCGCAGCATCCCTGGATTCGATCTATTGCGCTTCCATGTTTGAGAGAATGTCCGAGCGTATTTCCGAAGAAAAAATATGAAAATAGTTAATCAAACATTATCTGAACAGCCGAAACACTATGTTAATTAAAAAAACGCGCTATAATCGATACTTTTATAAGTGTTGCCTTAATGTTAGATTGAAATTATACACATTGTATTGTGAATTCCATCCCTGAACAAAATTAGTCCTCGCAGCATCCCTGGATTCAATCTCTTGAATTTCCAAGTTTGAGATAAGGTCCGCTCGTATTTCCGAAGAAAAAGTATAAAAATTATTATCAAACATTATCTGAAGAGCCGTAACACTATATTAATTAAAATAACCCGCTATAAACGATACTATTATAAGAGTACCATTAATATTAGATTGAAATTATAACTATTGTATTGTGAATTCCATCTTTGGTCCAAATGAGTCTTCACAGCATCCCTGGATTCGTTCTATTGCGCTTCCATGATTCAGAGAAGGTCCTAGCGTATTTCCGAGGAAAAAATATGAAAATAATTAATCAAACATTATCTGAACAGCCAAAATACTATGTTAATTAAAATAACGCGCTATTAACGATACTTTTATAAGAGTAGCCTTAATATTACATTGTAGTTATACTCATTGTATTTGTAATTCCATCCCTGGTCCTAATGAGTCTTCACAGCATCCCTGGATTCGATCTATTGCGCCTCATTGATTTAGAGAAGGTCCGAACGTATTTCCGAGGAAAAATATGAAAATAATTAATCAAACATTATCTGAACAGCCTAAATACTATGTTAATTAAAATAACGCGCTATTAACGATACTTTTATAAGAGTAGCCTTAATTTTACATTGAAATTATACTCATTGTATTGTTAATTCCATCCCTGGTCCAAATGAGTCTTTGCAGCATCCCTGGATTCGATCTATTTAGCTTCCATGATTGAGAGAAGGTCCGAGTGTATTTCCGAAGAAAAGATATGAAAATAATTAATCAAACATTATCTGAACAGCTAAAACACTATGGTTACATTTACATTTAAACCCTGCAATCCGCCAGTGGCACGTGGCAGGGGGTGTAAGACACCAAAATACCTATCTAATCTGGAGAGCTATTTGCTTCTCTAATACTACGCGGAAAAAATGACCAAAAGTAGCTATCCGTCCTGGCAACTACTTCCCTGTATCGCTTTTTTGTTTTCTCTCGAAGGTCGCGTAGGTATATAACTGGGATGACAATATCTGTTATCTCCTCCCCGAAATCGGTAGAGATAAATTTATCAAAAAGCTTCCGTCGATATTCACGTCTTCTATCACTAAGAGAGTTCCAACCGAGGGATCCTAACATAGCCGAAACACTGCTGTCGAATCTGAAATCTCCCTTGACGAACCTTGCTGCTCTACGTTGAACCATCTCGAGATCGGAAATTAATCCTACTTCATGAGGATCCCAAACCGCACAGCAATACTCAAGTAGAGGTCGAATTAGGGAAAAGTACGCTATTTCTTTTACTCTCGGTGAACATCCCCTAAGGATTCTGCTGGCTAACCTTTGCATTCTATTCGCCTTTCCTACTACGCCTCGAATATGCTCTTTGAAGGAAATATCACTGCTGAGCGTAATTCCTAGATATTTATGATGCATCACGAGCTCCAAGGGATTTCCTGAAATTCTGTACGGTACGCAGGTAACGTTAGTGGATCGCGTGAAAGTCATGGTAACGCACTTCTTTACATTCAGCTCGAGCTGCCAATCACTACACCAACCCGAAATCATATTCAGATCGTTCTGCAAACTACCAATGTCATCTTCAGTTACGATCTCCCTATACACAACAGTATCATCAGCGAATAACCTAACCTTGCATTTAATATTATCCATAACATCGTTAATATATATTAGGAACAAAATTGGTCCTAATACACTTCCCTGTGGAACACCGGATGTGACGCGTACCTCATCAGATAAAATTCCGTCCAACGCAACTCGCTGCGATCTTTCCCCGAGAAACGACTTTATCCACTCAACAACTTTTCCGTTAATCCCGTAAGCCGTCAACTTGTGAATTACTTTTACATGCGATACTCGATCGAAAGCATTTCTGAAATCTAGAAATATGGCGTCTGTTCTTATTCCCTTATCAGCTGCTCTAACTACATCGTGGAGAAAAAGGGCTAACTGGGTATCGTATGACCTACCTTTACGGAAACCGTGTTGACATTAACTAATTGCCCCCTTGTCACTTAGGAAACGCATTATTGAACTCGCTATAATGTGCTAGATAGTCTTACAAAATATTGACGTTAAAGATATCGGACGGTAATCTTCAGGTTTCGAGGAACGTCCTTTCTTAGGAATTGGAGTGATATGTGCTCTTCTCCACGACATTGGTACAACGCCTTCGTCCAAGGTTTTCCTATAGAATACGAAAAGAAGGGGAGCAAGCTCATTCGCCAGTGTTTGAATGACGAACGATGGTATACCTTCTGGTCCTGGCGCTTTTTTCTTGTCTACCTGCCGCAACAACTTTCTTATTCCATCCACCGATAAATGTCCATTAAAATAACTCGCTATTAACGATACTTTTATAAGAGTAGCCTTAATATTAGATTGAGATTATACTCATTGTATTGTGAATTCCATCCCTGGTCCAAATGAGTCTTCGCAGCATCCCTGGATTCGATCTATTGCGCTTCCATGATTGAGAGAAGGTCCGAGGGTATTTTCGAAGAAAAAATATGAAAATAATTAATCAAACATTATCTGAACAGCCGAAATACTCTGTTAATTAAAATAAAGCGCTATTAACGATACTTTTATAAGAGTAGCCTTAATATTACATTGAAATTATACTAATTGTATTGTGAATTCCATCCCTGGTCCAAATGAGTCTTCGCAGCATCCCCGGATTCGATCTATTGCGCTTCCATGTTTGAGAGAAGGTCCGAGCGTATTTCCGAAGGAAAAGTATGAAAATAATTAATCAAACATTATCTGAAGAGCCGAAACACTGTTTATTAAAAGAATGCACTATAAAGGATACTTTTATAAGTGTTGCCTTAATGTTAGATTGAAATTATACTCATTGTATTGTGAATTCCATCCCTGAACAAAATGAGTCCTCGCAGCATCCCTGGATTCAATCTCTTGAATTTCCACTTTTGAGAGAAGATCCGCTCGTATTTCCGAAGAAAAAGTATAAAAATTATTAATCAAACATTATCTGAAGAGCCGTAACACTATATTAATTAAAATAACCCACTATAAACGATACTATTATAAGAGTACCATTAATATTAGATTGAAATTATAACTATTGTATTGTGAATTCCATCCCTGGTCCAAATGAGTCTTCACAGCATCCCTGGATTCGTTCTATTGCGCTTCCATGATTGAGAGAAGGTCCTAGCGTATTTCCGAGGAAAAAATATGAAAATAATTAATCAAGCATTATCTGAACAGCCGAAATACTATGTTAATTAAAATAACGCGCTATTAACGATACTTTTATAAGAGTAGCCTTAATATTACATTGTAATTATACTCATTGTATATTTAATTCCATCCCTGGTCCTAATGAGTCTTCACAGCATCCCTGGATACGATCTATTGCGCCTCATTGATTTAGAGAAGGTCCGAGCGTATTTCCGAAGAAAAAATATGAAAATAATTAATCAATCAATATCTGAACAGCCGAAAAACTATGTTAATTAAAATTACGCGCTATTAACGATACTTTTATAAGAGTAGCCTTAATATTACATTGAAATTATACTCATTGTATTGTGAATTCCATCCCTGGTCCAAATGAGTCTTCGCCGCATCCCTCAATTCGATCTATTGCGCTTCCATGATTGAGAGAAGGTCCGAGTGTATTTCCGAAGAAAAAATATGAAAATAATTAATCAAACATTATCTGAACAGCCAAAATACTATGTTAATTAAAATAATGCGCTATTAACGATACTTTTATAAGAGTAGCCTTAATATTACATTGAAATTATACTCATTGTATTGTGAATTCCATCCCTGGTCCAAATGAGTCACCGCAGCATCCCTGGATTCGATCTATTGCGCTTCCATGTTTGAGAGAAGGTCCGAGCGTATTTCCGAAGAAAAAATATGAAAATAGTTAATCAAACATTATCTGAACAGCCGAAACGCTATGTTAATTAAAAAAACGCGCAATAATCGATACTTTTATAAGAGTAGCCTTAATGTCACATTGAAATTATACTCATTGTATTGTGAATTCTATCCTAGGTCCAAATGAGTCTTCGCAGCATCCCTCAATTCGATGTCTTGCACTTCCATGTTTGAGAGAAGGTCCAAGTGAATTTCTGAAGAAAAAGTATGAAAATAATTAATCAAACATTATCTGAACAGCCGAAACACTATGTTAATTAAAAGAATACGCTATAAACGATACTTTTATAAGAGTAGACATAATATTAGATTAAAATAATACTCATTTTAGTTTGAATTCCATCCCTGATCCAAAAAAGTCTTCATAGCATCCCTGGATTCGATCTCTTGCACTTCCATGTTTGATAGAAGGTCCGAGCGTATTTCCGAAGAAAAAGTATGAAAATAATTAATCAAACATTATCTGAAGAGCCGAAACACTGTTTATTAAAAGAATATACTATAAAGGATACTTTTATAAGTGTTGCCTTAATGTTAGATTGAAATTATACTCATTGTATTGTGAATTCAATCCCTGAACAAAATGAGTCCTCCCAGCATCCCTGGATTCAATCTCTTGAATTTCCATGTTTGACAGAAGGTCCGCTCGTATTTCCGAAGAAAAAGTATAAAAATTATTAATCAAACATTATCTGAAGAGCCGTAACACTATATTAATTAAAATAACCCGCTATAAACGATACTATTATAAGAGCACCATTAATATTAGATTGAAATTATAACTATTGTATTGTGAATTCCATCCCTGGTCCAAATGAGTCTTAAAATCATCCCTGTATTCGATCTATTGCGCTTCCATGATTGAGAGAAGGTCCTAGCATAATTCCGAGGAAAAAATATGAAATTAATTAATCAAACATTATCTGAACAGCCGAAATACTATGTTAATTAAAATAACACGCTATTAACGATACTTTTATAAGAGTAGCCTTAATATTACATTGTAATTATACTCATTGTATTTGTAATTCCATCCCTAGTCTTAATGAGTCTTCACAGCATCCCTGGATTCGATCTATTGCGCCTCATTGATTTAGAGAAGGTCCGAACGTATTTCCGAGGAAAAAATATGAAAATAATTAATCAAACATTATCTGAACAACCGAAATACTATGTTAATTAAAATAACGAGCTTTTAACAATACTTTTATAAGAGTAGCCTTATTATTACATTTAAATTATACTCATTGTATTGTGAATTCTTTTACTGGTCCAAATGAGTCTTCGCAGCATCCCTGGATTCGATCTATTGCGCTTCCATGATTGAGAGAAGGTCCGAGTGTATTTCCGAAGAAAAAATATGAAAATAATTAATCATACATTATCTGAACAGCCAAAACAATATGTTTATTAAAATAAAGCGCTATTAACGATACTTTTATAAGAGTAGCCTTAATATTACATTGAAATTATACTCATTGTATTGTGAATTCAATCCCTGAACAAAATGAGTCCTCGCAGCATCCCTGGATTCAATCTCTTGAATTTCCATGTTTGACAGAAGGTCCGCTCGTATTTCCGAAGAAAAAGTATAAAAATTATTAATCAAACATTATCTGAAGAGCCGTAACACTATATTAATTAAAATAACCCGCTATAAACGATACTATTATAAGAGCACCATTAATATTAGATTGAAATTATAACTATTGTATTGTGAATTCCATCCCTGGTCCAAATGAGTCTTAAAATCATCCCTGGATTCGATCTATTGCGCTTCCATGATTGAGAGAAGTTCCTAGCGTAATTCCGAGGAAAAAATATGAAATTAATTAATCAAACATTATCTGAACAGCCGAAATACTATGTTAATTAAAATAACACGCTATTAACGATACTTTTATAAGAGTAGCCTTAATATTACATTGTTATTATACTCATTGTATTTGTAATTCCATCCCTAGTCTTAATGAGTCTTCACAGCATCCCTGGATTCGATCTATTGCGCCTCATTGATTTAGAGAAGGTCCGAACGTATTTCCGAGGAAAAAATATGAAAATAATTAATCAAACATTATCTGAACAACCGAAATACTATGTTAATTAAAATAACGAGCTAGTAACAATACTTTTATAAGAGTAGCCTTAATATTACATTTAAATTATACTCATTGTATTGTGAATTCTTTTACTGGTCCAAATGAGTCTTCGCAGCATCCCTGGATTCGATCTATTGCGCTTCCATGATTGAGAGAAGGTCCGAGTGTATTTCCGAAGAAAAAATATGAAAATAATTAATCACACATTATCTGAACAGCCAAAACAATATGTTTATTAAAATAAAGCGCTATTAACGATACTTTTATAAGAGTAGCCTTAATATTACATTGAAATTATACTCATTGTATTGTGAATTCCATCCCTGGTTCAAATGAGTCTTCGCAGCATCCCTGGATTCGATCTATTGCGCTTCCATGATTGAGAGAAGGTCCGAGTGAATTTCTGAAGAAAAAGTATACAAATTATTAATCATACATTATCTGAAAAGCCGTAACACTATATTAATTAAAATAACCCGCTATAAACGATACTATTATAAGAGTACCATTAATATTAGATTGAAATTATACTAATTGTATTGTGAATTCATCCCTGGTCCAAATGAGTCTTCACAGCATCCCTGGATTCGATCTATTGCACTTCAATGACTGAGAGATGGTCCGAGTGTATTTCCGAAGAAAAAATATGAAAATAATTAATCAAACATTATCTGAACAGCCAAAACACTATGTTAATTAAAAGAATACGCTATAAACGATACTTCTATAAGAGTAGCCATAATATTAGATTAAAATATACTCATTTTCGTTTGAATTCCATCCCTGATCCAAAAAAGTCTTCATAGCATCCCTGGATTCGATCTCTTGCACTTCCATGTTTGATAGAAGGTCCGAGCTTATTTCCGAAGAAAAAGTATGAAAATAATTAATCAAACATTATCTGAAGAGCCGTAACACTGTTTATTAAAAGGATACACTATAAAGGATACTTTTATAAGTGTTGCCTTAATGTTAGATAGAAATTATACTCATTGTATTGTGAATTCCATCCCTGAACCAAATGAGTCCTCGCAGCATCCTTGAATTCAATCTCTTGAATTTCCATGTTTGAGAGAAGGTCCGCTAGTATTTCCGAAGAAAAAGTATACAAATTATTAATCATACATTATCTGAAAAGCCGTAACACTATATTAATTAAAATAACCCGCTATAAACGATACTATTATAAGAGTACCATTAATATTAGATTGAAATTATACTAATTGTATTGTGAATTCATCCCTGGTCCAAATGAGTCTTCACAGCATCCCTGGATTCGATCTATTGCACTTCAATGATTGAGAGAAGGTCCGAGTGTATTTCCGAAGAAAAGATATGAAAATAATTAATCAAACATTATCTGAACAGCCTAAATACTATGTTAATTAAAATAACGCGCTATTAACGATACTTTTATAAGAGTAGCCTTAATATTACATTGAAATTATACTCATTGTATTGTTAATTCCATCCCTGGTCCAAATGAGTCTTTGCAGCATCCCTGGATTCGATCTATTAAGCTTCCATGATTGAGAGAAGGTCCGAGTGTATTTCCGAAGAAAAAATATGAAAATAATTAATCAAACATTATCTGAACAGCTAAAACACTATGTTTACATTTACATTTAAACCCTGCAATCCGCCAGTGGCACGTGGCAGGGGGTGTAAGACACCAAAATACCTATCTAATCTGGAGAGCTATTTGCTTCTCTAATACTACGCGGAACAATGACCAAAAGTAGCTATCCGTCCTGGCAACTACTTCCCTGTATCGCTTTTTTGTTTTCTCTCGAAGGTCGCGTAGGTATATAACTGGGATGACAATATCTGTTATCTCCTCCCCGAAATCGGTAGAGATAAATTTATCAAAAAGCTTCCGTCGATATTCACGTCTTCTATCACTAAGAGAGTTCCAACCGAGGGATCCTAACATAGCCGAAACACTGCTGTCGAATCTGAAATCTCCCTTGACGAACCTTGCTGCTCTACGTTGAACCATCTCGAGATCGGAAATTAATCCTACTTCATGAGGATCCCAAACCGCACAGCAATACTCAAGTAGAGGTCGAATTAGGGAAAAGTACGCTATTTCTTTTACTCTCGGTGAACATCCCCTAAGGATTCTGCTGGCTAACCTTTGCATTCTATTCGCCTTTCCTACTACGCCTCGAATATGCTCTTTGAAGGAAATATCACTGCTGAGCGTAATTCCTAGATATTTATGATGCATCACGAGCTCCAAGGGATTTCCTGAAATTCTGTACGGTACGCAGGTAACGTTAGTGGATCGCGTGAAAGTCATGGTAACGCACTTCTTTACATTCAGCTCGAGCTGCCAATCACTACACCAACCCGAAATCATATTCAGATCGTTCTGCAAACTACCAATGTCATCTTCAGTTACGATCTCCCTATACACAACAGTATCATCAGCGAATAACCTAACCTTGCATTTAATATTATCCATAACATCGTTAATATATATTAGGAACAAAATTGGTCCTAATACACTTCCCTGTGGAACACCGGATGTGACGCGTACCTCATCAGATAAAATTCCGTCCAACGCAACTCGCTGCGATCTTTCCCCGAGAAACGACTTTATCCACTGAACAACTTTTCCGTTAATCCCGTAAGCCGTCAACTTGTGAATTACTTTTACATGCGATACTCGATCGAAAGCATTTCTGAAATCTAGAAATATGGCGTCTGTTCTTATACCCTTATCAGCTGCTCTAACTACATCGTGGAGAAAAAGGGCTAACTGGGTATCGTATGACCTACCTTTACGGAAACCGTGTTGACATTAACTAATTGCCCCCTTGTCACTTAGGAAACGCATTATTGAACTCGCTATAATGTGCTAGATAGTCTTACAAAATATTGACGTTAAAGATATCGGACGGTAATCTTCAGGTTTCGAGGAACGTCCTTTCTTAGGAATTGGAGTGATATGTGCTCTTCTCCACGACATTGGTACAACGCCTTCGTCCAAGGTTTTCCTATAGAATACGAAAAGAAGGGGAGCAAGCTCATTCGCCAGTGTTTGAATGACGAACGATGGTATACCTTCTGGTCCTGGCGCTTTTTTCTTGTCTACCTGCCGCAACAACTTTCTTATTCCATCCACCGATAAATGTCCATTAAAATAACTCGCTATTAACGATACTTTTATAAGAGTAGCCTTAATATTAGATTGAGATTATACTCATTGTATTGTGAATTCCATCCCTGGTCCAAATGAGTCTTCGCAGCATCCCTGGATTCGATCTATTGCGCTTCCATGATTGAGAGAAGGTCCGAGGGTATTTTCGAAGAAAAAATATGAAAATAATTAATCAAACATTATCTGAACAGCCGAAATACTCTGTTAATTAAAATAAAGCGCTATTAACGATACTTTTATAAGAGTAGCCTTAATATTACATTGAAATTATACTAATTGTATTGTGAATTCCATCCCTGGTCCAAATGAGTCTTCGCAGCATCCCCGGATTCGATCTATTGCGCTTCCATGTTTGAGAGAAGGTCCGAGCGTATTTCCGAAGGAAAAGTATGAAAATAATTAATCAAACATTATCTGAAGAGCCGAAACACTGTTTATTAAAAGAATGCACTATAAAGGATACTTTTATAAGTGTTGCCTTAATGTTAGATTGAAATTATACTCATTGTATTGTGAATTCCATCCCTGAACAAAATGAGTCCTCGCAGCATCCCTGGATTCAATCTCTTGAATTTCCACTTTTGAGAGAAGATCCGCTCGTATTTCCGAAGAAAAAGTATAAAAATTATTAATCAAACATTATCTGAAGAGCCGTAACACTATATTAATTAAAATAACCCACTATAAACGATACTATTATAAGAGTACCATTAATATTAGATTGAAATTATAACTATTGTATTGTGAATTCCATCCCTGGTCCAAATGAGTCTTCACAGCATCCCTGGATTCGTTCTATTGCGCTTCCATGATTGAGAGAAGGTCCTAGCGTATTTCCGAGGAAAAAATATGAAAATAATTAATCAAGCATTATCTGAACAGCCGAAATACTATGTTAATTAAAATAACGCGCTATTAACGATACTTTTATAAGAGTAGCCTTAATATTACATTGTAATTATACTCATTGTATATTTAATTCCATCCCTGGTCCTAATGAGTCTTCACAGCATCCCTGGATACGATCTATTGCGCCTCATTGATTTAGAGAAGGTCCGAGCGTATTTCCGAAGAAAAAATATGAAAATAATTAATCAATCAATATCTGAACAGCCGAAAAACTATGTTAATTAAAATTACGCGCTATTAACGATACTTTTATAAGAGTAGCCTTAATATTACATTGAAATTATACTCATTGTATTGTGAATTCCATCCCTGGTCCAAATGAGTCTTCGCCGCAACCCTCAATTCGATCTATTGCGCTTCCATGATTGAGAGAAGGTCCGAGTGTATTTCCGAAGAAAAAATATGAAAATAATTAATCAAACATTATCTGAACAGCCAAAATACTACGTTAATTAAAATAATGCGCTATTAACGATACTTTTATAAGAGTAGCCTTAATATTACATTGAAATTATACTCATTGTATTGTGAATTCCATCCCTGGTCCAAATGAGTCACCGCAGCATCCCTGGATTCGATCTATTGCGCTTCCATGTTTGAGAGAAGGTCCGAGCGTATTTCCGAAGAAAAAATATGAAAATAGTTAATCAAACATTATCTGAACAGCCGAAACGCTATGTTAATTAAAAAAACGCGCAATAATCGATACTTTTATAAGAGTAGCCTTAATGTCACATTGAAATTATACTCATTGTATTGTGAATTCTATCCTAGGTCCAAATGAGTCTTCGCAGCATCCCTCAATTCGATGTCTTGCACTTCCATGTTTGAGAGAAGGTCCAAGTGAATTTCTGAAGAAAAAGTATGAAAATAATTAATCAAACATTATCTGAACAGCCGAAACACTATGTTAATTAAAAGAATACGCTATAAACGATACTTTTATAAGAGTAGACATAATATTAGATTAAAATAATACTCATTTTAGTTTGAATTCCATCCCTGATCCAAAAAAGTCTTCATAGCATCCCTGGATTCGATCTCTTGCACTTCCATGTTTGATAGAAGGTCCGAGCGTATTTCCGAAGAAAAAGTATGAAAATAATTAATCAAACATTATCTGAAGAGCCGAAACACTGTTTATTAAAAGAATATACTATAAAGGATACTTTTATAAGTGTTGCCTTAATGTTAGATTGAAATTATACTCATTGTATTGTGAATTCAATCCCTGAACAAAATGAGTCCTCCCAGCATCCCTGGATTCAATCTCTTGAATTTCCATGTTTGACAGAAGGTCCGCTCGTATTTCCGAAGAAAAAGTATAAAAATTATTAATCAAACATTATCTGAAGAGCCGTAACACTATATTAATTAAAATAACCCGCTATAAACGATACTATTATAAGAGCACCATTAATATTAGATTGAAATTATAACTATTGTATTGTGAATTCCATCCCTGGTCCAAATGAGTCTTAAAATCATCCCTGTATTCGATCTATTGCGCTTCCATGATTGAGAGAAGGTCCTAGCATAATTCCGAGGAAAAAATATGAAATTAATTAATCAAACATTATCTGAACAGCCGAAATACTATGTTAATTAAAATAACACGCTATTAACGATACTTTTATAAGAGTAGCCTTAATATTACATTGTAATTATACTCATTGTATTTGTAATTCCATCCCTAGTCTTAATGAGTCTTCACAGCATCCCTGGATTCGATCTATTGCGCCTCATTGATTTAGAGAAGGTCCGAACGTATTTCCGAGGAAAAAATATGAAAATAATTAATCAAACATTATCTGAACAACCGAAATACTATGTTAATTAAAATAACGAGCTATTAACAATACTTTTATAAGAGTAGCCTTAATATTACATTTAAATTATACTCATTGTATTGTGAATTCTTTTACTGGTCCAAATGAGTCTTCGCAGCATCCCTGGATTCGATCTATTGCGCTTCCATGATTGAGAGAAGGTCCGAGTGTATTTCCGAAGAAAAAATATGAAAATAATTAATCATACATTATCTGAACAGCCAAAACAATATGTTTATTAAAATAAAGCGCTATAAACGATACTTCTATAAGAGTAGCCATAATATTAGATTAAAATATACTCATTTTCGTTTGAATTCCATCCCTGATCCAAAAAAGTCTTCATAGCATCCCTGGATTCGATCTCTTGCACTTCCATGTTTGATAGAAGGTCCGAGCTTATTTCCGAAGAAAAAGTATGAAAATAATTAATCAAACATTATCTGAAGATCCGTAACACTGTTTATTAAAAGGATACACTATAAAGGATACTTTTATAAGTGTTGCCTTAATGTTAGATAGAAATTATACTCATTGTATTGTGAATTCCATCCCTGAACCAAATGAGTCCTCGCAGCATCCTTGAATTCAATCTCTTGAATTTCCATGTTTGAGAGAAGGTCCGCTAGTATTTCCGAAGAAAAAGTATACAAATTATTAATCATACATTATCTGAAAAGCCGTAACACTATATTAATTAAAATAACCCGCTATAAACGATACTATTATAAGAGTACCATTAATATTAGATTGAAATTATACTAATTGTATTGTGAATTCATCCCTGGTCCAAATGAGTCTTCACAGCATCCCTGGATTCGATCTATTGCACTTCAATGACTGAGAGATGGTCCGAGTGTATTTCCGAAGAAAAAATATGAAAATAATTAATCAAACATTATCTGAACAGCCAAAACACTATGTTAATTAAAAGAATACGCTATAAACGATACTTCTATAAGAGTAGCCATAATATTAGATTAAAATATACTCATTTTCGTTTGAATTCCATCCCTGATCCAAAAAAGTCTTCATAGCATCCCTGGATTCGATCTCTTGCACTTCCATGTTTGATAGAAGGTCCGAGCTTATTTCCGAAGAAAAAGTATGAAAATAATTAATCAAACATTATCTGAAGAGCCGTAACACTGTTTATTAAAAGGATACACTATAAAGGATACTTTTATAAGTGTTGCCTTAATGTTAGATAGAAATTATACTCATTGTATTGTGAATTCCATCCCTGAACCAAATGAGTCCTCGCAGCATCCTTGAATTCAATCTCTTGAATTTCCATGTTTGAGAGAAGGTCCGCTAGTATTTCCGAAGAAAAAGTATACAAATTATTAATCATACATTATCTGAAAAGCCGTAACACTATATTAATTAAAATAACCCGCTATAAACGATACTATTATAAGAGTACCATTAATATTAGATTGAAATTATACTAATTGTATTGTGAATTCATCCCTGGTCCAAATGAGTCTTCACAGCATCCCTGGATTCGATCTATTGCACTTCAATGATTGAGAGAAGGTCCGAGTGTATTTCCGAAGAAAAGATATGAAAATAATTAATCAAACATTATCTGAACAGCTAAAACACTATGGTTACATTTACATTTAAACCCTGCAATCCGCCAGTGGCACTTGGCAGGGGGTGTAAGACACCAAAATACCTATCTAATCTGGAGAGCTATTTGCTTCTCTAATACTACGCGGAAAAAATGACCAAAAGTAGCTATCCGTCCTGGCAACTACTTCCCTGTATCGCTTTTTTGTTTTCTCTCGAAGGTCGCGTAGGTATATAACTGGGATGACAATATCTGTTATCTCCTCCCCGAAATCGGTAGAGATAAATTTATCAAAAAGCTTCCGTCGATATTCACGTCTTCTATCACTAAGAGAGTTCCAACCGAGGGATCCTAACATAGCCGAAACACTGCTGTCGAATCTGAAATCTCCCTTGACGAACCTTGCTGCTCTACGTTGAACCATCTCGAGATCGGAAATTAATCCTACTTCATGAGGATCCCAAACCGCACAGCAATACTCAAGTAGAGGTCGAATTAGGGAAAAGTACGCTATTTCTTTTACTCTCGGTGAACATCCCCTAAGGATTCTGCTGGCTAACCTTTGCATTCTATTCGCCTTTCCTACTACGCCTCGAATATGCTCTTTGAAGGAAATATCACTGCTGAGCGTAATTCCTAGATATTTATGATGCATCACGAGCTCCAAGGGATTTCCTGAAATTCTGTACGGTACGCAGGTAACGTTAGTGGATCGCGTGAAAGTCATGGTAACGCACTTCTTTACATTCAGCTCGAGCTGCCAATCACTACACCAACCCGAAATCATATTCAGATCGTTCTGCAAACTACCAATGTCATCTTCAGTTACGATCTCCCTATACACAACAGTATCATCAGCGAATAACCTAACCTTGCATTTAATATTATCCATAACATCGTTAATATATATTAGGAACAAAATTGGTCCTAATACACTTCCCTGTGGAACACCGGATGTGACGCGTACCTCATCAGATAAAATTCCGTCCAACGCAACTCGCTGCGATCTTTCCCCGAGAAACGACTTTATCCACTCAACAACTTTTCCGTTAATCCCGTAAGCCGTCAACTTGTGAATTACTTTTACATGCGATACTCGATCGAAAGCTTTTCTGAAATCTAGAAATATGGCGTCTGTTCTTATACCCTTATCAGCTGCTCTAACTACATCGTGGAGAAAAAGGGCTAACTGGGTATCGTATGACCTACCTTTACGGAAACCGTGTTGACATTAACTAATTGCCCCCTTGTCACTTAGGAAACGCATTATTGAACTCGCTATAATGTGCTAGATAGTCTTACAAAATATTGACGTTAAAGATATCGGACGGTAATCTTCAGGTTTCGAGGAACGTCCTTTCTTAGGAATTGGAGTGATATGTGCTCTTCTCCACGACATTGGTACAACGCCTTCGTCCAAGGTTTTCCTATAGAATACGAAAAGAAGGGGAGCAAGCTCATTCGCCAGTGTTTGAATGACGAACGATGGTATACCTTCTGGTCCTGGCGCTTTTTTCTTGTCTACCTGCCGCAACAACTTTCTTATTCCATCCACCGATAAATGTCCATTAAAATAACTCGCTATTAACGATACTTTTATAAGAGTAGCCTTAATATTAGATTGAGATTATACTCATTGTATTGTGAATTCCATCCCTGGTCCAAATGAGTCTTCGCAGCATCCCTGGATTCGATCTATTGCGCTTCCATGATTGAGAGAAGGTCCGAGGGTATTTTCGAAGAAAAAATATGAAAATAATTAATCAAACATTATCTGAACAGCCGAAATACTCTGTTAATTAAAATAAAGCGCTATTAACGATACTTTTATAAGAGTAGCCTTAATATTACATTGAAATTATACTAATTGTATTGTGAATTCCATCCCTGGTCCAAATGAGTCTTCGCAGCATCCCCGGATTCGATCTATTGCGCTTCCATGTTTGAGAGAAGGTCCGAGCGTATTTCCGAAGGAAAAGTATGAAAATAATTAATCAAACATTATCTGAAGAGCCGAAACACTGTTTATTAAAAGAATGCACTATAAAGGATACTTTTATAAGTGTTGCCTTAATGTTAGATTGAAATTATACTCATTGTATTGTGAATTCCATCCCTGAACAAAATGAGTCCTCGCAGCATCCCTGGATTCAATCTCTTGAATTTCCACTTTTGAGAGAAGATCCGCTCGTATTTCCGAAGAAAAAGTATAAAAATTATTAATCAAACATTATCTGAAGAGCCGTAACACTATATTAATTAAAATAACCCACTATAAACGATACTATTATAAGAGTACCATTAATATTAGATTGAAATTATAACTATTGTATTGTGAATTCCATCCCTGGTCCAAATGAGTCTTCACAGCATCCCTGGATTCGTTCTATTGCGCTTCCATGATTGAGAGAAGGTCCTAGCGTATTTCCGAGGAAAAAATATGAAAATAATTAATCAAGCATTATCTGAACAGCCGAAATACTATGTTAATTAAAATAACGCGCTATTAACGATACTTTTATAAGAGTAGCCTTAATATTACATTGTAATTATACTCATTGTATATTTAATTCCATCCCTGGTCCTAATGAGTCTTCACAGCATCCCTGGATACGATCTATTGCGCCTCATTGATTTAGAGAAGGTCCGAGCGTATTTCCGAAGAAAAAATATGAAAATAATTAATCAATCAATATCTGAACAGCCGAAAAACTATGTTAATTAAAATTACGCGCTATTAACGATACTTTTATAAGAGTAGCCTTAATATTACATTGAAATTATACTCATTGTATTGTGAATTCCATCCCTGGTCCAAATGAGTCTTCGCCGCAACCCTCAATTCGATCTATTGCGCTTCCATGATTGAGAGAAGGTCCGAGTGTATTTCCGAAGAAAAAATATGAAAATAATTAATCAAACATTATCTGAACAGCCAAAATACTATGTTAATTAAAATAATGCGCTATTAACGATACTTTTATAAGAGTAGCCTTAATATTACATTGAAATTATACTCATTGTATTGTGAATTCCATCCCTGGTCCAAATGAGTCACCGCAGCATCCCTGGATTCGATCTATTGCGCTTCCATGTTTGAGAGAAGGTCCGAGCGTATTTCCGAAGAAAAAATATGAAAATAGTTAATCAAACATTATCTGAACAGCCGAAACGCTATGTTAATTAAAAAAACGCGGTATAATCGATACTTTTATAAGAGTAGCCTTAATGTCACATTGAAATTATACTCATTGTATTGTGAATTCTATCCTAGGTCCAAATGAGTCTTCGCAGCATCCCTCAATTCGATGTCTTGCACTTCCATGTTTGAGAGAAGGTCCAAGTGAATTTCTGAAGAAAAAGTATGAAAATAATTAATCAAACATTATCTGAACAGCCGAAACACTATGTTAATTAAAAGAATACGCTATAAACGATACTTTTATAAGAGTAGACATAATATTAGATTAAAATAATACTCATTTTAGTTTGAATTCCATCCCTGATCCAAAAAAGTCTTCATAGCATCCCTGGATTCGATCTCTTGCACTTCCATGTTTGATAGAAGGTCCGAGCGTATTTCCGAAGAAAAAGTATGAAAATAATTAATCAAACATTATCTGAAGAGCCGAAACACTGTTTATTAAAAGAATATACTATAAAGGATACTTTTATAAGTGTTGCCTTAATGTTAGATTGAAATTATACTCATTGTATTGTGAATTCAATCCCTGAACAAAATGAGTCCTCCCAGCATCCCTGGATTCAATCTCTTGAATTTCCATGTTTGACAGAAGGTCCGCTCGTATTTCCGAAGAAAAAGTATAAAAATTATTAATCAAACATTATCTGAAGAGCCGTAACACTATATTAATTAAAATAACCCGCTATAAACGATACTATTATAAGAGAACCATTAATATTAGATTGAAATTATAACTATTGTATTGTGAATTCCATCCCTGGTCCAAATGAGTCTTAAAATCATCCCTGTATTCGATCTATTGCGCTTCCATGATTGAGAGAAGGTCCTAGCATAATTCCGAGGAAAAAATATGAAATTAATTAATCAAACATTATCTGAACAGCCGAAATACTATGTTAATTAAAATAACACGCTATTAACGATACTTTTATAAGAGTAGCCTTAATATTACATTGTAATTATACTCATTGTATTTGTAATTCCATCCCTAGTCTTAATGAGTCTTCACAGCATCCCTGGATTCGATCTATTGCGCCTCATTGATTTAGAGAAGGTCCGAACGTATTTCCGAGGAAAAAATATGAAAATAATTAATCAAACATTATCTGAACAACCGAAATACTATGTTAATTAAAATAACGAGCTATTAACAATACTTTTATAAGAGTAGCCTTAATATTACATTTAAATTATACTCATTGTATTGTGAATTCTTTTACTGGTCCAAATGAGTCTTCGCAGCATCCCTGGATTCGATCTATTGCGCTTCCATGATTGAGAGAAGGTACGAGTGTATTTCCGATGAAAAAATATGAAAATAATTAATCATACATTATCTGAACAGCCAAAACAATATGTTTATTAAAATAAAGCGCTATTAACGATACTTTTATAAGAGTAGCCTTAATATTACATTGAAATTATACTCATTGTATTGTGAATTCAATCCCTGAACAAAATGAGTCCTCGCAGCATCCCTGGATTCAATCTCTTGAATTTCCATGTTTGACAGAAGGTCCGCTCGTATTTCCGAAGAAAAAGTATAAAAATTATTAATCAAACATTATCTGAAGAGCCGTAACACTATATTAATTAAAATAACCCGCTATAAACGATACTATTATAAGAGCACCATTAATATTAGATTGAAATTATAACTATTGTATTGTGAATTCCATCCCTGGTCCAAATGAGTCTTAAAATCATCCCTGGATTCGATCTATTGCGCTTCCATGATTGAGAGAAGGTCCTAGCGTAATTCCGAGGAAAAAATATGAAATTAATTAATCAAACATTATCTGAACAGCCGAAATACTATGTTAATTAAAATAACACGCTATTAACGATACTTTTATAAGAGTAGCCTTAATATTACATTGTTATTATACTCATTGTATTTGTAATTCCATCCCTAGTCTTAATGAGTCTTCACAGCATCCCTGGATTCGATCTATTGCGCCTCATTGATTTAGAGAAGGTCCGAACGTATTTCCGAGGAAAAAATATGAAAATAATTAATCAAACATTATCTGAACAACCGAAATACTATGTTAATTAAAATAACGAGCTAGTAACAATACTTTTATAAGAGTAGCCTTAATATTACATTTAAATTATACTCATTGTATTGTGAATTCTTTTACTGGTCCAAATGAGTCTTCGCAGCATCCCTGGATTCGATCTATTGCGCTTCCATGATTGAGAGAAGGTCCGAGTGTATTTCCGAAGAAAAAATATGAAAATAATTAATCACACATTATCTGAACAGCCAAAACAATATGTTTATTAAAATAAAGCGCTATTAACGATACTTTTATAAGAGTAGCCTTAATATTACATTGAAATTATACTCATTGTATTGTGAATTCCATCCCTGGTTCAAATGAGTCTTCGCAGCATCCCTGGATTCGATCTATTGCGCTTCCATGATTGAGAGAAGGTCCGAGTGAATTTCTGAAGAAAAAGTATACAAATTATTAATCATACATTATCTGAAAAGCCGTAACACTATATTAATTAAAATAACCCGCTATAAACGATACTATTATAAGAGTACCATTAATATTAGATTGAAATTATACTAATTGTATTGTGAATTCATCCCTGGTCCAAATGAGTCTTCACAGCATCCCTGGATTCGATCTATTGCACTTCAATGACTGAGAGATGGTCCGAGTGTATTTCCGAAGAAAAAATATGAAAATAATTAATCAAACATTATCTGAACAGCCAAAACACTATGTTAATTAAAAGAATACGCTATAAACGATACTTCTATAAGAGTAGCCATAATATTAGATTAAAATATACTCATTTTCGTTTGAATTCCATCCCTGATCCAAAAAAGTCTTCATAGCATCCCTGGATTCGATCTCTTGCACTTCCATGTTTGATAGAAGGTCCGAGCTTATTTCCGAAGAAAAAGTATGAAAATAATTAATCAAACATTATCTGAAGAGCCGTAACACTGTTTATTAAAAGGATACACTATAAAGGATACTTTTATAAGTGTTGCCTTAATGTTAGATAGAAATTATACTCATTGTATTGTGAATTCCATCCCTGAACCAAATGAGTCCTCGCAGCATCCTTGAATTCAATCTCTTGAATTTCCATGTTTGAGAGAAGGTCCGCTAGTATTTCCGAAGAAAAAGTATACAAATTATTAATCATACATTATCTGAAAAGCCGTAACACTATATTAATTAAAATAACCCGCTATAAACGATACTATTATAAGAGTACCATTAATATTAGATTGAAATTATACTAATTGTATTGTGAATTCATCCCTGGTCCAAATGAGTCTTCACAGCATCCCTGGATTCGATCTATTGCACTTCAATGACTGAGAGATGGTCCGAGCGTATTTCCGAAGAAAAAATACGAAAATAATTAATCAAACATTATCTTAACAGCTGAAATACTATGATTATTAAAATAACGCGCTATAAACGATACTTTTATAAGAGTAGCCTTAATATCACATTGAAATTTTACTCATTGTATTGTGAATTCCATCCCTGGTCCAAATGAGTCTTCACAGCATCCCTGAATTCGATCTATTGCGCTTCCATGATTGAGAGAAGGTCCTAGCGTATTTCAGAGGAAAAAATATGAAAATAATTAATCAAACATTATCTGAACAGCCGAAATACTATGTTAATTGAAATAACGCGCTATTATCGATAATTTTATAAGAGTAGCCTTAATATTACATTGTAATTATACTCATTGTATTGTTAATTCCATCCCTGGTCCTAATGAGTCTTCACAGCATCCCTGGATACGATCTATTGCGCCTCATTGATTTAGAGAAGGTCCGAACGTATTTCCGAGGAATAAATATGAAAATAACTAATCAAACATTATCTGAACAGCCGAAATACTATGTTAATTAAAATAATGCGCTATTAACAATACTTTTATAAAAGTAGCCTTAATATTACATTGAAATTATACTCATTGTATTGTGAATTTGATCCCTGGTCCAAATGAGCCTACGCAGCATCCCTGGATTCGATCTATTGCGCTTCCATGAATGAGAGAAGGACCGAGCGTATTTCCGAAGAAAAAATATGAAAATAATTAATCAATCAATATCTGAACAGCCAAAACACTATGTTAATTAAAATTACGCGCTATTAACGATACTTTTATAAGAGTAGCCATAATATTACATTGAAATTATACTCATTGTATTGTGAATTCCATCCCTGGTCCAAATGAGTCTTCGCCGCATCCATGGATTCGATCTATTGCGCTTCCATGATTGAGAGAAGGTCCGAGTGTATTTCCGAAGAAAAAATATGAAAATAATTAATCAAACATTATCTGATGGGCCAAAACACTATGTTAATTAAAGTAGCTCGCTATTAACGATACTTTTATAAGAGAAGCCTTAATATTAGATTGAAATTATACTCATTGTATTGTGAATTCCATCCCTGGTCCAAATGAGTCTTCGCAGCATCCCTCAATTCGATGTCTTGCACTTCCATGTTTGAGAGAAGGTCCGAGTGAATTTCTGAAGAAAAAGTATGTAAATAATTAATCAAACATTATCTGAACAGCCAAAACACTATGTTAATCAAAATAACGCGCTATTAACCTTACTTTTATAAGAGTAGCCTTAATATTACAATGAAATTATACTCATTGTATTGTGAATTCCATCCCTGGTCCAAATGAGTCTTCGCAGCATCCCTGGATTCGATCTATTGCGCTGCCATGATTGAGAGAAAGTCCGAGCGTATTTCGGAAGAAAAAATATGAAAATAATTATTCAAACATTATCTGAACAGCCGATATGCTCTGTTAATTAAAATAAAGCGCTTTAAACGATACTTTTATAAGAGTAGCCTTAATATTACATTGAAATTATACTCATGTTATTGTGAATTCCATCCCTGGTCCAAATGAGTCTTCGCAGCATCCCTCAATTCGATCTCTCACTTCCATGTTTGAGAGAAGGTCGGAGTGAATTTCTGAAGAAAAAGTATGAAAATAATTAATCACACATTATCTGAACAGCCGAAACACTATGTTAATTAAAAGAATACGCTATAAACGATACTTATATAAGAGTAGCCATAATATTAGATTAAAATATACTCATTTTCGTTTGAATTCCATCCCTGATCCAAAAAAGTCTTCATAGCATCCCTGGATTCGATCTCTTGCACTTCCATATTTGATAGAAGGTCCGAGCGTATTTCCGAAGAAAAAGTATGAAAAAAATTAATCAAACATTATCTGAAGAGCCGAAACACGGTTTATTAAAAGAATATACTATAAAGGATACTTTTATAAGTGTTGCCTTAATTTTAGATTGAAATTATACTCATTGTATTGTGAATTCCATCCCTGAACAAAATGAGTCCTCGCAGCATCCCTGGATTCAATCTCTTGAATTTCCATGTTTGAGAGAAGGTCCACTCGTATTTCCGAAGAAAAAGTATAAAAATTATTAATCAAACATTATCTGAAGAGCCGTAACACTATATTAATTAAAATAACACGCTATAAACGATACTATTATAGGAGTACCATTAATATTAGATTGAAATTATAACTATTGTATTGTGAATTCCATCCCTGGTCCAAATGAGTCTTCAAAGAATCCCTGGATTCGATCTATTGCGCCTCATTGATTTAGAGAAGGTCCGAACGTATTTCCGAGGAAAAAATATGAAAATAATTAATCAAACATTATCTGAACAACCGAAATACTATGTTAATTAAAATAACGAGCTATTAACAATACTTTTATAAGAGTAGCCTTAATATTACATTGAAATTATACTCATTGTATTGTGAATTCTTTTCCTGGTCCAAATGAGTCTTCGCAGCATCCCTGGATTCGATCTATTGCGCTTCCATGATTGAGAGAAGGTCCGAGCGTATTTCCGAAGAAAAAAATTAAAATAATTAATCAAACATTATCTGAACAGCCTAAATATTCTGTTAATTAAAATAAAGCGCTATTAACGATACTTTTATAAGAGTAGCCTTAATATTACATTGAAATTATACTCATTGTATTGTGAATTCCATCCCTGGTCCAAATGAGTCTTCGCAGCATCCCTGGATTCGATCTATTGCGCTTCCATGATTGAGAGAAGGTCCGAGTGTATTTCCGAAGAAAAAATATGAAAATAATTAATCAAACATTATCTGAACAGCCGAAATATTCTGTTAATTAAAATAAAGCGCTATTAACGATACTTTTATAAGAGTAGCCTTAATATTACATTGAAATTATACTCATGGTATTGTGAAGTCCATCCCTGGTCCAAATGAGTCTTCGCAGCATCCCTCAATTCGATCTCTTGCACTTCCATGTTTGAGAGAAGGTCCGAGTGAATTTCTGAAGAAAAAGTATGAAAATAATTAGTCAAACATTATCTGAACAGCCGAAACACTATGTTAATTAAATGAATACGCTATAAACGATACTTTTATAAGAGTAGCCATAATATTAGATTAAAATATACTCATTTTCGTTTGAATTCCATCCCTGATCCAAAAAAGTCTTCATAGCATCCCTGGATTCGATCTCTTGCACTTCCATGATTGATAGAAGGTCCGAGCGTATTTCCGAAGAAAAAGTATGAAAATAATTAATCAAACATTATCTGAAGAGCCGAAACACTGTTTATTAAAAGGATACACTATAAAGGATACTTTTATAAGTGTTGCCTTAATGTTAGATAGAAATTATACTCATTGTATTGTGAATTCCATCCCTGAACCAAATGAGTCCTCGCAGCATCCTTGAATTCAATCTCTTGAATTTCCATGTTTGAGAGAAGGTCCGCTCGTATTTTCGAAGAAAAAGTATACAAATTATTAATCATACATTATCTGAAAAGCCGAAACACTATATTAATTAAAATAACCCGCTATAAACGATATTATTATAAGAGTACCATTAATATTAGATTGAAATTATAACTATTGTATTGTGAATTCCATCCCTAGTCCAAATGAGTCTTCGCAGCAACTCCCGATTCGATCTCTTGCATTTCCATGTTTGAGAGAAGTTCCAAACATATTTCCGAAGAAAAAATATGAAAACAATTAACCGAACATTATCTGAAAAGCTGCAACACGATGTTGTTTTAAATAATGTGCTATAAACGATACTTTTATAGAAGTAACATTAATATTAGATTGAAATTATACTAATTGTATTGTGAATTCATCCCTGGTCCAAATGAGTCTTAACAGCATCCCTGGATTCATTCTATTGCACTTCAATGACTGAGAGATGGTCCGAGCGTATTTCCAAAGAAAAAATACGAAAATAATTAATCAAACATTATCTTAACAGCTGAATTACTATGATTATTAAAATAACGCGCTATAAACGATACTTTTATTAGAGTAGCCTTAATATCACATTGAAATTTTACTCATTGTATTGTGAATTCCATCCCTGGTCCAAATGAGTCTTCACAGCATCCCTGGATTCGATCTATTGCGCTTCCATGATTGAGAGAAGGTCCTAGCGTATTTCAGAGGAAAAAATATGAAAATAATTAATCAAACATTATCTGACAGGCCGAAATACTATGTTAATTAAAATAACGCGCTATTAAGGATACTTTTATAAGAGTAGCCTTAATATTACATTGTAATTATACTCATTGAATTGTTAATTCCATCCCTGGTCCTAATGAGTCTTCACAGCATCCCTGGATACGATCTATTGCGCCTCATTGATTTAGAGAAGGTCAGAACGTATTTCCGAGGAAAAAATATGAAAATAATTAATCAAACATTATCTGAACAGCCGAAATACTATGTTAATTAAAATAATGCGCTATTAACAATACTTTTATAAAAGTAGCCTTAATATTACATTGAAATTATACTCATTGTATTGTGAATTTGATCCCTGGTCCAAATGAGCCTACGCAGCATCCCTGGATTCGATCTATTGCGCTTCCATGAATGAGAGAAGGTCCAAGCGTATTTCGGAAGAAAAAATATGAAAATAATTAATCAATCAATATCTGAACAGCCAAAACACTATGTTAATTAAAATTACGCGCTATTAACGATACTTTTATAAGAGTAGCCATAATATTACATTGAAATTATACTCATTGTATTGTGAATTCCATCCCTGGTCCAAATGAGTCTTCGCCGCATCCATGGATTCGATCTATTGCGCTTCCATGATTGAGAGAAGGTCCGAGTGTATTTCCGAAGAAAAAATATGAAAATAATTAATCAAACATTATCTGATGGGCCAAAACACTATGTTAATTAAAATATCGCGCTATTAACGATACTTTTATATGAGTAGCCTTAATATTAGATTGAAATTATACTCATTGTATTGTGAATTCCATCCCTGGTCCAAATGAGCCTTCGCAGCATCCCTGGATTCAATCTATTGCGCTTCCATGATTGAGAGAAGGTCCGAGGGTATTTTCGAAGAAAAAATATGAAAATAATTAATCAAACATTATCTGAGCAGCCGAAATACTCTGTTAACTAAAATAATGCGCTATTAACGATACTTTTATAAGAGTAGCCATAATATTACATTGAAATTATACTCATTGTATTGTGAATTCCATCCCTGGTCCAAATGAGTCACCGCAGCATCCCTGGATTCGATCTATTGCGCTTCCGTGTTTGAGAGAAGGTCCGAGCGTATTTCCGAAGAAAAAATATGAAAATAGTTAATCAAACATTATCTGAACAGCCGAAACACTATGTTAATTAAAAAAACGCGCTATAATCGATGCCTTTATAAGAGTAGCCTTAATGTCACATTGAAATTATACTCATTGTATTGTGAATTCTATCCTAGGTCCAAATGAGTCTTCGCAGCATCCCTCAATTCGATGACTTGCACTTCCATGTTTGAGAGAAGGTCCGAGTAAATTTCTGAAGAAAAAGTATGAAAATAATTAATCAAACATTATCTGAACAGCCGAAACACTATGTTAATTAAAAGAATACGCTATAAACGATACTTTTATAAGAGTAGCCATAATATTAGATTAAAATAATACTCATTTTATTTTGAATTCCATCCCTGATCCAAAAAAGTCTTCATAGCATCCCTGGATTCGATCTCTTGCACTTCCATGTTTGATTGAAGGTCCGCTCGTATTTCCGAAGAAAAAGTATAAAAATTATTTATCAAACATTATCTGAAGAGCCGTAACACTATATTAATTAAAATAACCCGCTATAAACGATACTATTATAAGAGTACCATTACTATTAGATTGAAATTATAACTATTGTATTGTGAATTCCATCCCTGGTCCATATGAGTCTTCAAAGCATCCCTAGATTCGATCTATTGCACTTCCATGATTGAGAGAGGGTCCTAGCGTATTTCCGAGGAAAAAATATGAAATTAATTAATCAAACATTATCTGAACAGCCGAAATACTATGTTAATAAAAATAACACGCTATTAACGATACTTTTATAAGAGTAGCCTTAATATTACATTGTAATTATACTCATTGTATTTGTAATTCCATCCCTGTTCCTAATGAGTCACCGCAGCATCCCTGGATTCGATCTATTGCGCTTCCGTGTTTGAGAGAAGGTCCGAGCGTATTTCCGAAGAAAAAATATGAAAATAGTTAATCAAACATTATCTGAACAGCCGAAACACTACGTTAATTAAAAAAACGCGCTATAATCGATGCTTTTATAAAAGTAGCCTTAATGTCACATTGAATTTATACTCATTGTATTGTGAATTCTATCCTAGGTCCAAATGAGTCTTCGCAGCATCCCTCAATTCGATGTCTTGCACTTCCATGTTTGAGAGAAGGTCCGAGTGAATTTCTGAAGAAAAAGTATGAAAATAATTAATCAAACATTATCTGAACAACCGAAACACTATGTTAATTAAAATAACGAGCTATTAACAATACTTTTATAAGAGTAGCCTTAATATTACATTGAAATTATACTCATTGTATTGTGAATTCTTTTACTGGTCCAAATGAGTCTTCGCAGCATCCCTGGATTCGATCTATTGCCCTTCCATGATTGAGAGAAGGTCCGAGCGTATTTCCGAAGAAAAAA
Source organism: Sympetrum striolatum (assembly GCA_947579665.1). NCBI lineage: Eukaryota > Metazoa > Arthropoda > Insecta > Odonata > Libellulidae > Sympetrum > Sympetrum striolatum. Next base: position 122,899,591 of record OX388341.1, read on the forward strand.
ATTAAAATAATTAATCAAACATTATCTGAACAGCCAATAAGCTATGTTAATTAAAAGAATGCGCTATTAACAATACTTTTAAAAAAGTAGCCTTAATATTACATTGAAATTATACTCATTGTATTGTGAATTCCATTACTCGTCCAAATGAGCCTTCGAAGCATCCCTGGATTCGATCTATTGCGCTCTTATGATTGAGAGAAGGTCCGAGCGTATTTCCGAAGAAAAAATATGAAAATAATTAATCAAACAATATCTTGACAGCCAAAACACTATGTTAATTAAAATTACGCGCTATTAACGATACTTTTATAAGAGTAGCCTTAATATTAAATTGAAATTATACTCATTGTATTGTGAATTGCATCCCTGGTCAAAATGAGTCTTCGCAGCATCCCTAGATTCGATCTATTGCACTTCCATGATTGAGAGAAGGTCCGAGTGTATTTCCGAAGAAAAATTTGAAAATAATTAATCAAACATTATCTGAACAGCCAATACGCTATGTTTGTTAAAATAATGCGCTATTAACAATACTTTTATAAAAGAAGCCTTAATATTACATTGAAATTATACTCATTGTATTGTGAATTCGATCCCTGGTCCAAATGAGCCTTCGCAGCATCCCTAGATTCGATCTATTGCGCTTCCATGATTGAGAGAAGGTCCGAGCGTATTTCCGAAGAAAAAATAAGAAAATAATTAATCAAACAATATCTGAACAGCCAAAACACTATGTTAATTAAAATTACGCGCTATTTACGATACTTTTATAAGAGTAGCCTTAATATTACATTGAAATTATACTCATTGTATTGTGAATTCCATCCCTGGTCCAAATGAGTCTTCGCGCGCATCCATGGATTCGATCTATTGCGCTTCCATGATTGTGAGAAGGTCCGAGTGTATTTCCGAAGAAAAAATATGAAAATAATTAATCAAACATTATCTGATGGGCCAAAACACTAATTTAATTAAAATAGCGCGTTATTAACGATACATTTATAAGAGTAGCCTTAATATTAGATTGAAATTATACTCATTGTATTGTGAATTCCATCCCTGGTACAAATGAGTCTTCGCAGCATCCCTGGATTCGATCTATTGCGCTTCCATGATTGAGAGAAGGTCCGAGGGTATTTTCGAAGAAAAAATATGAAAATAATTAATCAAACATTATCTGAACAGCCGAAATACTATATTAATTAAAATAACGCGCTATTAACAATACTTTTATAAAAGTAGCCTTAATGTCACATTGAAATTATACTCATTGTATTGTGAATTCTATCCTAGGTTCAAATGAGTCTTCGCAGCATCCCTGGATTCGATCTCTTGCACTTCCATGTTTGATAGAAGGTCCGAGCGTATTTTCGAAGAAAAAGTATGAAAATAATTGATCAAACATTATCGGAACAGCCGATACACTATGTTAATTAAAAAAACGCGCTATAATCGATACTTTTATAAAAGTAGCCTTAATGTCACATTGAAATTATACTCATTGTATTGTGAATTCTATCCTAGGTTCAAATGAGTCTTCGCAGCATCCCTCAATTCGATCTCTTGCACTTCCATGTTTGAGAGAAGGTCCGGTCGTATTTCCGAAGAAAAAGTATAAAAATTATTAATCAAACATTATCTGAAGAGCCGTAACACTATATTAATTAAAATAACCCGCTATAAACGATACTATTATAAGAGTACCATTAATATTAGATTGAAATTATAACTATTGTATTGTGAATTCCATCCCTGGTCAAAATGAGTCTTCAAATAATCCCTGGATTCGATCTATTGCGCTTCCATGATTGAGAAAAGGTCCTAGCGTATTTCCGAAGAAAAAATATGAAAATAGTTAATCAAACATTATCTGAACAGCCGAAATACTATGTTAATTAAAATAACACGCTATTAACGATACTTTTATAAGAGTAGCCTTAATATTACATTGTAATTATACTCATTGTATTTGTAATTCCATCCCTAGTCCTAATGAGTCATCACAGCATCCCTGGATTCGATCTATTGCGCCTCATTGATTTAGAGAAGGTCCGAACGTATTTCCGAGGAAAAAATATGAAAATAATTAATCAAACATTATCTGAACAACCGAAATACTATGTTAATTAAAATAATGAGCTATTAACAATACTTTTATAAGAGTAGCCTTAATATTACATTGAAATTATACTCATTGTATTGTGAATTCATTTACTGGTCCAAATGAGTCTTCGCAGCATCCCTGGATTCGATCTATTGCGCTTCCATGATTGAGAGAAGGTCCGAGTGTATTTCCGAAGAAAAAATATGAAAATAATTAATCAAACATTATCTGAACAGCCAAAACAATTTGTTTATTAAAATAAAGCGCTATTAACGATACTTTTATAACAGTAGCCTTAATATCACATTGAAATTATACTCATTGTATTGTGAATTCCATCCCTGGTCCAAATGAGTCTTCGCAGCATCCCTGGATTCGATCTATTGCGCTTCCATGTTTGAGAGAATGTCCGAGCGTATTTCCGAAGAAAAAATATGAAAATAGTTAATCAAACATTATCTGAACAGCCGAAACACTATGTTAATTAAAAAAACGCGCTATAATCGATACTTTTATAAGAGTAGCCTTAATGTCACATTGAAATTATACTCATTGTATTGTGAATTCTATCCTAGGTCCAAATGAGTCTTCGCAGCATCTCTCAATTCGATCTCTTGCACTTCCATGTTTGAGAGAAGGTCCGAGTGAATTTCTGAAGAAAAAGTATGAAAATAATTAATCAAACATAATCTGAATAGCCGAAACACTATGTTAATTAAAAGAATACGCTATAAACGATACTTTTATAAGAGTAGCCATAATATTAAATTAAAATTATACTCATTTTAGTTTGAATTCCATCCCTGATCCAAAAAAGTCTTCATAGCATCCCTGGATTCGATCTCTTGCACTTCCATGTTTGATAGAAGGTCCGAGCGTATTTCCGAAGAAAAAGTATGAAAATAATTAATCAAACATTATCTGAAGAGCCGAAACACTGTTTATTAAAAGAATGCACTATAAAGGATACTTTTATAAGTGTTGCCTTAATGTTAGATTGAAATTATACACATTGTATTGTGAATTCCATCCCTGAACAAAATTAGTCCTCGCAGCATCCCTGGATTCAATCTCTTGAATTTCCAAGTTTGAGAGAAGGTCCGCTCGTATTTCCGAAGAAAAAGTATAAAAATTATTAATCAAACATTATCTGAAGAGCCGTAACACTATATTAATTAAAATAACCCGCTATAAACGATACTATTATAAGAGTACCATTAATATTAGATTGAAATTATAACTATTGTATTGTGAATTCCATCTTTGGTCCAAATGAGTCTTCACAGCATCCCTGGATTCGTTCTATTGCGCTTCCATGATTCAGAGAAGGTCCTAGCGTATTTCCGAGGAAAAAATATGAAAATAATTAATCAAACATTATCTGAACAGCCAAAATACTATGTTAATTAAAATAACGCGCTATTAACGATACTTTTATAAGAGTAGCCTTAATATTACATTGTAGTTATACTCATTGTATTTGTAATTCCATCCCTGGTCCTAATGAGTCTTCACAGCATCCCTGGATTCGATCTATTGCGCCTCATTGATTTAGAGAAGGTCCGAACGTATTTCCGAGGAAAAATATGAAAATAATTAATCAAACATTATCTGAACAGCCTAAATACTATGTTAATTAAAATAACGCGCTATTAACGATACTTTTATAAGAGTAGCCTTAATATTACATTGAAATTATACTCATTGTATTGTTAATTCCATCCCTGGTCCAAATGAGTCTTTGCAGCATCCCTGGATTCGATCTATTAAGCTTCCATGATTGAGAGAAGGTCCGAGTGTATTTCCGAAGAAAAAATATGAAAATAATTAATCAAACATTATCTGAACAGCTAAAACACTATGTTTACATTTACATTTAAACCCTGCAATCCGCCAGTGGCACGTGGCAGGGGGTGTAAGACACCAAAATACCTATCTAATCTGGAGAGCTATTTGCTTCTCTAATACTACGCGGAACAATGACCAAAAGTAGCTATCCGTCCTGGCAACTACTTCCCTGTATCGCTTTTTTGTTTTCTCTCGAAGGTCACGTAGGTATATAACTGGGATGACAATATCTGTTATCTCCTCCCCGAAATCGGTAGAGATAAATTTATCAAAAAGCTTCCGTCGATATTCACGTCTTCTATCACTAAGAGAGTTCCAACCGAGGGATCCTAACATAGCCGAAACACTGCTGTCGAATCTGAAATCTCCCTTGACGAACCTTGCTGCTCTACGTTGAACCATCTCGAGATCGGAAATTAATCCTACTTCATGAGGATCCCAAACCGCACAGCAATACTCAAGTAGAGGTCGAATTAGGGAAAAGTACGCTATTTCTTTTACTCTCGGTGAACATCCCCTAAGGATTCTGCTGGCTAACCTTTGCATTCTATTCGCCTTTCCTACTACGCCTCGAATATGCTCTTTGAAGGAAATATCACTGCTGAGCGTAATTCCTAGATATTTATGATGCATCACGAGCTCCAAGGGATTTCCTGAAATTCTGTACGGTACGCAGGTAACGTTAGTGGATCGCGTGAAAGTCATGGTAACGCACTTCTTTACATTCAGCTCGAGCTGCCAATCACTACACCAACCCGAAATCATATTCAGATCGTTCTGCAAACTACCAATGTCATCTTCAGTTACGATCTCCCTATACACAACAGTATCATCAGCGAATAACCTAACCTTGCATTTAATATTATCCATAACATCGTTAATATATATTAGGAACAAAATTGGTCCTAATACACTTCCCTGTGGAACACCGGATGTGACGCGTACCTCATCAGATAAAATTCCGTCCAACGCAACTCGCTGCGATCTTTCCCCGAGAAACGACTTTATCCACTCAACAACTTTTCCGTTAATCCCGTAAGCCGTCAACTTGTGAATTACTTTTACATGCGATACTCGATCGAAAGCTTTTCTGAAATCTAGAAATATGGCGTCTGTTCTTATACCCTTATCAGCTGCTCTAACTACATCGTGGAGAAAAAGGGCTAACTGGGTATCACATGACCTACCTTTACGGAAACCGTGTTGACATTGACTAATTGCCCCCTTGTCACTTAGGAAACGCATTATTGAACTCGCTATAATGTGCTAGATAGTCTTACAAAATATTGACGTTAAAGATATCGGACGGTAATCTTCAGGTTTCGAGGAACGTCCTTTCTTAGGAATTGGAGTGATATGTGCTCTTCTCCACGACATTGGTACAACGCCTTCGTCCAAGGTTTTCCTATAGAATACGAAAAGAAGGGGAGCAAGCTCATTCGCCAGTGTTTGAATGACGAACGATGGTATACCGTCTGGTCCTGGCGCTTTTTTCTCGTCTACCTGCCGCAACAACTTTCTTATTCCATCCACCGATAAATGTCCATTAAAATAACTCGCTATTAACGATACTTTTATAAGAGTAGCCTTAATATTAGATTGAGATTATACTCATTGTATTGTGAATTCCATCCCTGGTCCAAATGAGTCTTCGCAGCATCCCTGGATTCGATCTATTGCGCTTCCATGATTGAGAGAAGGTCCGAGGGTATTTTCGAAGAAAAAATATGAAAATAATTAATCAAACATTATCTGAACAGCCGAAATACTCTGTTAATTAAAATAAAGCGCTATTAACGATACTTTTATAAGAGTAGCCTTAATATTACATTGAAATTATACTAATTGTATTGTGAATTCCATCCCTGGTCCAAATGAGTCTTCGCAGCATCCCCGGATTCGATCTATTGCGCTTCCATGTTTGAGAGAAGGTCCGAGCGTATTTCCGAAGGAAAAGTATGAAAATAATTAATCAAACATTATCTGAAGAGCCGAAACACTGTTTATTAAAAGAATGCACTATAAAGGATACTTTTATAAGTGTTGCCTTAATGTTAGATTGAAATTATACTCATTGTATTGTGAATTCCATCCCTGAACAAAATGAGTCCTCGCAGCATCCCTGGATTCAATCTCTTGAATTTCCACTTTTGAGAGAAGATCCGCTCGTATTTACGAAGAAAAAGTATAAAAATTATTATTCAAACATTATCTGAAGAGCCGTAACACTATATTAATTAAAATAACCCACTATAAACGATACTATTATAAGAGTACCATTAATATTAGATTGAAATTATAACTATTGTATTGTGAATTCCATCCCTGGTCCAAATGAGTCTTCACAGCATCCCTGGATTCGTTCTATTGCGCTTCCATGATTGAGAGAAGGTCCTAGCGTATTTCCGAGGAAAAAATATGAAAATAATTAATCAAACATTATCTGAACAGCCGAAATACTATGTTAATTAAAATAACGCGCTATTAACGATACTTTTATAAGAGTAGCCTTTATATTACATTGTAATTATACTCATTGTATATTTAATTCCATCCCTGGTCCTAATGAGTCTTCACAGCATCCCTGGATTCGATCTATTAAGCTTCCATGATTGAGAGAAGGTCCGAGTGTATTTCCGAAGAAAAAATATGAAAATAATTAATCAAACATTATCTGAACAGCTAAAACACTATGTTTACATTTACATTTAAACCCTGCAATCCGCCAGTGGCACGTGGCAGGGGGTGTAAGACACCAAAATACCTATCTAATCTGGAGAGCTATTTGCTTCTCTAATACTACGCGGAAAAAATGACCAAAAGTAGCTATCCGTCCTGGCAACTACTTCCCTGTATCGCTTTTTTGTTTTCTCTCGAAGGTCGCGTAGGTATATAACTGGGATGACAATATCTGTTATCTCCTCCCCGAAATCGGTAGAGATAAATTTATCAAAAAGCTTCCGTCGATATTCACGTCTTCTATCACTAAGAGAGTTCCAACCGAGGGATCCTAACATAGCCGAAACACTGCTGTCGAATCTGAAATCTCCCTTGACGAACCTTGCTGCTCTACGTTGAACCATCTCGAGATCGGAAATTAATCCTACTTCATGAGGATCCCAAACCGCACAGCAATACTCAAGTAGAGGTCGAATTAGGGAAAAGTACGCTATTTCTTTTACTCTCGGTGAACATCCCCTAAGGATTCTGCTGGCTAACCTTTGCATTCTATTCGCCTTTCCTACTACGCCTCGAATATGCTCTTTGAAGGAAATATCACTGCTGAGCGTAATTCCTAGATATTTATGATGCATCACGAGCTCCAAGGGATTTCCTGAAATTCTGTACGGTACGCAGGTAACGTTAGTGGATCGCGTGAAAGTCATGGTAACGCACTTCTTTACATTCAGCTCGAGCTGCCAATCACTACACCAACCCGAAATCATATTCAGATCGTTCTGCAAACTACCAATGTCATCTTCAGTTACGATCTCCCTATACACAACAGTATCATCAGCGAATAACCTAACCTTGCATTTAATATTATCCATAACATCGTTAATATATATTAGGAACAAAATTGGTCCTAATACACTTCCCTGTGGAACACCGGATGTGACGCGTACCTCATCAGATAAAATTCCGTCCAACGCAACTCGCTGCGATCTTTCCCCGAGAAACGACTTTATCCACTCAACAACTTTTCCGTTAATCCCGTAAGCCGTCAACTTGTGAATTACTTTTACATGCGATACTCGATCGAAAGCTTTTCTGAAATCTAGAAATATGGCGTCTGTTCTTATACCCTTATCAGCTGCTCTAACTACATCGTGGAGAAAAAGGGCTAACTGGGTATCACATGACCTACCTTTACGGAAACCGTGTTGACATTGACTAATTGCCCCCTTGTCACTTAGGAAACGCATTATTGAACTCGCTATAATGTGCTAGATAGTCTTACAAAATATTGACGTTAAAGATATCGGACGGTAATATTCAGGTTTCGAGGAACGTCTTTTCTTAGGAATTGGAGTGATATGTGCTCTTCTCCACGACATTGGTACAACGCCTTCGTCCAAGGTTTTCCTATAGAATACGAAAAGAAGGGGAGCAAGCTCATTCGCCAGTGTTTGAATGACGAACGATGGTATACCTTCTGGTCCTGGCGCTTTTTTCTCGTCTACCTGCCGCAACAACTTTCTTATTCCATCCACCGATAAATGTCCATTAAAATAACTCGCTATTAACGATACTTTTATAAGAGTAGCCTTAATATTAGATTGAGATTATACTCATTGTATTGTGAATTCCATCCCTGGTCCAAATGAGTCTTCGCAGCATCCCTGGATTCGATCTATTGCGCTTCCATGATTGAGAGAAGGTCCGAGGGTATTTTCGAAGAAAAAATATGAAAATAATTAATCAAACATTATCTGAACAGCCGAAATACTCTGTTAATTAAAATAAAGCGCTATTAACGATACTTTTATAAGAGTAGCCTTAATATTACATTGAAATTATACTAATTGTATTGTGAATTCCATCCCTGGTCCAAATGAGTCTTCGCAGCATCCCCGGATTCGATCTATTGCGCTTCCATGTTTGAGAGAAGGTCCGAGCGTATTTCCGAAGGAAAAGTATGAAAATAATTAATCAAACATTATCTGAAGAGCCGAAACACTGTTTATTAAAAGAATGCACTATAAAGGATACTTTTATAAGTGTTGCCTTAATGTTAGATTGAAATTATACTCATTGTATTGTGAATTCCATCCCTGAACAAAATGAGTCCTCGAAGCATCCCTGGATTCAATCTCTTGAATTTCCACTTTTGAGAGAAGATCCGCTCGTATTTACGAAGAAAAAGTATAAAAATTATTAATCAAACATTATCTGAAGAGCCGTAACACTATATTAATTAAAATAACCCACTATAAACGATACTATTATAAGAGTACCATTAATATTAGATTGAAATTATAACTATTGTATTGTGAATTCCATCCCTGGTCCAAATGAGTCTTCACAGCATCCCTGGATTCGTTCTATTGCGCTTCCATGATTGAGAGGAGGTCCTAGCGTATTTCCGAGGAAAAAATATGAAAATAATTAATCAAACATTATCTGAACAGCCGAAATACTATGTTAATTAAAATAACGCGCTATTAACGATACTTTTATAAGAGTAGCCTTAATATTACATTGTAATTATACTCATTGTATATTTAATTCCATCCCTGGTCCTAATGAGTCTTCACAGCATCCCTGGATACGATCTATTGCGCCTCATTGATTTAGAGAAGGTCCGAGCGTATTTCCGAAGAAAAAATATGAAAATAATTAATCAATCAATATCTGAACAGCCGAAAAACTATGTTAATTAAAATTACGCGCTATTAACGATACTTTTATAAGAGTAGCCTTAATATTACATTGAAATTATACTCATTGTATTGTGAATTCCATCCCTGGTCCAAATGAGTCTTCACAGCATCCCTGGATTCGTTCTATTGCGCTTCCATGATTGAGAGAAGGTCCTAGCGTATTTCCGAGGAAAAAATATGAAAATAATTAATCAAACATTATCTGAACAGCCGAAATACTATGTTAATTAAAACAACGCGCTATTAACGATACTTTTATAAGAGTAGCCTTAATATTACATTGTAATTATACTCATTGTTCATTTAATTCCATCCCTGGTCCTAATGAGTCTTCACAGCATCCCTGGATACGATCTATTGCGCCTCATTGATTTAGAGAAGGTCCGAACGTATTTCCAAGGAAAAAATATGAAAATAATTAATCAAACATTATCTGAACAGCCGAAATACTATGTTAATTAAAAGAATGCGCTATTAACAATACTTTTATAAAAGTAGCCTTAATATTACATTGAAATTATACTCATTGTATTGTGAATTCGATCCCTGGTCCAAATGAGCCTACGCAGCATCCCTGGATTCGATCTATTGCGCTTCCATGATTGAGAGAAGGTCCGAGTGAATTTCTGAAGAAAAAGTATGAAAATAATTAATCAAACATTATCTGAACAGCCGAAACACTATGTTAATTAAAAGAATACGCTATTAACGATACTTTTATAAGAGTAGCCATAATATTAGATTAAAATTATACTCATTTTAGTTTGAATTCCATCCCTGATCCAAAAAAGTCTTCATAGCATCCCTGGATTCGATCTCTTGCACATCCATGTTTGATAGAAGGTCCGAGCGTATTTTCGAAGAAAAAGTATGAAAATAATTAATCAAACATTATCGGAACAGCCGATACACTATGTTAATTAAAAAAACGCGCTATAATCGATACTTTTATAAGAGTAGCCTTAATGTCACATTGAAATTATACTCATTGTATTGTGAATTCTATCCTAGGTTCAAATGAGTCTTCGCAGCATCCCTCAATTCGATCTCTTGCACTTCCATGTTTGAGAGAAGGTCCGAGTGAATTTTTGAAGAAAAAGTATGAAAATAATTAATCAAGCATTATCTGAACAGCCGAAACACTATGTTAATTAAAAGAATACGCTATAAACGATACTTTTATAAGAGTAGCCATAATATTAGATTAAAATAATACTCATTTTAGTTTGAATTCCATCCCTGTTCCAAAAAAGTCTTCATAGTATCCCTGGATTCAATCTCTTGCACTTTCATGATTGATAGAAGATCCGAGCGTATTTCCGAAGAAAAAGTATGAAAATAATTAATCAAACATTATCTGAAGAGCCGAAACACTGTTTATTAAAAGAATGCACTATAAAGGATACTTTTATAAGTGTTGCCTTAATGTTAGATTGAAATTATACTCATTGTATTGTGAATTCCATCCCTGAACAAAATGAGTCCTCGCAGCATCCCTGGATTCGATCTATTGCGCTTCCATGTTTGAGAGAATGTCCGAGCGTATTTCCGAAGAAAAAATATGAAATTAGTTAATCAAACATTATCTGAACAGCCGAAACACTATGTTAATTAAAAAAACGCGCTATAATCGATACTTTTATAAGTGTTGCCTTAATGTTAGATTGAAATTATACACATTGTATTGTGAATTCCATCCCTGAACAAAATTAGTCCTCGCAGCATCCCTGGATTCAATCTCTTGAATTTCCAAGTTTGAGATAAGGTCCGCTCGTATTTCCGAAGAAAAAGTATAAAAATTATTATCAAACATTATCTGAAGAGCCGTAACACTATATTAATTAAAATAACCCGCTATAAACGATACTATTATAAGAGTACCATTAATATTAGATTGAAATTATAACTATTGTATTGTGAATTCCATCTTTGGTCCAAATGAGTCTTCACAGCATCCCTGGATTCGTTCTATTGCGCTTCCATGATTCAGAGAAGGTCCTAGCGTATTTCCGAGGAAAAAATATGAAAATAATTAATCAAACATTATCTGAACAGCCAAAATACTATGTTAATTAAAATAACGCGCTATTAACGATACTTTTATAAGAGTAGCCTTAATATTACATTGTAGTTATACTCATTGTATTTGTAATTCCATCCCTGGTCCTAATGAGTCTTCACAGCATCCCTGGATTCGATCTATTGCGCCTCATTATTTAGAGAAGGTCCGAACGTATTTCCGAGGAAAAATATGAAAATAATTAATCAAACATTATCTGAACAGCCTAAATACTATGTTAATTAAAATAACGCGCTATTAACGATACTTTTATAAGAGTAGCCTTAATTTTACATTGAAATTATACTCATTGTATTGTTAATTCCATCCCTGGTCCAAATGAGTCTTTGCAGCATCCCTGGATTCGATCTATTTAGCTTCCATGATTGAGAGAAGGTCCGAGTGTATTTCCGAAGAAAAGATATGAAAATAATTAATCAAACATTATCTGAACAGCTAAAACACTATGGTTACATTTACATTTAAACCCTGCAATCCGCCAGTGGCACGTGGCAGGGGGTGTAAGACACCAAAATACCTATCTAATCTGGAGAGCTATTTGCTTCTCTAATACTACGCGGAAAAAATGACCAAAAGTAGCTATCCGTCCTGGCAACTACTTCCCTGTATCGCTTTTTTGTTTTCTCTCGAAGGTCGCGTAGGTATATAACTGGGATGACAATATCTGTTATCTCCTCCCCGAAATCGGTAGAGATAAATTTATCAAAAAGCTTCCGTCGATATTCACGTCTTCTATCACTAAGAGAGTTCCAACCGAGGGATCCTAACATAGCCGAAACACTGCTGTCGAATCTGAAATCTCCCTTGACGAACCTTGCTGCTCTACGTTGAACCATCTCGAGATCGGAAATTAATCCTACTTCATGAGGATCCCAAACCGCACAGCAATACTCAAGTAGAGGTCGAATTAGGGAAAAGTACGCTATTTCTTTTACTCTCGGTGAACATCCCCTAAGGATTCTGCTGGCTAACCTTTGCATTCTATTCGCCTTTCCTACTACGCCTCGAATATGCTCTTTGAAGGAAATATCACTGCTGAGCGTAATTCCTAGATATTTATGATGCATCACGAGCTCCAAGGGATTTCCTGAAATTCTGTACGGTACGCAGGTAACGTTAGTGGATCGCGTGAAAGTCATGGTAACGCACTTCTTTACATTCAGCTCGAGCTGCCAATCACTACACCAACCCGAAATCATATTCAGATCGTTCTGCAAACTACCAATGTCATCTTCAGTTACGATCTCCCTATACACAACAGTATCATCAGCGAATAACCTAACCTTGCATTTAATATTATCCATAACATCGTTAATATATATTAGGAACAAAATTGGTCCTAATACACTTCCCTGTGGAACACCGGATGTGACGCGTACCTCATCAGATAAAATTCCGTCCAACGCAACTCGCTGCGATCTTTCCCCGAGAAACGACTTTATCCACTCAACAACTTTTCCGTTAATCCCGTAAGCCGTCAACTTGTGAATTACTTTTACATGCGATACTCGATCGAAAGCATTTCTGAAATCTAGAAATATGGCGTCTGTTCTTATTCCCTTATCAGCTGCTCTAACTACATCGTGGAGAAAAAGGGCTAACTGGGTATCGTATGACCTACCTTTACGGAAACCGTGTTGACATTAACTAATTGCCCCCTTGTCACTTAGGAAACGCATTATTGAACTCGCTATAATGTGCTAGATAGTCTTACAAAATATTGACGTTAAAGATATCGGACGGTAATCTTCAGGTTTCGAGGAACGTCCTTTCTTAGGAATTGGAGTGATATGTGCTCTTCTCCACGACATTGGTACAACGCCTTCGTCCAAGGTTTTCCTATAGAATACGAAAAGAAGGGGAGCAAGCTCATTCGCCAGTGTTTGAATGACGAACGATGGTATACCTTCTGGTCCTGGCGCTTTTTTCTTGTCTACCTGCCGCAACAACTTTCTTATTCCATCCACCGATAAATGTCCATTAAAATAACTCGCTATTAACGATACTTTTATAAGAGTAGCCTTAATATTAGATTGAAATTATACTCATTGTATTGTGAATTCCATCCCTGGTCCAAATGAGTCTTCGCAGCATCCCTGGATTCGATCTATTGCGCTTCCATGATTGAGAGAAGGTCCGAGGGTATTTTCGAAGAAAAAATATGAAAATAATTAATCAAACATTATCTGAACAGCCGAAATACTCTGTTAATTAAAATAAAGCGCTATTAACGATACTTTTATAAGAGTAGCCTTAATATTACATTGAAATTATACTAATTGTATTGTGAATTCCATCCCTGGTCCAAATGAGTCTTCGCAGCATCCCCGGATTCGATCTATTGCGCTTCCATGTTTGAGAGAAGGTCCGAGCGTATTTCCGAAGGAAAAGTATGAAAATAATTAATCAAACATTATCTGAAGAGCCGAAACACTGTTTATTAAAAGAATGCACTATAAAGGATACTTTTATAAGTGTTGCCTTAATGTTAGATTGAAATTATACTCATTGTATTGTGAATTCCATCCCTGAACAAAATGAGTCCTCGCAGCATCCCTGGATTCAATCTCTTGAATTTCCACTTTTGAGAGAAGATCCGCTCGTATTTCCGAAGAAAAAGTATAAAAATTATTAATCAAACATTATCTGAAGAGCCGTAACACTATATTAATTAAAATAACCCACTATAAACGATACTATTATAAGAGTACCATTAATATTAGATTGAAATTATAACTATTGTATTGTGAATTCCATCCCTGGTCCAAATGAGTCTTCACAGCATCCCTGGATTCGTTCTATTGCGCTTCCATGATTGAGAGAAGGTCCTAGCGTATTTCCGAGGAAAAAATATGAAAATAATTAATCAAGCATTATCTGAACAGCCGAAATACTATGTTAATTAAAATAACGCGCTATTAACGATACTTTTATAAGAGTAGCCTTAATATTACATTGTAATTATACTCATTGTATATTTAATTCCATCCCTGGTCCTAATGAGTCTTCACAGCATCCCTGGATACGATCTATTGCGCCTCATTGATTTAGAGAAGGTCCGAGCGTATTTCCGAAGAAAAAATATGAAAATAATTAATCAATCAATATCTGAACAGCCGAAAAACTATGTTAATTAAAATTACGCGCTATTAACGATACTTTTATAAGAGTAGCCTTAATATTACATTGAAATTATACTCATTGTATTGTGAATTCCATCCCTGGTCCAAATGAGTCTTCGCCGCATCCCTCAATTCGATCTATTGCGCTTCCATGATTGAGAGAAGGTCCGAGTGTATTTCCGAAGAAAAAATATGAAAATAATTAATCAAACATTATCTGAACAGCCAAAATACTATGTTAATTAAAATAATGCGCTATTAACGATACTTTTATAAGAGTAGCCTTAATATTACATTGAAATTATACTCATTGTATTGTGAATTCCATCCCTGGTCCAAATGAGTCACCGCAGCATCCCTGGATTCGATCTATTGCGCTTCCATGTTTGAGAGAAGGTCCGAGCGTATTTCCGAAGAAAAAATATGAAAATAGTTAATCAAACATTATCTGAACAGCCGAAACGCTATGTTAATTAAAAAAACGCGCAATAATCGATACTTTTATAAGAGTAGCCTTAATGTCACATTGAAATTATACTCATTGTATTGTGAATTCTATCCTAGGTCCAAATGAGTCTTCGCAGCATCCCTCAATTCGATGTCTTGCACTTCCATGTTTGAGAGAAGGTCCAAGTGAATTTCTGAAGAAAAAGTATGAAAATAATTAATCAAACATTATCTGAACAGCCGAAACACTATGTTAATTAAAAGAATACGCTATAAACGATACTTTTATAAGAGTAGACATAATATTAGATTAAAATAATACTCATTTTAGTTTGAATTCCATCCCTGATCCAAAAAAGTCTTCATAGCATCCCTGGATTCGATCTCTTGCACTTCCATGTTTGATAGAAGGTCCGAGCGTATTTCCGAAGAAAAAGTATGAAAATAATTAATCAAACATTATCTGAAGAGCCGAAACACTGTTTATTAAAAGAATATACTATAAAGGATACTTTTATAAGTGTTGCCTTAATGTTAGATTGAAATTATACTCATTGTATTGTGAATTCAATCCCTGAACAAAATGAGTCCTCCCAGCATCCCTGGATTCAATCTCTTGAATTTCCATGTTTGACAGAAGGTCCGCTCGTATTTCCGAAGAAAAAGTATAAAAATTATTAATCAAACATTATCTGAAGAGCCGTAACACTATATTAATTAAAATAACCCGCTATAAACGATACTATTATAAGAGCACCATTAATATTAGATTGAAATTATAACTATTGTATTGTGAATTCCATCCCTGGTCCAAATGAGTCTTAAAATCATCCCTGTATTCGATCTATTGCGCTTCCATGATTGAGAGAAGGTCCTAGCATAATTCCGAGGAAAAAATATGAAATTAATTAATCAAACATTATCTGAACAGCCGAAATACTATGTTAATTAAAATAACACGCTATTAACGATACTTTTATAAGAGTAGCCTTAATATTACATTGTAATTATACTCATTGTATTTGTAATTCCATCCCTAGTCTTAATGAGTCTTCACAGCATCCCTGGATTCGATCTATTGCGCCTCATTGATTTAGAGAAGGTCCGAACGTATTTCCGAGGAAAAAATATGAAAATAATTAATCAAACATTATCTGAACAACCGAAATACTATGTTAATTAAAATAACGAGCTATTAACAATACTTTTATAAGAGTAGCCTTAATATTACATTTAAATTATACTCATTGTATTGTGAATTCTTTTACTGGTCCAAATGAGTCTTCGCAGCATCCCTGGATTCGATCTATTGCGCTTCCATGATTGAGAGAAGGTCCGAGTGTATTTCCGAAGAAAAAATATGAAAATAATTAATCATACATTATCTGAACAGCCAAAACAATATGTTTATTAAAATAAAGCGCTATTAACGATACTTTTATAAGAGTAGCCTTAATATTACATTGAAATTATACTCATTGTATTGTGAATTCAATCCCTGAACAAAATGAGTCCTCGCAGCATCCCTGGATTCAATCTCTTGAATTTCCATGTTTGACAGAAGGTCCGCTCGTATTTCCGAAGAAAAAGTATAAAAATTATTAATCAAACATTATCTGAAGAGCCGTAACACTATATTAATTAAAATAACCCGCTATAAACGATACTATTATAAGAGCACCATTAATATTAGATTGAAATTATAACTATTGTATTGTGAATTCCATCCCTGGTCCAAATGAGTCTTAAAATCATCCCTGGATTCGATCTATTGCGCTTCCATGATTGAGAGAAGTTCCTAGCGTAATTCCGAGGAAAAAATATGAAATTAATTAATCAAACATTATCTGAACAGCCGAAATACTATGTTAATTAAAATAACACGCTATTAACGATACTTTTATAAGAGTAGCCTTAATATTACATTGTTATTATACTCATTGTATTTGTAATTCCATCCCTAGTCTTAATGAGTCTTCACAGCATCCCTGGATTCGATCTATTGCGCCTCATTGATTTAGAGAAGGTCCGAACGTATTTCCGAGGAAAAAATATGAAAATAATTAATCAAACATTATCTGAACAACCGAAATACTATGTTAATTAAAATAACGAGCTAGTAACAATACTTTTATAAGAGTAGCCTTAATATTACATTTAAATTATACTCATTGTATTGTGAATTCTTTTACTGGTCCAAATGAGTCTTCGCAGCATCCCTGGATTCGATCTATTGCGCTTCCATGATTGAGAGAAGGTCCGAGTGTATTTCCGAAGAAAAAATATGAAAATAATTAATCACACATTATCTGAACAGCCAAAACAATATGTTTATTAAAATAAAGCGCTATTAACGATACTTTTATAAGAGTAGCCTTAATATTACATTGAAATTATACTCATTGTATTGTGAATTCCATCCCTGGTTCAAATGAGTCTTCGCAGCATCCCTGGATTCGATCTATTGCGCTTCCATGATTGAGAGAAGGTCCGAGTGAATTTCTGAAGAAAAAGTATACAAATTATTAATCATACATTATCTGAAAAGCCGTAACACTATATTAATTAAAATAACCCGCTATAAACGATACTATTATAAGAGTACCATTAATATTAGATTGAAATTATACTAATTGTATTGTGAATTCATCCCTGGTCCAAATGAGTCTTCACAGCATCCCTGGATTCGATCTATTGCACTTCAATGACTGAGAGATGGTCCGAGTGTATTTCCGAAGAAAAAATATGAAAATAATTAATCAAACATTATCTGAACAGCCAAAACACTATGTTAATTAAAAGAATACGCTATAAACGATACTTCTATAAGAGTAGCCATAATATTAGATTAAAATATACTCATTTTCGTTTGAATTCCATCCCTGATCCAAAAAAGTCTTCATAGCATCCCTGGATTCGATCTCTTGCACTTCCATGTTTGATAGAAGGTCCGAGCTTATTTCCGAAGAAAAAGTATGAAAATAATTAATCAAACATTATCTGAAGAGCCGTAACACTGTTTATTAAAAGGATACACTATAAAGGATACTTTTATAAGTGTTGCCTTAATGTTAGATAGAAATTATACTCATTGTATTGTGAATTCCATCCCTGAACCAAATGAGTCCTCGCAGCATCCTTGAATTCAATCTCTTGAATTTCCATGTTTGAGAGAAGGTCCGCTAGTATTTCCGAAGAAAAAGTATACAAATTATTAATCATACATTATCTGAAAAGCCGTAACACTATATTAATTAAAATAACCCGCTATAAACGATACTATTATAAGAGTACCATTAATATTAGATTGAAATTATACTAATTGTATTGTGAATTCATCCCTGGTCCAAATGAGTCTTCACAGCATCCCTGGATTCGATCTATTGCACTTCAATGATTGAGAGAAGGTCCGAGTGTATTTCCGAAGAAAAGATATGAAAATAATTAATCAAACATTATCTGAACAGCTAAAACACTATGGTTACATTTACATTTAAACCCTGCAATCCGCCAGTGGCACGTGGCAGGGGGTGTAAGACACCAAAATACCTATCTAATCTGGAGAGCTATTTGCTTCTCTAATACTACGCGGAAAAAATGACCAAAAGTAGCTATCCGTCCTGGCAACTACTTCCCTGTATCGCTTTTTTGTTTTCTCTCGAAGGTCGCGTAGGTATATAACTGGGATGACAATATCTGTTATCTCCTCCCCGAAATCGGTAGAGATAAATTTATCAAAAAGCTTCCGTCGATATTCACGTCTTCTATCACTAAGAGAGTTCCAACCGAGGGATCCTAACATAGCCGAAACACTGCTGTCGAATCTGAAATCTCCCTTGACGAACCTTGCTGCTCTACGTTGAACCATCTCGAGATCGGAAATTAATCCTACTTCATGAGGATCCCAAACCGCACAGCAATACTCAAGTAGAGGTCGAATTAGGGAAAAGTACGCTATTTCTTTTACTCTCGGTGAACATCCCCTAAGGATTCTGCTGGCTAACCTTTGCATTCTATTCGCCTTTCCTACTACGCCTCGAATATGCTCTTTGAAGGAAATATCACTGCTGAGCGTAATTCCTAGATATTTATGATGCATCACGAGCTCCAAGGGATTTCCTGAAATTCTGTACGGTACGCAGGTAACGTTAGTGGATCGCGTGAAAGTCATGGTAACGCACTTCTTTACATTCAGCTCGAGCTGCCAATCACTACACCAACCCGAAATCATATTCAGATCGTTCTGCAAACTACCAATGTCATCTTCAGTTACGATCTCCCTATACACAACAGTATCATCAGCGAATAACCTAACCTTGCATTTAATATTATCCATAACATCGTTAATATATATTAGGAACAAAATTGGTCCTAATACACTTCCCTGTGGAACACCGGATGTGACGCGTACCTCATCAGATAAAATTCCGTCCAACGCAACTCGCTGCGATCTTTCCCCGAGAAACGACTTTATCCACTCAACAACTTTTCCGTTAATCCCGTAAGCCGTCAACTTGTGAATTACTTTTACATGCGATACTCGATCGAAAGCTTTTCTGAAATCTAGAAATATGGCGTCTGTTCTTATACCCTTATCAGCTGCTCTAACTACATCGTGGAGAAAAAGGGCTAACTGGGTATCGTATGACCTACCTTTACGGAAACCGTGTTGACATTAACTAATTGCCCCCTTGTCACTTAGGAAACGCATTATTGAACTCGCTATAATGTGCTAGATAGTCTTACAAAATATTGACGTTAAAGATATCGGACGGTAATCTTCAGGTTTCGAGGAACGTCCTTTCTTAGGAATTGGAGTGATATGTGCTCTTCTCCACGACATTGGTACAACGCCTTCGTCCAAGGTTTTCCTATAGAATACGAAAAGAAGGGGAGCAAGCTCATTCGCCAGTGTTTGAATGACGAACGATGGTATACCTTCTGGTCCTGGCGCTTTTTTCTTGTCTACCTGCCGCAACAACTTTCTTATTCCATCCACCGATAAATGTCCATTAAAATAACTCGCTATTAACGATACTTTTATAAGAGTTGCCTTAATATTAGATTGAGATTATACTCATTGTATTGTGAATTCCATCCCTGGTCCAAATGAGTCTTCGCAGCATCCCTGGATTCGATCTATTGCGCTTCCATGATTGAGAGAAGGTCCGAGGGTATTTTCGAAGAAAAAATATGAAAATAATTAATCAAACATTATCTGAACAGCCGAAATACTCTGTTAATTAAAATAAAGCGCTATTAACGATACTTTTATAAGAGTAGCCTTAATATTACATTGAAATTATACTAATTGTATTGTGAATTCCATCCCTGGTCCAAATGAGTCTTCGCAGCATCCCCGGATTCGATCTATTGCGCTTCCATGTTTGAGAGAAGGTCCGAGCGTATTTCCGAAGGAAAAGTATGAAAATAATTAATCAAACATTATCTGAAGAGCCGAAACACTGTTTATTAAAAGAATGCACTATAAAGGATACTTTTATAAGTGTTGCCTTAATGTTAGATTGAAATTATACTCATTGTATTGTGAATTCCATCCCTGAACAAAATGAGTCCTCGCAGCATCCCTGGATTCAATCTCTTGAATTTCCACTTTTGAGAGAAGATCCGCTCGTATTTCCGAAGAAAAAGTATAAAAATTATTAATCAAACATTATCTGAAGAGCCGTAACACTATATTAATTAAAATAACCCACTATAAACGATACTATTATAAGAGTACCATTATTATTAGATTGAAATTATAACTATTGTATTGTGAATTCCATCCCTGGTCCAAATGAGTCTTCACAGCATCCCTGGATTCGTTCTATTGCGCTTCCATGATTGAGAGAAGGTCCTAGCGTATTTCCGAGGAAAAAATATGAAAATAATTAATCAAGCATTATCTGAACAGCCGAAATACTATGTTAATTAAAATAACGCGCTATTAACGATACTTTTATAAGAGTAGCCTTAATATTACATTGTAATTATACTCATTGTATATTTAATTCCATCCCTGGTCCTAATGAGTCTTCACAGCATCCCTGGATACGATCTATTGCGCCTCATTGATTTAGAGAAGGTCCGAGCGTATTTCCGAAGAAAAAATATGAAAATAATTAATCAATCAATATCTGAACAGCCGAAAAACTATGTTAATTAAAATTACGCGCTATTAACGATACTTCTATAAGAGTAGCCTTAATATTACATTGAAATTATACTCATTGTATTGTGAATTCCATCCCTGGTCCAAATGAGTCTTCGCCGCATCCCTCAATTCGATCTATTGCGCTTCCATGATTGAGAGAAGGTCCGAGTGTATTTCCGAAGAAAAAATATGAAAATAATTAATCAAACATTATCTGAACAGCCAAAATACTATGTTAATTAAAATAATGCGCTATTAACGATACTTTTATAAGAGTAGCCTTAATATTACATTGAAATTATACTCATTGTATTGTGAATTCCATCCCTGGTCCAAATGAGTCACCGCAGCATCCCTGGATTCGATCTATTGCGCTTCCATGTTTGAGAGAAGGTCCGAGCGTATTTCCGAAGAAAAAATATGAAAATAGTTAATCAAACATTATCTGAACAGCCGAAACGCTATGTTAATTAAAAAAACGCGCAATAATCGATACTTTTATAAGAGTAGCCTTAATGTCACATTGAAATTATACTCATTGTATTGTGAATTCTATCCTAGGTCCAAATGAGTCTTCGCAGCATCCCTCAATTCGATGTCTTGCACTTCCATGTTTGAGAGAAGGTCCAAGTGAATTTCTGAAGAAAAAGTATGAAAATAATTAATCAAACATTATCTGAACAGCCGAAACACTATGTTAATTAAAAGAATACGCTATAAACGATACTTTTATAAGAGTAGACATAATATTAGATTAAAATAATACTCATTTTAGTTTGAATTCCATCCCTGATCCAAAAAAGTCTTCATAGCATCCCTGGATTCGATCTCTTGCACTTCCATGTTTGATAGAAGGTCCGAGCGTATTTCCGAAGAAAAAGTATGAAAATAATTAATCAAACATTATCTGAAGAGCCGAAACACTGTTTATTAAAAGAATATACTATAAAGGATACTTTTATAAGTGTTGCCTTAATGTTAGATTGAAATTATACTCATTGTATTGTGAATTCAATCCCTGAACAAAATGAGTCCTCCCAGCATCCCTGGATTCAATCTCTTGAATTTCCATGTTTGACAGAAGGTCCGCTCGTATTTCCGAAGAAAAAGTATAAAAATTATTAATCAAACATTATCTGAAGAGCCGTAACACTATATTAATTAAAATAACCCGCTATAAACGATACTATTATAAGAGCACCATTAATATTAGATTGAAATTATAACTATTGTATTGTGAATTCCATCCCTGGTCCAAATGAGTCTTAAAATCATCCCTGTATTCGATCTATTGCGCTTCCATGATTGAGAGAAGGTCCTAGCATAATTCCGAGGAAAAAATATGAAATTAATTAATCAAACATTATCTGAACAGCCGAAATACTATGTTAATTAAAATAACACGCTATTAACGATACTTTTATAAGAGTAGCCTTAATATTACATTGTAATTATACTCATTGTATTTGTAATTCCATCCCTAGTCTTAATGAGTCTTCACAGCATCCCTGGATTCGATCTATTGCGCCTCATTGATTTAGAGAAGGTCCGAACGTATTTCCGAGGAAAAAATATGAAAATAATTAATCAAACATTATCTGAACAACCGAAATACTATGTTAATTAAAATAACGAGCTATTAACAATACTTTTATAAGAGTAGCCTTAATATTACATTTAAATTATACTCATTGTATTGTGAATTCTTTTACTGGTCCAAATGAGTCTTCGCAGCATCCCTGGATTCGATCTATTGCGCTTCCATGATTGAGAGAAGGTCCGAGTGTATTTCCGAAGAAAAAATATGAAAATAATTAATCATACATTATCTGAACAGCCAAAACAATATGTTTATTAAAATAAAGCGCTATTAACGATACTTTTATAAGAGTAGCCTTAATATTACATTGAAATTATACTCATTGTATTGTGAATTCAATCCCTGAACAAAATGAGTCCTCGCAGCATCCCTGGATTCAATCTCTTGAATTTCCATGTTTGACAGAAGGTCCGCTCGTATTTCCGAAGAAAAAGTATAAAAATTATTAATCAAACATTATCTGAAGAGCCGTAACACTATATTAATTAAAATAACCCGCTATAAACGATACTATTATAAGAGCACCATTAATATTAGATTGAAATTATAACTATTGTATTGTGAATTCCATCCCTGGTCCAAATGAGTCTTAAAATCATCCCTGGATTCGATCTATTGCGCTTCCATGATTGAGAGAAGTTCCTAGCGTAATTCCGAGGAAAAAATATGAAATTAATTAATCAAACATTATCTGAACAGCCGAAATACTATGTTAATTAAAATAACACGCTATTAACGATACTTTTATAAGAGTAGCCTTAATATTACATTGTTATTATACTCATTGTATTTGTAATTCCATCCCTAGTCTTAATGAGTCTTCACAGCATCCCTGGATTCGATCTATTGCGCCTCATTGATTTAGAGAAGGTCCGAACGTATTTCCGAGGAAAAAATATGAAAATAATTAATCAAACATTATCTGAACAACCGAAATACTATGTTAATTAAAATAACGAGCTAGTAACAATACTTTTATAAGAGTAGCCTTAATATTACATTTAAATTATACTCATTGTATTGTGAATTCTTTTACTGGTCCAAATGAGTCTTCGCAGCATCCCTGGATTCGATCTATTGCGCTTCCATGATTGAGAGAAGGTCCGAGTGTATTTCCGAAGAAAAAATATGAAAATAATTAATCACACATTATCTGAACAGCCAAAACAATATGTTTATTAAAATAAAGCGCTATTAACGATACTTTTATAAGAGTAGCCTTAATATTACATTGAAATTATACTCATTGTATTGTGAATTCCATCCCTGGTTCAAATGAGTCTTCGCAGCATCCCTGGATTCGATCTATTGCGCTTCCATGATTGAGAGAAGGTCCGAGTGAATTTCTGAAGAAAAAGTATACAAATTATTAATCATACATTATCTGAAAAGCCGTAACACTATATTAATTAAAATAACCCGCTATAAACGATACTATTATAAGAGTACCATTAATATTAGATTGAAATTATACTAATTGTATTGTGAATTCATCCCTGGTCCAAATGAGTCTTCACAGCATCCCTGGATTCGATCTATTGCACTTCAATGACTGAGAGATGGTCCGAGTGTATTTCCGAAGAAAAAATATGAAAATAATTAATCAAACATTATCTGAACAGCCAAAACACTATGTTAATTAAAAGAATACGCTATAAACGATACTTCTATAAGAGTAGCCATAATATTAGATTAAAATATACTCATTTTCGTTTGAATTCCATCCCTGATCCAAAAAAGTCTTCATAGCATCCCTGGATTCGATCTCTTGCACTTCCATGTTTGATAGAAGGTCCGAGCTTATTTCCGAAGAAAAAGTATGAAAATAATTAATCAAACATTATCTGAAGAGCCGTAACACTGTTTATTAAAAGGATACACTATAAAGGATACTTTTATAAGTGTTGCCTTAATGTTAGATAGAAATTATACTCATTGTATTGTGAATTCCATCCCTGAACCAAATGAGTCCTCGCAGCATCCTTGAATTCAATCTCTTGAATTTCCATGTTTGAGAGAAGGTCCGCTAGTATTTCCGAAGAAAAAGTATACAAATTATTAATCATACATTATCTGAAAAGCCGTAACACTATATTAATTAAAATAACCCGCTATAAACGATACTATTATAAGAGTACCATTAATATTAGATTGAAATTATACTAATTGTATTGTGAATTCATCCCTGGTCCAAATGAGTCTTCACAGCATCCCTGGATTCGATCTATTGCACTTCAATGATTGAGAGAAGGTCCGAGTGTATTTCCGAAGAAAAGATATGAAAATAATTAATGAAACATTATCTGAACAGCCTAAATACTATGTTAATTAAAATAACGCGCTATTAACGATACTTTTATAAGAGTAGCCTTAATATTACATTGAAATTATACTCATTGTATTGTTAATTCCATCCCTGGTCCAAATGAGTCTTTGCAGCATCCCTGGATTCGATCTATTAAGCTTCCATGATTGAGAGAAGGTCCGAGTGTATTTCCGAAGAAAAAATATGAAAATAATTAATCAAACATTATCTGAACAGCTAAAACACTATGTTTACATTTACATTTAAACCCTGCAATCCGCCAGTGGCACGTGGCAGGGGGTGTAAGACACCAAAATACCTATCTAATCTGGAGAGCTATTTGCTTCTCTAATACTACGCGGAACAATGACCAAAAGTAGCTATCCGTCCTGGCAACTACTTCCCTGTATCGCTTTTTTGTTTTCTCTCGAAGGTCGCGTAGGTATATAACTGGGATGACAATATCTGTTATCTCCTCCCCGAAATCGGTAGAGATAAATTTATCAAAAAGCTTCCGTCGATATTCACGTCTTCTATCACTAAGAGAGTTCCAACCGAGGGATCCTAACATAGCCGAAACACTGCTGTCGAATCTGAAATCTCCCTTGACGAACCTTGCTGCTCTACGTTGAACCATCTCGAGATCGGAAATTAATCCTACTTCATGAGGATCCCAAACCGCACAGCAATACTCAAGTAGAGGTCGAATTAGGGAAAAGTACGCTATTTCTTTTACTCTCGGTGAACATCCCCTAAGGATTCTGCTGGCTAACCTTTGCATTCTATTCGCCTTTCCTACTACGCCTCGAATATGCTCTTTGAAGGAAATATCACTGCTGAGCGTAATTCCTAGATATTTATGATGCATCACGAGCTCCAAGGGATTTCCTGAAATTCTGTACGGTACGCAGGTAACGTTAGTGGATCGCGTGAAAGTCATGGTAACGCACTTCTTTACATTCAGCTCGAGCTGCCAATCACTACACCAACCCGAAATCATATTCAGATCGTTCTGCAAACTACCAATGTCATCTTCAGTTACGATCTCCCTATACACAACAGTATCATCAGCGAATAACCTAACCTTGCATTTAATATTATCCATAACATCGTTCATATATATTAGGAACAAAATTGGTCCTAATACACTTCCCTGTGGAACACCGGATGTGACGCGTACCTCATCAGATAAAATTCCGTCCAACGCAACTCGCTGCGATCTTTCCCCGAGAAACGACTTTATCCACTCAACAACTTTTCCGTTAATCCCGTAAGCCGTCAACTTGTGAATTACTTTTACATGCGATACTCGATCGAAAGCATTTCTGAAATCTAGAAATATGGCGTCTGTTCTTATTCCCTTATCAGCTGCTCTAACTACATCGTGGAGAAAAAGGGCTAACTGGGTATCGTATGACCTACCTTTACGGAAACCGTGTTGACATTAACTAATTGCCCCCTTGTCACTTAGGAAACGCATTATTGAACTCGCTATAATGTGCTAGATAGTCTTACAAAATATTGACGTTAAAGATATCGGACGGTAATCTTCAGGTTTCGAGGAACGTCCTTTCTTAGGAATTGGAGTGATATGTGCTCTTCTCCACGACATTGGTACAACGCCTTCGTCCAAGGTTTTCCTATAGAATACGAAAAGAAGGGGAGCAAGCTCATTCGCCAGTGTTTGAATGACGAACGATGGTATACCTTCTGGTCCTGGCGCTTTTTTCTTGTCTACCTGCCGCAACAACTTTCTTATTCCATCCACCGATAAATGTCCATTAAAATAACTCGCTATTAACGATACTTTTATAAGAGTAGCCTTAATATTAGATTGAGATTATACTCATTGTATTGTGAATTCCATCCCTGGTCCAAATGAGTCTTCGCAGCATCCCTGGATTCGATCTATTGCGCTTCCATGATTGAGAGAAGGTCCGAGGGTATTTTCGAAGAAAAAATATGAAAATAATTAATCAAACATTATCTGAACAGCCGAAATACTCTGTTAATTAAAATAAAGCGCTATTAACGATACTTTTATAAGAGTAGCCTTAATATTACATTGAAATTATACTAATTGTATTGTGAATTCCATCCCTGGTCCAAATGAGTCTTCGCAGCATCCCCGGATTCGATCTATTGCGCTTCCATGTTTGAGAGAAGGTCCGAGCGTATTTCCGAAGGAAAAGTATGAAAATAATTAATCAAACATTATCTGAAGAGCCGAAACACTGTTTATTAAAAGAATGCACTATAAAGGATACTTTTATAAGTGTTGCCTTAATGTTAGATTGAAATTATACTCATTGTATTGTGAATTCCATCCCTAAACAAAATGAGTCCTCGCAGCATCCCTGGATTCAATCTCTTGAATTTCCACTTTTGAGAGAAGATCCGCTCGTATTTCCGAAGAAAAAGTATAAAAATTATTAATCAAACATTATCTGAAGAGCCGTAACACTATATTAATTAAAATAACCCACTATAAACGATACTATTATAAGAGTACCATTAATATTAGATTGAAATTATAACTATTGTATTGTGAATTCCATCCCTGGTCCAAATGAGTCTTCACAGCATCCCTGGATTCGTTCTATTGCGCTTCCATGATTGAGAGAAGGTCCTAGCGTATTTCCGAGGAAAAAATATGAAAATAATTAATCAAGCATTATCTGAACAGCCGAAATACTATGTTAATTAAAATTACGCGCTATTAACGATACTTTTATAAGAGTAGCCTTAATATTACATTGAAATTATACTCATTGTATTGTGAATTCCATCCCTGGTCCAAATGAGTCTTCGCCGCAACCCTCAATTCGATCTATTGCGCTTCCATGATTGAGAGAAGGTCCGAGTGTATTTCCGAAGAAAAAATATGAAAATAATTAATCAAACATTATCTGAACAGCCAAAATACTATGTTAATTAAAATAATGCGCTATTAACGATACTTTTATAAGAGTAGCCTTAATATTACATTGAAATTATACTCATTGTATTGTGAATTCCATCCCTGGTCCAAATGAGTCACCGCAGCATCCCTGGATTCGATCTATTGCGCTTCCATGTTTGAGAGAAGGTCCGAGCGTATTTCCGAAGAAAAAATATGAAAATAGTTAATCAAACATTATCTGAACAGCCGAAACGCTATGTTAATTAAAAAAACGCGCAATAATCGATACTTTTATAAGAGTAGCCTTAATGTCACATTGAAATTATACTCATTGTATTGTGAATTCTATCCTAGGTCCAAATGAGTCTTCGCAGCATCCCTCAATTCGATGTCTTGCACTTCCATGTTTGAGAGAAGGTCCAAGTGAATTTCTGAAGAAAAAGTATGAAAATAATTAATCAAACATTATCTGAACAGCCGAAACACTATGTTAATTAAAAGAATACGCTATAAACGATACTTTTATAAGAGTAGACATAATATTAGATTAAAATAATACTCATTTTAGTTTGAATTCCATCCCTGATCCAAAAAAGTCTTCATAGCATCCCTGGATTCGATCTCTTGCACTTCCATGTTTGATAGAAGGTCCGAGCGTATTTCCGAAGAAAAAGTATGAAAATAATTAATCAAACATTATCTGAAGAGCCGAAACACTGTTTATTAAAAGAATATACTATAAAGGATACTTTTATAAGTGTTGCCTTAATGTTAGATTGAAATTATACTCATTGTATTGTGAATTCAATCCCTGAACAAAATGAGTCCTCCCAGCATCCCTGGATTCAATCTCTTGAATTTCCATGTTTGACAGAAGGTCCGCTCGTATTTCCGAAGAAAAAGTATAAAAATTATTAATCAAACATTATCTGAAGAGCCGTAACACTATATTAATTAAAATAACCCGCTATAAACGATACTATTATAAGAGCACCATTAATATTAGATTGAAATTATAACTATTGTATTGTGAATTCCATCCCTGGTCCAAATGAGTCTTAAAATCATCCCTGTATTCGATCTATTGCGCTTCCATGATTGAGAGAAGGTCCTAGCATAATTCCGAGGAAAAAATATGAAATTAATTAATCAAACATTATCTGAACAGCCGAAATACTATGTTAATTAAAATAACACGCTATTAACGATACTTTTATAAGAGTAGCCTTAATATTACATTGTAATTATACTCATTGTATTTGTAATTCCATCCCTAGTCTTAATGAGTCTTCACAGCATCCCTGGATTCGATCTATTGCGCCTCATTGATTTAGAGAAGGTCCGAACGTATTTCCGAGGAAAAAATATGAAAATAATTAATCAAACATTATCTGAACAACCGAAATACTATGTTAATTAAAATAACGAGCTATTAACAATACTTTTATAAGAGTAGCCTTAATATTACATTTAAATTATACTCATTGTATTGTGAATTCTTTTACTGGTCCAAATGAGTCTTCGCAGCATCCCTGGATTCGATCTATTGCGCTTCCATGATTGAGAGAAGGTCCGAGTGTATTTCCGAAGAAAAAATATGAAAATAATTAATCATACATTATCTGAACAGCCAAAACAATATGTTTATTAAAATAAAGCGCTATAAACGATACTTCTATAAGAGTAGCCATAATATTAGATTAAAATATACTCATTTTCGTTTGAATTCCATCCCTGATCCAAAAAAGTCTTCATAGCATCCCTGGATTCGATCTCTTGCACTTCCATGTTTGATAGAAGGTCCGAGCTTATTTCCGAAGAAAAAGTATGAAAATAATTAATCAAACATTATCTGAAGAGCCGTAACACTGTTTATTAAAAGGATACACTATAAAGGATACTTTTATAAGTGTTGCCTTAATGTTAGATAGAAATTATACTCATTGTATTGTGAATTCCATCCCTGAACCAAATGAGTCCTCGCAGCATCCTTGAATTCAATCTCTTGAATTTCCATGTTTGAGAGAGATCCGCTAGTATTTCCGAAGAAAAAGTATACAAATTATTAATCATACATTATCTGAAAAGCCGTAACACTATATTAATTAAAATAACCCGCTATAAACGATACTATTATAAGAGTACCATTAATATTAGATTGAAATTATACTAATTGTATTGTGAATTCATCCCTGGTCCAAATGAGTCTTCATAGCATCCCTGGATTCGATCTATTGCACTTCAATGACTGAGAGATGGTCCGAGTGTATTTCCGAAGAAAAAATATGAAAATAATTAATCAAACATTATCTGAACAGCCAAAACACTATGTTAATTAAAAGAATACGCTATAAACGATACTTCTATAAGAGTAGCCATAATATTAGATTAAAATATACTCATTTTCGTTTGAATTCCATCCCTGATCCAAAAAAGTCTTCATAGCATCCCTGGATTCGATCTCTTGCACTTCCATGTTTGATAGAAGGTCCGAGCTTATTTCCGAAGAAAAAGTATGAAAATAATTAATCAAACATTATCTGAAGAGCCGTAACACTGTTTATTAAAAGGATACACTATAAAGGATACTTTTATAAGTGTTGCCTTAATGTTAGATAGAAATTATACTCATTGTATTGTGAATTCCATCCCTGAACCAAATGAGTCCTCGCAGCATCCTTGAATTCAATCTCTTGAATTTCCATGTTTGAGAGAAGGTCCGCTAGTATTTCCGAAGAAAAAGTATACAAATTATTAATCATACATTATCTGAAAAGCCGTAACACTATATTAATTAAAATAACCCGCTATAAACGATACTATTATAAGAGTACCATTAATATTAGATTGAAATTATACTAATTGTATTGTGAATTCATCCCTGGTCCAAATGAGTCTTCACAGCATCCCTGGATTCGATCTATTGCACTTCAATGATTGAGAGAAGGTCCGAGTGTATTTCCGAAGAAAAGATATGAAAATAATTAATCAAACATTATCTGAACAGCTAAAACACTATGGTTACATTTACATTTAAACCCTGCAATCCGCCAGTGGCACGTGGCAGGGGGTGTAAGACACCAAAATACCTATCTAATCTGGAGAGCTATTTGCTTCTCTAATACTACGCGGAAAAAATGACCAAAAGTAGCTATCCGTCCTGGCAACTACTTCCCTGTATCGCTTTTTTGTTTTCTCTCGAAGGTCGCGTAGGTATATAACTGGGATGACAATATCTGTTATCTCCTCCCCGAAATCGGTAGAGATAAATTTATCAAAAAGCTTCCGTCGATATTCACGTCTTCTATCACTAAGAGAGTTCCAACCGAGGGATCCTAACATAGCCGAAACACTGCTGTCGAATCTGAAATCTCCCTTGACGAACCTTGCTGCTCTACGTTGAACCATCTCGAGATCGGAAATTAATCCTACTTCATGAGGATCCCAAACCGCACAGCAATACTCAAGTAGAGGTCGAATTAGGGAAAAGTACGCTATTTCTTTTACTCTCGGTGAACATCCCCTAAGGATTCTGCTGGCTAACCTTTGCATTCTATTCGCCTTTCCTACTACGCCTCGAATATGCTCTTTGAAGGAAATATCACTGCTGAGCGTAATTCCTAGATATTTATGATGCATCACGAGCTCCAAGGGATTTCCTGAAATTCTGTACGGTACGCAGGTAACGTTAGTGGATCGCGTGAAAGTCATGGTAACGCACTTCTTTACATTCAGCTCGAGCTGCCAATCACTACACCAACCCGAAATCATATTCAGATCGTTCTGCAAACTACCAATGTCATCTTCAGTTACGATCTCCCTATACACAACAGTATCATCAGCGAATAACCTAACCTTGCATTTAATATTATCCATAACATCGTTAATATATATTAGGAACAAAATTGGTCCTAATACACTTCCCTGTGGAACACCGGATGTGACGCGTACCTCATCAGATAAAATTCCGTCCAACGCAACTCGCTGCGATCTTTCCCCGAGAAACGACTTTATCCACTCAACAACTTTTCCGTTAATCCCGTAAGCCGTCAACTTGTGAATTACTTTTACATGCGATACTCGATCGAAAGCTTTTCTGAAATCTAGAAATATGGCGTCTGTTCTTATACCCTTATCAGCTGCTCTAACTACATCGTGGAGAAAAAGGGCTAACTGGGTATCGTATGACCTACCTTTACGGAAACCGTGTTGACATTAACTAATTGCCCCCTTGTCACTTAGGAAACGCATTATTGAACTCGCTATAATGTGCTAGATAGTCTTACAAAATATTGACGTTAAAGATATCGGACGGTAATCTTCAGGTTTCGAGGAACGTCCTTTCTTAGGAATTGGAGTGATATGTGCTCTTCTCCACGACATTGGTACAACGCCTTCGTCCAAGGTTTTCCTATAGAATACGAAAAGAAGGGGAGCAAGCTCATTCGCCAGTGTTTGAATGACGAACGATGGTATACCTTCTGGTCCTGGCGCTTTTTTCTTGTCTACCTGCCGCAACAACTTTCTTATTCCATCCACCGATAAATGTCCATTAAAATAACTCGCTATTAACGATACTTTTATAAGAGTAGCCTTAATATTAGATTGAGATTATACTCATTGTATTGTGAATTCCATCCCTGGTCCAAATGAGTCTTCGCAGCATCCCTGGATTCGATCTATTGCGCTTCCATGATTGAGAGAAGGTCCGAGGGTATTTTCGAAGAAAAAATATGAAAATAATTAATCAAACATTATCTGAACAGCCGAAATACTCTGTTAATTAAAATAAAGCGCTATTAACGATACTTTTATAAGAGTAGCCTTAATATTACATTGAAATTATACTAATTGTATTGTGAATTCCATCCCTGGTCCAAATGAGTCTTCGCAGCATCCCCGGATTCGATCTATTGCGCTTCCATGTTTGAGAGAAGGTCCGAGCGTATTTCCGAAGGAAAAGTATGAAAATAATTAATCAAACATTATCTGAAGAGCCGAAACACTGTTTATTAAAAGAATGCACTATAAAGGATACTTTTATAAGTGTTGCCTTAATGTTAGATTGAAATTATACTCATTGTATTGTGAATTCCATCCCTGAACAAAATGAGTCCTCGCAGCATCCCTGGATTCAATCTCTTGAATTTCCACTTTTGAGAGAAGATCCGCTCGTATTTCCGAAGAAAAAGTATAAAAATTATTAATCAAACATTATCTGAAGAGCCGTAACACTATATTAATTAAAATAACCCACTATAAACGATACTATTATAAGAGTACCATTAATATTAGATTGAAATTATAACTATTGTATTGTGAATTCCATCCCTGGTCCAAATGAGTCTTCACAGCATCCCTGGATTCGTTCTATTGCGCTTCCATGATTGAGAGAAGGTCCTAGCGTATTTCCGAGGAAAAAATATGAAAATAATTAATCAAGCATTATCTGAACAGCCGAAATACTATGTTAATTAAAATAACGCGCTATTAACGATACTTTTATAAGAGTAGCCTTAATATTACATTGTAATTATACTCATTGTATATTTAATTCCATCCCTGGTCCTAATGAGTCTTCACAGCATCCCTGGATACGATCTATTGCGCCTCATTGATTTAGAGAAGGTCCGAGCGTATTTCCGAAGAAAAAATATGAAAATAATTAATCAATCAATATCTGAACAGCCGAAAAACTATGTTAATTAAAATTACGCGCTATTAACGATACTTTTATAAGAGTAGCCTTAATATTACATTGAAATTATACTCATTGTATTGTGAATTCCATCCCTGGTCCAAATGAGTCTTCGCCGCATCCCTCAATTCGATCTATTGCGCTTCCATGATTGAGAGAAGGTCCGAGTGTATTTCCGAAGAAAAAATATGAAAATAATTAATCAAACATTATCTGAACAGCCAAAATACTATGTTAATTAAAATAATGCGCTATTAACGATACTTTTATAAGAGTAGCCTTAATATTACATTGAAATTATACTCATTGTATTGTGAATTCCATCCCTGGTCCAAATGAGTCACCGCAGCATCCCTGGATTCGATCTATTGCGCTTCCATGTTTGAGAGAAGGTCCGAGCGTATTTCCGAAGAAAAAATATGAAAATAGTTAATCAAACATTATCTGAACAGCCGAAACGCTATGTTAATTAAAAAAACGCGGTATAATCGATACTTTTATAAGAGTAGCCTTAATGTCACATTGAAATTATACTCATTGTATTGTGAATTCTATCCTAGGTCCAAATGAGTCTTCGCAGCATCCCTCAATTCGATGTCTTGCACTTCCATTTTTGAGAGAAGGTCCAAGTGAATTTCTGAAGAAAAAGTATGAAAATAATTAATCAAACATTATCTGAACAGCCGAAACACTATGTTAATTAAAAGAATACGCTATAAACGATACTTTTATAAGAGTAGACATAATATTAGATTAAAATAATACTCATTTTAGTTTGAATTCCATCCCTGATCCAAAAAAGTCTTCATAGCATCCCTGGATTCGATCTCTTGCACTTCCATGTTTGATAGAAGGTCCGAGCGTATTTCCGAAGAAAAAGTATGAAAATAATTAATCAAACATTATCTGAAGAGCCGAAACACTGTTTATTAAAAGAATATACTATAAAGGATACTTTTATAAGTGTTGCCTTAATGTTAGATTGAAATTATACTCATTGTATTGTGAATTCAATCCCTGAACAAAATGAGTCCTCCCAGCATCCCTGGATTCAATCTCTTGAATTTCCATGTTTGACAGAAGGTCCGCTCGTATTTCCGAAGAAAAAGTATAAAAATTATTAATCAAACATTATCTGAAGAGCCGTAACACTATATTAATTAAAATAACCCGCTATAAACGATACTATTATAAGAGAACCATTAATATTAGATTGAAATTATAACTATTGTATTGTGAATTCCATCCCTGGTCCAAATGAGTCTTAAAATCATCCCTGTATTCGATCTATTGCGCTTCCATGATTGAGAGAAGGTCCTAGCATAATTCCGAGGAAAAAATATGAAATTAATTAATCAAACATTATCTGAACAGCCGAAATACTATGTTAATTAAAATAACACGCTATTAACGATACTTTTATAAGAGTAGCCTTAATATTACATTGTAATTATACTCATTGTATTTGTAATTCCATCCCTAGTCTTAATGAGTCTTCACAGCATCCCTGGATTCGATCTATTGCGCCTCATTGATTTAGAGAAGGTCCGAACGTATTTCCGAGGAAAAAATATGAAAATAATTAATCAAACATTATCTGAACAACCGAAATACTATGTTAATTAAAATAACGAGCTATTAACAATACTTTTATAAGAGTAGCCTTAATATTACATTTAAATTATACTCATTGTATTGTGAATTCTTTTACTGGTCCAAATGAGTCTTCGCAGCATCCCTGGATTCGATCTATTGCGCTTCCATGATTGAGAGAAGGTCCGAGTGTATTTCCGAAGAAAAAATATGAAAATAATTAATCATACATTATCTGAACAGCCAAAACAATATGTTTATTAAAATAAAGCGCTATTAATGATACTTTTATAAGAGTAGCCTTAATATTACATTGAAATTATACTCATTGTATTGTGAATTCAATCCCTGAACAAAATGAGTCCTCGCAGCATCCCTGGATTCAATCTCTTGAATTTCCATGTTTGACAGAAGGTCCGCTCGTATTTCCGAAGAAAAAGTATAAAAATTATTAATCAAACATTATCTGAAGAGCCGTAACACTATATTAATTAAAATAACCCGCTATAAACGATACTATTATAAGAGCACCATTAATATTAGATTGAAATTATAACTATTGTATTGTGAATTCCATCCCTGGTCCAAATGAGTCTTAAAATCATCCCTGGATTCGATCTATTGCGCTTCCATGATTGAGAGAAGGTCCTAGCGTAATTCCGAGGAAAAAATATGAAATTAATTAATCAAACATTATCTGAACAGCCGAAATACTATGTTAATTAAAATAACACGCTATTAACGATACTTTTATAAGAGTAGCCTTAATATTACATTGTTATTATACTCATTGTATTTGTAATTCCATCCCTAGTCTTAATGAGTCTTCACAGCATCCCTGGATTCGATCTATTGCGCCTCATTGATTTAGAGAAGGTCCGAACGTATTTCCGAGGAAAAAATATGAAAATAATTAATCAAACATTATCTGAACAACCGAAATACTATGTTAATTAAAATAACGAGCTAGTAACAATACTTTTATAAGAGTAGCCTTAATATTACATTTAAATTATACTCATTGTATTGTGAATTCTTTTACTGGTCCAAATGAGTCTTCGCAGCATCCCTGGATTCGATCTATTGCGCTTCCATGATTGAGAGAAGGTCCGAGTGTATTTCCGAAGAAAAAATATGAAAATAATTAATCACACATTATCTGAACAGCCAAAACAATATGTTTATTAAAATAAAGCGCTATTAACGATACTTTTATAAGAGTAGCCTTAATATTACATTGAAATTATACTCATTGTATTGTGAATTCCA
Source organism: Sympetrum striolatum (assembly GCA_947579665.1). Taxonomy (NCBI): domain Eukaryota; kingdom Metazoa; phylum Arthropoda; class Insecta; order Odonata; family Libellulidae; genus Sympetrum; species Sympetrum striolatum. The sequence continues at coordinate 122,936,103 of OX388341.1, forward strand.
TCCCTGGTTCAAATGAGTCTTCGCAGCATCCCTGGATTCGATCTATTGCGCTTCCATGATTGAGAGAAGGTCCGAGTGAATTTCTGAAGAAAAAGTATACAAATTATTAATCATACATTATCTGAAAAGCCGTAACACTATATTAATTAAAATAACCCGCTATAAACGATACTATTATAAGAGTACCATTAATATTAGATTGAAATTATACTAATTGTATTGTGAATTCATCCCTGGTCCAAATGAGTCTTCACAGCATCCCTGGATTCGATCTATTGCACTTCAATGACTGAGAGATGGTCCGAGTGTATTTCCGAAGAAAAAATATGAAAATAATTAATCAAACATTATCTGAACAGCCAAAACACTATGTTAATTAAAAGAATACGCTATAAACGATACTTCTATAAGAGTAGCCATAATATTAGATTAAAATATACTCATTTTCGTTTGAATTCCATCCCTGATCCAAAAAAGTCTTCATAGCATCCCTGGATTCGATCTCTTGCACTTCCATGTTTGATAGAAGGTCCGAGCTTATTTCCGAAGAAAAAGTATGAAAATAATTAATCAAACATTATCTGAAGAGCCGTAACACTGTTTATTAAAAGGATACACTATAAAGGATACTTTTATAAGTGTTGCCTTAATGTTAGATAGAAATTATACTCATTGTATTGTGAATTCCATCCCTGAACCAAATGAGTCCTCGCAGCATCCTTGAATTCAATCTCTTGAATTTCCATGTTTGAGAGAAGGTCCGCTAGTATTTCCGAAGAAAAAGTATACAAATTATTAATCATACATTATCTGAAAAGCCGTAACACTATATTAATTAAAATAACCCGCTATAAACGATACTATTATAAGAGTACCATTAATATTAGATTGAAATTATACTAATTGTATTGTGAATTCATCCCTGGTCCAAATGAGTCTTCACAGCATCCCTGGATTCGATCTATTGCACTTCAATGACTGAGAGATGGTCCGAGCGTATTTCCGAAGAAAAAATACGAAAATAATTAATCAAACATTATCTTAACAGCTGAAATACTATGATTATTAAAATAACGCGCTATAAACGATACTTTTATAAGAGTAGCCTTAATATCACATTGAAATTTTACTCATTGTATTGTGAATTCCATCCCTGGTCCAAATGAGTCTTCACAGCATCCCTGGATTCGATCTATTGCGCTTCCATGATTGAGAGAAGGTCCTAGCGTATTTCAGAGGAAAAAATATGAAAATAATTAATCAAACATTATCTGAACAGCCGAAATACTATGTTAATTGAAATAACGCGCTATTATCGATAATTTTATAAGAGTAGCCTTAATATTACATTGTAATTATACTCATTGTATTGTTAATTCCATCCCTGGTCCTAATGAGTCTTCACAGCATCCCTGGATACGATCTATTGCGCCTCATTGATTTAGAGAAGGTCCGAACGTATTTCCGAGGAATAAATATGAAAATAACTAATCAAACATTATCTGAACAGCCGAAATACTATGTTAATTAAAATAATGCGCTATTAACAATACTTTTATAAAAGTAGCCTTAATATTACATTGAAATTATACTCATTGTATTGTGAATTTGATCCCTGGTCCAAATGAGCCTACGCAGCATCCCTGGATTCGATCTATTGCGCTTCCATGAATGAGAGAAGGACCGAGCGTATTTCCGAAGAAAAAATATGAAAATAATTAATCAATCAATATCTGAACAGCCAAAACACTATGTTAATTAAAATTACGCGCTATTAACGATACTTTTATAAGAGTAGCCATAATATTACATTGAAATTATACTCATTGTATTGTGAATTCCATCCCTGGTCCAAATGAGTCTTCGCCGCATCCATGGATTCGATCTATTGCGCTTCCATGATTGAGAGAAGGTCCGAGTGTATTTCCGAAGAAAAAATATGAAAATAATTAATCAAACATTATCTGATGGGCCAAAACACTATGTTAATTAAAGTAGCTCGCTATTAACGATACTTTTATAAGAGAAGCCTTAATATTAGATTGAAATTATACTCATTGTATTGTGAATTCCATCCCTGGACCAAATGAGTCTTCGCAGCATCCCTCAATTCGATGACTTGCACTTCCATGTTTGAGAGAAGGTCCGAGTAAATTTCTGAAGAAAAAGTATGAAAATAATTAATCAAACATTATCTGAACAGCCGAAACACTATGTTAATTAAAAGAATACGCTATAAACGATACTTTTATAAGAGTAGCCATAATATTAGATTAAAATAATACTCATTTTATTTTGAATTCCATCCCTGATCCAAAAAAGTCTTCATAGCATCCCTGGATTCGATCTCTTGCACTTCCATGTTTGATTGAAGGTCCGCTCGTATTTCCGAAGAAAAAGTATAAAAATTATTTATCAAACATTATCTGAAGAGCCGTAACACTATATTAATTAAAATAACCCGCTATAAACGATACTATTATAAGAGTACCATTAATATTAGATTGAAATTATAACTATTGTATTGTGAATTCCATCCCTGGTCCATATGAGTCTTCAAAGCATCCCTAGATTCGATCTATTGCACTTCCATGATTGAGAGAGGGTCCTAGCGTATTTCCGAGGAAAAAATATGAAATTAATTAATCAAACATTATCTGAACAGCCGAAATACTATGTTAATAAAAATAACACGCTATTAACGATACTTTTATAAGAGTAGCCTTAATATTACATTGTAATTATACTCATTGTATTTGTAATTCCATCCCTGTTCCTAATGAGTCACCGCAGCATCCCTGGATTCGATCTATTGCGCTTCCGTGTTTGAGAGAAGGTCCGAGCGTATTTCCGAAGAAAAAATATGAAAATAGTTAATCAAACATTATCTGAACAGCAGAAACACTACGTTAATTAAAAAAACGCGCTATAATCGATGCTTTTATAAAAGTAGCCTTAATGTCACATTGAATTTATACTCATTGTATTGTGAATTCTATCCTAGGTCCAAATGAGTCTTCGCAGCATCCCTCAATTCGATGTCTTGCACTTCCATGTTTGAGAGAAGGTCCGAGTGAATTTCTGAAGAAAAAGTATGAAAATAATTAATCAAACATTATCTGAACAACCGAAACACTATGTTAATTAAAATAACGAGCTATTAACAATACTTTTATAAGAGTAGCCTTAATATTACATTAAAATTATACTCATTGTATTGTGAATTCTTTTACTGGTCCAAATGAGTCTTCGCAGCATCCCTGGATTCGATCTATTGCCCTTCCATGATTGAGAGAAGGTCCGAGCGTATTTCCGAAGAAAAAAATTAAAATAATTAATCAAACATTATCTGAACAGCCAATAAGCTATGTTAATTAAAAGAATGCGCTATTAACAATACTTTTAAAAAAGTAGCCTTAATATTACATTGAAATTATACTCATTGTATTGTGAATTCCATTACTCGTCCAAATGAGCCTTCGAAGCATCCCTGGATTCGATCTATTGCGCTCTTATGATTGAGAGAAGGTCCGAGCGTATTTCCGAAGAAAAAATATGAAAATAATTAATCAAACAATATCTTGACAGCCAAAACACTATGTTAATTAAAATTACGCGCTATTAACGATACTTTTATAAGAGTAGCCTTAATATTAAATTGAAATTATACTCATTGTATTGTGAATTGCATCCCTGGTCAAAATGAGTCTTCGCAGCATCCCTAGATTCGATCTATTGCACTTCCATGATTGAGAGAAGGTCCGAGTGTATTTCCGAAGAAAAATTTGAAAATAATTAATCAAACATTATCTGAACAGCCAATACGCTATGTTTGTTAAAATAATGCGCTATTAACAATACTTTTATAAAAGAAGCCTTAATATTACATTGAAATTATACTCATTGTATTGTGAATTCGATCCCTGGTCCAAATGAGCCTTCGCAGCATCCCTAGATTCGATCTATTGCGCTTCCATGATTGAGAGAAGGTCCGAGCGTATTTCCGAAGAAAAAATAAGAAAATAATTAATCAAACAATATCTGAACAGCCAAAACACTATGTTAATTAAAATTACGCGCTATTTACGATACTTTTATAAGAGTAGCCTTAATATTACATTGAAATTATACTCATTGTATTGTGAATTCCATCCCTGGTCCAAATGAGTCTTCGCGCGCATCCATGGATTCGATCTATTGCGCTTCCATGATTGTGAGAAGGTCCGAGTGTATTTCCGAAGAAAAAATATGAAAATAATTAATCAAACATTATCTGATGGGCCAAAACACTAATTTAATTAAAATAGCGCGTTATTAACGATACATTTATAAGAGTAGCCTTAATATTAGATTGAAATTATACTCATTGTATTGTGAATTCCATCCCTGGTACAAATGAGTCTTCGCAGCATCCCTGGATTCGATCTATTGCGCTTCCATGATTGAGAGAAGGTCCGAGGGTATTTTCGAAGAAAAAATATGAAAATAATTAATCAAACATTATCTGAACAGCCGAAATACTATATTAATTAAAATAACGCGCTATTAACAATACTTTTATAAGAGTAGCCTTAATATTACATTGTAATTATACTCATTGTATTGTGAATTCCATCCCTTGTCCTAATGAGTCTTCACAGCATCCCTGGGTTCGATCTATTGCGCTTCCATGATTTAGAGAAGGTCCTAGCGTATTTCCGAGGAAAAAATATGAAAATAATTAATCAAACATTATCTGAACAGCCGAAATACTATATTAATTAAAATAACGCGCTATTAACAATACTTTTATATGAGTAGCCTTAATATTACATTGAAATTATACTCATTGTATTGTGAATTCCATCCCTGGTCCTAATGAGTCTTCACAGCATCCCTGGATTCGATCTATTGCGCTTCCATGATTGCGAGAAGGTCCGAGCGTATTTCTGAAGAAAAAATATGAAAATAATTAATCAAACATTATCTGAACAGCCGAAATACTATGTTAATTAAAATAACAAGCTATTAACGATACTTTTGTAAGAGTAGCCTTAATATTACATTGAAATTATACTCATTGTATTGTGAATTCCATCCCTGGTCCCAATTAGTATTCGCAGCATCCTTGGATTCGATCTTTTGCACTGCCATGTTTTAGAGAAGGTCCGAGCGTATTTCCGAAGAAAAAATATGAAAATAATTAATCAAACATTATCTGAACATCCGATACACTATGTTAATTTAAAGAACGCGCTTTAATCGATACTTTTATAAGAGAAGCCTTTAAATTTCATTAAACATATACTCATTGTATTGTGAATTCCTTTCCTGGTCCAAATGAGTCTTCGCAGCTTCCCTGGATTCGATCTCTTGCACTTCCATGTTTAGGAGAAGGTCCGAGCGTATTCCCAAAGAAAAAATATGAAAATAATTACAAGCATTATCTGAACAGCCGAAACACTATGTTAATTAAAAGAACGCACTTTAATCGATACTTTTATAAGAGAAGCCTTTAAATTTCATTAAACATATACTCATTGTATTTTGAATTCCATCCCTGGTCCAAATGAGTCTTTGCAGCATCCCTGGATTCGATCTCTTGTACTTGCATGTTTGAGAGAAGGTGCGAGCATATTTCCGAAGATAAAATATGAAAATAATTAATCAAACATTATCTGAAAAGTTGAAACACTATGTTAATTAAAAGAACGCGCTAAAATCGATACTTTTATAAGAGTAGCCTTAATATTACTTTGAAATTATACTCATTGTATTTTGCATTCTATCCCTGGTCCAAACGAGTCTTCGCAGCATCCCTGGATTCGATCTCTTGCACTTCCATGTTTGAGAGAAGGTCCGAGCGTATTTCTGAAGAAAAAATATGATAATAGTTAATCAAACATTATCTGAACTTCCGAAACACTATGTTAATTAAAAGAACGCGCTATAATCGATACTTTTATAAGAGTAGCCTTAATGTCACATTGAAATTATACTCATTGTATTGTGAATTCTATCCCTGGTCCAAATGAGTCTTCGCAGCATCCCTGGATTCGATCTCTTGCACTTCCATGTTTGAGAGAAGGTCCAAGCGTATTTTCGAAGAAAAAATATGAAAATAATTTATCAAACATTATCTGAACAGCCAAAACACTAAGTTAATTAAAATAACACTTTATAAACGACACTTATATATGATACAATCTATAAACAAATGAAAAATGAACAACTACGATGCGTCCAAAATTTCCGTTAAAATTCAAATCCGATCTTCCCTTGTTTTTGTGATGACGTCATGCACTTACCGAAGCATGAGAATTAACGACAGAAATCCAAATCAGTATAATATCAATTAAATTCAACCGCAAAAGTACTATTCTCAACGCCCATGAGTAGGTATATTTTATAACGTATAAGTTAGAATGTCCGTTATATGAAACTATTATTTCAGAGCCATATATGGTGTAAGATATAAAACAAAGGACAGGTTAAATGCTAACAATTGGATAAATAAAGTAACAAATAATTTCAGGGACAGCGGTGAATATTGAAAAAATCATAAATTAGATTTCCTCGAATTAGATAGCGGCAATCCATTTAGGGATTGAAACACGAAACGTATTTATCGTTAAAGAAATTAAAAAAGCATACATCTTTCATATAAGGTTCATGGAATAGTAAAATGCATAGTTCTTATTTAACAGAAAACTAAACCAAAAATAGCTTGCATGGAGATAAGAACACCGTTGAATTCCAACAATGGCATTGCAAGAATTGAAATATAAGAAATCAAAACTTTGAGCATGAATATATCTAGTTTGAATCAGCATGGAGCGCTAAATGCAATTTTTAAATACTGATTTCCGATAGCTTTGCCAGACGGATATTGCAAACAGCCAGTGTGTAGTAGATTCCCGGCTTCGTGTCCCACATGCGTCAGACCTTTCCTTTACAACTATTTCTCTTAAATTAAGCATTCAGGGCGGGTATTACCATTGATTATTTGAGCTTCAATTGAATTTTCTTCGATTCGCTTAAGTCAGCCACTCAAGTACTTTAGACATAACGTATTCATCAAATAAAATTAACTAATGATTACCAAATCGAATTTTAATCGTAAAATACGTGGAGACTAAAATTTATGCGATTGCATTATGTATGTTTATTAGGATTTAAGCGATGCCCGAACTCAATATATTATACAAATACGAAAACTACACGCGAAATTCCGCTGCAAAAATTCTAAAATGCCAGAACTTAAACAGCTCAAAAAGAAATTATTTCTTAAAAGAATGATCGCAATCAATATTCAAATAAGATGTTTCGTTCAACTTACCATTGAAAGGAAATCCTGGGTGACAAAGATGGACGTTGTACATGGCAACGAATTTCAACTGTTTTTCGAACACGGGTTGTCAGCAAGACCTCGCTCGCAGAAATCCAGCTAGCAACTGACGAAAAAACCGTCCGCGCAACCGATGAGCAATACTACTGTCACCTGATTGGTCCAAATTTAAACATCTTTCAACTTGGCCCCGCCCACCAACCGCCATGAAAATTTTCCACTCCTAACGATAGCAATTTTAATTCAACGAATTAATTAAAATATCATTTTAAATATATGATTTATATTTTTCGTAAATTTTAATTATATTGTTTAAATTTCGCGATATCGTTGAAGTGCTGGGTTGAAAAATATCAAAGTTTGCTTGATCTAAATATAATAGATTCTTAAATAACATCTATCTTTCGGTACGGATATTTAATATTTTTAGGTTCTTTATTTTCGAAAATGAAATAACGATGCACAAAATAATATCATAACCGTTCATCCCAAAGCAGAAAAATGTAGCAACCATATCGATGTAATTAATATACGCACAACTACTAACAAGATCTCATTGCAAGGATACGTTTTGATCAAAAGAAGTGCAGGATTTCAAGATATGACGTACATATTTCCGAATAAAGCGTGAATATCTCATATTTGACTCTTAGAAATTCCTCTTTAAAATACCAGTTCTCTCGCTAGTCAAACACGTATTCTACGATGTCAACCAAAGATACCTTTCATGAAGCAGAATTATTAAAACGAGACATAAGAGTTGATTGAATGATACATTAAACGTGGATGTTTACGAATTATAATATAATATAATAGTTTACGAAACAGGAATGCACTATTGACCATTCAATGCAACACGAAATATTCTAGAATAGGAAGAAATTTGCTCTATGAGAGATAAATCGGCCTGTATGAATATCTCATTGCTAATCTATGAAGTTAATTCACAACAAGTCAAATTAATGCCAATTCCACTCTCATCGTACTTACATGACCTCCATCTTGCGTCGATGGTAAATGTAGTTTGATGGAAGGATTCCGAGCTCTTAGAACTGCGATATGAAATCCATGAGTGCTCGTCTCGTTGATGGTTGTTTCATCGCCGATTTAAAATAGTACACGTGTCCACTATTATTCAAGGAAGTCACTGATCGACAGTTAGATCGTCATTATTTGACTGGTCTTCGTTAATTGTTAACAATACTAGATAAACCGGCCAAGAAGCTGTCCTATTATGCAACTTTCTAACCACGAGTTAAATAAGGTAATCAGTTAACGATAAGAAATGGCGAAATTAACATGAAACACTTGGGAATCGACAACTTCACGTCTTTAAACACCACGATCGAAATTAAAAGCATTATGTACAATAATAAGATAAAATATAACAAGATGTTTATCGGAGCACTGGTTTCAAGTAATTTCACAGTACTTTCGTAGTGTTTTCGTATCGACAAAAATGGCGTGTTTTCCACAAAATGTCTGCTCCAATTTGCTGATTCCACAGATACGTTTTTACGTAGCACTCAGTTATTCACAGTGAATATATGCAGAAAGTACACAATCTGAAGCACTGTTATCAAACTTATTCCACGAATATGAACACTTACAAGCACTTTAAATGGTATTTCAACTCTAGAACGCCATTTCAGAGCTACTTCTCTAAATCACGAGGTGATTATGCAGCACACCTTAGGAGAATTCCGATCGTCTTCAAAAATATGAAGTACGCAAGTCGCGTTTCTGAGGCAGTGAATTTTGGAGGGAAATAGTTTTGTTTCCTGTTATCAGAGTGCTTTCTGCTGAAGTTAAAGGGCTGCGTATTAACATCGCGGTTTAAGCGAGGACCTGTTTAAAATCTAAAGGCAGAAGGATTTTTAAGAGGTTATAAATGTTCTGTGCACAGTTCGTTTGTTGAATGTTGACAATGTTGCTTTTTCTTCTGGATTTCTTGATTGTGAGTGTGCCACGGAAGAGAATGAGTATGGAATCTAAGATAAAGAGTTTAAGGTCTCGGCACGATTTACAGTGTTATCAAAAGTAAGTGTTGAAAAGTGCGTTATTCAAAATCTGCGATAGAAGAATAGTCAAGAAAGAACACCTCATGATTGATTTTATTTCACGCTGTAGCTGTCCAAATCGGGCATCTTTCGTTCACCTTACGATTACAAAATGCAAGATTTGAAAGTAAGTACGATGATGATGATATGTGCTTTGAATTTTATCTTAATCTCCATGTATGTGAGACTTACGAATCCACTTTGAGGGTTAACATGGACATAATCACCTAGGCAACTACAATGATATCGAATTCTTAATGCAAATTTATTCGTGTTCGAGATTATGTAGTAATGTTATTCAAGACGCGATTGACAGTACTTTCAAGGAAGGATATTTGATTGGATGATTAATTTACAGACACTTATTGACTGTTGATTAAGGCGGTCAAGTGTAGTGATGTTTATCGGTAGTGAAATACGAATGTCAAAGAAGAAATCTATCGAAACTACTTCTTCGTTGTCACTTGTTTCATTTTGGTACTTTAGTGAATTTGTGATCCATTAATACTGCGAGTGAAGATACCAGATACTGTCGAAGGTTCCTTGATCTCTACACAACTGAGTAATGTATCATTCAATCAACTTATTTATATCCTTTTAATGATTCTGCTTCATAAAAGGTATGTTTGGAAGACATCTTAGCGTGTTTGATCAGCGAGAGAATTGGTATCTTTAAGAGGAATTTATTTAAGGTTTTTTTGCTTTATTCGTAATTATAGACGTCATTTCTTGGATTGCTGCACTTCCTTTGATCAAAACGTATCTTTGCAATGAAATCTTGCTAGTAATTCCCCTGTGCTTCGATTTATCAGTATGATTGCTACATTCTTCTCTTTCTGGATGAATAGTTACAATAATAATTTGTAAATCGTTTTTTCATTTTCGAAATTAAAAAACCTAATAATCTTAATGATCCAGCCCCTAATATAGATATTTTTTTAGAACCTAACATTTATATTATGCAAACTTTGATATTTTCAATACAGCACTTCGAGGAATTCTCAAATTTCAAACAAAATAATTAAAATCTACGAAAAACATTAATTATATTTTAAAAATGATACTTTAATAAATTCGTTGGATTATAATTGCTATCGTTAGCAGTGGAAAATTTTCATGGCGGTTGGTGGGCGGGGCCAAGTTGAAAGATGTTTAAATTTGGACCAATCAGGTGACAGTAGTATAGTTCATCGGTTGCGCGGACGGTTTTTTCGTCAGTTGATACCTGGATTTCTGCGAGCGAGGTCTTGCTGACAACCTGTATTCGAAAAACAGTTGAAATTCGTTGCCATGTACAACGTCCATCTTTGTCACCCAGGATTTCCAGTTAATGGTAAGTCTCATTAAATAATTTATTAGGTATTGTCTGAGAAAATATTGCTAAAGTGTGTTGGTGAATTTAAGAATTTAAATTACTTCCTTGTGTAATATCAGTGTACGATTTCGTAAGTACGTTCTCAGATTTAAAAGCTCGTTAAGCATGGTCATTAGCGGATAAAGGAAACATGTTTTCGTGTAAATGGGAATGTAAGAAAGTTCTCTTGACATATTATGACTGTTTGAGAGTAGGAAAGGAATGTCGCCGGGACTAGAAACCGGTTCTCGCTTATTCTTCTCGAGAAATCGGAGTTTAAAGGTTTGCTTACGTCGACTCAATTCCCGAATGTAAAAGACATTTCTTTAGTTTTTAATGCTTCGATAAGCCAAATATGTCTTCGCGTGGGAATGACGGTAGTCTTGCTTCTATGATTACGAGAATAAGTTTATTTCGGTATTGTAATTCATCGTCTTAGGCGTTTGTAAAACTTTAAACTGCCCTTTCATTAGCGTCCGAAACCTTACGAGTTACACTCTGAATTTGCATATAAAAAACGAGAGAAAAATTCCGATAAAGCCTCGGCTTTGCCGCATGTATTTTCAATCGGTCTGGAATACAGATCTGCAGTTTATACGACATGTTTTATCTGAATATATTTTTAAATTAGTTCTGTCGTTAATTCTTATGTTTCGGTAAGTGCCTGACGTCATCACATAAACAAGGGAAGATCGGATTTGAATTTTAACGGAAATTGTGGACGCATCGTAGTTGTTCATTTTTCATTTATTTATAGATTGTATTAACTTAATATTTTAGAAGCTTAATATAGTGGAATAGATTTATATTGTCTTTATATATACGTAATCCTGTTTGTATTTCTTTATCATTTGCAGTAGTAATACCGGTCTCATCGCGTCTATTATAATGTCATAATGATATCAAGTTGCAGCATCCCTCCAATGAGAATAATAATCTTTTCACACCAAATTAGTTTCGGATTCAATATTCTGTGATTATGTTTTTGCAATTTTGATTAATTTGGGCGTTAGATCCTTATTTCGTTAAACATTTATTCTCGCAATCGGAATCAAACTTCTGAATTGATTTTCTAGTGGATGTTTGGTGCGTATGCAATTAGCTGTTTCAAGTAGTCATCGGAAATTTGTTCTGAAAGCTAAAATCCTTCCAAATCGCAACTGCCTTTTCATTACGAGTAACAAGTTGACATTGAAATTAATAAACGAGAGAAAAAATTCACATTCAGCAAGGACTCGAACACAGCGCACTTTTAAAGTACAAGTTTTAAGTTTTAAGAGAATACAGTTTTGTCCGGTTTGATTTCCTTCCTCCCGTAATTGATAAACAGTTCAGTGCATAGTTTTACTTGGATATATTTTCCAATTAGTCCTTCTATTAATTGAAAATAGATTTCTACTTTTCCACAAAAATTTTTATTCATGAACTACCGGTTTCGGTATATTACCATCGTCACACACAACTGAATCATCAAACTGCCGAGGCATGCAGTGTAATTTGGGAGAATAAAAACCTTTGTGGAAAAGTAGAAATCTATTTTCAATTATGATCTTTCCACAACATCTCGCCCGAATCGATTGATTATATTTCTGTTAATTTTTAGGCTTAGTTTTGATCATACTCATAAACATTACGGTAATCCTGGTATGAATTTAAAAGGAAATCAGCAGTTGAGGGAAACTTTAATAGATGCAATCTTATCAACGGCATCGATTATGTTAATCAAAAATCCTAATATTGATTTATTATTTTTTTGTGGCTTAAATTTCAAAAGTTGTAACCGTTCCGCAATAAAAATTCCTTTTTCATCTTTAACATTAAATTCATTATCTCATAATCGGAACCGAATTTCTTTCTAATAATTGTAATTTAGATTTAAATTTAGCCTGGAATGAGGATAGGAAATGACTTTGCTCATGAAGTGGTGCGACTAAAACCCAATTAGAAATAAAGGTGAAAAGTAGCGACATGACGGGGACTCGAACCCAGGTCTCCTACATTCCGGGCAGGTATTCTACCACTAAACTACCTAAACTAAGAAAACCTGCCGGAAAGTGGGAGACCCGGGTTCGAGTCCCAGTCATGGCGCTATTTTTCACCTCTGTTTATCATTAAATTTATCCTAATCATTTAAGGAATTCTATTCCATTTTGTACGAATTTGTAAAATTAGTTCCTGTCAGCGGTCGTTATTTTTGAAACTTACTTTCAATATAATTCGTTGATGTAACCATATTTATTATTAATTTATATTCAGACTGCTTGTTTTGCTTTAATTTTTTATGGGTTTAGAATACTCATCTGTTTTTTATCAATTTAGAAGAATTTTCTGAAATTTTTGTTGCTATAGTTCCCCAGTTCCTTGTTACCCTTAACGACGTAATTCTAAATCATAGTCAGCATTATTTCATAATCTGAACCATATTTATTTCTTACAGTTTAATTGCAATTGAAATTTAGCTTCATCACTTACGAATATTGATCGATTTGGTACGAATTAGTACTGATATTGAAGTTTTTCTTTCGTGTCATGATTTCAATATCTTCAGTTAATGTCTAAGAGTTTAATTAAGGCTTCTTTAAATTTTAATTATTCTTAGCTATTATCTTCTTAATATTTTGCTAATGATGTAACAAGATATTTCAAACTGTTTGGTCAACGGTTACAAATGAACGGGAATACGTAGTTTTCAAACTATTTGCTTCGCTTTTCATTTGCATGGCTTTAGAATATAATTCCGATTTTAATCCATGTACATTTTATTAATTTGGAATTTATAGTTTTCAATTGTTTGGGAGGGAATACCTTACACACCGATATTGTCTTGGCGTATTGATGATTGGCGTCTTCTGAAAGTGAAAGTCCTGCAGGAGATCCTTCGATCCTAGAAATCAGTGGATTGGAGCTTCAGCTAAGGTAAGCACAATTTATATATTTTTACATCGATCTCTAATATCACCTACTTTGAAAATAACCTCACGTTATGGACTGCTTTTTTTTCTCACCGTGAATTATATTATAAAAACCTGTGGAACGGACTAAGAATTTAGTGATAAATTGATTTTGGGGGTGAAAAAAAGATATTTCACATGAACATTGAGCATTACAACAAAATCTGAATGACTGTGTAGTAATTTGTTATCTTTTAAAATTCTCATTTGATGTACTTTAATGGTGATAAATTAGTACAGTTCAGCAATGCAATGGTCAGACATGCCCTTTCCCTTTTTCTCTATTTTTCTGTGATCTGACGCAGAAATGCATTTTTGCTTTCTTCGATGAGCTCTTTCCAATACCTATTGATATTTCGCCGTTGCTTTCACTTTCAAAGCACTTTAAAAAGAAGCTATGATCACGTAAACAATCATTCTTAGACCAGTAATGGGTTTCCAACGTCCTTCAATTCATTTCGAATTGCATCGTTTTCATTTCATTCCCGTTGCTTTCACTTTCGAGGTATCAGTAAAAGAATTAGGCTCATGCTAACAATGCCAAAAGATCAGTAATGGAATCCCAATGGCCTTCGATTCTTCGCTTTTCTTCAAGTTCAAGGCGAACTCATCGTGTGTTTCTGTGAGAACTATGAATTTGTTTTCTTTCGTGCATTTACCGCCTTGTCTGGGAAAAAGACACAATCAAAGAATGCAATGGATATTAAAATAGAATATATTGTTTAGATTACCACCAGTTTCAAATAATATTATAATTTTTGAACATTCCTGACGCTCGATTTATATCCAATCAACTAAAATACACATCCAGTGATACTGAATCCCTTTTTTTATGCTGCAATGACGAGAGGCGTAATCTTCACGATAAGACTGTTTATTAAATCGAGTGATTACTTCCTGCATTAATATCTTCACCTGTTTTTTGTTCTTAAAACTATATTTGTTACATAATTATCTATTTGTTTGTCAATAGAAATTCTCATGCAGTTATATTAAACTGAATTTGAATAACAATGGATCTATTTAGATAATTTTCAGGGTGTTATCAAACTGAAATCAAACAAACATAATTCCAGCGCAGTACCGATTTTCAGGGGGTCTATTAGAGTTAGTGCACGACAACTAATACCTACGAGTCACGTTGCATCATGAAGTTGTTATTTTATTGCAAAAACTATTGAGAAACACGAGGCGATTAAAATATAAACGCCATTCTATTTAATTTAAATCGCTGAATCAGCAGTCAGTAAATATATTTGGGCTCAATCGTTATATAGATCAATAGAGATTTAGAATTTACGTATAATAAATACATTTAATTTCATTCTGTGAATTGATCTCGCAAGTTTTCTGTGAACTTAAACTCGTTTTGAAGAATATTATTCAGACTCTATGTAAGCCCTTTTAGATTGAACTAGTCCATGTGATACGATCTATTAAAGGTGTTTGCGATCCATATAATTTGTTGATATTTGCAAATTTCGTTCCGAAACTCTCATTCGCTTAGACATGTTTGTTGAAGAATAGCCGAAGTTTGAGAAAGGAACCTTAGCCGTAGTGAAACAGATGTCAATTGATTTTGTGCGTGAAAGTGATTTTTATGTGCTGAGGTGGGCTTCAGTCCTCAAGCCGCTCTTTCCAGAATTCGAACACCTCGTTACAGCTACGAATTATTCTAATTATTCGTTTTTTGGGCCTTTACCACAAGAATTCATGTTATAATGGAATCTCAAACCTTTAATTTGCGATTGCATGCTTTACCATATCATTCAGTGGACGATTCTCTCGTTCCTCATAACTCTTCGCAAATCAAGTGCATACCGATGGTAAAGCATGCTCTTCGGTATTAATATATATTCGCTGTCAGAGCAACGATTGGAATGAATTAGAATAATAAAAGAGCCTAGGGAATTTCTTCACCTTTTCAGAGCTTTTTATGGTCTTTGAGTCAATCCTCTGCGTCTCAATCGTTTATTATGCTTACGCTTACGCGTGTCAAAGATTAATCCGGTATCCTGACCTCTCCATTTCCCATTCTTCGCTCTTTCGTATTTTGCGGACAAGGAGCAGGAATGACAGTAACCGACGATATAACATAAAAATATATTGCAATCAGTCATGCGTAAGAAAGGAAAAGCCTTTCATGTAGAGAAAGATTGATAGATATAGATTTTTATTGGGGATTCATCTCTGTTAGAGTGTAATTTCATATTAAAACTATCTCTTAAACTATATTATTACATTCTTTCATAGGATATTGTTCTTGAATATTATGAACCTGAGCTTTAGAACTTCTCAATTCTTAGCATCTATATCAATTCTTTTTCTTTTCCTTTCCTACCTACTAGGTTTAAATATGGTGCATTTCTCCATAAGTCACTAATTGACGCATACCTTCCCGCGTTTACTCTTAATATCTATAAAAGGAAAAGGAACATGTTTTACTAGCAACAGCCATACCATTCCACGATGAGTGTTATCGATGTAAGTTATTAACCCGAAGTTTAGACTGAATTCTACGATGATATTCATCGGCAGACGTTGATATTGCGCTATCACTTAACTAGTCATAGTTGAGCGCTTCATTTCGGGAGCCATGATAGTTTTCGATTAGGATTGTGTCTTTGCTTCGTGAGTCATTAGCATGAAATTTCGTTTTCCGGCCTCGTTCTATATCTCTGTAAAGAGAAGTGAGAGTTACTTGCATACGTACACAAGGTGGATACAATTACAAGTACAATTTCGGACCAGTGGAACATCAAATACCTTTGAGATTAATTCACTTAGATGAGAACGTCATCCAGATCATAATCGTGCTAATTTTGCAGTTCTTCGATGCGAGGACTTGATTGGTTTTGATTGAGTTGCGTCCCAAAATGTTCCATCGAAGGAAGCATTGATCAAGTACTACATTCAGGGATTCTATTGCGTAGTTTTCCAAAGGAGGATAAAAAGTAGTATACTTTTGCATGATTTTCTCTTGTAAATATTATTGCTAGCTTCTTATCATAAAATTTGTGTGTACTCATCTCTTTTTCTTGGAGAGATATAACACAATTAAAATATAAATGTCATAAGAGTTATTGTTTGTAAAAAATATATATTTCTCGCAAATTCGATGATTTTTTTACGTTTTTATTGTAATTACAGAATTGCTTTAGTTATCCTTATAAAATTATGTTCCGATTCAAATTCGCAGACCGATGCTCCTTTGGTCCCGTTGCATTACAGCCAGACCTTCACTCGATATAAAACGTTGTATCTAAATAATATTTAATTTATTTTTATTCGATTCACGAAAAATATTAGCAGAATGATATATTTGTAAAGTTATTTAACTTTGAGTCATAACGTAACCAGGGGGAGACGAGAAATCTTCGCGGATTATTATCAAGGAGTTAAAAATTTATATAAATTGAAATTGTATTGTTTTTCGGTTGATTAAATCTTGTTTCGGTGGTGATTATAATTAATGAAAACTATGAACACTAGGGGGTAGACTCCCTCCTTCTTGGTCCCATGGAAGGAGGGAGGGGGGTGAGGCTCCCGGATAGTCACGTGGACAGCGCGTTTGCCTTTGGTAAAAGCGGTCCCGGGTTCGACTCCCAGTGAGAGCCAATGCGCGAAAAGACTTCAGCTGTCGAAGCACTTTCAGCAGTGTTACTAGTACTATAACATCAAGGAGGGGTAATATTACCCGCGTGTTAAGTTATATTATTTTCTCCGGTATTCCTCAACGGCTGAGGCGTTAAAAAATCTATTACTCTATCGTAGGAAAGCGAAAAGGAAAGCGGATGGAAAATATAAAACATCGAGTACAATTTGAATAAATTGTACAATAAAGTAAATACTCAAATATATTACTAAAGTAATAACTTACCAAGTAATTACTGATTAAAGTATATGCTCAAATAGTCATTATAATCAAACAAATTATTGAGTAAAGTGTCCTACTTTATTATGATCGTTATTATTACTATTATATTAGTGTATTTTTGGATTGACACAGGTTTTATATTTTCGAATTACTATTTTATTATCGGTTTCCTTATTTTTTCTTTAGATTCACTTTCGGAGCTTTCTTACATCTCGGAAGAGCAGAGTAAGAATACAGAGATACGAAGAAGAGAAATTTGGTCCAGGGATGGAATTCAAAATAAAATGAGTATAATTTGAATCTAATTTTAATACTAGTCAAACACAAGTATAAACGAGAGTGAATATTTTAATTAACATAGTGTTTGGGTTGTTCAGATAATATTTAATTGATTATTTTTATATCTATTCTTCAGAATAACGCTCGGACCTTTTTTCAAACATGAAAAGGGCAGGAGTTCGAATGCAGGGATGCCGCGGAATGTAATTAGGTCCAGGGATGGAATTTATTATAAAATAAGTATAATTAACATCTAATGTTAATGCTACTCTTATACAAGTATGGTAGATAGCGTGATCTTTTAATTAACGTCGTGTTTCGGTTGTTCAGAGAATGTTGGATTAATTTTTTTTTAATTTATCCTTCAGAGATACTCTAGGAACCTTTCTACATCATGGATGGGCGAGATTAGCATTGCAATGATGCTGCGGAGGGATACTCGGTCCATGGAAGGAACACAGAATACGATAATACAAATTGAAATTACGGGGATTGAGTTGCGTTGCTGCTGGCGTTGGATGGCATCGGGACAAATTTCAGGGCCTGGAAAGAATAAAATAAAAACTACCTTGTGAAATAAAATCCGTGAATTTTGAAGTGAACCTAAATTTCCCGTTCAGTACAGATTCTAATCATTGAATTACATTCTAAACTATTTAATGAACAATCGATTGAACAATTCAATGAATCTTTATCTATGTATACTATTTGAAGCTTTCTCAACTTTTGATCTTCATGTTGCTAATGGTGATGCGAGGTTAAAAATATTTTAGATAGTTAATGTTTTGTGTATCTATTCGGTGTTTTTCAATCATTAAAGATAAAACATATTTTCAATTATGTGTAGTTAAAGCATTGTAAGACCAGAACTTGTATAGTTTTCCATTACTTATGATGTATATAAAACGATATATAAATGACTTTGCATCCTGAAACAAATTAACTATTGCAGAATGTGTAGATATCTAAGGAAGTGTAAGGAAGGATGATGTATATTTTATATATTCTGTACCTTTCCATTGTATTGCTGATACTTATCCTCTGAATAAATCTCATGGGAAAGAGGGAGAGAAGGTATAGGAGGGAGGAGGTTGATTAAGAGAGGGATGGGAAGGAATGAGGGGTGCGTGAGGGGAGGGATGGTATGAAAAAAATGGGTTGGGAAGTAAGATGTTGGCTAAAGGGCGGGAATCGAGTGGATGGGAGGGCGAGGGTAGGAAACGTGATGGTGGGAAGGGATATGATGGGAAGAGAGACGATGGAAAGAGAGAGGGTGGGATGGGAGATGGTGGGATGGGAGGGGATGGTAAGGGAGAGGGTGGTTAGGGAGAGGGAGGGTTGGGAGAGGGTGAGAAGGGAGAGGGTGGGAAGGGAGAAGGAGGGTTGGAAGGGAGAGGGTAGGAAGGGAGAGGGTGGTTAGGGAGAGGGAGGGTTGGGAGAGGGTGAGAAGGGATAGGGTGGGAAGGGAGAGGGTGGTTAGGGAGAGGGAGGGTTGGGAGAGGGTGAGAAGGGAGAGGGTGGGAAGGGAGAGGGAGGGTTGGAAGGGAGAGGGTAGGAAGGGAGAGGGTGGTTAGGGAGAGGGAGGGTTGGGAGAGGGTGAGAAGGGAGAGGGTGGGAAGGGAGAGGGAGGGTTGGAAGGGAGAGGGTAGGAAGGGAGAGGGTGGTTAGGGAGAGGGAGGGTTGGGAGAGGGTGAGAAGGGATAGGGTGGGAAGGGAGAGGGTGGTTAGGGAGAGGGAGGGTTGGGAGAGGGTGAGAAGGGAGAGGGTGGGAAGGGAGAGGGAGGGTTGGAAGGGAGAGGGTAGGAAGGGAGAGGGTGGTTAGGGAGAGGGAGGGTTGGGAGAGGGTGAGAAGGGATAGGGTGGGAAGGGAGAGGGTGGTTAGGGAGAGGGAGGGTTGGGAGAGGGTGAGAAGGGAGAGGGTGGGAAGGGAGAGGGAGGGTTGGAAGGGAGAGGGTAGGAAGGGAGAGGGTGGTTAGGGAGAGGGAGGGTTGGGAGAGGGTGAGAAGGGAGAGGGTGGGAAGGGAGAGGGAGGGTTGGAAGGGAGAGGGTAGGAAGGGAGAGGGTGGTTAGGGAGAGGGAGGGTTGGGAGAGGGTGAGAAGGGATAGGGTGGGAAGGGAGAGGGTGGTTAGGGAGAGGGAGGGTTGGGAGAGGGTGAGAAGGGAGAGGGTGGGAAGGGAGAGGGAGGGTTGGAAGGGAGAGGGTAGGAAGGGAGAGGGTGGTTAGGGAGAGGGAGGGTTGGGAGAGGGTGAGAAGGGATAGGGTGGGAAGGGAGAGGGTGGTTAGGGAGAGGGAGGGTTGGGAGAGGGTGAGAAGGGATAGGGTGGGAAGGGAGAGGGAGGGTTGGGAGGGGATGGTAAGGGAGAGGGTGGTTAGGGAGAGGGAGGGTTGGGAGAGGGTGGAAAGGGTGAGGGTGGGAAGGGAGAGGGTGGGAAAGGAGGGGGAGGGTTGGGAGAGGGTGGGAAGGGAGAGGGTGGGATGGGAGGGGATGGTAAGGGAGAGGGTGGTTAGGGAGAGGGAGGGTTGGGAGAGGGTGAGAAGGGAGAGGGTGGGAAGGGAGAGGGAGGGTTGGAAGGGAGAGGGTAGGAAGGGAGAGGGTGGTTAGGGAGAGGGAGGGTTGGGAGAGGGTGAGAAGGGATAGGGTGGGAAGGGAGAGGGTGGTTAGGGAGAGGGAGGGTTGGGAGAGGGTGAGAAGGGAGAGGGTGGGAAGGGAGAGGGAGGGTTGGAAGGGAGAGGGTAGGAAGGGAGAGGGTGGTTAGGGAGAGGGAGGGTTGGGAGAGGGTGAGAAGGGAGAGGGTGGGAAGGGAGAGGGAGGGTTGGAAGGGAGAGGGTAGGAAGGGAGAGGGTGGTTAGGGAGAGGGAGGGTTGGGAGAGGGTGAGAAGGGATAGGGTGGGAAGGGAGAGGGTGGTTAGGGAGAGGGAGGGTTGGGAGAGGGTGAGAAGGGAGAGGGTGGGAAGGGAGAGGGAGGGTTGGAAGGGAGAGGGTAGGAAGGGAGAGGGTGGTTAGGGAGAGGGAGGGTTGGGAGAGGGTGAGAAGGGATAGGGTGGGAAGGGAGAGGGTGGTTAGGGAGAGGGAGGGTTGGGAGAGGGTGAGAAGGGATAGGGTGGGAAGGGAGAGGGAGGGTTGGGAGGGGATGGTAAGGGAGAGGGTGGTTAGGGAGAGGGAGGGTTGGGAGAGGGTGGAAAGGGTGAGGGTGGGAAGGGAGAGGGTGGGAAAGGAGGGGGAGGGTTGGGAGAGGGTGGGAAGGGAGAGGGTGGGAAGGGAGAGGGTGGGAAAGGAGGGGGAGGGTTGGGAGAGGGTGGTTAGGGAGAGGGTGGGAAGGGAGAGGGTGGTTAGGGAGAGGGTGGAAAGGGTGAGGGTGGGAAGGGAGAGGGTGGGAAGGGAGAGGGTGGGAAGGGTGAGGGTGGGAAGGGAGAGGGTGGGAAGGGAGAGGGTGGGAAGGGAGAGGGTGGTTAGGGAGAGGGTGGAAAGGGTGAGGGTGGGAAGGGAGAGGGTGGGAAGGGAGAGGGTGGGAAGGGAGAGGGTGGGAAGGTAGATGGTGGGGAGAGGGAGGGTTGGGAAGGGAGAGGGTGGGAAGGGAGAGGGTGGTTAGGAAGAGGGAGGGTTGGGAGAGGGTGGAAAGGGTGAGGGTGGGAAGGGAGAGGATGGGAAAGGAGGGGGAGGGTTGGGAGAGGGTGGGAAGGGAGAGGGTGGGAAGGGATAGGGTGGTTAGGGAGAGGGTGGAAAGGGTGAGGGTGGGAAGGGAGAGGGTGGGAAGGGAGAGGGTGGGAAGGGAGAGGGTGGGAAGGGTGAGGGTGGGAAGGGAGAGGGTGGGAAGGGAGAGGGTGGGAAGGGAGAGGGTGGGAAGGGTGAGGGTGGGAAGGGAGAGGGTGGGAAGGGAGAGGGTGGGAAGGTAGATGGTGGGGAGAGGGAGGGTTGGGAAGGGAGAGGGTGGGAAGAGGGTGGTTAGGAAGAGGGAGGGTTGGGTTAGGGTGGAAAGGGTGAGGGTGGGAAGGGAGAGGGTGGGAAAGGAGGGGGAGGGTTGGGAGAGGGTGAGAAGGGAGGGGGAGGTTGGGAGAGGGTGGTTAGGGAGAGGGTGGAAAGGGTGAGGGTGGGAAGGGAGAGGGTGGGAAGGGAGAGGGTGGGAAGGGAGAGGGTGGGAAGGTAGATGGTGGGGAGAGGGAGGGTTGGGAAGGGAGAGGGTGGGAAGGGAGAGGGTGGTTAGGAAGAGGGAGGGTTGGGAGAGGGTGGAAAGGGAGATGATGGGAAGGGAGAGGGAGGTTGGGAGAGGGTGGAAATGGAGACGGTGGGAAGGGAGGGGATGGGAAGCGAGATGGTGGGAAGAAATAAATCTGACCTCCGGATGTCGACGGAATTAGATGTTTAGGGGCTCATAAAGCTCGTTTTCGCTATTTTCCCAAACTTTTCTGTCTGTGTGTCTGTCTGTTATAAGTTATAGAAAGTTATAGAAAATTTACTTTACTTCAACTTTTATATGAAACATTTTTCGTAACACTGATTGTTTAGGAGTTATTCTTCAATAATGGTTAACTGGAAGTTGTTATTTATCCAGAAATGGAAGTTTCTCATTCATATCTCTGTCAAAATGCAATATACATATATACAATTGTGTACCAAAGTTATAGATAATGTATTTTACTACATGTTTCAATGAAAAATTGTCCTGTAAAATTCATTGTTTTGGAATTATTTAAATATTACTGGTTTTGTTAAAACCGGAATTCAGTTCGTTTAATCCAGAATACCAGTTCGTTGAATCCGGAATATAAGTTTGTTTTATCCGAAATACAGTTCGTTTTATGCGAAATATCAGTTCGTTAAATCCGGAATACCTATTCGTTGAATCAGGAATATAAGTTCGTTTTATACGGAATTCAGTTCGTATTAACAGGAATTCAGTTCGTTTAATCTGGAATACCAGTTCGTTTTATGCGTAATATCAGTTCGTTTTATCCGGAATAAAATTTGTTGAATCCGGAATATAAGTTTGTTTTATCCGGAATTCAATTCGTATTAACCGGAATATAGGTAATTTAATGCGGAATATAAGCTCGTTTTAACTGGAATTCAGTTCGTATTAACTGGAATTAAGTTCGTTTAATCCGGAATACCATTTCGTTTTATGCGGAATATCAGTCGTTTTATACGATAATTCAGTTCGTTTTATGCGTAATATCAGTTTGTTTAAACCGAAATTCAGTTCGTTTTATCCGGAACACAATTCGTTGAATCCGGAACATAAGTTTGTTCTATCCGGAATTCAACTCGTATTAACCGGAATACAGTTCAATTAATGCGGAATATAAGTGCGATTGACCGGAATTCAGTTCGTTTAATCCGGAATACCAGTTCGTTGAATCCGGAATATAAGTTCCTTTTAACCGGAATTCAGTTCGTTTAATCCGGAATACCAGGTCGTTGAATCCGAAATATAAGTGTTTTTATGTATATAAGAATTCTCACAGGGCGTGTTCATTACTACGGTCGTAATTCACTTACCAGTTATCAATTATCGTTACATTATTAATTTTCAAAATAAATAATTAACTTTCTCGATAAATTATTAATAAGATCGAGTTAAAATTGATGAACACACTCGATTCGAAGTCAAATACGTTCCTACGACATTTGAAAAAAAGCATAATTTTAATTATTTTATTTTCGCGAAGACACTTCAAGGTAACATAGAATACTATAAAAATCTAATTATCCATTTAAAAAGCTAATATTAACCTCAGGATAAATAGACACCTTCGATTCTTCACCCTTTCCAATTGATCGATGAAGAAATGAGTCCTGATGAATAATTTTCCTGATCTCCTATACGGCTACATTTTTAATTTCTAATATTTGAAAACGTTCCCGGAATGTCATCGTATTTTTAAGGATTCCAATGCATATTCATTTAATCCAGGATATCCCAAACGTATCCTTTGATGGAGCACTTTATTGGTATTTAAATTTTAACGGAAATTGTGTTATTTTAAGGGTAAATAATGACAGACAATCATCAATTCTTTGTTATTGATATTTTTCACTTGCTAAATTCCAGCGGAGCAATTTAGCAATACCAGCAATATTTGGAAATGGAGGACTATCACAGAATGGGAAAACCAAATTTAATCAATTCAAACCTTGTTTTTGGAATGAAGGAGACTGCAAAGTGTGTTCTTGCCAATTGCAGTCTCAAAGATCACATCAACGGAAAAATCAACTCTTTCTGAAACTCAGCTCAGCAACTTCGATGGAAAACACCTTCAAACCTTCGTCACGAATATTTCTCCCGTTGTCAAAAGATTGACGTTTGGTGACCGCGAAAGTTTGCAAGAATCGCGTTGTACACACGAAGGAAGAAGAAGATTTTCAAGTGATGCGATCGAGACACTGCGATGCAGAAAGTCTAAAGAACGATGTTCTTTCCGATAGACGCAGGAAATTTATAATCCAGAAAAAAATGTGACAGTAACATGATCTCAGAGGATATACATGTAGGGTAAAAGATGTGGAATCCAAAATATGAAAAACACACACGCAAGCAAAACTATTTTCTGCCTAACATTTGTAGATAAATGGAATATCGAAAATCATTAGATTTACAAACTTACTTACGCCCACTTTAATTAAAAAATCGGAATTGAGGGTTTAAAGTTACTTGCGATCAAGGTACTTGCGTAAGGCTTAGTTCTGCTCACAGGTTAAACGCATCACGCAAAGTTCATTGAAAAATTGACGCCAACCATTTTCTTTACGATTTAAGCTCGGTAATGTAAACGGGCGCCTCGCTGTTAGTCATCCAGAGGGTTCCAGAGGCTCCTCCATAGATCAAATGCCGTAGAGACCTTTTCGACTAGACATGGGAGCAGCTCGTATGGCCATTAACTCGAGTCGACAAGTGCATATCAACTTTAAACGTAACCTTATTCGCTTCCGTATTCGATACGTATTTGCTACGTAATTAAATATCAGGTAATTAGGCTTCTTTTAAGGAGTTCTTCCGTTTCTCAGGCAAGAATAGTTATTATTGATTAAGAAGCATTCTACAAATTGGAGCTGGAACCCATTGCACTTATGATTGTTATTCATAATGGTTTTACAATTAGGCGCCCAAGGTGCTAGATGACGGCCAACATTAAAGGGAGCCCTAATATGCATGGTATTTTTATTGTTGTGGATGTTTTCGAACTGACGACGAGAGAGGGGAAATACGGAAGCTACTGGATATGAAAAAGATTATTAGATTCGCTTATCTGCAGTGATATCCACAAAATCATCCACCATTGATTATTTTTAGTCAAATTATTTCGTTTTAATAATATTAGTGATCATAGTTTCAATAATTCTTATATAACTTTGCATCCAATCCGCGTGAGTTTCCCATTTAAAGAGCTGTGCTGAAACATCAGCAAAATCGAAATTGAAAATGTTAGGTGCACGAAAATTTATCTAGAAATCGTCAAAAGATTTTAACTTGCATGTCGAAGTATTTTTTCGCAATCAATACTAAATGTAAGATTATTAATTTTATTAATGGTATCTGAATTTGAATTTTCTGTTTTGAGTAACATCCATTGCGCCTCTTAATCAACCCGAACACGTTAAGGCAATCATGGCTTAACATTATAAGGCGTTACATAATAATTTACATTATGTAAATCTGTGTCAATAAAAAATGTGATTTGATACAGATTTCATTGCAGCGGGGCGATCCGGTTTTACAATTTCAGTCACATATTTATTATTTCCATTCAAATAATGTTGATTTTTTCCCTAGATTTTTGGATACCCTTAGGCCGGTCTTCCTTTGGAAGCGACTACGAGCGACGCGTATACGGCCGTATACGGGCGACTAATCCCAATACACAGAAAGTAACGGAGCGTCGTCCACTGCAGGCGACTATGGGCGACTTGATTCGAGCGTACACCGGCGACCGGCGACTGATCCCATTGAAATGGGATCCGTCGCTCGTAGTCGCCGCTATGCAGTGCATGACTTAAAATGATATATACGCACTGAGGAGTATTTCAAGAAAAAAATAACATGCCAAATGTGTTATGAGTATTCAATTCTCTTATTTCGAGGATATTTTAGACAAATTCCTCAAATATTTAATTACTTTGATACAGAAATGTGATCCGTCGCTCGTAGTCGCCGCTACGCAGTGCATGACTTAAAATGATGTATACGCACTGAGGAGTATTTCACGAACAAAATACCATTGCAAATGTGTTATGAGTTTTCAATTCTCTTCTCTTGAGAATATTATAGACAAATTCCTCAAAGATTTAATTACTTTGATACAGAATTGGAATCAGTCGCTCGTAAGCAGAGTTGCGTAGTGAATGGCTAGGAAAGATATGCTCACTGAAATTTTTAAACAGTACAAAATATTACACAAATTGTATTTTTAAGTATTAATAACTCTTATTTTGAGTGTTTCATTGACAAATTACAGTCATTTCAAATATCTACTGCATACATCACTGTCAAATGGTTATACTTTTGGCACTGATTGAAATATGAATACAATTGAACGGAAAAAAATGTATTGAAACCTAAGGTTTACGAAACATTTTTAAATAAACGAAGGACAATTATGAGCATTAACGGAGCATTAGAAGAAAATATAAAGCATCTTTTGAGGGCTACAAGTAAACGAACTTTCGTAATGCTCTATCGATAACGTTATCAATGACTTTGTAAAATTAAGAAATTTGTTGAAACAGGAAAATAAACAATATTACTTCCCCACCTATTGCAATTTTATAGTAATGGTAGGAGAACAGTAATCACATTGATACAACGGCTAGATTGGGCGAGAATATAAGTAGAACTGTTTTTTTATCAATAAATCAAGACTGAACTCGTATGAAAATTAATCGTCGATATGAATATAATCGTAAAAAGAAATGAAAACTTAACTCATTCATAAATGTTGTATCTTAGATATTTATCTTATAGTTAAATCTTGATGAAATTGTTTCTTTCTTTTACCATTCCAAAATCCTTCGTTATTTTCGTCCTAGAAATTCTCCCAATTTCGAGGTTCAAGAGAAGGGATGTCTTTAGTAAGAACCATATGAATAGACTGGGAAATCCAGATGAAAGCAAGGGTTCAGTTTCTAGGAAAAAGAAACTTGTTTGAAGGGAAGCAATAGAGGAGCTCCACGACACTGCGTGCAAAGTGCTATTAGTAGAAGGTTTGCTATTGAATTGAGTGTTGGAATTTCTTCTTCTTAAAACGTTTTCGTTTCCTAAGCGTTCCCGCAAAAATTGTGTGATCTCCTTGGTTAGCCCTGGGGTTAAAGGAAACCCCATTGTCTCCAAGAGTTCCACCTTTCTTCATTTGGACCCCTTGCGGAGTCTTGCTGCGAAGGGCTAAAATCCTCCTCGTCCATGAGGTGATTAACGAAGGCCGAGGTGGAATTTCCCACCCCGAAGTATCTCTGATGTTCTGCTGTACTCTTTCCTATCATTGTTCTCCCTCTCACAACTCGGAGAAAATTGAGAAATTCCTAACCAAAGATTTAAGCAACTGTATGACCTACCATGTTGAAAATGGTCTCCGATGGACCAAATTACAGGAAATACTTGATTTTCTTTTTGCTGAGTATACCTGCATTATATGTATTCTATAGAGTATCTGTTGGCGTATAGCAGGGGGTGCATTTCCAGCTAATCTAATTTCCTATTCGATTATATTTCACTTGCGTAAAGAAAAATAATACACGTGACGTTGCCTACTATTTTAAATTGCTATGAAATTATTGCGTTTAAACCTCTAGTTTCACCTTGTTGAGAATCATCGGGCGCTTCTGCTAGTTCGCTATACAATACTCGGATTTTCTATTATGAATACCCGAGTTTGGAGTTGAATAAAAAAAAGTAGAGATCCCACAGGAAAACTAACTACACCAAAATTTTGCGTGTTTTATTTTGCGTTGTTCTATACGGTCCAAAATTTTTTATTACTATTACTTTTGTTACTAATTGAAGGACGAACGAAAAATGTGCCTGTTTTTTCGCGCCCTTTCACGGATTGCTCACTTTAAGCTTTTGTTTCTCACAAAGTATCACTTCAATCAAAATAAAACCTTTACATAACATTAAGAAACATATTATAAACTAAAATAAAAATTTTCAGTGCCTTATTATCGTTAGAAAAAAGTTGTTATTGATATTATAAAAAAATTTTTTTTCAGTAATGGGTGGACGTAAAAGTGTAAAATTGGTGTTGTTATAAAGCTCTCGCAAATAGTTTTCAAATGGTATCATCAACGATATCTACAACTCAGCGATTTTTTTTATACGAATTAATATTTATCGTTGCGGAAAGCGTCCCGAAATCGAGCACTGGAGCTAGAATACCGTTACAGCGACCGAGAAGCGGATAGTCGCTTACAGTGGAAGACCCCCATCGCCTGTAGGTCGCCAAACTGACGTCGCCCGAATACGCCGGTCGCTCGGTCGCTCGTAGTCGCTTCCAAAGGAAGACCGGCCTTATTCGATGGATATAAGCGACCTTTTTATCGCCACTAATATAAGGGCGATGCACATTTTTATCATTCCCGCTTTTTCCTCTTACGGCCCTCAAACGACGGCAATGCGCGATTTGCTTATTTTAACTCCGGAACGGTTAACATGTAGATAATTTATTTAATATTTATTTTTCATTAAATGTTCTACAAGTAGAATTTCTTCCAGTGGTAGCCCCAACCGTTGCCTATGTAAAACATAATTCTAACCTCCCTCACACCAGACGTTACACGCAAACAAATGTTCCAGCATTATTATCGCTACCCACAGACAGTATTCGAACACCGAAACTCTACAACAAGATCTAATTTACATGCATCCGCCGGTACTTCTCCTAAGCATGTACTCAACACATATCCTATCATCATTAAAACTTAATTTCACATCTTATAATGTCACTTTTCAGGCCTAAATGTCACGTCATCGTTTTCACATCGTGAAAAATATCAAAAAAATACAAAACATAATGATATTGAATCCAATTAATTACATAAACTGCAGCATCTATTTATAAACTTCTTTCTATTTTTTGTTAAGGGTTTGAAGACCTCTTCGGGCAACATACTCCATTCTTCGATCCCTCTATTTATAAAAGAATATTTGGCGATATCACTCCTTGGTTTCCTCAGATGTGATCTCCTCTTGCAATATGACGCAGTTCCTCTATTCTGCTTTTTAACTCCATCCAACGCCTCTCCTCCGTTTCTGAACTGAAAGATGCATCTCAATGTGATCGTGCAGTAATTCGAGATTCTTCACTCGGCCCCAGTCGTGTGAATAAATCCAATGGGGATTCGTTACAATGAATAAAGAAGGGACGAAGGATGGAATAATTTCCTCCCCGTTTGCCCATGCTTCGGACGACAATCTTCAATCGACGGCACTTCTATTAGTGTAGAAATTCAGTGGGGCCATCAGATTTGGAGCACTCGAGAAGGGTTGATCTTGGAGCAAGAGCGCGTATGTACAGAGTAGAGCGGTTCGTTTCGTAAAGGGAGACAATAAATGTGTGCCCGAAATGATCGAAGCCCTTGGCTTGAAATCTATTAAGAAGAACTGAGTACAGGCAAATATTATTCGAGAAGTTCTCAAACAGTAATTTACACGACGTCTTGATTCCAACTCTCAGCGAAGTCGGTTTTCGCAGACAGAGACAAAAAGATTTCGCTAGATTATAACGAGAACGCGAGGTGGCCTTTATTGGTCTCTTTTCTTCCGGATAGTATAAGGTGAGCAAATATGAAAATTACTTTGGTAATTTGGTGTTTCACAAACCCTGCCATACGCCTTAGTGTGGCTTGCGGGGCACTAATGTAAATATAAATGCACCCTTTTTTTCCTTTATTTGTAAGTCCAAAACAGATTTCATCTGGAGAAATTGGAGATTTCAAACCTCTAATTCATTAACAGCCGTGTTCCAAATTAACTTTCTTTACGTCAGTACTCTTGGTTGATGGAAGGCAGAGGGGAAGAACCTTCCAAGGACGCGTCATGTTCGGGCTTCGGCTTCGAGACCGGTGTGCAATTTTCGAGCAGTGGAGATATTTTTAGGATTGAGAAGGCCATGTAGTGAGGTTGAGGGAATTGAATTTCTGGGCGAGGCCATTACGGAAGAACTGTGGAAAAATGAATCGAACAAGCTTCACTAATGAATTCATTCATTTCTACAAAAGTGAAATATCGATGTAATTTGTGATGATTAACTGGAGTGTTCGAAATAACTTATTTTATTAGACACGTATCATCTGAGGTAGCAATATGAAGATCATCGTAGGTGGAGGTAGTTAGCTAATTGGTACTATAAAAGACAATTAAAATGTCCTATGGATTTTACGATTAATTCCCGTGAGGAAATAAAAAGCAGCTTGCTACTTGCGATTAAATTTTCTCTACTTGGTGGAGCACGAATCTGGAGTTTTCGCGTCATTGAAAGCGTCTAGTCCACTATAACTCAAACTAAAAGGCCATACATGTGCGCTTCACAGACCATATAACTCTTCTCGACAAGTTTGGCGAAATCGAATGAAAATATAAAATTGAATGCATGTAAGAATAATTAAAATATTACGATCATATGGCGTGATTTTCATTGTCTAGACGACAACTTAAAAAAAATAGAAGGAATCACGATGTTTCGAATGCATTAAACGATTGCAAAAATACTTCAAAAATGTTTATGAGTAAAATCGCTAATTGCTCGTCAACATTTCATCGACCTATTCTGTAAGACAAAGGCGACCACAATGACACTCATGTTGATGATAAATTTCAGAAAACACACTAAATCTAAGCATGAAGAGAGAATTGGTATTGAACTGACAACGACGGAAATGAAAGATATTCAGGTTTTATAAATCATTATTCAAATGTGGATTTCGATGGCTTCAACGAAAAATTAATATCGATCATGAATGGTTTAAAAGAGAAGAACTGATTACCAACGGAAGCTTTACGAAAATTACATCGGTTCAGAACTACTTGACGAAGTAAACGAAATTTTAGTGCAAAGACCAAACGTGATCTCGGAGAAGCATTGGTTGAAGGAAATAATTGGAAGAACAACTTTTGGTCATTCTTTCTCTATACTATTAGAGGGGCTTAGAGGATAGATATAATAATATATAATAGCTTTATTATAATGTTCAAGGTACATTTACCCTTAAGAACAAAAACAAAACATAATACGTGAAGTGCATGCGCAACTACAAAAAAATTGTGTGACACAATTAAATAAAGACTTCTTTACACAGTTATGGGAGAGGTTAAACATTAAACAGTAAGTAATTGCATAACTTTACCCTGAAGTTCTGAAGATTTACTGTGGTCTTTAATTCGTCCGGTAGGGAATTCCAGGTGGTGGTAGAGTAGACAAGAAATGATTTATGAAAAGTTGAAGTTTTATGAGCCGGGAGGTACAGATCGGAGGGATTACTTCTAGTATTCATAGTACGTGTTGAGGGTGAATGCATGAACAGGTCAAGGAGATACTTCGGCTGCTTATTTTTAAATAAGGAGAACAAAAAAGTGCAGAATAGGTATTTTCGCCTGGTTTTGATGTTCAACCATCGGAGTTTTTCTCTGTACTGAGTAATATGTTCATCGCGACGGAGACTGAAAATAAAACGTATACAAGAGTTTTGTAACCGCTGAAGCTTGTCAACCAATTTGTTAGACAATTCCCCAAGAACCAGAGAGCAATAATCAAAGTGAGGGAATATTAATGCTGTGACTAGTTGTTTCCTAATATGTACTGGTAAGATATTTCTTTTATTTTTAAGCTGGTATAGTATTCCATTGATCTTGTTGGAGATAGCGTGTACATGATCATGCCAAGCTAGGTTGTGATTAATTAGTATTCCCAAGTCTCGAACTGAAGTAGAGTAGGGAATTTCAGAATTATCTATTTCAATATTAGGGATGGTATCGAGGGCAATCTTATTAATAAGTCTGAAATTCCCAATAATAATAGATTTTGTTTTAGAAGTATTTAAAATTAAAAGGTTCTGGTTTGCCCACTCCGAGATTGCGAGAACATCGTTTTTAACTTTCGTAATGGCATCATTAAGTTCATGCAGATGACAATGGTAATAAATTTGAAGATCATCTGCATATGACATATATTTACAATTATTTATGCTTTTTGTCAGATCTAAGATATAAATTGAGAATAGTAACGGACCTAACACAGACCCCTGAGGAACGCCTTGCTTTAGAGGCAGCCACGAAGACAAATTGCCTTGAGAATCCTTGACAGCCTGGTAACGGTCATTCAAATAAGAAGCGAACCAATTTAAAACAGAAGCAGAGAAGTTAAGGCTTTTCATTTTGCTAAGCAGAAGGACATGGTTAACTCGGTCAAAGGCCTTACTGAAATCGAAAAGTACAAGAATTGTTACCATGGATTGGTCAATAGCCAGGCGTATATCATCTGTGACTTTGATGAGAGCAGATTGAGTACTGAAATATTTTCGGAAACCCGATTGATACATATCGAGTTTATTGCTATTAGTAAGATAGTCAGTGACCTGATGATGAACTATTCTCTCGAGAACTTTAGACAAAGCGCAAAGTAGAGATATGGGGCGATAATCTGCTGGCGAAGTACGGTTTTTAATCTTTTTAATTGGCAAAACTATGGAAGACTTCCACACGGATGGGAAAACTGATGTCATTAATGAATGATTGAATATTTCTAAAATAACTGGCAGGAGTGAATCACCAGCTTTAATGATGAAGTCCATAGAGATACCATCGACGCCCACAGGATTAGATTTCGATTGGCGAAGAAATCTTCTTAGAATATCTGGGGTTATATAATTAAAATAGAAAGTATTGCTATCACTTGTAATGACAGGATCGATCGAGGAAATATCCCAGGACGGATTGACTCTGTTTGGTAAAGTAATCATTAAGTTGGTTTAAAGAGAATTCATGCGTAAATACATTTTCTTTTTGTCGTATTAAACCAAGTTTCCGAAGTTGTCGCCAAACTTCATTTGAATCTGAGTGCAATGAGATTGGAATAATACTGTATCTTTGATTTGGTGATGAGTGACTTGATAGCGTTTCGGCATGATTTGTATTTACTCAGAAGTGAGGGTTGCTGAGACCGAACGTAAGACCTTCGGAGTTTATTTCTCTCCTTAACGAGTTTTCGAATGTCCTCCGTAAGCCATGGGGCAGGAGGTCTTTTTAACAAGCGGGTGCGTAGGGGAGCATGCATATTTATACTATTCAAAAGGTTAGTGTTAAATGCCTCAAGTTTACATTCAATAGAGTTCGAAGCAAAAACATCTCTCCAATCAACAGAAAGTAGGTCTGTTTGGTATTGAGACCCATCGAAGCGTTTAAAATCACGTGATACTATTGGGATTGGATTTCGTCGAGATGTGTTGAATTTATAAGTGATATGTATCAAGTCATGGGCCGAGAGAAACGGCACGGAGTACTGAGTATTATCCACAACCTTATCAAGTTCGTCAACAAAACATAAATCAATGAGGGTATGGCTTCTCTCAGTATGGTGAGTGGGATCAGACATTACTAAATGGAGATTATTACAATACATAAAGTCATTCAGGCGCGAACTTTCATAATAGTTTCGATACATGTCTACATTAAAGTCACCAATAATTACAACATTTCGGAAAGTGGGGTAAAACCTTAAGAATGCACACTCAAAATCAGCAAATAAACCGCACTTTGGTGGGCGATAAATAACACATAGCAACAGCTTAGCTGCATTAAATCCCGCAACTTCTAAAAAAATTAATTCTGGTTTAGCAGAGTAAAGCGGTGTTGAGGTAAACAAGACACTTCCTTGAATACTATTATGAACATAAGCACCAACACCACCTCCAATTTTACCAAGTCTGTCAAGTCGAAATAAACTGTAATCAGGTAGTTTAACCATGGAGTCCGGAATGTCAGGTTTAAGCCAAGTCTCAGTTAAACATATAACGTCGAAGAAATGCGTTGAAAAATGGTGAAGAAATTCATCAAAGTGGCCAAGAAGGGATTGGCAGTTAACATGGCAAATTTTTAAGGAATTAGCCACCACGTATCTCTTGGGGGAAATTGTACCTGCTTCATCTCATTCAAGTTCTTTGAATACTTCCTCACTCAACAAATCGTTCGCCGCCATCAGTTTTTCTGGCAAAGATTTTTCCGTCCCGAACCCACAGATACTTCACTTTCTTATCCATTTTCAAGCTCCTTGCCCTTGCGTAGAGTTTTCGGTTGAAAGGGGTGAGCGATTCATTGACATAAACAGTATGACTTGCAACGGCGTTCTCGTCGTCGCACTCGTTGATATCCAAGCCCACGTCACGTACTGTGAAATGGCGCTTTGACCGGCAGGCATTCGCCATAGTAGACGCGAGGCTGGATCGGAGAAAACGGACTATAATGGGAGTGGGTTTCAGATGTATATTATCTCGGTCTCGAGGTTTAATCCTATAACAATAATCAATGTCACTCGCCACTATTTTTACACCAAGAGCAAGACAGGTTTTGAGCACTACTGACTCCGCTGTCACACTTTCCCACTGAGGGATTCCACGAATTTCTACGACGTTATTCCTGCTCCACTCTATTGATATGTTCTTCGATTTTGGTTATTCTAGTCTTCAGTGAGACATTCTCATTAAATAAACTCACCAACCGATCGTTGATAACGGAAATAGAGTGTTTACTTTACCTGCTCCAGCAGTTTGGCTTGATTTTCAATGGTGCGTTGCCATGTCGTGAGCGACTTTTTTAGGTCCCCATGATCCTCCTGCAGCTGTTTAACTCTGACGAGAAGCTCAGCTAGTGGGTCATCATAGGTCTTAGTGGATGCTTGGGCGCGAACCGGGGTGTTGTCATCATCGGTCTTGGTGGACGCTTGGGCACGAACCGGGGTGTTGTCACCACGTAGATCTCGGCTTTTGCCAAGGCAGGATGAGCAGGACCATGGCTTGTTGAGTTCTTGGAGTGACAGGACGTCTGCATCAGTACAGTCTGCGTCTGTACAGTCCCTTACATCGAGCACAATTAACCACCGTTTGATTTCTTTTCACGTTATTACCGCATTTGACACACACACTAGGCATTGTAGTGAGATTGTGCGCACGAAGGGCAGGAACGAGAGAAAACACGTCCGCACACCACGAAGGCTCAGAGCAGAATGAGATAAGGGAATTATGCTTATGTTATTACACCCCCTCACCATACGCCACTGGAGACTAGCTGGGTACATATCTAAATCATGCGTAAGTTAATGAAGAGAGAATTAAATGAATCGTATATAGATGGATTTGCACGTCCCTTCAAAATAGTCCAGATACAGTCGCAAAAGGATTCAACGGAGCTTAAGGAGAGCCAAGCGAACAGCGCGTACGGCTTCGGTGAACGTGGTCCTGGGTCAGATTCCCAGCTCACGTTCGATAGGACTTTGAGGCACTTCTAGCAATACTATCCAAAACATTAGTTCAATCCGCAGTCCCTTTACCGAAAAATGAGGTTGAACAGCCCGGGGAAAGAGAGAGGGAGGGGTAGGAGAGAAAATGCTGAAGGGTTAGTGTAACGATCCTCTTTGCGAATATGTTCGGATGAATTTTAAATATTCATCGCATTCCTTATCTTCTCTCTGTGTCGCTATGGCCACTTTGTGGTAATGATTTAATTGGAATTTCAACGCTCCCAACTACTTCACGGCATCTTCATGAATACTCTTTTTGACAGCATGGTCTCTTTCTTGCTTATGAAAACTTTTATGCGAAACCTGATGAAATTGTGCAAAATTATTAATTATCTCATATTCGATGATGCATGTTTTCAATTACACCTAAAAGAATTTACATACTTAATAGAGAAAATGTATCCTTAATTTCATTCTCACAAGGCAAGTCAATTTCCACGAATCATAAACACGACTAACAAGGGGAGACTCTCACTTTTGTCCGGGGATTTTGATGAAACTTTTTGTGGTGATGCAGGAAGTGGATTAATGAAAAACTGTATTGCCGTTCGTCTGAATGGGCCTTAGTTTTTTTGCAATAATTAATTGAAAATCGATAATCTGAGTATAGGCAACCACGCATTACACACCCGCGCCTGCCAAATCGGTAGAAAATAACCCGCTGTTTGCGAGTATTTCTGTAATATTATTTGCATTTCCTTTTATTATATTTTTTCCTTGGTACTCACTGATAGACTTAAGAGCAATATTTCCATTCTTGTGCTCGATATCCGATCGAATAACCTTATTTCAACCAAATGAACTTCGATGACGGAGAGCCTCACTTAAAGTATGATGAATGAAGGTTGGTAACATAGCTTTCTGGAATCCTCTGGTAATAGGTGGTTATAATTTCATTGGCTATCGTCTTAAAGTTTATATTAGTCCCGTAAATATCATTCACAAACGCGATTTTTCATTTAAGGTTCGTAACGCAAAAAACATACATGTAAAGCTTTATCCAAAGTAAATTAATTTCCTTAACACTACAAAAACACTTCTATTGCAATGTTTGTTGAAGTCGATACTAATTACAGGATCTGATTTTGGTGACATTTGATAACAGTTAGTTCATGAAATTTAATTGCTTGTGCAATTCAGTGAAATAATGTGATTTATTGGTATGTTTTAATATATCTTTAATTTTTCTGTTATTCATAACATTGTGCTCCTTTACAAGTATCAGGAAGAAATTTATCAAGAAACAACAAAAACACATAAATGTACAGCACCATGATCATCTTATAAAGCATTGCCTTTCACAAGCGCAATTCTTCTTTAGCACTTCGGCTGGGAAACATATTTGGCGCACATTTTGAAAGAAACTTCTTTCCTCCGCAAGTTTTGACGCGTACCAAGCATATTGCAGCATGTCTCTGAATTTAGGTGTGGAAAGCTGATTATGCACCATCGAATGAATACGAATTCCATCCTCTCTGGAACTTATTTCCCGTTTCTCCTGGATGAGGTAAGTACAGTTTTGCAGCCTTGAAATGAATATCTTGATTTGTCCATAAAAATACACATCACAAAGTAGTGTATAGGCATAGTGGTGTGCATTTCGGTGGTCTTACCCTTAAGGCGCATGTTGGCATATTTTCGTCAAAAAATATCTCATGATACGTTGCGGAGTTTGTCTGCCGGTCCCATGAATCTACGATTAGTAAAAAACGATTATTGGAGACGTATGGTTTTAACACGGTTTTTAAGAAAACTTGGTAAGTTTCGATGGACAGTTTCCCAGATTTCGATGATGTCACTGAAATATTTTAAAAGTTCTTCTCTAATTCTGCCACTTTCCTGCTCACCTGTGGTCCAAAATTGCCTGCTGCTTCCTGCATGCAGAGGAAAACTTTAGGTAATAATTTACCTGAAGCTGTTATTGAATATTGCGTAGTATATGAATGCGTTATTTTCCCCCTACTTCCAATACATAGCGGTACTCTCCTTTCCCCTTGGTGGGTTAAAGTTCTTTTAATGCCAACTCTATATTCTCAACCTGTCTGAACTGTATAAATTATATAGTCTGGCTGGTACTGTGAAATTGAATTTATTAGACAGTTGCTGATATCCTACTGATAAAGCCCACTGTTGGAGCACTTTAGAGGTAACGTGCTCCATTCCCTTCCTTGCTTCGCAAAACCTATCGTATGTACATTTATTTATCATTTGCATCTTATAAAATCGTGTTCCTCCATTTGCAGTATCCCTACTCCACACAGTAACTTGAGATTTTCGTCGTAAAAATTGTGAACCTAGTGTTTTAAGGTTGATAGCGACAATTTTAGGTGTTCCCTAGCAAGATTAACGACCTTAATCTTCACATCCAAATGAACACGAAGTTACTTTGGAGGTTTGGATGATGGCTCATAGAAATCACTGTTATCTTCCTTTGAAGGATGGCTGCTATCTCCCGATTCTGCTTCATCATCGCTATCATTCATGAATTCTGCATCTGCATCTTCATTTTCAAAGAATAACTCATCTTCCTCAACAAAAATATCTTCTTCTATAATATTCATAAATCTATCAACGGCTTTCTCGCCAAGTAAACAAGCCTTATTGGATATTTCCACATTTGTGAGGTTTTCAATGACGTTCAAGGCCATTGAAGTTTCTGCGAAAAACATATATTTACTGTACTATTTCTCGGTATTAACAGGAATGAATCCAATTTTTAATAAGATAAAAAGGATATTTGTGTTAATATTGTTCAACGAAATTTCACTCAACCGAAAGAGAATTTTTCTCTTAAAACAAAATTTTATTTTTAAATTGTATATAAAGGCATCATTTGTGGGTGAAAATAAAATTTTCAAAATGACTCAAGCTTACCTAGTAAATATTAAACTGCACCCGTAGCATCCTCCTTGGAATACTCATTGACAGCTGCTGGCCTACCTTCGTTTCTACTGGAATATCTCACACGAGAAGAGGAAGGAAATTCCATGATAAATTCGACAAAGAAAACTGAGTAACTGATGAAGAGCAAGTTACAATTTCTTCTCCTGACCGGAAAGCACTCTTAAAACAAAATTATAAGTTCACTGCAGAACGTCTCACTTTAAACTGAAGAGGAAAATACCTAGAAAATCGGAGGGTCATATGTAAGATCCAATGAAAACGAGAGAAGAGTCCTAAAAAACCCTTAAAGAAGAAACTATACTCAAACAAAGATGTGCACATTTTATGACACCCCACGGTCACGCGCCCGTCGCAGGCACAGCGGCTCCTTTTTCAGGGACGTAATTTTTTCTTCAAATGTATTCTCATTTTCCAACGAAAGGACGTTTATCTTCGAATATTCTTACATTTTTTGAAAAATGGTAGGTTTGAGTATCTTCAATAGCAGAGGTAACGTCGAGTAAGATGGAAGCTCTGGAAAGTTTCCCATTAACCAAGGAGTTGTTGGCGTATACATAGTCAGAGCTGATTGCTCATTATCCAGTCGACAAATATAACGCATCTAGTGATTGGCGTTGAAATTAAATTACGGAAGTAATCCGCTACTTTTAAGTACGAAATCTTGAATCAGTCGAACGCAAGTTTTTTTTTGCGTTACGAACCTTAAATGAAAAATCGCGCTTGTGAATGATATTTTACGGAACTAATATCAACTTTAAGACGATAGCCAATGAAATTATAACCACCTAATATCAGAGGATTCCAGAAAGCTATGTTACCAACCTTTATTCATCATACTTTAAGTGAGGCTCTCCGTCATCGAAGTTCATTTGGTTGAAATAAGGTTATTCGATCGGATATCGAGTACAAGAATGGAAATATTGCTCTTAAGTCTATCAGTGAGTAACAAGGAAAACATATAATAATAGGAAATACAAATAATACCACAGAATTACTCGCAAACAGCGGGTTATTTTCTACCGATTTGGCAGGCGCGGGTGTGTAATGCGTGGTTGCCTATACTCAGATTATCGATTTTCAATTAATTATTGCAAAAAAACTAAGGCCCATTCAGACGAACGGCAATACAGTTTTTCATTAATCCACTTCCTGCATCACCACAAAAAGTTTCATCAAAATCCCCGGACAAAAGTGAGAGTCTCCCCTTGTAAGCATTTACTACGGAATTGGATTCAATTTACGAAACTTCTTTTATTGCTCGGAGACGAATATTGTACAATACAATGTCGATTTCGGGGGGAAAAGATCAGGCGTTGCTTCAAAACCACGGCGTCACTTGAGAAAAAAATTCCAGCAGATTGTGAAGAGACCCTCATTGAATACATTTATCTTTATATCGTCGGATACGGTGTGGTGCTATTCCTCTTATTAGTCTCCTGTGCAGAGTCATTCGATTTCGTAAAGGAGAGAATTCCTGCGGGATTAAGCGTTAGTATAGACGGATTAAGAAAATGCACGGTCATACAATCTGTTTGTTATGACTATACGAAGTTTCAATTCCCGAACTGAAAGAAAAACTATTTTTGGCCCAATGTCCAGCGTTTTCGATTTTGGCCCATGGCGCAGCGGGAACAATGAATAACCTTCGTCGCTGAGAGATTGAACTATCGCGGCCGACAACGCGTAATGCGCTTTCCCCGTAAGGCCTTTTCTACGTTATTTACAAACTTACATGGTTCGGTTTCGCACAGAAAATAAATTCACTATTTTCTCACAAACTCTCCCGATGGATGTTTTTTCGTGTACGAATTGAACGAAAGCAGGCCCTTGCTTTTTCAATGCATTGTGCAAGAAATTCTGGACTTTCCTATTCATTTATGGTGAAAACTTCTTTCAAGTACAATCACCTGCTAAAGTATTAAAACTAACGATAAGAGAAAGCTTTGAAGCTGATTTTGGAGCTACCAATCCCATGTTTCTTAATTAGGAGATTAAATACCAAAGGTTCCAAAAGGAACAGAACAAAATGCCGCATTTCTGAAATTTAAAATTGTTTCTGATATTTGCAATTACGTGGTAAATAAATAAAAAATCTGATGTGACCAGCACATGACTTTCTCCTTATATAAGATGTAAATATTTATCTACGACAGTAATTTCGAACTCTATATTCCATCTAAACTTGGAAGATGAGTGATTAATTTATATATTGTTATCTTTTATGTCACAAACGTTATAAATAATGTTTTTTGGGACATGCTCGATGAAAAACGATGAATTTCGTCTTTCGCCCATATAGCCCAGAGCGCCCACAAAGTACATCATCAGCAACTTCCGGTTTATTAGTATTTCCTGAATAAATCCTAAACAATCAGTGATACAAAAATATGTTTCATACAAAAGTTATAGTAAATTACATGTTCTTAAACATTTAAAAATAATAGTATGTACCTAAATATCATATTTATGGAGATATTTTGAAAACCGGAAATGCGCTTTAATGAATAAAGCTAGACTTCCGGTTGACCGATTTACTCCAAAAACTAATCAACTCTGACAGCACACACCGCAGTACTATATATGAATTTTGGTATTGATACGACTAACAGTTTTCACGTTAGAGCGTCCACTATCACACACACACACCCACACACATACACACAGACATCATTCCGAAAATGGTCAAAACGTGTTCTAGGGACCCCAAAACATGTATTTCCGTTGAAATCTCGAAGTCGAATTTTTTCATGAAAACAATACTTTCTCTATACTTCGTAAATGGAGACAGTAAAAATAATCACGGTGTTATGTATGGCATCACTGTTACTCAATACTAAAACAATTTCAAACAGTTGTGACCAACTTCATAATTCTACGCTAATTTTGCAACGTCGCGCAAGTTTTTCTTATATAACGGTCGGTCGCGACATTTGGTGGCAGCAGGTGGGATTAAATCATCCACGGAAGAAGCCCGGGGACGGCGGCGCTCCAAGTGATCACGCCGCTGGCGCTAGGAAGTGCCGAGAGGAGGAAGAACGGACGCGGAGAGAATCGGTGGTTACGGAAGGAGAGGAATGACGGCGACTACGGGGACACAAGCTGAGGAGGCGATGGCTGGCCCGAGCTTCGGATCGTTGGTTCACTTGGTCGGTGAATTCTCCGGAGAAGAGGGAAGTGATGTGGAGTTGAGGCCCTGGAGGAAATAGCAGGGATCGGGAAATGGAGCGATTCCTTAAAAGTCAGCATCGCGAAACTGAGGCTAAGGAGGACCGCTCAAATATTCCTGAGGCATCACCCAGTGCTGAGTGCTACGCCGAAATGGGCGGAATTTCAGGAGACCCTCCGAGGTCGCTTTAAGGCCAGGGAATCATATTCATCGGCTCTAAGTCGGCTGATGACGTGCACTCAAAGAGCGGGAGAAAACTCATAGGAATTCGCAACGCGACTACGAGCAGCGGAAGTAAACACGCTGAAGAAGACGGGGGATCCTAAAGAGGATGCGATTCGGAGGACGATTCACAACGAGAATCTCTTGGCCCAATTTTTATTTCTAGTGAAGTATAAACTTTTTAATATTTCATTGGTATTCGGAATCGTAGCTTATAAGTCTGCGTAAAAATTGAGAAGAATGTTGTTCCAATGCTGGAATTAAAAGTTTTTATTTCGGTTTAACTTTGACTTAGGTCTCATCTCAGTAAACAAAGCAATTTAATTAAGAAGCATTTCTAAATATAGCACCAAAATCAAAAATATATCAGAGGCATCATAGTGTGTGTATTTTTTGCTGACGTTTGCCTTTATATTTTCAAAATTACTTTAATTCTACTTGTTTCAATATTTTAGAGGTTTATAAGGAGCTTTGAATGCCTTTGAGCAGAGGAATCCTTGGTTTCTGGTTGCTGTTTATGATGTCTTGAACCCATATATATGATTACTTTTCAAGTGAACCTCTATTTTTTTAACATTGTATTCTTTGTGTATTTGTACTAATCATCCTCAGAATTAAGGAGTAATATATTTAAAATGAATTATTTTAAAAATAAAATCCCATTGATTGAACCTTGTTTTTATTCTCTGATAGACAGCATCCTAATCCCTACATAGGTTATTTATGACAATTCAAACGTGGATCATTCGAAAGGTTAAAGTAAGACTTAATCATAGCTGAATTAAATAGAGAAGCTAAAACAGGCTTCAGTTTGCCAAAGCAGTTCATTTATTATTTGATTGTACAATAATTGTTCAATCTTCAAACTGATGTTTCATGTTTACTACCCACCTAAGACTTTGCTGTAATTTAATGAATAGGAAAAAAATTAAATTTTAATTTTTGAATAACATGTATAAGATAGACTATTACAGAGCCTTTTGGTTTAAAAAAGGGTCTTTTAGGAGGATTTGAAATATCTATGGCATTTATTGATATTACAAAATTGTGAAATCTTTTAGATTTTTTGCAAAAGTTACCATTGATGTTAATTTATAAAAATATTCAGTTAAGTCTAAGTTTAAAGGTTTATTTTGCTAATTAAATATACTGAAATAGGACACTGCTGAAATGTGTTGCATTTTGGGTAAAAGAATGTAGAATAGTATTAAAAACATTGCTGCATCACTTCAAATTTAATTTATTTTACATGAAACACTCATGGCAGGGATGTGTTTTATATACACATATAAATGGTAATCATTACTGGGCAAGAATAAGAGGAGTTTAGCATGGTTCGAAGTGTGCTTTCTGTTAATCCTACTAAGATACAGGATGCTATATGCTATCATTACCTAATTAGGTATCTTAATAACTTTAAAATAATGAGCTTTTTATAATTGTATGTTTTTACGGTGAAAAGCATCTATTTCTAATTCTTTAAATCATAATTATTCTTCTATACTATTTTCAGATAACTTACATCAAGTATCAATTTATATATAGCTAAAAAGAGTGGAAAGAATTAACATTATTGTGCTTCTTTCTCAGTTTTGTAATACTTAGCTAACAGTATCATTTAAAAATGTCCATATGAATTCTTTGTAAAACTCCCTGAATATTTAGTAATGATATTATTTTTTTTTATAATTTCTCGATTTAATTCTCTGAAAATTTGAATTTCAGGGCAAAATCTTTTAATTTCTTTTTCTGAATAAATTTGGGAAATTCAGTTACTTTTACATCCTGGAAGTATCCAAGTTTGATTAATTTCAATGCGTTGACTCAAAATTTGATTGAGAGGCCACTCTGTTCTTTCCATGTATTGTTTTATTATTCTATAATCTCATGCCATTTCTTAAGTTTGAAATGTAGATAACATGAAGAGAAAATCAAATTAATATAATTAATCATCGCTTTACTTTATTCTTCCACATTATTGTAGTTCTTTTAGCTTATATAATGATATCTTTATTATTACATTGACTTCCATTGAACTACATTATTTTAAAAAGAGACTTATTTTTAAACTTTCTATAGTTATGTTACTTGAATAGTTTATTTAAAACTTTGATTTGTGGTGTCAAGAATGTAATTTTTTACTTTAGGTCATTAATTGGCGTTTAAATATTTGTATTATTAGATCTATTTTTTGTTTTTATTCTCTTTAATTAACTTGCTTTTAGGGATTTATTTTTGTTTAATGGGTTCATTTCTAATTGGAAATCATTTCTTTAAATTCCATAAATGTTGTGATGACACTATTATTGGATTGAATATCATTGATTTTTATAGGATTTGTTTTATTTATTTCTAGAATGGTGATTTTTTACAGACACAATTATATGGAAGGAGATCCTTATATTTCTCGTTTTATCTTGTTAGTACTTATATTTGTTTTATCTATAATATTATTAATTATTAGACCAAATATAATTTCAATTTTGTTAGGTTGAGATGGACTTGGTCTAATTTCTTATTTATTAGTAATTTATTATCAGAATTTTAAGTC
The DNA here is from genome assembly GCA_947579665.1 of Sympetrum striolatum. Lineage (NCBI taxonomy): Eukaryota > Metazoa > Arthropoda > Insecta > Odonata > Libellulidae > Sympetrum > Sympetrum striolatum. The sequence continues at coordinate 122,980,288 of OX388341.1, forward strand.
TTCTAGAGCAGGTATATTAACTGTTCTATCTAATCGCTTAGGTGATATTGCCTTTTTATTAGGTATTGCTTGAATATTAAATTATTGTAGCTGAAATTATGTTTTTTATTTGTCATACATGTGTTCTGATTTTGAAGGACTTATGATTGCTGTATTAATAATTTTGCAGCAATAACAAAGAGAGCACAAATCCCCTTTTCATCTTGATTACCTGCAGCTATGGCTGCTCCTACCCCAGTTTCTTCCCTTGTTCATTCTTCTACTTTGCTCTTGCTCTTTAAATATAGTCTTATATATTTTACAATGACTTGAATTTAGCAAAGTTAAGTCCCTATGAAAATTAGTTGAAAATAATATAATAGTATATCTGTATTCTCTAACTATGACAGAATTTTATGCTTTGATAGAACTTGTATAACTTGTATAATAATGAGTATACAGATATTCTGCATTCTCTTCTAATAGTATTGGATATGATTGAATGGCAATTAACCATAATTCTTTGAATGCTCAACTATGATAAAGCATGAAATGGATTGAAAAAGGGAAATAAAAGGTATTTGAGATTCTTAATCTGATTTATAATATATAATTTGAGAGATTTATAATCTGCCTCACAGAATTGGAAAAGCATTAGGCTGAGGATAACCAAGTGGAAGAGGAGCATAGAATCTGAGGTGTTACTTTAGTTACTTTAAAAATCACTTCTCCCCTTAGAATGTGTTTAGGTACATAAATATCTTTATGATCAACAAAGTCTCCACAAATATTGTTTATGCAAATCATCCACACCTTTAGATATTTAGTTAAAGAAGAAATTTGTCAAAATAAAGTTTATTGTATAAGTTTACCTTTAGTATGATTTGAGACACCAATTATTGACGGACTGGTTTTCAGATATGACTACATAAATCTCCACTCACAGTGGAAGATATTAATCAAGATATCCTTGGGAACATTGAATAACATAGCAAATACATGCACCTCTGTATAAGAATGTAAAATTTGATCTAAGTGGATCTAAGTTTTACTGGTAACAAATGCAACAACTTAAAATTTCATGAATTACCTGATTATATTTTGTTATGTACTTTTAGTTAAAATAGTCTTTAAAAAGTTGAGATAAAGAGCTGTGTTAATAATTTGGAAAAAAATTAAAACAGAGTTAAAAATTTTCTTCTGCAATCTTATAGATGGACCACATTTCATATTTTAATAAATATTTGTTCTACTAACTGAACCATGTTCGCTTGTGAATGAAAAATGGTTATTTACATTTTAATTGTAATTTTCACTTTTGTCTGATCTCTTGTAGTGCAGATAATTTGATCTTTTTATATAATCTATTACTTTTACACTGTAAGTAAGATTTATGTGTCTGCATATTTACTTTTTTGACATTTTTTATTATTTTTTTTCACTTTTTTGTCTCTCTCTTCATCACTATTTATATTGTTTATTTTCATATGATGAGCTCTGAGCTGTTAACTAAAAGTATTTTTGTATAATATCATGCTTGAAATATTTGTTCTATTGACATTCCATTGACAGACTTTAGTCAGATGGAATAAATCTTTGTATGAACTAGTTATTAAATAAAAAAAAGATTTGAATTGACAAAAATTGAGTCCCCATGAACCAAGTCTACTTAAAACATTTATCCATGCTATCAGGTTTAACTAATTTTCTCTTGTATTTCCAGTTCGATTATTTCTATTTGGCATGGAATTTTTCATAACTGCTTGCTCTAACCCTTTATAATGCAGAAATACTGAGCACTATGGAAATATTTTTTTTGTGTGAATGTCATGTTTGCCATCTAGAACAATGTTTTGTTAAGTCATTTGCAAAATATTATTTATCTGGAGGAACTTGAAAAGAGGAACACTCTGACCCAGTCTATTTCCTCAGAGTTAAAATGATTCATATCTTGATTCCATGTCAACAGTCTTGAAGTAATGATTATGTGTACTTTTACTGGATATGATGCTTGTGGTAATAATATATCACGAATCCAACCTTACATAAAATATACACAGAAAGCATTCTTATTTCTTTACCTGCATGGAAGTACCATCAATAATTTCTTCCACAATTTGGATTATGATGATTCCACTGGCAAATTATGTAGAAACGGAAACATTTACTGTTTTTAAAAACTGCATAACAGAGGATATTTACCATTGGTCTAGGATGAGTTTTCAGGTCACTCAGTATAACCTCATCCTGTGAAAGAAGATATTGAATGTTGAATCTAGAAGCTGTACGAGGCAAACGATAGGACAGATTAAGAAAATAACAAATCCAACCAGAAAAATGTGACCTGAGCAGTTCTAAGACTTCTTTTATGCTTCATCATCACGTCCTATTATTGTTCAACAGAGAGTTGATAAAAATAATCTGGATTCAACTGTAAAATTAAAACTATAAAAGATTGAAAGAGGCCAATTAAGAACTACATCTAATGTAAAAATACCCCATCTATGTGTAAATAATCTTCCCAGCAAGCAGTTTCTGTTAAAGTCCATCCTTTGGTAACATCTGTACCAAGATAGCATCACATGTTACTCAGTATCCTGATTGAAAAATCAATTACTTCTATCAATAAGTGTCCCTTCTAAAAGAAATAATCCTACCATTCTAACTTAAAAATCGATAATGTCAATCAAAATTTACTTTTTTTAACCAAAAATATGAACCTCCTGACAGGAAAATGAATAATTTTCATCAATAAATGTCCTTTTAAAAGATAAAATCGAAGTTTGCTACTTAAACATTGATCATGTCAATCAAAATTTACTTTTATTTTAAGCACAAATCCTAATCTCCTTATAGGTAAATTAATTCATTTCATCAATATTTATCCCATTTAAAAGAAAAAATCCCACGATTCTTAGTTATAAATCAATAATGTCGATAAAAATTTGATTATTTTGTAACCAATAATTTGTATCCCATGACAGGAAAATGCACTATTTTCATCAATAGTTATCCCTTTTAATATCAAAAATTTTTATGATTCTTTCTTAGAATATATTATTTTTAATCAAAATTTGCTTATCAATCATCTCAATCTCATAACAGAAAAATTAATTATTTTCATCAATAAGTGTCCCTTTTAAGTGAAAAAAACAATGATCTGAGTTAAAAAGCGATTATGTCGATCAAAATGTGATTAATTTTAACCAAAAATCTGAATCTCCTGACAGGAAAATGCATTATTTTCCCTTGTAAGAAAAACAAATTCCATGATTCTTTCTTAAAAATGGATTATTTTTATCAAAATTTGCTTATGTTGCAATTAAGTATCTAAACATCCTGACAAGAAAATGAATTAATTTCATCAATAATTGTCCCATTTTCACTGAGTCCCTTAATACACAAAATAAATAGAAAGTTGAATCAATTTTTTCGAGAAAGTTGTCAGCATGGCTGCACCAGTTGTGATGATTAATCCATAGTCCAAGGAATTTCAGGTTCTTGGAATGTGTGATCCTTGAAGTTGAAGCAGAAGCAGGGACGGATCCAGGGGGGGGGGGTCTGGACCCCCAGGACCACCCCCCAGTTCACCTGGGTTAACCCAATGTTCACAGTGAGAAAGTGAGGAGAGAAAATTTGTCTGTTTTCCACAAAAAATATTGTAGAACCTGATTTTGGTATATTGACATTCAAATATAATTGGTATAATATGTATTTACTGTGAATTCAAGCTTCCTTTCAGTTAATGAAAATTGACAGTTGTAATTGTAAATTTCAAAATCATATCAGGCCAGAAAAATTATAAGTACTGCTTTTTATTTAGCATTGACAAAGCTGTCTGTTGATTTCCATCAGGATAATAGAAGCAAGAAATATGTTTTTATTCAGTGAAGGGGTACTAATGTTTCTCCTCTTTACTTAGTTCTTAGCACACAGCTGCTAATGTTTGTCTGAATGGTATACTCAGCAGTAATCCATTTTTTATCTTAGTTCTTATAAAATGTCCAACTAAGCTGAATCCTATATATTCAATCAAATTTTGTCTGTTAATCATTAAAAGTGTGCTTATAGTCTAGGGATCAAGGGTAAGAAAGTATCCATAATTTGGAACTATTTTTTGTGTTTTATGATGAAGACATATGTATAGTCATAAAAATGATCAATTTAGAAGCAATTATTAACTTATTAATTATCTTATATAATTGCTATGGTATACATATGTATAGTCATATTATATATGTATACTCATAAAAATTATCAATTTTGAAGCAATTATTAACTTATTAATTATCTTATATAATTGCTATGATGGCTGTTTTGCAACCCTCAACTAATGGAAATTAAAAGAAAATAAACATTTCAAATATTGCAAAAAAATGAAACTTATTATTGTAGATACTTTTTTGTTTTCTCCTAAGTTTTAGTGATTTTGATCTAAGTAATGTTATGATCTACTATAAGTTTATAGAATGAAAACATTTTTTTAATTTTGACTTTGTATGGCATTTATATAAACTAATTTCACCGATTATTTCTGTTTAATCTTTTTCCTTAATCAATTAATGAATTCAAGTTCTAAATGGAATTTTCAATGGGAATCCTTTGACTCATGTGGAGTTGAGATATAAACTATGAGGTACTTAAAATGTAGTATGTTCTCTATGCATGAAATAGTTATTTACCTTTCATTCTTGAAAGTTGGGCTATATTTGGTTATTGAGTTACGGGCAAAAATACTAATGCAAATTGTATGTAGGTGATTTCCACAAAACCAAAGCATATCTGTATTGTGGGTGAACATTAATCTGGAAATTATTCGTAAACATATGCATTATATCAACTTTAAGATGTTGATTACAGAAATTAAGGTTGAATAACATAGCTAATTATCTAGGATAATAGTTTTTTAAGCTGCATGCATTTTGAATAGGGTAAAGCTAATTCAGCTTCATTCTATTGGCCTAAACTAAATGACATGATGAAAGAAAGTAATTTTAATTTTTAAAGTAAGTTCCTACATCAAAATATGGACTTCTTATATGCTTAAAGTGAGTAAATTAACCAAAAATGTGAATTCTCTTCCTATCCCAAAATCTGTACTATTCCATTGAATACTACTCTGTGGAATTGTGCCATTTTATGGTTTAATTTTTTACAGAATGTTGTGTTTTTTCCATCCTTTCTAATTTTGTGATTGAAATTGTTGATTGAACATCAAATTCCACAAAGTGATGCTTGAGAGAGTTCACTTTGTGAATCTATCTAAGTTTAAAGAATTGGTTTTTATCATAAGTCCAAGATTAACTTAATCATCACAGTAACTATTGATCATGTATGTAGTGTGCCAGCTTAATTCTTAATCATATATCAAGTCCTAGAGCAACCTAACTCTCTTTTATTTTCAGTTGTGGAACCTAAAATAAATAGGATAAAAAAATTGCTACCTCCTATGAAATGCATGCACATCTTATAATATTTCTTCTTTAGTCATAACTTTCTTTGGTGTTTTTATGATTCATTAATCTGTGACATTTAATTAACGTTCTTTTCTTTAACAGCCTCCAAAAGAGGAGAGCAGTTGACTGAACTCACTGACCAGAGGGAACGACAGCAAGCCCAGTTGCAAGAGGAATTGGATATCCAAGCTCTGGAAATTCAGGAAGAGGCTATAAGGCAGTTAGAGGATTAAAAAAAATAGATTTTTTGCTTTTATCAAGAAAAGGGCATGAGGAAGATTCTCGTGGGGGTGTCATCTACAATGACACATGTCATTTAATCACGTAGAGAGGGCTATGTCTGCATTTAGAACTTAGTCCAGAAGATGAAAGTATAATTTCTTAGTCCACTTCTATGATCACCTTGATAATAGGAAAACTGTAGCTGTTCTTTCTGAATTTTCAGTGTGTCCCATGTGCTTAGCATCATCTTCCACAAATGCAGGTTTCAAAGCTTTCTCTTGTTCATTGCCAAAATTTCACTCAGCAGGTTCTACTTGCACATCTGTCACTTACTGTACATATCTTTTCTTTCTGAATGAGTGCAGTCATGTCTAGTCCTCTCCCTTATGTCAACTCATTTCCATTTCAATCCTTTATTCTTCAATTCTTTTGGCATTTTACTATGGTTAGGTGTTACTGTCCAACAACAGTAAATTTTATTTTTCATTAGACTATTAAAAAAGGATCGGGGAAGAGAATAAATTGTATGCGATTAGTTTATGACCATTCTGTGTCATGCTTTTTGTTAAGTTTTTCAAAGTAGTATTAGTTCCAGTTGTATCTTTTCAATTTTTTATCTGCCCTCTCTATGATATACAGTAGAAGTCCGTTATAACGAGAGCTGACAAAAATAGGAAAAGTACTCGTTATACCGCGATACTCGTTATAGCCGATTTCTAACAGTAAGTCTAATTAAGTCCGTCTTCTTGAATCCAAGGTCAGTAAATGTGTCCGAATGGAACTGTAGGGTTTTTAATTCCTACGCAAATGCTTAAGAATGCGTTAAAGAGCACGTTCGCCTCAAAAATATTATTTCATTGACTCATAAACCGTAACCAAAGTGCGTCCTCTAACATAAAATGTGGATCATTATTGCTAAATAATCGTGGAAAGTAACAATATCCTATTAGATAATCGCATTAGTTAGGATTTGGTGATTTAGCTTAATAATTAAACGTGGCTTTCCAGTAGTGTAGGTAGTTGCAAGAGTGATGCTCGTTAGACACGAGTTTTTCTCCGGTGCCAGCAATTCTTCAACGCAGCTGATGAGAGCAGAATTCCTGGTAAAATTTCAGTTGAAATTTTACCGATACGGGAGCAGTTAACTATTCCCTGATCACAATAGTGTATGTTTGTCATTGCTGTTGCCTTGGTGAAGCACCTCTGATAAGTTCAGGAGCGCTTTGAGACCAGATACTGGCAACAGCAACTTAGCAGAAAAAAATCAGATAATAATCCATTATTAACAATGTTTCATGCAAAATAAATAGATGACTAAAACTTGGTAAAACTGATTGGTAGTATTATTCTTAGTAGATGATATAAATAAAGACAGTTTGATCATTTTTATAGCTAGAATATTTATTTAAAATGGCAATGATGTTGTAATAACATTTTGCAAAAAACAAATCATCTTGAAATTTTGTTCAGTCAATGGCAGTATCATTACCAAGGACATACTTAACACATAATTCAGGTAAATTACTAAGGGCTCTATGATCAGAAGAGAATCAAACTGAAGCACAAAAAAAAAATTGTTTACAAATGCTCAAATAAACATGTCTTTGCTATAACACCGTATTGAAGTAATTACAAAACATTTGATAGCTTCAATTTCACCAGTTACTATAAGCATAGTAATTTGAAAGAGCAAAATTTCATGGAGAACTTGATTATAATTTATTCTCTACCTCCAAAGCATTATAGCATCCAAAGAGCTTATAAGCTCTTCCTGAATGCTTTGGAGGTAGAGAATGCTTCTATTTTTGAATTTTTATGACAAAAAAGCAATTTAATTGGTTTAAACTACTTTGCCTATAGCTGAAACTTAATGATCCAAATTCAGCGAAAACTATAATCTCACCTCCATGTTAGTAAAACAATAAAAATGTCCTATTCATAGCATATTTATGTCTTTGTGAGCCGGCTATGGCTACTATAACTTGAACCCTGAAGTTATATGACAAAGATAGTGCAACATTATGCTTCAAACCAGGGGTCTTTAGGAGTCAGATATCCTAGGTTGAAAGACTGGTTTGGAATCCCACAAAAATATTTTTAATCTGAAAAATATGTCCATTTATGGGCTCTCTTGATGGTTAGATCATCATCTAGGGATCCCCTTCAAAAATCAGAAAACATTAATACGTACAATCAGACAAAAGGTGGTGTAGACTAAGAAGATCAAATGACAAGGGAATCTTCTAGCGTATGACAAACTATTCATTAGCCATTTTGCTTGTTTATGGAGATAATAGATAGAGCTGCTCTAAATTCCTACATTATATAGATTTAAAAAAGTCAGATTGGGAAAAGATACACACCAATAAATACACAAAAAATATTTGAGTTTTGCTTACGATTGGCTTTAGCACATATACTGTGGAGAGCAAACAATCCCTTTGACCAACACACTGACATTCAACATGCAATGAAAAGATTAGGAGTTGACGTAAATTGCAGACACTGCAATGCTACAGGAAAGAAGAAACCGCTTCAAGGAGATACAGGATAACTCCCTCACTTGTGTCGCACATGTGAGTGTTGATCAACAGATGTTGAAAAATACAGTTAATTGTTCATAAGGAGAGGAGGCTTTTTCCAAATAAAATACCTAAAAGGAGATGTTTGAAACTGAAGTAAAAATAAATATGACCAGTTCTACTAAATTGAATTTTAAATAAAATATGTAAAATAAGGGTGGACATAAATTCTCAGAAAAACATCAGTGTTATATGATGATACGTACTGTAATTGAAATGGTTGTGGAAAAGCTTGCAATTCTCTTTGTGTACTGCATCATGGATGAAACACCTAATGGGAGAGGTGGCAGTAACAGCTTCTGACAATAGATTAAATGAGAAAAAGCCATGTTCTTGAGGAGTTAACAAACCTACCTAGTTAACAAAAGAATACCTCCTGGTGCACTAAGGAACAAAGAGAAGCACTGTGGGTTCAAGCTGCAAAATGGAAATACAAAGAAAGATGAGCAATTTGAAATCATAAATTCTTAACATTCATGCATTAAGGAATTACTCACCTGGTACTTGAATTTTTCTGCTTAGAGAATAAGAAGCAATATACAGTAATACACCTGCGATGAAGGAAAGCAGAGGATTTATTTAAAATGCTTTCCTCGCAGACAGTGAAGGATTTGTGTCATTCGCATCCAAAAAAGGCAGTTCCTACACAATGTGCAACGAAAACCATACCAACCAGCAACCCGTTTTCCGCTTTGGCTGAATCTATGGACACCAGTGACCCTTCCCTACCTTCCACTTCCCAAAACCCTCCAACCACCCAATAAGCCTATCATCCCTTCGATCAAGATACAGTACAACAACCAATGAGCCACAGTTTTACGCAAAATCAAGGCAACCTGCACCTTCCCTCCAGTCAGCCAAATGATGTCCACAGGCAGGCCCCGACCTAATCCTTGAGAAATGCTACGACATCCCCTTGCGTGTGTCAAACTTCTTAAAGAATCAGATGTTCTATATTATACGTACCGAAGAGATTAAGAAAGAAATCGAAGCGCAGAAAGTCACCGTAGTTAGTGTCACTTGCACACGACACAACCAACACGCCAGCAGATGTCAGAGGGGCTTACAACAGTGGAGAAGTGAGCTATCCCCATGCATAAAGTCACAATCAATCCTGACAAGGATCTCGATAAATTCAAGGAACAAGTTTTCAAATAAAACAAGGAACTCCAATGACCCAGGAATCATTAGAAGATAGAAGACTAATTCAAAGGATAAATTTATCAAATAAGTTCAGAGAAATTACATTCTCATATGATGTAACGGATATAATGCGACCCCCCTGTTATATTCTGACACTGCAGGGAAGATTAGGGAAATAGATGCTAAAAGAATCGTTTCAAGAATTCATTTTTTCTGCGAACAATGGGTGAAAGCAATCGATTAGAAAAATAGAGTCAAGATACATAGACATACAAATCTAGCTTATCACTATCAATTAGAACTTCCAGTTCAGATAGTTTATCTCTTAAACGCTGAATATGAAAGTGGAAGATAATCAAATTACTCACAGTATCACTACTACTGCAGGGAGATGTAATTAAATCACTAGAAAAAAATTCTGAGGAATTTCTTCCATTGAAACTATCACCATTCCCTAGTCACACCATGAGGCCATACAGAACTTTGCATAAGTTAATCACCAAGGGTTGTATCAGTTCCGACCTTGAAGATGTAGGACTCCTCATTGTCACAGATTTTTTCACTAAAGAAGTCTTTACCAGGAAACGTTTCTTCAAGATGCATTTTTATATCATCACTCATGGTATTGTTCTGAACCAGCAAGATCTACAGCCAGAAATGGCACGGAATACCAATAAACTTCGTTTGGTGAGATGTTGGCGTTTCGGATCCAAAGACGGGTTCATTTGTCACGGGTTATTCAATCATCTTCTTTTGTGTGAGACTTCAGTGTAACCGTCCTTGTTTTTCTAATCCTCGATTGAAACTTTATCATCTGCTTTGTGAATTTGCTGGATAACTGAGCTGGATTTTTGGACAGGACCCTTAACTTCTTGCTCTAGTATATAGCATATACTCGATATAGCTATACTCATATATATAATAGATGTATAGCATATACTCAATTCAAGGAGGAGTTATTTTTCATCATCACAATATTACAAATTTCAGGTCTAAATTTGTCTTAATTTCATCAACAATTAGTATCTATGTTTGATTATTTATTTATTTAACTAAAGAATGTTCTTTTGTCATCACGCTTGTTTGTCCCATGACACTGTGCTGATAAAAAATTAGGTCTTGGAAATTTAGTTTGATATTCCCCAAGCTTGAGTTAACCTATTCCAGAGAATGAGATCAGATTTTTCAGTGGTGTTTTATGAATGTCTCTCATATGTCTGTTACTTAGTAATTCAACATTGAATTTAAATGTATTTTGAGAATGAGGGAAGCATATCAAAGTATCAGGAAGATTTCTTGGGAAACTTGAAAACATTACTGTGCTTCAAATCAGCTATTATTAGATTAAATATTTAATCAGTATCTTTGAATTGAAATAAACAGTTGAATTCTGCACGAAAGTCACTGAAAATATAATTTAAATTTTAACAAAAACGTTAGGTTAGCTAGATAAATGGTAAATGGTAAAAAATGATAAATGGGACTTTTATGCTATATATTTGAAATCATTTGATTTATTAAACAGCAAGATTAACAAATTATCACACATTTATCACATGGCAACTTATTCTTAAACGACCTTAAACATGTATACCATGTATCTTTGACCTAGGGATAAACATTTAAAAAGCAGAAAAGCATAACATACAATGAACATATTGTTTCTTTAACTTTAAAATTGTAATGTGTGTATACACACTGCCAAAGTAAGAATACATGTATATACTTAAAAAAGACTATAAAGGACCTGTGACATCAAAATAGGTCTAATCCAAAAATACAATGGTAATTCACTCTTCAGCTGGGCTCTAAAACTTCAGTGAAAGGTCTGTCACAATTTATTCTCACAGCATTATGACAACTAAAGAAGCATGAAGATTTATATTCTTGGTAATATTTCTGACATTGAGTACATTTTAAGAAGGCAATGAAAATGATTTGTTCAATCTTGCTCAGACGTTAAGAATGAGAGCTTTTCTATTAAAATATTTCTCATTAACAATATGGAAAATATAATTTTTATGTTAAAATGTTTTAGAGCAGTGAATCATATCAATACTCTCTCTTAGTTTCAACAGTTTGCAATAATTATATGTTTAAAGACAAATTATAATAGCATCTATTGAACAAAAACTTCACTAAGAGTTTTCTTTAATCTTTTCCTTCCCAATATACAAACACAATTTTAACCCTCCGACTGATGTACTGCATTTTCATCAATAACACAAGACTCTCTCTTCCCTTATAGTATATTATTTACCTGATAGAAATGAAACAATCATTTTTACTCCCCAAAACTTATCACACAATGTATAGGATCACTGATTGGAGGGCCATTTAAAACAGGGCTCTCAGACGAAGAGGCACTGCAAAGTTTTGGTGATTCCACAAGAATCTGCTTCTTACGCTCAAAATTTTCTTTTGTTTTTATTTCATTAATGAGGTCCACAGAATGATTTTGCTGGTATTCAAAACTACTGAAAAGTTCAGAAGATGACTTAGGCTTGATACTTTTATGGCAAGTCAAATAAAAATTTCTTGTATTCAAGCACTCTGCTCCAAAGGAGGACGAATACATGCTTGATGTATCCTGATTCAGTCTTCTACCTAAAGAAGATAATGGTAGTGACATTATTTTTAAGCTGAGCTGTCGATAAAACAAGAAAGAAGCATAAGATTTATTCATTATCACAATTTTTATAAAAAAAGCATTTTCAACAAATTGACCACATAGTGGCAGATAATGAAGGTGAAACATGTGACACACTGAAGAGTTTTATCTATTAAGATAAAATAAAATAATAGAAAATAATTTTACTTAATCATTGAATGTATTTTCTTTTATTTAGCAATCATGCACACAAACATTAATAGCAGTATTTGAAACATCAGTTTAAGCTTCTAGATACTCTTTAGAGCATTATTATGTCCTTTAAAATTTACTTCATATAAATATTTGACTAAATGGATACTCCAACTACTTTGGAATCTCAAGTAACTTAAGAAACTGGAAATTTTAATTAAAAGGTAATCTACAGGAATCAGCATTTATATCAAATTCATATAACAGATGTCAGCCTGAAATTCTTTGGTCTAAAAGTAATTATCTGATCCATTACTAAGTACTCTTTTTAAAAAAAATATGGCGTAAGAACTAATTATTGAACTGATGAACCTGAACAAATTAATAAGTTAAATAACTAATGTTGCATTAATTAATATTTGATTCATACAGAATGTTACAATTAATGTATTTAAATTCATGGAATACTAATAAACAACTCTACAAGAGAAATAAAGTTCCTTTTTTTAATCACTCCAAATTTACTTAACAGCCATCTATAGGTTATGATATATATTATAGTATATTTTATTGTGTTTTTGAATTTCCACATCATTATTATAAAAAAATGAGGAATTAAATCCACTGAGTACTTTCAGAGACAACTCCTAGAAGATGTAACATTCTTTCAGGTTTGGAAAGAATATCACTCACACAATAATCAACCTTTCCTTAACTAATGAAAAAAATCATTTATTTTGCTAAAATACCTTATGTACAAAAACATTTTAATCTTCTAATTATTTCAAGCAAGAATTTTGCCCATATAAGTCATACAAAATATTAATACTTCATCTGGAAGATACTTTTACAATATTAAGTGTTCATTTAAAACAAGGACTTGAAGCTTATTGTTGGATAAAGTTGGCTGTACCATCATTATAACTCAAAGTTGAGATGTTTAAAAAAACTATAGGGATAGTTCAGAGCAATTTAAAAATAGGCAAGGTTCTATCTGAATTCATCTCATCCCATTTTTAACATGGTGAAACTTAATTTATCACAGAGCTATCTAAAGAAATTTTATGTTAAGTCAGAATCAATCATAAAAATATACCCAGCAATAGTAAGTTTTATAGCAGTTCTGAGCAGCATGTGAGCTCCTTGCCTGCATTGTTATAACGAAATTATAAACTATGAGACAATATGCATCTGATACATTTAGAAAAAATCATATCTCTTCCCATATCTACTGCATTTGGATGTGAAGGAGCATATCTTAGAACAATGATGGAGAAATGTGGAAGCAATTGAAACTGCTGACGGTAAGCCCAAATTATCTGTTCCTTCCCAATGTCTAGGTAATTGAATTAAATCAATCATAAAATTCTTCATGTGTACAACACAAAAAAATAGGAAATTAGGATAACCCAATATAGTATTTGCCATAGAACATTTTCTTAAGAATACATCTCTAATATAAACTTGTCCCATGAAATCTTTTCACCTATTATTTCATATAAATGGTTATCTCCAAATATCTATGGCCCTGAACCATCAACATGGAGGTCTAAATGACTTGAGTGGATAAACAAAGACATCTCCTGGGCTTAAGAAAACTACTTTATCAGCTATGCCAAAAAAATGTTGTGAATGTCTAAGTATTCTTATTTCTATTGCATAAGAATTATAAATTTTGGGTTTTGTTCACTTTTGCTGTTCTGCATTACATAGATACATTGTATATTCTCTAGCCTTGAAATTTAAGATTTGGTAAATGAGAACTTTTGAGGAAGCCCAAGTGTACAAATCATGAATTTATGTATCCTTATTTTACTTTGGAAACAACTTTTGCCTTATGTAATATTTCAACACAAATTTTATCAAGACAACAAGAAAACTAAGTACTCAAACAGGTTTAATTCTCTTTAAAGTAAAAGGATAAAAGTCTAATTGTGACTGATTACATTTTTAAGACTAGTAAAAAATCAAAAGATGTAAATTTTACCACGATAATAAAAATATTAAATCTTCACACATTATTCTTTACTGCTATTGGCTTAAATTTCCTTGATTTTTCCACTAATGCAATTTTTCTCAGTACATCTGTTTTTCATAACATATTAATGAAAATCTTTGCATGATGTCCCACAGGAATTGAATTTTGCAAGCAATAGGACTTTAATTAACAGATTAGACGAAAACCTCGTTCAAATCATCATTGAAGTCATCTTCGTAATAAATGTGAAGGAATGGAACAAAAATTAGCAATATTTTACAGCCACCACCGATACAGAACACCACCTCTTTTCTACATCAGTTAAAATAATTTTCCCTTGAAATTACAAAGAATGTTATCATAGGAATCCTTAGTTTCTATAGCAATCTCTTTATATTGGAAAAGTGGTGCCACCAAAGCCTCTTTCAAAGACATTTACATAAGTGCTACTCTATAGTTTTAAAGACAAATTCAAATAATTATTTATTCGTTATTCATAATTTATAATCAATATAGGTTGTGAAAATCCCGGTAATTATTACCATAAATAATTAATTTTTATCACATACCTTTAAATATAATTTTTGTTTTTAAAACCAGAAACCCCCTCAAAAGCCAAGGCCTTGTGGGTCACAATCTACCAGATAGGAACCAGTGTTTTATATCAACAAACTGACTTCTGCTTGTTTTGGTCAGAATATTCCTCACCAAATAAACAGTATCAAATATATCTAATAAAGAATTATTGTCCTCTTAGTTTTTTTGTGGATGAGAGACAGACTGAATTTCACTGAAAACATGATATAAAACAAAACTTTAAAATCTTGGCAACAAAAAATATTTAATTGCTGGAAAAACACTACAAATACTTTCAATGGCAGGGAGTAATGAAAGCCATTGCTTTCTTGAGAGCCTCTAATGTAAGAGAAAATTGCACTCCTATTATGAAAAATATAAGACTCAATTTAAGATATAATTCAAGGTTCAAGGAAAATATAAAAAAATCTTTAAAACACCTTTATTACAGTTCACTTGTTATCCTAAACATAAAATTTTTGAGGCTTTAAAATTGTGCTGTATGGCAAAGATTTTCTAAGTTTCAGTAGCTTTACTCTTAGCTTTGTTGTTAAACATCATACAAAAATCAAAAACATGACTGGTTTCGGTGCACAATGCCATCATCAGGTACACAGCAATTTGTGGAGACGCTATTTAAAGCGGAATTCCACCAGATATCTCTTTTTAAGTTTGATTTTAATAAAGAACTTGTTTTAGGCACATTTTTTGACCTTAGCAAAGTATTTGATACCATAAATTATGAAATCCTATACATGAAACATAATATGTTTCATATTTAATTTATTTGTCCAAAGGAAACAATACAAATTATTGAATCATAGGACACGTCAGTAAATAAATACAAAGAATCATAGATAAATGCATAGAACTACAAGTTGCAACATTATACCCTGTTCATGGTGTCATATTTATTTAGGTTGTAAAAACAATGCAAGATCAAATATTAAAAAACACGATTTTTAAAGGTATTGAAATTCCCTTTGTTTTTTATATTGCCTGGTAGGAGATTAAAAAGTCGAATTGACATTGCTCTTGGTCCTTTTAGAATCAATGTAAAATTGCTGCTCAATATATGAAGATAAAAACTATTTCTTTTTTGATAAGAATAGATGGAACTGTTCTTTGTAAAATCATTGATATGTTTTTTCACATACAGAAAACTATAATAAATATATTTGCTTGGCACTGTTACTATGCTAGGCTTTTTGAAAGCAATGGGCTTGAAAAGGCTGATTACAGATTAATGTATCTTTTTTTTAATTATAAAAATTTCATTAATGTGAGAGAAGGAACCCCACAATACAATGCTACTCTAGAGAAGAAGACCCCGTGCTATCATGTCATCGTAACTTATTGACTAACAGTATGTTTTAAGATAGAGATAAGATAAAAAATTGAATTCACTTTAGAGAAGACTTGTTTTATATGGTGGTCCCATTTTAGATTTGAATACATATTTAGACCAAGGAATTTAAACGTATCCGCAACAGTACAATCATCAGAAACAAGATTAAATTCACTATTGCTAATGATGACTTGTTGCAAGGAGAAAAAAACATAATTGTGTTTTGCTATTATTTAAGCTTATATTATTACTCCTACACCAGTTTGTCATACATTGAATAAGTGAACAACTTATCTGGTGGGAAGTACAGTGGTACCTTAAGATACGAGTAACTCAACATTCAAGTTTTTTGTGATACGAACCATCACTATAGTCTTGAGTTACGAGTAAAATTAGAGATATGAGTCAGCCTTGGTGATGTCACAAGCAGTTGGCACAGCAAGCCATTGCTCAGATTTGCGAGTCTAGCGCATTCAACCCACGTTTACCTGGCAGTTGAAGCATTTCTGTGGAGCTGTTTTAATATTGTGGTTCTTTTAGTACATACATTTATTTAGCCACTTTTTTCTTACAACCATGAGTCCTAAGAAGATGAGTGTAAAGAACAGTAATCAGTAAAAGAAAAAGGTGATATCCATGGTATTAGAAAGTGAGATAATAGACAAATATGAGCAAGACGTAAAAGTAATACACCCGGCAAAGCAGTGTGATCGCATAACTTCTACGATATGTACAATTCTGAAGCAGTAGGGCTCGATTAATTTTTTAAGTCCAGCTAAGAGATTATTTCAAAGCTACGGAACTCTGTCCACGAAAAGATGGAGAATTTGCTGATTTTGTGGTTGATACATGTGACAGAGACTACAATTTGCAAAAAGGCACGAATTATTTACGCAGATTTGCTGTGCAGAGTCCAAGTATTTCAGTTCAGGAGCCGTTCAAAGCCAGTCTGGGATGGTTCGAAAATTTCCGAAAAAGGAACGGCATTCACTCTGTTTCCATGGAGAGGCTCTGCTGAGCTCTCAGTGAGCTCTGATTCCAAAGCAGCTGTGGAATTTGTGAAAACCTTTTCTGAGTTGATCAAAGCCAAAGGATGCATCCCCCATCGAGTGTTCCCCCAACTGTGATGAGACAAGGCTCTTCTGGAGAAAAACGTACATAACAGCAAAAGAAAAGATGATGGCAAGAAGGATAGGTTGACTCTCACACTGTGTGCAAATGCACGTGGTGACTGTAACGTCAAGCCACTTATAATATACCACTCAGAAAAGAGCCTTCAAGACACAAAGTTTTAAAGGAGGAGCTGCAGGTTATGTGGAGAGCAAACCCAAAGGTGTGGTTCACCAGGAAGATTTTTGTGGAGTGAGTCAACTTGGTCATTGGTCCTGCTTATAAGGAATGCTTTGAGGCTAATGATTTACCACTACAAGCCCTTCTTATCCTTGACAATGCTACTTGCCACCCACATAACCTTGAGGATGAAATCATGGAGAAGTTCAGTTTTATAAAAAGTTCTCTACCTTACATCCAACACCACTGCTATTTCACAGCCCATGGACCAGCAGGTGATCTCCAATTTCAAGAAACTTTTCACTAAATATTTATTTCAAAGCTGCTTTGAGGTTACAGAGAGAACAGACCCTTCGAGAGTTCTGGAAGGACCACTACAACATTTTTGTGTGTCTCAAAATTATTGATATGGCTTGGCAGGACCTTGACCTCTGCTTGCTGTGACTGAAAGAGACTTAAATGGACTACCAGAACAGGAAGTGTTGAAAGAGATTGTGTTTCTAGGAAACTCCATGGGCCTGGAAGTAGATGAGGAAGATAATGAAGAGCTTGTCATCGAGAATTCCGAAGAAATTACAATGGAGGAGTTGACGGAGCTACATAAGGAGCAGCATGTGGAATACATGCAGGAATTTGCAGAGGAGCCAGAGATGGATAAAATTATTTCTTCCAGTGAGATAAAGGATGTGTTGGCAATGTGGGATAAGGTTATGAACTTTGTGGAAAAGAAACAGCCTGAAAAGGTTGCAACTGGTCGTGCAGTGGGATTGTTTAATGGCACTTGCCTAACTTATTTCAGAAACATTATGAAAGGGTGACAGATACTACAGTTCCGCAAAAGTGAGGAGAAAGAAATAATTAATATGTGTGTAAAACGCATGTCTATGCTTGCTTTGCTTCTTTTTTTGCTGTTCATTTCTTTCAATTATCTATTATCAGGTTTTATTTCACATAAGTACAATATTTATTTATTATAACTATATTTTCCTAACATGGGCAACATATAATAACAAAATTGGTATTATTTATTGGGAGCTGGCATGTATTAGTCATACCTCAATGAATTTCAATGGGGAATATTGATTTAAGAATTTAACATACGAGCTCGGTCATGGAACGAATTAAACTCATATATTAAGGTATCACTTTACTTGCATTGTTAACAGCAGTCGTTATACTGACATCGTCAGCATACATTACAGTTTTCATTAACATTAAAATTTTTTGGAAAATGATTAATATATATCAGGAAAAGTATAAGGCCCAAAACCGACTCTTGGGGAACCCCTTTGCTAATTACGTTGGGCACTGGCCCAAAAGTATTTCCATCTTTCACTATACACACCTTCTGCTGCCTATTAGCAAGATATGTCCTTAGCCAATATAGTGCTACTCTAATACCCATTGATTCACATTTATGAAGTAAAATACAATGGTCAACAGAATCAAAGCCTCTGCTCAAATCAAAAATAATACCCATCACCTTGTTTTTTGAATTAATATGTATCTTGTAAATAAATTTTGAAGAGAATCTATAGTAGAATGAAGTTTCCTAAATCCAAATTGGTCAGCACTGAGTATATTGTTGGTATTCAGATGGTTCAATAATCTTGCACTGAACACGTATTCAAAAATGTTTGCAAATTTGGAAATCAAAGATATAGGCCTGTAGTTATGTGGGTCTTTTTCATCACCTTCATTTTTGTAAACTGGAATCACTTTCACCAATTTAAGAGTGTCTGGAAATATGCCTTCTGACAGAGCCCACACCCTGCCGACATCGCTTTGTATCTAATTACTCCTGACTGAATCGCATTCAAAATACATATTGAGTGCTCTCAAAAAGTGTGGTGCCCTGTCTTGTTTTCTCGAAATACTGGAGAATGAGAAGAGGAATGTTGACTAAAATGGCTACTGGAGATTTTAAACCTCTAATAATATCTAAGGCTGCTTTTCCAATAAGTCTATCAAATCACAGGCCTTAAACCTGCTAACTCAATAAGCCTACTACAACATCTAAGAATATCTAAATGATAATTTGTAATATTTTCTTTGATCTAAAGTTTACAAGCTGAAATTCAAGAAATTTTAATATTTCAGAAATTGCAGACAGTTAACAGCATGTATGTTTGGCAGCCTTAATATTGCTGTAATTATTTGTCTGATTTTTCACCAGTTAAGTTATGAATGGTGCAACTTAGTAATATTTTCCGTAATCCTTATTAACACTAAGAATATCCCATCACAAAGTTCATTACAAAGGCTTATAGATATCACATAAAAGAGTAAATCATATAACTAAGAATTATTACAATGTTTCACTGTTGAGCATAATTTGAGCTGAAACTTATTCCCTGTTAGTCAGAATGTATATATGTTATCAAACAACTAAAGTAATATTTTTGATATTATATTATGATGATCATCGGTGATGAAATAAGGGATTGAATGATCTAAAGTATTAATATGAGAGCATTTATTTGAAATGACCCAAAATATAGCATTGAGTAAAAGGGCAATGCAAAGAACCTAACGCAAATGGAACTAAAGATGAAGCCGAGAATCTGATCATCAGTAGAGAATGTTTAATAAACTCCTCTAACTCATGATAGAATTATCAAAACAAAGATAGAAGTATGGAATTAACTTTGAAAGGCTCACATGTGAACCAAAGATGGAACAAAAGAATCTCAGTACCCAGAGCCCCAGACCCAGAGCACAAGCATAATAAAACTTTCATTTCAAATTGAGGACAATAATTTAAATTTCCCAGATCACTGAATCATGTTTAATGTAGTACACCTTTCAGAACCTAAAAATTGATATTCGGGTTATTCTCAGGTCAAGAAATAATAGCCAAGACCATAATTCTTTTGATTACCATTTGATGGGAACTATTTGTAGAATATGTTTTGAACTTTGGGAAATATTCACTCAATTAGCAAATAAAAATCGAAAATGAAAAGAAAACAATTGGAGGGAATATGGAGTGATAAATAGGATTTTTGGCATTTTATAATGGCATAACACTGCTTGGTTTATCTTAAAACATGTTAGAAAGTGCAATTTTAATGAGTTTTAAGATTAAATGTTAGAGTGGTATCACTAGTCACATTCACCTGATCCTGACGATGATGCTATTCATCGGAACCATAGTCGTGTGCATTTGTATTTTGCAGTTGTAAGTAATTTAAAATATTAGATCCATTATTCTTTTTATTTTTACAGTGATCTTCCATCAAGTGAAGGCCAAAACCGTCAACCCTATTTTGGAAGGTTTACCAGTTTTAGTGAATGCACTTAATGATAAAGCAAGGTAGATTGAGATGAAAATGAACGTAAGTAAAACGAAAGTAATGAGGTTTATTTAGAGAAATAAAGCAAAGATGATGATTAGGCTGAATGGGTGCAAATGTTAGAACTTAAGAAAGGAGAAAGTCATACGTTTAGAAACTTTCAAGATGTGGGTATGGAGTGGAATGGAAAAAGCGAGTTGAGTTGATAGGAAGACAAACAAGGAGATGTAGGAGATGGTTAGGGATGAGAGGGCTTTCATTGAAGTAATCAAGAATGGCGAGTTGAAAAGGGTGGGTCAAATATTGAGGGGGAAAGGGCTGATAAAGAAAGTAATTGAGAGTAGAAAAAGGGAAAAGCAAAGAGTGAGACAAAGACAGAAGATGCTAGATGACATAAAGGGTGGGGTTAGCTAGCAGAAAGTAAAAGAGATGCAAAATGTAGAGAAACCTAGAAGAGAAGGAGATGGCGCTGAATGCTGAAAAGGGATTTGTAATTTGAAATTAATGCAAGGAAAATCTAGTGATTAGTACAAAAATTCATGAGCATAAATATTAACATCCACATACAATTCTTAATCATTCTCTACAAAAATTATTAAATTTTAAAGTTATTCCATATTATTGCATATATATGTTGCATTATTACCTTATGTTTTATTTAACATTTTTAAAATTTTTTTTTCAAGGGATCGAAAGTGTTATTTTTCAAGATATTTTCAGAGGATTTGGTTCCAAAGCAAATTCATCTCAGTCAAGAAAATCTTTTAATGCTTTCTCATATTCCTTCCATCATGGATTTGATCAACTTATCTTTGAGGTTTTTAATATTTTATGTTTATTTTGTTGTTTTAAATTATACATCAATAATCAAATGAAGGAACTGTCATTCATAGTATAAATCAAACAAACCATTTAGATTCTCCCAACAATAGAAAAAAACCAAACAAAACTATATAAAGAAAATAATTGTAAAAAATCTGATGTGGCCAACACACGACTTTATCCATATTTATTGAAAACAGAAGCCTACGCCGGTAATATATAAATAACTCCAAAACAATGACTGTTACAGAAAAATGTTTCAAACAAATGTTGTAGTAATATACATTATCTATAACTTCTGTATGTAATTGTATATACCTACATTGCATTCTGACAGAGATGTGTATGAAAAACTTCCATTTCTGGATAAACAACAACTTCCGGTTAACCATTATTCAAGAATAACTCATAAACAATCAGTGTTACGAAAAAATGTGTCAAACAAAAGTTGTAGTAAAGTACACTCCTGGCCAAAATTAACAAATCACCTCCCTAGCGATCCTTACGGCCGGTGGTGCGTTAATTTTGGCCAAGAGTGTACATTATCTATAACTTTTGTAGAAAATTGTATATACCTACTACATTGCATTCTGACAGAGATATTTAAGAAACAATATTTTGTTCTGGATAAACTACAACTTCCAGTTAAGCGGTATTCATCAAAAACTAATCAACTCTTGGCATTGTTAGGAAAATACTAAATATGAATTTTGGAAATGATCGGATAATTACTTTTTAAGATAGAGCGCCCACAAACTTTTTTACCACAGACGGACACACACACAGACAGACATGTTTGGGAAAATAGCGAAAACAAACCCTATGGGGCCCAAAACATCTATTTCCGTTGAAATCTGGAGGTCGAATTGTTTTGAGAATACAATCCTTTCTCTATACTAAGTATAAGGAGAAAGTAAAAATAGAAGATAATTGTAGACACCCAATAGATGTAATCACTATCTAGAAGAGCATTTAAACCATGTGATAGGTCAACAATTTCTGATTTATGAGTCACTGATTTACTAGACACACACTAACACTGACAGGAGTCCAATTAAATAAGAGAAAAACTTCAAATAATTATTCCATCTAGCAATTAATGACATTAGAATGTAAATTTTATTTCAGTGAAATTTTTTCTTAAATCGTATAATAAACGTCATACAGAGAGAGACACGAGTGATAAATAGGATGATCAGGTCTGCAATAGAAAGTATATTTCTTAATTTTTAAGATAATCACAAATGATTCATACATGGAAAATTTAAATGATCATGATGGACATAAATTATTCTGTTTTGGAAAATAAATTAGAAACTCCATAGAACTGTCATCTTGAAACCTTAGTAAGTAGATTTAAATACAATTAAATTTTACTTACATACATGAAACAGACTTTCCAAGACACTCCATAAATCACAAATACATCTAAAATACAAGTAAAACGATCACTCTTCTTTCGCATTCCTTCAATTTCCAACTCTCTTTCCTACAATACTCTTTTTGATCCTTTCTTCTTATCTCCAAAATCTATCCAGAATATGATTCCACAAGTTTGACGTGGAAAAATACAATTTTTCTATGATTTTTATTTGTTTGTATGCGCATATTCATTTGTTATTTTATTATATGTTTAATTTGCTGATTTTTTACGATTTTATTGTTATTTTGTTCATTATTATTATTGCTAATCATTGGCAGTAATTGGCTTCGTGCTGTATGTTGATGCTTGTTAATAAATAAATACATAAAATTTATCAATAAATTATAGAGGCAATATTTCACTAATTTTCTAATAGAAGCATTAACAAAATATAAAATAATAATTTCGGAGAAAGTAAATAAATATTACTATGTAAAACTTCCACCTCCTATTAAAACAAGCAAAAACTAAATCAGAATGACGCTTAGAATGTTTGTAAGTTATTAGTACAACAGAAGCATAAAAGCACAAATGGCAAGCATTCAAGGAGAGCAATGAAAATGCAGAAGAAAAAATAGAAGAAGGCAACACAAACTATTACATGCTATGTAAATGCATTGCATTTGAGGTGTCACCTGTGGGTACTCGATAGGAAGCATGGGAACTGCAACAATGGTTTCCTCTTTTCTTCCCTTTTGTTTGGACCCACAATTCATATCTAATTCCTCATCTCCTGCTGTAATGGTGAGAACAGTGTTTCCAGCCAGATTGGGGGCACTAGCGCTGGGCTCAATGGGGTAAGACCTTAGGTAAGTGGAGAGGCGGTTGGGGGTGATTGAAGGTGGTGAGGAAGCTGGTGCAGAACAGTGGAAATGGTGAGATTGAGCCAAGTCTGCAATAAACCAGAGGGTGAGAACAAGATATGTGGCAGAGGGGATGGGAAGTATGCTGCTGAAACCCAGGAACACATTGAATGAAACAATAACAAACACTCACAGAGCAACGTGACAGAAAAAACTACCAAAAAATTAAGGTACAAGACTACAAATAAACAACACACTCTTCAATGTATCTGCTCTTAGACCCATCCCAATTTTTAAGTATCATTTGTAAGATTGATGCAAAACCTATATTGGTTGCTGAAATACTAAGTTACTATTTAGTGAAGTGAGTATTTCATTGCATTACATTTCTATATTCGAAAACGATTTAAATTTCCTTGCTCAATAACTGAAATGAAGCTTTAGGATTTCAATTTAAAATATAAAAGTAGACCAAAAAGTCTGTGAACTAAAAATATCCTTAGATCTGCGAGTTATTTTTAAGGAAGACCTTCGGCTTAAACTAGTGTCTGAATTATATTTTTCATATCTAATGTAAAGAAGAATATTAAACAAATTTAAAGGGTTACCCAAATAGTTGATTTTCTCTTCTGGTAATTAGCTTTTATTTCCCTAAGGCAGAACTACTGTTGAAAATGTTACTCCTGATTATTTTTCTTCTGCTATTTACTTATTTACAATTCACTACATTAATTATTTTAACTTCTCATCGTCAGTTAGGAGAGTATCCAGCATTTTAAATGCAGAAAAAAATATCTAATCAGCAATTATACAGCAATTCAGAGACCTCACTGAGCATATACGAACTACCACTAACTCATATCTATAGAATGGCATACATGGAGATAGGCACACAGTACAAATACCTAGAAATGGAAAAAAACAATCGAATTGTTATTCAATTGTTTTGGAATTTATTCGATTGTTTTCATTCAAATGAATTCACACGCTTTCGTGGGCTGGACAGAATGCAAATGCTGGTTAGGGGCAGGGACGGTAACAGCTGGCTGGTGGGATATCAGATTAGATATCTATTATATATAGATGCTTCTCCGGATTCATTCATATATATACCTATATAGATAGATAGGATACAAATTCACAGCCTAAACTACAAGCGTCATTGATCTGAAATTTTTATGACATATTGGCCATAACGTGAAACCCCCAGGAAAAAAGCGACTTTGATCCTCAGTGTCATGGGTTCGATTCCAGAGGGCCCCAAAGTCTCGATTTTTCCCGTTTAAATGCATTGCTTTGATTTTCGGGAATTTTTAAAAAATACTTCCGGGATAGGTAGAGAATCGAAAATCTAGGAGCCTTTATATATGGTCATGATCTATCGAAAACATAAATGAGTTTTACGGAAAATATCCTGGGTTCGATGCTAGGTCGAGGCAAAAATCGGCCGTTTAAAATGTATTGTGGCGATTTTAAAGATTTTTTTTGGACCCCTTCCCGATGGCATGGAAACTTGAAATTCGGCATGGAGTTGGAGATTATAAATATATTTCATAATCAAATTTTACATATTCGCTGATGGTCCTTGGTTCGATCCCAGAGGGCCATTTACATTCCTCAATGCATTTCTTATGGAGATAACGGAAACAAGTTTAAGGTACTTCCCGGCATGCTATCGACTTAAAACTTAGCATGATAGAAGAAGCAGTCTTAACAAATCAAACTATGCATTCATAGCTATCAATGTGTCCTGGGTTCGACACCAGGTGTCTCTGCAATCAGAAGTTGATCCGATTTTTAGGAATTATTTTGAAACCTTTCCCCATAATATAGAAACCTGAAATTTGGCATATAGATTAAGATCAATAATAACTTTCAGAAACATTTTTTAAATTTCCAAGATTGTCCTTGGTTCGAGTCCCGAGAGCCATTTACATTCGTGAACATTAGAGCGTCTTTTGAGGCAGTTGTAGCCAATATTTCTGCTTGAATTTGCACACATAGTTAGAGATGGTGATCTACTATTGTGTTTCATAGTAGGTTTTCCAGTAAGACCCGGGTTTGATTCCAGACGATGAAATTTCAGCGAATTTTAAGAAAAAATTAAATCCTTTATTTTTCTTATGAGGACCGTCCCGATGTGATGCCGATATGAAATTAGTATTGCCGATCTGCTTGCAGTATGCAAGCTACATTTTACTCGTATAATAGATATATATATATATAGAGAGGATACAAACTCACAGGCCAAACCACAAGCGTCATTGACTTGAAATTTTTACGACATATTGGCCATAACCTGTAGCCGCCAGAAAAATTGCTATTTTGAACCTCAGTGTCATGGGTTCGATTCCAGAGGGCCCCAAAGTTCCAATTTTTCCCGTTTAAATGCATTGCGTTGATTTTCGGGAATTTTTAAAAAATACTTCCGTGATAGGTAGAGAATCGAAAATCTAGGAGCCTTTATATATGGTCATGATCTATCGAAAACATAAATGAGTTTTACGGAAAATATCCTTGGTTCGATGCTAGGTCGAGGCAAAAATCGGCCGTTTAAAATGTATTGTGGCAATTTTTAAGATTTTTTTTGGACCCCTTCCCGATGGCATGGAAACTTGAAATTCGGCATGGAGTTGGAGATTATAAATATATTTCATAATCAAATTTTACATATTCGCTGATAGTCCTTGGTTCGATCCCAGGGCGCCATTTACATTTCTCAATGCATTTCTTACGGAGATAACGGAAACAAATTTTAGGTACTTCCCGGCATGCTATCGACTTAAAACTTAGCGTGATAGAAGAACCAGTCTTAACAAATCAAACTTTGAATTCATAGCTATCAATGTGTCCTGGGTTCGACACCAGGTGTCTCTGCAATCAGAAGTTGATCCGATTTTTAGGAATTATTTTGAAACCTTTCCCAATAATATAGAAACTTGAAATTTGGCATATGGATTGAGATCATTAATAAATTTCAGAAACATTTTTTAAATTTCCAAGATCGTCCTTGGTTCGAGTCTCGAGAGCCATTTACATTCGTGAACATTAGAGCGTCTTTTGAGGCAGTTGTAGCCAATATTTCTGTTTGAATTTTCACACATAGTTAGAGATGGAGATCTTCTGATGTGCTGCATAAAAATTTCACCAAAAAGACCTGGGTTCGATGCCAAACGATTAAATTGAAGCGAATTTTAAGAATATTTTCAATCCTTTTTTTTTTTCTTTCCGGGACCGTCCCGATATAATGCCGTTATGAAATTAGTGTTGTCGATCTGCTTGCAGTATGCAAGCTACATTTTACTCGTATATATATACAGACACTCCCCAACGTACAAACACTTTATGGTCAGTACTTCTGGTCGTAAGTTGAATTGGTCATAAGTCTGATTTATGATGAGGTATAGCATAACTCATGGTGGAAAGAATACACATACATATGGCGCAAATTCATGGAGCCACTACAAGGAAAGTAGCCACCCTCAAGTATAGCAGCTCAAGGATACGTACAAACATCCGCGCACATGTTTCTTGTTCGATAGCAAGAATCAGGGTGGCATCCGATTCTGTGAAAACCGTTAGCCACTGGCGCTGAAATAGAAGCCGTCGCCGGCACCGTTTTAGCACGTGTGCAAACGGCCTAACAGAGTCTTATTTTAGGACCTTCCCGGTAAGATATAGACTTAAAAATTAAAATGAAATAAGTTTTACTTCTACCAGGGCGTTATATGTATTCACACCATCCAAAAGATCCTGGGTTTGACACTACTGTCCATGCAAAAAGTCTAGATACTCGAGTTTGAAGTGTTGTATCTCAGTAACCTATTCATCGATAGCAATGAAATAAACTGAAAATGAAAGAAAATTTATTTCTACGTTTGTGAATACCATCAGCGATTTTTTACCGTATCAACAAATTTTTTATTTGGCATTGTATGAAAAAAGCATGTTTTTTTGCACTCAGAAATCTTTGCTCCACTTTGAACGCTAATTTTTCAAAAGCTTCTTAAGTTATCAACATGAGACTTCATAAGGTGCAAGATCTATCTTTTATAAATGTATATGCTGAATTAGAACCTCGTTACTACTTATTTACTAACCAAAAATTGTTGATAAAGAAAACTCTGCTATTTTCGTTATTTAACGACCTACAAGAAATTTTAAAGTGCCGTAGGCACCGCATACACGCACTGTTGACGAATTTGATAATTTTTACAATGAAAAATTACTACCATTGTCGATGTATAATTTTATTTTATTTTATGAGTAGGCATCTCTATCATTTGAAAAATATGGCGGGAATTTCAAAATATTTATGATGCAGTTTCAAAAATATTTTAAGATACAGCCGAGTAGGATAGAGAATGCAATATCATAAAGGTCCCAGAAAATGCTCTCTTCTTTATTTTTATCTATAAACCTGTCACCATATTTGTGTGAGTTAGACACCAGGTTGTCGCAAATTTCTCCTATTTACATTAAATTGCAGGGATTTTTAAGAATTATCTCATTCTTTTTATCATTTGAGGACCTTCTCAATATTTTATCAACTTAAGATTTGTATCATCCTTATGATTGCAGAATGCAAGCAACTTTTACTCGTATATATTGCACCCCCGGAACGGCTTTGCCGGTCATTATACAGTGTTTACCTCATTTATATTGGATATAATGAAATTACCCAAAATTGGTGTTCCTTTTAAGGGTTACATTCCTTTCAATCCATCTCGAAAGTGAAAAGTTTTACATCCGTGTCACCTTCGGGCATCCGCCATTTATAAAATCCTAGGCATAATGGTCATAAAATTTACTGTAAGGACCTATCGTAATGAACTTTGCATTAAATTAATCACTCCTAGTTGAGACGGAGGATATTCTCCCATAGAAATGGGAAACTTATTGTAAGAAAAACTGATGTGGCCAACACATGATTTTCTCCATACGTTTGAAAGAGATTGATTTTAAGTGTGCACCATATTGAACTTTCAAACCCAGAATATAATGCAGGAAATACTTTTCGGCATCCCTTATTTAGAAGATCCTAGACGTCGAGTTCATAAAATTTAGAGTGTGGAACACTCATTATTATGTACTTAGACATATTTCTACGAGGGTCGTCCAGAAAGTAAAGAACTTTTGCGTATCACGCTCGGCGCTGCTTATCTTAGACCAAAATTGCATGCTCATCAGTTAGCTCTATCTTCCTCCTCACAGTCAGAAGAGCTTCAGTATCTGTTTGGAGACGCGTCTTCGTTCAGTGATCTTTTGAAATGGCTGCGCATATTGAAAATCCCGCCAGATGTGAAGTGCGTAGTGTCATTCTTTTTCAGAACGCACAAAATGTTCGGCCCATCGAAATTTATAGGCAAATAAAGCGTGTTTATGGAGACAATGCAATTAATGAATCTTCAGTGAGGAAATGGTGCTTTTGTTTAATCAAGAAAGAACCAGTGTGCACGATGAAGAACGGAGTGGGAGGCAATCACTCATCACGGAGGATTTGCAGGCAAAAATTGAAGTCAAAATTCAGGAAGACCGGCGTTTCACTTTGAGCACCATTCATGAACATTTCCCTCAAATTTCAAGATCTCTCCTACATGAAATAGTGACACAACACCTAGGCTATAAAAAAATATGCGCTCGATGGGTACCTAAGGTGTTGACTGAAGTTCGCATGATGAAACGGATGGGAGCAGCCCTTGAGTTTTTGATCCAATACAACGATAACGGTGACCGATTTCTTGGTCGCATTGTAACGGGAGATGAAACTTGGGTTTCTTACAAAACAGTGGAAACCAAGCTACAGAGTATGGAGTGGCATCACACAAACTCACCCTCAAAACACAGGAAAGAAAAACCAAATTTGCACACATGAAAATTCATAGCCACAGTTTTTTGGGACTGAAAGGGTTTAATCCATGTGGAGTTTATGCCGAGAGGAGCAACAATCAACTCAGCATCATATTGTGAAACCCTTCAGCGATTGAAACGTTCCATTCAAAACAAAAGACGCGGCATGTTGTCGCCGAAAGAGTTTTTGGTTCACGATAAAGCTCGGCCTCATGAATCAGCTCAAACACAGAGAGAGCTTCAACATCTTAAGTAGGAAATTTTTGGACATCCTCCCTATAGCCCTGACCTGGCATCCAGTGATTTTCATCTCTTCCCCAAACTAAAGGACTTTCTTGGAGGAAAACATTTTGGAAACGATGAAGAGCTCAAAGAAGCAGTGACATCCTGGCTAAGAACTTTGGCGGTAGAAGAGTATAGCATCGGCATCGAAAAACTGGTTACACGTTTCAATAAGTGCCTTGATAACCATGACAACTATATTGAAAAGTGAATTAAGGTTCTCTGATTTAGTGAATAAAATTGTATGTTGATATCTGTCGTTTTTATTTAGTTATGCAAAAACGTTCTTTACTTTCTGGACGACCCTCGTACATTCTCAGTTTCTGTGATGAAATGATATTAATCGAATATTTTTTTACGTAGAAAAATGAAGATGTGTTTTAAGGGAAGGTCAGTAGATAGAAAATAAACCTCTAAGAAAATTTTGCATCTAATGATATTTATCCACTGTTACGTTAAAATTTGTAAACAACACCTCGAATAAAAATGTTTAAAGTACACCATGACGAAGATGAATCATTCCACCTCACATCAAAAAATGTTTATATGTTGTTCATTCCTTAGTTCTCCAATTCCTATCGAGGAAGCACAGATTATCCAGTCTCGCTGCGGCCAGCAAACAAGGAGACCATATATTTACAGGCGATGGGGAGTTTTATTAGGCAGGTCCCCTAGCCTACTGCCATGTACTTTTGTACGCTAATTCCACAGTTCAAAACAGGAGAGTTTTTTTAAAGTAGTTTCTCTGGCCTACTGCATAGTCAAAGGAGGACTGGTAGTGTTGTTTCTGCAGACACCCTAGCCTACTGCCGTTCAGTTGGGTCTGTCCCCCTGACCTCATGTTTTTCAGAGAAGGATCTCGCTGTACACTATGTTCTTCCCGTATGCGACTCCATCTCGAATTCTGGCAGGAGAGACCAGGACGACAATGTCGTCTTGTTGGTGATGTTCCAAACCCTGTTGACATCACCTAAATGCAGTGAGAGCCTGAACATGCTATGGGGCGTTGTTCCTCCTGGCATGTAGGCCTCCAGCTGGCGACGACAATGCCGACCTGACAGCAGCCATTATTAGGGGATTACACGAATGAGAGAGGTTTTCCCATAACCACCTGGACCATCTATATATATATACACTATTACAACTGAGATGACTGGGGATGAAATTATCAATGGGAATTTAGCTAATGCCAATTCAATTAGAAGAGTTTTCTCAAACTAAGGAGAATTGAATGGAAGGGGATGTCCAAAGTAGAGTTAAAAGAGGGGCCTAGAGGTGATTGGTCCACAAGCAAATGATGTTAGTAAAAATAGTTTAGTATCAAGAGCTGGATACTTTCCAAAACATCTTGTATATTATTTACAAATAAAATTGTAATGGATGATACAGAAATGGGCTGAAAATAGTGAAAATCCTTGCGAAAATTCAGAAGTAATTTAGTCATTGGTTCTTAGTTTTCGTTACTACCACCAATTCAAACCAAAAAACCCTATCCCTTCCACACCCTCTGACTTTATGATAATTGATGCCTCATCTTTAGGACTGCGTATAAATACAGCAAGGGTTAGAATCTTCAAGCAGCAAACATATTGGGGATGGTTACACAGGGTTTAAAGTTATAATTTTTTACAACAATATTCAATATCCATTCCTCTAGAAAAATACTTTTTCATACATAACTTTTCATTTTACTTCCTTGACTGAATTTCAATAGGCGGCTTATATAAAAATGTTCATAATTTTTTTCATGTTAGAGCATTTTTTGTAACCAGGCTATTTTTAATATTTTCAGTAGTCAGTTAAGTTTAATGAATCAGTTGCATATCTTTCCCAAACACAAAATTTGTAAGAAAAAGTACAGAGGATAACTAAAAGGAATGTCGGGGAAAATATTTCAAGGATTATTTAAATATTATAACTTCAATTACCATTTTCAAAAAATTAAAGAAAAATACTAAGGATATTACTTTAAGTTCTTACTTACAAGAACTACAAATACAATATTCAATTAAATACAGTAGAAGTCCGTTATAACGAGGACGGCATATAGCGAGAGTTGCGTTATAGCGAGTGATTCATTGGACGTTGTCCGTCTCACAGCAAAAAGGATAGGGAGTTACTTCCATTATAACGAGTGATCAAAATCTGAGGTATCGTTATAACGAGTGTCACGGTCCTATATTCGCCTTGCAGGTGGCATATCTCGTAATCGAAGACGGCTCACGATTTTCACTATCCCCTTTGTCCCTCACGTCTCCTATATCTTATCCCCTTGTATCTTGTTTATTTTCGTCGATAATCCCTCTAGTCAGCAGGTTGAATCGAGTTTCCATTTTATTGGCATCCACCTGTGGGATTTGTTTTCACTCGAAACTTGGCACCAAACCGTCTAATGGAACAGAATATAAGAGATATAAGCAGCGCTGTTTCGAATTTACAGGGTAACCTCTCCTTCGCGCCGATTCATTAGTTATGAAGCGTGTGAATGAAAAATATCTTGAGAATGAAATTTGATATGAATGTTTGATATGGGGGTTCCACATGATGGCCATCGCTCTTCCATCAATTAGACGTGATTCCGTTCAGAGCTTTCCAATAACTGAGTTTCTAGTGTGACAGTTCTGTGATGGAGAGCAAAAGAAAGGCTTTAGATTTAGCAAAGAAATTTTAAATTGTGCGAAAGAGAAACCGCGAGTAAATCCGAAATCGGCAGACGGTATGGCATGTCATTGTCGACTTTATTTATGATTTTGAAGAACAAAGAAAAAATTAAGTTTGCATTCATAATGCAAAATACTCCAAGAGTGTGCAAAAAACTATGGCCAGCGGATAATACGGAGTTGGAGAGCATTCTATTAGAATGGTTCACTCAGCAGCGATCTCTAGGAATTCCAATCAGCGGAACAATGATAAAAGCGAAAGCTGAAGAGCTTGCCCTTCGCATGAAACTGGACAATTTCCGTAGCACGGATGATTGGCTAAACCGATTTAAAGGAAGAAGAGATCACTCCACATAATTAGCGGTGAATCCAGTTAAGTAAATGAGCAAGCGGTACATAATTGGCTTCCAATTCTCAAGTCGATCCTCGAAAAATACAAAGAAAAGGTAAGTAATGCAAAAAGCAAATTATCTCAATGGTAGCAGCCGTCACTTTGTAGAATTCCATTACTGGAACAATTAAACACAATGTATTCAATTCCAAAACTTTTTAATTCCACCACACACACGACCGGTTTCAACTAGTTACTATACCCGATGATGGCTATAACTAGTTGAAACCGGTCGTGTGTGTGGTGGAATTAAAAAGTTGTGGAATTGAATACATTGTTTAATTGTTCCAAGCAAATTATCGTTTAAACAATATAAATTGTAAGATAGGCCATGTATTTAGTGTGACAAACTGTTATTAATCTCCACGTAATTAGGACATATACAAAGCAGATGAGACAGCACTGTTTTACAATTTACTGCCGGAAAAAACCTTGGCTGTTAAGGGCGACTGCTGCTAAGGTGGAAAAAGGAGTAAGGAGAGGCTTACAGTTCTCCTCTGCACGAACATGACTGGATGTGATAAACTAAAACCATAAATTATTGGAAAATCCGTGCGTCCCCAAGCTTTTTGTGGCCAGCGAAATATTCCCTGTACTTACGAGTCCAACGCCAAAGCGTGGATGACAGGACAAATTTTTACGCTGTGGCTAAATGCTTTTGATGCCAAAATTGGAGGGAGAAATAGAAAAATTGTGCTGTTCATGGATCGCTGTTCGGCCCAACCCGTCATTAAATTGACGAACATAGAGCTTGTGTTCTTTCCCCCTAACTGCACAAGTGTGTTGCAGCCATTAGATCAGGGCATTATTCGAGCTACAAAGCGCCATTTTAGATCACACCTTGTAAATACGTTAATGAGGAAGTTAATGTCAAAAGAAACCCGCATCAAATGGAATGTCCTGGAGGCAATCCATGGGTTTGCATTTGCCTGGGGACAATATCACCCGAA
Organism: Sympetrum striolatum; assembly: GCA_947579665.1. Taxonomy (NCBI): domain Eukaryota; kingdom Metazoa; phylum Arthropoda; class Insecta; order Odonata; family Libellulidae; genus Sympetrum; species Sympetrum striolatum. The sequence continues at coordinate 123,014,142 of OX388341.1, forward strand.
AGTGTGAATAAGTGTTTCAAACATTCGGGTTTAAAAAAAATACAGAAAATGATTCTGTCGATGGATCTGCTGAGCTGCGAATTGCCGGCACCGGAGAAAAACTCGCGTCTAACGAGCATGACTCCAACTAATTACACTACTGGAAAGCCATGTTTAATTATTAAGCTAAATCATTAAATCCTAACTAATACGATTATCTAATGATATATTATTACTTTCGACGATAATTTAGCAATAATGATCCACATTTTATGTTAGAGGACGCACTTTGGTTATGGTTTATGAGTCAATGATATAATATTTTTGACGTGAACGTACTCTTTTACGCATTCTGAAGCATTTGCGTAGGAATTAAAAACCCTACAGTTCCATTCGGACACATTTACTGGCCTTGGATTCAAGAAGACGGACTTAATTAGACTTACTGTTAGAAATCGGCTATAACGAGTATCGCGTTATAACGAGTACTTTTCCTATTTTTGTCATCTCTCGTTATAACGGACTTCTACTGTAGTCACATTTATGAAGGTATGCTTTAGTTTGTAGTTTTACTACTAATTTTCATTAACTTAAATTTCATATACTGTAAGTGTAGTCTTATAGCACAAACCATTTTCCTAAAACTTAGGCCTGACATTCATGCTTCATGTTATATGCATTCTAGTGGAGGCATTTTAGGCAAGAAAAGGCTCAACTTATCCTTTTTGGTTTATCAAGCTGAAAATTGGTGGAGATGTTCTTTGAACAGCCAAAAGCAAAATCCCAAAAATCCCAAAAAATCCCAATTGGGCAACATGCCTAAATATTTAAACAAAAGTCGCCATCTTGGATTTTCGACCTTGCATCATATTGAACGGTATATCTCCGTATCTAATGGTGATAAAGACACACGGTTTGATTTAAACTACTTACTAAAGTGTAAACTAGACCCATGATATTTTATATTGAAAGAAAAATGAGTAAATATAAAGCTACACACGAAAAACAACTCGTCTTAGGGTAGCTTTAACGGGAAAATCAGCGTTAAATGTCGATTTTCGACCTTTTATTATCATCAAATCAAAAAATATATTGAAATAAAAGTTGTAGAACACATCAAAAGGCTTCAGAATGTTTTATTATAATCTCCGTAGTCCAAAAATTGTAGCTTCTACGAAGCGCCAAACACGTTCGCACACTCAGTAGATGACCACTAACGCGGAGCGCCTATGTGAGAGTATCCATCAAAACACCGATTATAATGCCGGAAAGTATATTCTTATTCCTACAAGTAAATAATTTTACTAATAAAATATTTAAGCGTTTAATAATTATAACTTAGTAAGGTAAAATTTAATAAAAGGAAAGATACCCCATTAATTTGGACGAATGTTTTTCTTGATGTTTGCATCCTCGGGCGAGTTTTCAATTTGGCGAGAATGAGGTAAGATATCGAAATGCGGAGTAATGTCGTCTTCTTCTTCCTCATTCATTTCATCTAAATCGTTCGGATCCGAACCATTCCAAAATCAAAGACCGGATCGTTACCACAGCCGTTTCTTCATTGTCCAAAACCACGCTTTTGCAAATAGAGCACACAACCTCCACTGAAGTAGCCATGCTTATACGTGAATGGCACCCACACCACAAAGAAACATACAGTAACACAGCACTTACAAGTCACAAACCCAAGCCTACACTAGGCATTCAAAACTTAAAGGAACGCTAAGAACTACGCACAAACTCACTCTAGGAACTTAAAAAAAAACGAATAAATGCCAAATAATGAAACTGAAAGCTGCGCAGCAGTCATTTTCCGGTCTTGAACGAGTTCTAGATTCCAAAAATGGAATCATCCTGCGTAGAATTCCTTTGGAATCCCTTTATCCCATTGAATGGGCTTGCTTTGATGATAAGGTGAGAACATTTGCCAGTGAGATCTGTTTTAAGAAGTTAAATACCCTCCGGGATAAACTCACCAGATTATCCCAGAAGTAATTACGCAGGATGATTCCACCTGCCGCCGATTTTCCTCAAAACTCCCTCCCACAGAGCATGTATTTTACCAGTGAGTGAAAAACCTATCCTACGTTAACTTTTCTGATAACGAAGTCAACTTCCTATCAAAAGGGCTGAATTTTAATTCTAGCCATTATAACGGTAACGATTTTAAGAATCTGATAGCTGATTGTGAATATATTTTCAACCATCAAGGGAATGATCGTTCCTTAAAACATAACTTCACCCATACCATCACTTAAAATCTGAAAAATCTAGTGTTGCCTTCTTAATTCCCCGTAAACTTACTTCCCAGAAATACTTACTTAGCATCATGAATACTGTGGAACGTGAAAATCTCGTTATTTCCAAAGGCGACAAAGGAAAGTGCATTGTCATAATAGACAAAAGTAATTACACTCAAAAAGTACAAACCTTCATAGAAGACAACCATATATTGAAAATCAACGACCCTACCAACGAACTAAATAAAAAAGTGAAAGAAATAGTGAAAAAGTGTACAACTGTGCTAAAACCCAAGGATTATTATAAAATAATTAATCCAAATCCTCTTCCTCCACGATTATACGCTCTCTTAAAGTTACATAAACTTGATATCCCCATCCGCCCAGTTATTTCATGTGTTTCCTCCCCAACCCACAAACTGGCATCTATAGTGAATGAACTTATTTAAAACTTAACCCTGTTTTCACCTAGATATGGTATCCGAAACTTCATCGACCTTGCTAATAGACTAAAAAATTTGAAATTATATACAAACAAAAAAATTGTTTTTTTGATGTTAATAACATATTTACAAAAATCGCTAGGAAAGAGGTGTTGTTGCTGTTGGAAAAAATATTGTACGACAAAAACTTGGACAGAAATGTTGTTCACGATATTTTACTGTTGACAGATTTATGTATTTCGCAGAATTAGTTTTCTTTGAAAAATCTTTTTTTAATCAACCCGATGGTCTAGCGATGGGATTTCCCCTCTCGCCAATTTAGCCGATAATGCTCTAACATCAGACCCGCTTTCTATACAACGCAGAACATAGGAAAAACTATTTTAAACAATAAAGATAAATACGATAAAACACGCAAATCTGGTATATATAAATTAAATTGTAAAGACTGTAATGCAATATACATAGGCCAAACCAGTAGAAATTTACACATTCGAACAAAAGAACATAAACAGTCTTTCCTCAATGGTTCCAGTGCCTCACATTTCGCTAAACATTTACTCGACAATAAACACCATTCAGACTCTACCAACACCCTCCTCCATAGCCATTCTCAAGGAAATAAGCTAAACTACCCGGAGGAATTAGAAATTTTACATCATAATTATACGCTAACTAACATTCACCTCTTTCCTAACCACTCCCTACTTTTATCAACTGTTTGCCTCCTCCCGCTGCTTCCCTCACCAAATATCCTTAACCCTTCCTCCCCTCTCAGACCTTGCTTGCTCATTGGCCATTGTTTTGTATATATTCACTGGAGTTGTGGTCTCTTTAGCTGATGATGGACAGAATTTTCTGAAACCGATCGTGTATTAAAACTCAAGTAGAATTTTCGACATAGTATTTTTTATTTCTATTCTTATGTTGGTTTATTGTTGTTAGTGTTTAGAAAGGTTTTATATTATTTTCCTTCGATAGTATTAATTCTTCCGGTTATATTTCCACTTTATAGTCGTTAGCTTGTAATTTTTTATCCTTTTATATTATTGCCTTATTTTTATAAATCATTTTCGTTAGTTTTCCATTTGGGAAAATATTTGGTTAATTCTTTGAATAGTTATATTATAGTCATAGCAATTCAATAGCATATAATATAACATAAGGATATAAGGAATATAGGAATAAGAATAAACTTTCCGGCATTATAATTGGTGTTTTGATGGATACTCTCACATAGGCGCTCCGCGTTAGTGGTCATCTACTGAGTGTGCGAACGTGTTTGGCGCTTCGTAGAAGCTACAATTTTTGGACTACGGAGATTATAATAAAACATTCTGAAGCCTTTTGATGTGTTCTACAACTTTTATTTCAATATATTTTTTGATTTGATGATAATAAAAGGTCGAAAATCGACATTTAACGCTGATTTTCCCGTTAAAGCTACCCTAAGACGAGTTGTTTTTCGTGTGTAGCTTTATATTTACTCATTTTTCTTTCAATATAAAATATCATGGGTCTAGTTTACACTTTAGTAAGTAGTTTAAATCAAACCGTGTGTCTTTATCACCATTAGATACGGAGATATACCGTTCAATATGATGCAAGGTCGAAAATCCAAGATGGCGACTTTTGTTTAAATATTTAGGCATGTTGCCCAATTGGGATTTTTTGGGATTTTTGGGATTTTGCTTTTGGCTGTTCAAAGAACATCTCCACCAATTTTCAGCTTGATAAACCAAAAAGGATAAGTTGAACCTATTCTGCCTCCACTATTCTAGTTGGCTAAAGCATTCTCCAGGAAAGAGGAAGATCCCAGGTTCGATTCCCAGCCTTGGCAGACTTTTTTCTATGTCCATTTCTCCTTGGGAATTAATACCTATTTCAAAATAATCGAGGATAAAGAATATCCCTGTTTTCTAAAATATATTTTGTATGTAAGAATTTTTAACGTCTTTGGGATATTTTAAAACTTTTGATCACCTATCAAATTACATGTGGTGAAGATCAATCCTAGGTGGTAAGACACAACCATTGATTCACATTAGCATTTTCTCTATATCTCATCAATTAAACAAGGTTATATTAATTGTGAACATCTTCCAATAACCCTGAAAAAGAATTGCTAGTCTTATTTTCCTAAATTACTGTTATAAGATCAATTCCAGATTGTTTGCGCAGTTAGTATGAGAGTTATTATTAATAGGTATAAAATCATTAGAATTTCCATTCAACATGTATTAAATAAGACATTTTCCAAATTCCTCTAATAGAGTTACGCTCCTACAACATCAACCACCATAAAATAATCATGAAGCAGTAGAGTTATGAATAAAGCTTACAGATTATGTTACCCTTTGCTAACATTCATTAATACAACTTAAGAAAATGGTGAAAGATGTTAAATGTCAAAACAACACAATTACATCATGCTATTACATCAAAATGAACTTAGATAATATACTACCAAACGTAAGTTAATTAAAGATTGGTTAATCTTAGTCACAGAATTTTCAATATATAAGCAAACTATACTAGTGATTAATGAAACCTCCAGAACTACAATTGCTTAGGTGAAAAAGGAGATCTATAATACACATAGTGTGCCTAAATTGTGAGTTAATTATTAATAAATATTGAAAAGGAATACAGAAACTATTTGGCTTGCATACAGTTATGAAAACGTTTACTCTAAATTTCATCAGGAGGAATTATATTTGACTATTAAGGAGAACTCGAATGGAAGAAATGAAGACTCGCAAGAAATGTATGGGGAAGAAGACATTTGATCATTAACTTAAGCAATATATTTTCACAATTGATTTAAATTTTTATACACTAAGTGAATAATATTTAAAATAATAAATGTCTTCATTCTGAATATAAAAATGGATTGCCATAAAAATAATTTCTTAGGTAACACTGTAAACAAATGGGATATTGTTTTTATGACCAATTACAATGAGTAATGATATGAATGATAAAAGGATGAAGAGAAGGTAAACCTTCGTGATTCAGGTACTTAAAATTGCAATAAACAAAACGTAGCCACTGCCTAAGAACCATCTAAGTGTATTTCTTACTCAACCTGATTTTCCACAGGACAGTTTTATTTGCCTTTATCGTGATCGTGGAGGCAAAGAATTTTTTTTATAATTTTTATATCATATGCTCTCTAATTATGCAAGAAATTAATACATGAAAATAAATAGACTATTTAAAATTACTCATTGCAAGATGGAACCAATGTGAATGAAAATTGAATTTGTTGAAACACTTAACCTAAGCTTCTGAGATGTAATACTTGGAGTAGATAGACAGCAATTTCAGAGGATAGCATTTGAATTGATATTAAGTACAATTCTTCAAAATCTTGTGACTAAAATTCAATTTCGCTTTTCACAGAACAAGCATTTTAATTTTAAATACTACAGACATTACATAATTTTCACTAATTTATTAAGAATTTACAAATTTTACCGAAGTATGAAATACTAAATGCAAAATATATTATTCTAAAACATTAATCCTGCATTCAATATTACTCCCACATATAAATGAGAATGATAAGCAACTTTAGCACCTCATTATACACTAACTTATGAGATAAGAACAATTTTATTCTGAGCATGGATGGCTAAACACCATATCGCTACAATGGGCATAAATTAACATTGGGGAGGAAAAGCATATACATTATGATTACATAACCACAGAGATGAACCAGTGATAAAGATACCTGACAGAGAGCAAGTTGCAAGATGAATTTTTTAAAAGTATTAACTATTAGAAACTGTGAATGATATAAGTTTACAAGAGTATGATTGTAGGAGTTAATACATTTACAGACACAACTTTGAAAGTGACACCCATCAATTTTTGACCATATGGTAGCACCAGTTCTGAAAACATCGGACCTTTGAGATGGAGTACACTCCAACAATGGAACCCTCACTGATATCATCATCCTCTATTCCAATTTCAAAACAATTGAGGATAATGAGAAAAGGTATCCTTGTACTAGATAATATAAGAATAATGTGATTTACATCAAAGTCTGTAATCAAAATGAACTAAGTTAAGCAGAATCGAAGATGTATGTTAAAACTATCACCTATATATCTATGAATATCTACCTAATTCAATTGTTGCATTAGACAGGAAAAAATAAATCAAGCTAGTTAGAAGAAAAAGACATGACAGCTAAGACTTTGAAAACGGTAAAAAAAGCTTACAGTAGGAGGATCTTTAGAACTATTCCATTTATTTACGTTTTATTTGTAACAAATAATTGTGTCATTCTTACCATTCTATGTACGAGGGTCGTCCAGAAAGTAAAGACCGTTCGTGTATGATGCCCTGCGCTGCTTATTTTAGACCAAAATTGCATGCTCATCAGTTAGCTCTATTTTCCTTCTCACAGTTAGAAAAGATTCAGTATTTGTTTGGAGATGTGTCTTTGTTCAGTGATCTTTCAACATGGCTGTGCATATAGAAAACCCCACCACATGTGAAGTGCATAGTGTCATTTGTTTTCTGAATGCACAAAATGTTCGGCCCATCGAAATTTATATGCAAATAAAGCAAGTTTATGGAGACAATGCAATGAGTGAATCTTCAGTGAGGAAATCAGTGTTTAATCAATGAAGAACCAGTGTGCATGACGAGGAATGGAGTGGGAGGCCATCGCTCATTACGGAGGATTTACAGACAAAAATTGAAGATAAAATTCAGGAAGACCGGTGTTTTACTTAGAGCACCATTCATAAACATTTCCCTCAAATTTCAAGATCCCTCCTACATGAAATATTGACACAACACCTAGGCTATAAAAAAATTTGCACTCAAAGGGTACCTAAGATGTTGACTGAAGTTCACATGATGAAACGGATGGGAGCAGCCCTTGAGTTTTTGATCCAATACAACAATGATGGTGACAGATTTCTCGACCGCATTGTAAAGGGAGACAAAAACTTGGGTTTCTTACAAAACAGTGGAAACCAAGCGCCAGAGTATGGAGTGGCATCACACAAACTCACCCTCAAAACACAGGAAAGAAAAACCAAATTTGCACAGGAGAAAAGTCATGGCCACTGTTTTTTGGGACCAAAAGGGTTTAATCCATGTGGAGTTTATGCCGAGAGGAGCAACAATCAACTCAACATCATATTGCAAAACCCTTCAGCGATTGAATTGTTCCATTCAAAACAAAAGATGCGGCATGTTGTCGGCAAAAGTGTTTTGATTCACGATAATGCTCGGCCTCATGCATCAGCACAAACACAGCGAGAGCTTCAACACCTTAAGTGCGAAATTTTTGGACATTCTCCAAACAGCGTTGACCAGTGATTACCATCTCTTCCCGAAACTAAAGGAGTTTCTTGGAGGAGAACAGTTTGGAAGCGATGAAGAGCTCAAAGAAGCAGTGACATCCTGGCTAAGAACTTTGGCAGTATAAGAGTATAACACAGGCATCGAAAAACTGGTTACATGTTACAATAAGTGTCTTGATAACCATAGCAACTATATAATCTATCAATGCGGACGAGATGTTGTGGAAAGAAATAACTGAACACAGATATAAAAATGTACTAATCTGTGTTCAAGTATGGCAACTATATTGAAAAGTGATTTAAGGTTCTGTGATTTTATAACAATAATAACTTCTCTAATGGAAAGAGGAAGATCCCAATAACATCCATTTTCATAATTAGTACTATATATAAAGACACACAACCATTCCCTAGCCAGAAAAATACGACTAGCCAGGATTCGAACCAGGACCGTGGAGTTGGAGCGAAAATGTGATAGCACGCTGACCACTCGGCCGCAACGGACGGTGAATAAAGTTTTGTGTTGATATCTTTTGTTTTAATTTAGTTATGCAAAAACATTCTTTACTTCTGGACGACCCTCGTACATAAATTATATATACAATCGTAAGAGCCAATAGAATAGAATTAATATATAAGTTATTCAAGAAGTTTTCTTTAAATATTAAACAACTTCTTGGAATGATTTCATTTTTTTATAGGGTTTAGTACAAGTACAACAGAAAAATTCCCTTCTATATTAGTAAGAAAATAATAATTATAAAGTAAACACACTACAAAAGACAAGTAACAAATCTTAATTGTAGCATTAAAAGAATATAATACTTTATGTTTGTACATTTGAAATAGCGTACTATGTACAGCAAGTTAAAATATTATAAATATATGATAGAAAATAAAGAAAAAATACATCACTCTTGGTAATTTCCATTTAGAGATTGAAAATGTTCCCACTCCATGTACCGAGGTATTCTTGAGTACTAGTTTTGAAAAACCTAAAGTACTTACTTCTTACAAAGCCCAAATATATCATCTTTTATTAATTACTATTCCTTCTTCTTGCCTACGTATAATTTTGATATCCGTTAACATTGAGATACCATGATATCCAAAATTAATCCATTGAAATCTAAGGAACTAAATAAATTTGAGAGGAATGAGGAAGCACATAATGTGCAGCACAAACAGTATTAAGAGCTTTACAAGAGAATATTTCTGTATCCTGAAAACTCCTAATCAAAAGCTTTGAACTCAGAAAACCTAGTACCACAATGAGTCTGTAATTGAGAAAGTCCATGAACACTTGAAAATAGGAAAATTAGGAAATCATAAATTTGAATCAAACAAATTATCTACTTTCTTGCAAGAGGTAGATTAGCAATTGCTCATCTACAATTACAAACATGGTTATTCAGTCTAACAAATCATTGGCTGGAAAAAACAGACAATCTTTGTGTTCTAAATTGAAATATCAAATCGGGGCAATTTCCTAGAGCCTAAAGCTATCAAAAGTGTTGCCATAATGTGAAATGTCTTAACTTGTACAAATGCTATGTTAACATCTGAGATTCAAAGCAGTGAAATATTAACCTCCTTATACCTTATTACTTGAAAATAAATACTTTATTCATCTAAATTTTAAAATTAACACTGTGGAATTATACTATTTAAAATTACAACCTAAATTTGACAACATGAAATGAGTGTAAGAAATAATGAAATTTATGGAAGGCAACCAATGCATAAAGCAGAGCTATACATGAGTTTGTAAAACAGATTCTTTCACAAATGTACATAATTACTTTTGGAAATTAAGGTTTTAACGCAGCAAGCTCTTAAGGATTTCTCAATATTTCAAGCATTGATCAAATTGAGAGCATTAAATTTGAACAGTTGAAAGAACACGTTGAAATTCATACCTGATCTTCTGAGCTCTTCCTGGATGCGATAGAACTCGGCCAAAGCTTTAGCGCTGCAGAGTGGTGTCTCCACCTCATAAGTATCATTGAAGGCGCTGTAGTCCACCTCGTAGCCAGCACAGTCTCTGTTGAAGGAGACAATGGGTTTGAAGCGATGGCCCCACAGGATTTCACCAGGAAGGTACGAGGAGCGCGCCTGCGTCGTCTGCCCCGTCGACTCGATGCAGCCCTCCAGAATCACCACTATCTCGAACCTGTCCCTCAGCAACTCCGCCGCCGAGAGGTCAAACAGCGGACTGGACTCGTTGATTTGATGGACGACGGTCATCGGCCAGATGAAGAACACGTCATCCCGGTCGCTGTCGGCGCCGACGGCCAACTCGTGCTGGTAAAAGCTGAGGGTCTCCCCCTCTTTGGTGATGCGCGACCGGATCAGCTGTGCCCTGACGCGGGCTCCAATGATATGCGACTTGCGCATGTCTCCAACGCGGAACATGAGGCACAGGTGAGCGTCCCTCTGGCAGATGACGGCGTTCCTCGAGAAGAGGAGGGTCTGCGCCCGGTTTTTGGGTCTCGACATCTTGGCGAAAACGATTCCTACCATGAAAGCTTGGATCATGACCCCGGTGATGGACTGCAGACACATGACGAAGATCGCCTCTGGACACTCCTCCGTGGTGGAGCGAGATCCATATCCGATGGTGTGCTGAGTCTCCACGGAGAAGAGGAAACAAGAGGCAAAATCGTGAAGTTCGACGACGCACGGACGACCTTCGGATGAGGAATCGAGGTCTCCGTTAGAGAAGGCGATCAGCCACCAGATGACGGCGAAGATAAGCCAGGAGAGGATGAAAGAAAGTGCGAACACCAGGAGGGTCCACCGCCACTGCACGTCCACGAGGGTTGTGAAAATGTCCTGCAGATAGCGCAGGCGGCGCTTGGAAATGTTCGTCTGCACCACGTTACAGTCTCCATTCTTAAGCACCACTCGCTTCCGGAATTTCCTGGCTGAGCCGCGGATCCTTCCACCGACACCTCTGCTACTGTGTGGGAATAAAGAGGACACTACAATTCAAAATCAGCGCCACTTCAGATTCACACACCAGCAATAGCTTCAATCGAGATCATATTTATCACGAAGAATCAAATATAAGTGAACGATATTTACTATTATCATAGTGGTTAAGTGCGTTTCTGTTGGAAATGTGGTGTCGCTGAAGAGAAACGAAAATAAAATGAGTAGAGCGAGTCTAATGAGGAAGTCAACAAGCAAAAGTTATAATAGGCAAATTGATCGGAAAATAGATGGGCTGCCATTGGGATGAATGGTGCAAGTAGGGAATTGAGGAGGAAGACCTACGTTAGATAAGAGACGCAAGTAATGGTTAATGTTAAGTAGTCCGAGGGAATGAAGCTATTGGTTGTGGAAACAACACCTGGAAGAGTTGCAACAAACCAATCCTTAGCCCATATAATTATTATTGTGGATTCGTACTTTACAATAAATGAATGTCTCGAGGAATAATAGACTTGATGGTAAGATTTAAGCCTAAATCCGATGTATCATTATCATATTGTATTGGAAATTAAGGGATACCATAAAGCACCCTTGGAGCACACCAAGGCACTGCAATTATCGATGGAGGTAGGTTTATTGACCTATCTTCCGTTCACACCTAAATTAGATGACAGATAGCGCAACTGATTTCTTTTATTCCGTTTACCCTTTCCCGCAATGGTAATTTCTTTTCCAAAATTAACAGCTATAGCTAAGTCCATTAAACGCAAAATTACACGAAAGAGGGAGAGAGAAAATGCTCATATGAATTTCAACTTCGACAAAATATGGAAAGAACTAAAGGACCGCGGGTCGCCCATTTACATTAAATCCAAATTTGCGTCATATTTCCGAGAACCCGTCAATGCAAGATAATCTTTTTCAATCTTAAGACACATTTACTAATACTTTCTCCTCTTCGCAATTTTGACGGCTGTGACCACGAACCGTCTCCCGTCTTCCGAGATTTTCCGGAGAATACTTCTCGAAGAGCCATTTTATCCAGGTTGCCTCTAAAGGAATACCATCGGAAAATAATTCTGACAAAATAAATAAATGTAATAAGATGGAGAAAATGTTTTGAAGTTTGGGAGCATACTGATCGTGCGCTATTATGCGGCGATGATTTTGCTGTGATTGCGGAATTGCCAGATGAGCTTCCAACGCTGTTACAAATGTGGACTGTAATTACGGAATAATTGAATCTGAATACGTGGAAAAACAAAGCTCTTGCATTCGAAAGAAGAAACGCATCGAATTTCTAACAAAAAAGGACGATTTTGAGCAGGAAGATGATTTTTCGTAAGTTCTTCATAAATGCTTCACTTGGTACGTTTTTAATTTAGAAATGAAAAAATCCCTGGAAAGTTACAGTTATGTGAGTGCATACAAAATTTACATCTTTATGAGAAATTCTAACTCAAAATTTAGAATTGTGAATAGAAGCATCTAGCGTTAGCACACAAAGCGAACGGTGAAGAAATTTTAAATTCAAGAAGAGTTAGTTTTCCAAGAAAAGAATAATATTTGAAGGGTTAGAACGGAGTGTAAATGCAGGTAGAGAAATGGAATGGAGTTTGTGATCAGATTAAATATCGAATAATTAATAATATAATTGCAAAATGCAACGATGGCACATATTAAGAATGTGCTCGGGCAAATCTCGTAGTTTGGAAGCGAAAGTTGGGTGCGTCCGGTAGTCCCTAGGATTTGCGGATCCCCGAAAAAAATACATATCGGAGCCATACATCTAATTTAATCAGAGCAAAACCACGTTAGTGAAGGAAATGGAACACAAAAATTTAAAAATGATTTATCATAATTGTTAAGTAAAATTGAGGCCTGGTATACTTTTGAATTTGTACTCACGTAAGAAGACGCTCAAATTTTGCATTAGCAGTAGTGAGTCTGCTTTAGAAGCCTTCATGTTTCACGTCAGAACTTCGTTAATTGGGCGTACGGGATCCACGAATTCTCAACAGAATACAAGTATGACATAATGGAATAGAAATCATCGCGCGTTTAGCAAATTTACGAGGTCTGAAAGATATTTCTTCCGTATCCAAAACTAACAGAAAAAACATAAAACATATATACCTTTTATCTTGTTTTTCTTTTGGTAGAAACGGAATTACGAAGAACGAGGTGCTGGTCTCATCAGATTTTAATGATTACTGAAGCATGAATGAGCCCCATGGGTCCGGGTTCGAAACCCTGCTCTAGCGTCTTTGCGATGCTTTCAAGAGAATCATAAGAGTAAATTCATTCGGAATGAATTGCATGAACAGCATTCGAGACAAAAATAGCTGAGAAAGAGTTACTGAGGACTGAGTAAAGAACTAAGTGCAGAAAAAAAGCAAAAAGTATGAGCACTCGCTCTGCAAGGGGCGGTTGGTGGGTGGTGGTGGTTGGAGAAGGCAGATCTGAAAGGGAGAAGATAACCAAAATTGGCTGAGAGTGGAATCCTAAGACGGACAAATGAAAAGGAACGTAAATTCACAAGTACGGATTTTTCTGAAGCAATGCGGGTTTGCAAAGAGAGGAAAGTTGTGAGTAGCATTGTGTGTAAACTATCCTAAAAGGATATAGCGTAGAAGCTACAAAGTATGTACAATTAATACAATGTACAATTGTACGCCTATGTAAATAAACAGGGGTGAAGGAAAGGGGGCTCTTCTTGCGCAATTCAAAATAACATGGCTTTTACTAACCGACCGTGTTTACGAGTGTCCTATGTCAGCGGCTGAGGAGACCACAGAGCTTTGTAAAGAGAATAAGATCGAGAAATGAAATAGACCACCGGAGACGTTAACACGTTTACAACATAGCGAAGGTAACTTAATGACGATAAACATCTTTGGTAGTCAACATCTAATACTTAATATTTAGACCATTATAAGATGCTGACTGCCGAATAAATCAATCTGTAAACAAGTAAAAAGTTCTCATAATTAAAGAATTGCATTATATGGCTGAGAGCCCTGAAATGATTTCTCACACAAAAGCTACTCTTTTGAATGAGTTACTCTGAACCACAGATTTAACCATTTGGAGATTTCCCATCGAGTTTACGGCGGAACCATTACAGGAGATGCTTCTTTTGGGATTTTCGGAAGCAGTACAGCGTAGTCGGGTTCAATCTGTTTATTTGTTGAGAAAATTTTGTCTAACGTGATTCCAATTTGGTTTTCGTTTCAGTTTTCATTTTGTTAATAACACTTATGAGGCTTCGATATGTTGATCTTCCAATAAGAAATCATCGCCTTTCCAAAAAAAGTATAATTATTTAACACTACTTACTTGTTTCTTTAATTAAACTTAAAAAAGAAACAGTTTGCTCAGAGCGTTAACACTGCTGTATATCAATGTATTTTTTAGCTATTTTTTAATATTTTAATATGTTCCTGTGTGAAGGAGGTAGCATCAATTCCAATCGCGTCTTTTGCGTTGTCATTTATGCGATTGCGAACCACATTCATCATCATCACGGGCAGTCTGCTCGCGCAGCTGTTTTTTCCCTTCTCTTCATCCCACAGCACCGTTCAATTTAATTTCAAAATCGATTTCATTTTAATGTGCAGGAATTAAATTAATTAACTCCGTAATAACAGTAATGGCTGTAAACGGAATTCATTCAGTAGAAACAATGCGAAGTGTCAAAGTTCGCACAAATAAAATCCACCTTTATATATTTGACCAGCTGTTTTCGATTCCAGCCCACTGTACGGAGTTCTGTATATTAGAATAAATGATAAATAAAAATAAGAAATGCTTGGAAGGAAACAAGATGAAATTTAATGGCAAATATATAAGTTATCAGTAAAAGAAATGGAAGAAAATAATTTCCTATTAACTAGAGATCTATCTAGGAATGCACGTGTATGGCGTGGTTGCCTATCTCCGATATTCCGTTGCTATTTCTTTTATAAACAAAAGGCCATTGAGTTAAATGGTCCGACACGTGTCCACTTTAATCAAAGAACGTGCCCTGAAATATTCGTGAGAATCCGTTAGTTAATTTCCCACTTGCCTATTGCTTCCCTTGTCGGTACGAATTTTCATTTTTCGAAATTTTTTGGCATCGGTCGGCACGGGTTACCATAATCCAATCGCAATAATATTTATTAGGTAAGTTAATAAGGCCAAATAGATAATAAATAGAGGGTAAGCGTATTTGATTTTATGAAAATAGTTTTTATCTTTGGACACCCTGGCATTACATATTAGCAATAATAGATCGAAGAAAATAACTAAATTTCCGATTTTGCTATGGGTTCGAGAATTTTCGGTTTAAAGTCATATCTTATGTTCTATTGTCGTTTCCTTCCGATGAGAGTGTGAGCTTCAACCAACAACGCATACGAGATTGGGATTTCCAATCCCCTTCGTAATCTTTTACACTGAATCGAATCCATAAACAAGGACTATTGAAGGACATTTTAATTTCTTTATAGCCACCAAATATTTATAAGTAATGATGAGAAGGAGCCGGAGGTTACAGAGAAGAATAAATCATTTTGCAATTGCAATTGAAACACATATCCCAGAAGTCTGTTTTTCTGAATTTCAGTCAAATATTTACTAATATGCGTCTACTATTTATGCGTGTATTATACTACCATTCGTTTACATCATAGGTTTCTAGCTGCATGCTCCGGAGGCAACAGCAATATCTTGTTACTATTATCAATAACAGTATTTTTCTACAGATACTCAAGAATGGTAATAACGTATTTTGCGAGGCCTAATTGCGAGGCGAGTAAATAATTACAATATAATTTTTATGATCGAAAATTCAAACAGTCCCATTTCAATAGCAATGAGAACCATGAATTTCGAGTTCGCTGGGAATTAAAGAGTATTTCAAAAAGACGGTGATGCGACCGTATTGTAAGCCAATTTTCAGACACTCTCATGGAAAATATATAGCATTGCTTGAAAATTAACAAGGGAATACTACTTCGCAGATTAATTAGTAGAACTAAAATAGTTGTGCCTCTCAGGGTGACTGTATTTAATGATTACCGAGTTTTGAAAAGGGAGGAAATTATGCTGTTTCACTATGAACACCCGCATACATGGGTTAGTTGGAAGAGGAGACTCAATCTCGACCGAATAAAGCCGTTTTATTATTATTATTATACATACTTAGATAAAGACAAACTTCTTTCTTTAGAACAATACCTCCAACAGCACCGTTTTACAGGGGCCCCGCATTTTATACACAACTTTTACGATAAGAACAAATACGTATAACACTTCCTCCAAATTTCCGTGTATTCTTTCAGAGAAACACCTTCTTAAATAATAGAAATGTTGATTTTACTGCATTATCTAACAGATACGAAAGAAATATACTACAGTTTCGTCTGGTATTAAAGTATTGTTAAATGCAAAGAGAATTGTATTCCATTACGTCCTCTAATGCTTTGATTCTGCGAAGTTTAGAATATTTTGAGTTAATTTAAGCCGTGAACGATATTTGAAGGAAGAGTTAACAAATATGAATCTATTATCTCTGTAATAACATTTCATCTGTGTCTGTAGTGGACGCCATTTCTGCGTATATTTGCCAAGTCGGTCCTAAAACATAAAAGCTATGTCAAATCTAAATCCTTTTTCCGAATTTGAACATCGAGCAGACGTAATAATTCTATTTCACTTTAATAATCGTTGAATACGTCGAATTAGTTTCCCAAAATGCATCAACGTCGTGATCTTGTTCTGACTTCAGGCCGTTTGTAAGTATTTTCGGTGCCCCGCAATCACTACTGCTGACCCACAGTATTCAGAGTTCAATTCCTTACCCATAATAGAATCAGAGAAATCTTATCTTCGTATTTATTTTTTATCTTGTGTGTGTGATGCAAGGCTCTAGTAAGTAAGCAAAGCACTGGATATCTTATGTTTCCTTTCGATAAAAAACATTGAGCCCCATGACTTCGAATTGTGACTCTTGAGAATTCTTGGTTTGTCTATGTTCCCCTAAAAAGAAAAGATAAAGAAAGGTCGCATGGCTAAATTGTTTAGCATTATCATTTATGTTATTAATTGTCGATACCGTAGACAAGATATTAAAATTTTTTTTTTCGTCTAATTAATAGGCCAAAGTTTGACGCCAGAAGACCCTATGGCAGAAATTAGGCAAATAAAACGTAGAAATGGCGACCTCTAGAGACACATAAAATGTTACTGCAGGGACATTCATATTTGTTAATTCTTCCTTCAAACATCGTTCATGCCTTAAAGTAACTCAAAATATTCCTAGTATGTTAAACAGTCATTTGACATTTACTTAAGAATCAATGGCAACGGAATTTTATATACATACATATTTTAATATATACATTTTGTATACAGATCGATTTCACAATTGTTATATTCTGCGAACGACGAGATCAAGGGAACTTCAAACCTTGGCACAAACAGCTACTCTCAATCCACACTCTGTGAGCATATTTTTTATGAATATCAGTTACAAAGCTGATGAACTGCAATCAATACGTGATCTTTATTTTCACAAAAGGCGATTTTAAATTTTGAATCGCAATTTTATTCATCCAATTTTTGAGGTATGCAGCTGACACCTGACCTGAATGATGCTATCTTTTCCACTGATAGGAAAGTAAAAAGAATTACATCATTTCAAAAGGTATTTGTACTGATTTTGAGTAGAAAGGTTTGACGCAGTATTAAAAATTTCACGTTACAGTTAAACATTGCGATTCTTTAAAACATTTTTAAGATTTTGAATAAAAGAACAATTAATCGAGAAATAATTTTCGTTTAACACACGTTTAGGATCAGTACAGCAATCATTGCAACTCATTGTCTTATGTATTTACAAATCCGATGACAGTAAAGTCCCATCAAAATGATTAGCGGCATTAATGGAAATTAATTAATAAATAAACGTTCTTAAAAGCATAACGAATGGAAGCAGCTGATGGGCTACCAAACGTCATTAATACTTTCATCAAGTTTAGCAACTCGAAAACCTTCCTTAAGAAGCTCATTTGTGGTCTATGTTTCTTTAGTAACTGAATAGTGGTCACAGGCTGTTGCAATAAAAAAATAAACTTAACAGAGATCTCGATTCTTTACATCGAACATTGATCTCGATCCTAAATCATCAAAATTATGATAGAGTATATCGATTTTTCGAAACTATTCAATTACTATTCACAGTTACGAAATTCCATATCCGAAACCATTATTAAATATTTATAAGCAACAGAATTGAATTCGGCATAACTCTTTGGATACACTTTCCCATAACCTGATGATTTCCATATCGCCATTGTGTTTACCTCTAAAAATTCTCATGAAAACAAAGCCAAAGGTTACAGATTCGATGAAATTATCTCAATTATCTATGATAACATTTATGCAAAAGTTTAAATTATTATATAACTAGCTGTAGCGCCCGATGATTCTCAACGGGGAGAATAGAAGTAGAATTAAATACAATAATCCTTTTATAAATAAGATAATCTAACATGTATCATTTTAGCTTCGTTCGATGGGACAGATTACCGTAAACGAAACTTTTTCGTGAAAATCCCAATATCTTACGCTCTCGTAATTTGTTGCTGAAATCTATTAGTTTGGTCATCTGAATATTAATTTTCATGTAATATTTCTACCAAACTTATCTCAGGTGCACATTGAACACGGTTTTAATTTTTTTCTGTGAACCGATCAATGCCGATGAGAGCGACTTCGAAAATAAAACTCCCGAGCAAACGAACTTTATTTTATCTGCGATTTTAAAAATTAGTTGGCTTTTCTACTTTTGCATTCATATAGTCGCAACTGATTCCACAATGCAACCTCTTAACAATTTCCTTTAACAGCACAATTACCAAACATCCAAAGCATAGAAAATCAAACCACAATCTAAAATCGTATCCAGAACCGCGAATAAATTTCATTTTTGCCTAATGGTCTCATCTGTTTCCTATACATGTCATGAGTTATAATTCTAGAATCTCATTAATCAGCACACGCAGATACGAGCTGTGAATGTATTATAATATGTATTTTTTTCTCTATTCTTTTAACATGAGAATTTAAACTTCCTAGCATATAATGTCATATATCATTTTCTTTCATTAATATTATAAAGTACCATTCATAATAGTCTCTAATTAACAAAAGTCATTCTGTATAATCTTGTAACAAGACAATAAATAACTTGTATAGCCTCTAGTTAATAAATAATGTAGCTTTAATGTATCAATTATTCGAATATTAAAAGTCATGGATAGATAGGCTACGATATGAGATAAGATTAGCAATTATCTTAAAATTCATCATGACTATGTACGAGATTTAGGTATACAACATTTGTTAAATTCGGCAAGTAGCAAATAGCGCCATGGGTTGTTTTTACTTATAATATAAAATGCATAGGCGTATCGAAATTGCATAATTGCATTATGACTTGGATTGTAGCTATTTGTTTGTATTGTTTACAGTTATGCATAATCCGCTATTTATATTTTAATCGCAACTGCAGAAATTTGACAAACATTTTACTTGCTGTGTTTTCTCTGGTGTTTTCCCGCCCTGTGGGGTTTTTGTCTTCCATCAGATGGGAAGATTTTCCCCCACCAACTCTAATATTTTCAGTGTTATTCTTCAAATATATTTTCACATTTGAGGTTAGATGGATGAGAGGTCAACCAAGGTCTAACTTCACCTTATTTATTAATTTAAAGACTTAATATGAAACACCTTTAACCTTTGACTTGCTTCGAACGCAATTGGTTAGCGGTAAAACAATTTTAATATGTTTCGCCTTGTTATCTGACTGCTGTTTTATGCATCTACATGTGTCAATGATAATATATATAATTATCTTCAGAGAGACTGATAGGTTTCTTCAATTCTCTATTTTAATGATTATACACGAATCTATCTGCAGAGGTCCGTAGGATTTTCCATACATTCCTTCTGTTCACACGCCTCAAGCACGACACGGCAATTATTTTTATTTCTTATCAAGAACGGTAATCTTACGAGTGTAATACTAGTAATAGTAGCAGACGAAATTAGGAGAAAACAGAAAGAAACCAACTCGCTGTATTTACAAACAGCCTTTTTTTTCGCTTTCCTCCGACTCTCTCCGCTATTTGACGTAGACCTTCATCAGATGTAGTTATTTGTTTAAAAACATTCGGGTCCGTTGATAAAAGACAAACGTCATATTTTACAGTTAATTCATTTAGTAAAATCAATGCATGTAGTATCAGAATTTATATTAATAGCAAACCTACCAAAAACAAAAATTATTTACGCATTTTCTTCAAACCTGTTCCTGTATTTTAACCATCGAGAGCGATTGCAAGTGTTCCATATTATTATATCATTATTTCCTCAGTCGAGTCGGTTGAAAATATTTCACAATTTTCTTCTTCGCTTTGTACATATATTCGACTGGACATTATCGACGAGGATATCGGACATTTTTAAACTGCGATTTGCTTTTACCAGGAGAGAAAATATTGCATGTATGTGATTTGGCTCGATTATAATAATTTCCTGGTAAATCACAGTGATGACCCACGAAAATTGAGAACGAAATTTAAGCTCTGACAACAACCGCAGCTCAGTTGTCTAATTCCATTGATTTAGAACTGAAGATACAAAGGAGTGATAACATTGTGGGAATACTTTCCTTCTGAGAAAGTAAAGCAAGCCGTTATCATAAGCCAACGTATCTATGACAAATTGTTTCTTCGAAGCCTTGGCGACTTCGGTTTATTTTGAATTGTGATTTGGGAAATAGTTTCTCATTAGATTTGAGAGGACACCGCGATGGCACACAATAAAACATTAACTATTGAACTACAGCAGGCTGAAAAGGTATTTGAAAGTAAGATAATAGGAAGTCAATATCCTCTCGAGATTAGACAATTCCAAAATGACAATGTCAATCAAAATTTTTTATCATGAAAATCTCTGCTCTTCAATTCCCTTCTCTCGTCACTCTTTTAAATTCCCTCCTCTCGTCACTCTTTTAAATTCCCTTCTCTCGTCACTCTTTTAGGCACTCTTCAAATCATTTCGGCACTCACGCATTACTGCATACGTGAAATTAATCAATCTATAAATACGGCGATTTAGTTTGTAGACGTTTAAACACGTATTTCTAAGCCTTACCTTCACAATATGTACTTAAATATCTGGCATAAATCCGAAATAATAAATTAAGGCACTGTTCAAGTAATCCTCTACTCTGTTGTGTAGCAAATTTCGATAAAGGTTATTTCAAATTAAAAGTCAAAATTAAAATTTGGAAAAACAACAACATAGCGTCGACATAGGAACTTTGATAACTCACAACCAAATTAAAACTGATTTTAACGGACAATAAGAGAGGGTAAAGAACGGTTTTCTGCGTTACATTTTGGTTGTATGGTCTGGGGGTTTTCTGATTCCAAATACGTAAATAAAATGTAAAACCGATACAATGACATTGTCCACCCAAACATCCAATCCAATACACACTCAGTAAAACTGATTTCAAAAGACATAAGAAGAATCAGGTAATTAGTTAAATAAAAACTTTTATTTATCGCATACCTCAAGTAAATATCCGCCTGAAAAACGTCAAAAGAAAGCACTACAAGTCGGTCTCATAACAGATGCAGGAAAAATAGCAAAAGAGATGCGAAACTCGCGGGCGAATAGTTTCCTCAAATAGCGAGCATTGCGAAGAACGGCGCTTCGGCAACTTTAAAAAGGCGACCTTATCTCGGGCACCACTAGCGTAAGCAATTTTCATATTAAACCGCGATATACATTTACGACGCACACTTCCGGGTGGCTGACTACGACACAATTATATTATCCATTTCCGTCACTGACTGTAACAACACCTCTTCTATTACAATGCTTCGTCCCCGATTCCCCGCAACGAATTTAATCTACGCCAAACCACTCGACCATAAGAGTCTCAATTCATTCCGAACGCTCCCACAGACGGATTTCTCCTCACTACGTGCCAGCATTAGGAAATCAACAAGTGGCGCTTCGTGGCGATGGAGTTATCTGCCTTCGATAAGGGCGGCAAAACAACGTCGAGTTGTGGGAAGATGGCGAAAGGAAAACACCGTCATGGGACTGACCTCTTGCCGACGCTTTCCGTTCTGCCTCCAGCGAGGCTGTGGGAAGACACCCGGACGCCACCGCCGCCTGCGTCCAGCACCAACAGAGGGGCTTCCGAGGACACCCCCGCACCGCCCTCCGCCGCCCCCATAGGCCTCAAAGGGGCGGCGAAAGACCCGATGTTCTATGCCCAATGATGGTCTCTGAGTAGACGCGCTCAGTCACTCGTCTGCCGTGTTACTGCGCTGTGCAGCGATGGCAACAGGGCGAGAGAGGGGCGGACGTACAGAGGCGACACCACCACTTCCACCGGTTGATTCTTGGAACTAAATCTGTAAGGGCCGGCTCACCCGTATGCTACGATTGCGTCATTCGTATCTTGCCAGGGCCGAAGTGAATGAGGAGATAGTGTTTCTTCCTGATGGTGTCCAACAGCTACGGAAGTCGTAATGAGGCACCAAAATAAGACACGCTTAGGAAAGGGTTTTATTATTTTATGAAGCCTTTCCCTGTATTTCCTCTATATATTTATCTTTCATATAAGAAAAACGAAATTAATATTTATATTAATCATTTAACTACGCATATATTTTTAAATTTCTTTTATCATATGTGCGAAATTTGCTAAATAAGTTGTATTTTAGTTGCAGTTGATCAGTTTTTTCGACTGAATGATATCAGAATTTTAATCTCATTTTTTCACCGTTTACCCGTGATATAAGCATAACCAAGTATTTATATATATGTCGTGAAAAAAGAATGAACGGCAATAGGAAATGTGGGAAGAGTTAACAAAATAAAACTCCTTCTTTGGAATCATTTACGAGACTATTTTATCATTTTCACTTAACCGAGTCGTATAACCACGATATCTAATACCATATCAAACCATCCTGATCGAATTTATAGAGACATTACGTAAGTTGCAATCGCCCAAGTGTCCAAAACTAAAATGTATGCTGAATAGCTCATTTGTTTTAAAACAGTGTCACCCAATTCTCAGTGATTCAATGACAGAATTATAACAATAATCATATCATTCGTGCATCAAAATACGAGAATTATAAAATGTTCTAAATTATATGCAAAATATCATAAAATGAGCTCGAAGAAGACAGATCTGAAGGGAAATGGACAACAAAGGAACAACGACAACTCGGTTGGAGGGAATTCGGATAAATACGATGGAAATAAGCCAATATTGATGCTTTGCTGTCTTCCGAGGATTTTGCTTACTATTTCAGCGAGGATCGGGGGGAAGGATCTTCAGGGGAAAGGAAGAGACAGTTGACGGAATCGTGAGGGAATAATGGAGAACGGCAAACAAACAAATCCTCAGATATTTAAACCTTGTCATTAATGAAGAGTATTTCACAAATCTGGATTTTCATGATTTGAAAATCTCACCAGCATCAGATAAAGCGATGAAAAATCAGATGAGAAACAGTCGATCAATTGCCCCGAAACGAGGTTTCTAATCTTTTCCCCCTTTTCCTAGAATTCACACGATTTACAAGGCATTGAATTTGTAACCTAATTTCACTTCTGCATTTTATATTTATGGTTCTTAGTTAAAACACCAAAGCGACGAAAGAAACTAACAACTTCCAGCGAGTTATTTCATTAAATGGATTTGAAATCGTGCAGAAAAGAAATTTACGGGGGAAAATCGATTTCAGTAAAATGAAATATCATTTGAAAGCAGAAAAAATTATTTCACATTTAAGAAAGGATTTGAAAGGGTTAAGGGTGCAATTTGCGTAAAGTTGCGTAAGTTGTAAAGCGTTGGTACTGAAACGTTGGGAAAAATTAGGCGAATTATGGGCAGGACTGATGTGTAGCTTAGAATTAGAAAAACCTCATTAGTCGAATACATAAATTCAAAAATTAAAGAACAGAATAGAAGGAAGCAACTAAATTATATGAACAGTTAAAAAGAGCTAAACCAGGAGTGGTTAATCCTTTATAAACTTTAAATTTACTGAATAAATCATAGCAGTAAATTTTCCAATTTTCCACTTTAACGTAATAAACGAAACTCTTTGAAGACATTCATTTCTGTCAGAAAGGGAATGCCTCTTAGAACGCCAGAAAGACCGAAGATTACAAAACCTCTCACGTAAGTGATCTACAAAGATTAAGCAAGGAAAGAATGATCCAAGGAAGTAGAGGGAGAGGAGGAAAAAGATGTACCATCGCCAGAAAGACCACTTAAGACTCTCCCGCGCTTTTCTCCCTCTCCTTTTTTACGTCATTCAGAATGCTTTTCCTAAACGAAATGAGACCTGCATTACCCAAACCTCAATTTATAGTCTAACATTTTTCACATTCTCTGAGCTTCTGTGTGTAGCACTCTCCAGGGTCTCATTGTCTGTGACGCAATATCTGAATGAGAAAATAATGAAATACTAAATTCGGCAGCATTTGAACGTCAAAGCCGATTCTATATGCTTTCCCAGTCAAAAGGCAAGATAAAAACGGAGGCGAATTCTTGCGTCGCAAACTCGAGTTTTAATAAAATTAATAGCAAAAATCTATGATATCGATAAACAAACTAAAAAAAGTTTAAAACTCAAACGTCCAAAAAGATTCTCATTGCTTTGCATCTTGCTTAAAATGTCAGCGATATCCCACCAAAGTACCACCTCGTGCAAAAAAATGTTTTTAGTAGGTTCCATGAATCGTGTCTTCAACGGGTTTATGAGAATTAAATTGTGAGACATAATGAGGAGGACAGAACAATGCAGATTGAAATTTTACTAAAGCATTTTCAGCGTTTTTATTTCGCTATCCTTCCAGGAGACTGAGTTATCTATCGAGGAAGTATATCAATTCGGAATAGTAAATTCTTTCTGTGAATTCAATCGCCAGAAGTTTGATATGGCTTCATCACTTCCACCATTTGTTTCCTCCGCCTTTGGAGAAATGCAATGCAAAATACACGTCGATGTCAGGAAGTCTTTTGCATTATTGAGTTTATCGATATGAACGGAAGCCTCGTTTTAACGTGAAACATACACTGAGAAACAATCACCGAACGGGTCTTTCTTTGCTTCACAGCGAATTTGCTTGCTTTAATGGACATTTTTCCTCCTAAGCAGACCTTTCTTGTGCATTCAGGATATAAAATTGAGATTTATAAAAGGTACAGCACTTGTTTCCGCTCCTTGTTTCGATATTTTTAGAACCCCTACACTAGGTACTTCAAAAGACCTTTTTGTAAGTTTTTGTATTCGCCCTGAAGGAGTTTATACTGAATATAAATAAGGTAATAAAGGTAAATTAGAATAGAATTCTTGAAAGGTAACTAAATTCTAATTCTCTAATTACATACATCGTATATAAACGATATTGGACTGTTTTTATTTGTCTACGATCCACTTTCACTCCTTGTGCTGTAATTTCTCGGTGGAGTGCCCAAGTGATTAACTTGTCGCAAAAATGCTACTATTACAGTAATTTCCTCGAAGAACACAACCAGTTAAAATACTACTATTTAACAAAAAAATTGCCAAATGAAAGCATGAATTGATGTGCAAAAACAGATAATTTCCCGGGAAAATATGAGCCCTCTCGCGATAATGGAATCAGGAGTGCAGTGGCCTACTTAGCAATTTCAACCGACATTTAATTTAGTCTGCTGGTCTCGCTTGTGCGCTTTAGGATTCAAGCAAATAGATTTTAAATGCTGACTGATTCTGCAGAGTCATTGGATCGTCCATCCTCATCGCCCCAAAGGCCTGTTCAAACCCTTTGCCACCAACAGCACTGGAAATATGGAGAGAGAAAGTTGTCATTTGCTATTTGGGTGTGGATTCTAAATGCAAAGAATCACCATAAATACGCCATGAATTACTCTCAGCATTCAATTAGGAGGGACCAAAATGAATGCATCTCCCAATGACATTCATCTTATTTCATGAGATAGATAAATACAGATACAACATCCCGAAACTGTGCTGAAACATTCTCCACTATTTGGTTTCAAGAAAGAGTACGCCTAAGAGAATTGACAATCGAAATGAGAAGCAAAGTGCCATTGGCTAATGGAAATCGACTTCCCCCCTTGTCTTCTTGAGATATAAAGTGGCCATCTTAAAGAATTTAGCAGAGAATCTGTTCTTTGATTAACATTTGCAGTGAATTCGTTTAATACAGCAGTCTTGGGGTCCCTCCTGTTTCGAAATAAAACCGTGCGCCATTGTGGTGCATTGGTGCTGCAGCATAAACATCATTAAGTTTAGTGGACAAAAGACTTACTTATGATTCACGTTATACGATTGATAGGAGTATTTTCTGAACAGATGTTCTATATTTAGGAGGGCTATTTTATTTCCAGCTTCTTCTTTGCGATTATTTTCTGAGTTGAGCGACTTTTAAGCAGCTCTTCTGGGTGCATGTGAAGACATTTTCAACGTTGAGTTGGCGACTCTCTTCTCAATGATAAACACACATGCCTGGAAGCACATCTTGTTCTAACTTTTCGTAATCGCTATTTAAATTAAATATAATTTCGTAATAAGAGTTCTTCTAATGACACACATTTCCTTTTTGACATAACGTTTGACAACCTCAAAAACGTCGTAGATTCAGACATTTTCTGTTCTTTTTTCATCGGCAAAATTTCTATGACTGCCATGTATTTTACACAGCAATTATCTTTCCGTCCAACGATTATTATGTAGCCAAGGTAATCTGCACTGCCACAAGTTGCATTATATTTTTTAAAGAGTAATTTGTTCCTTCGCAAAAGTTTAGGTCGAAAGCTTCACAACTTCGGAAATTAAAATGTCACTCCGTACGAAGGAGTTCATATAACCAGTGAGGATCCGGGGCCCGAGGGGCGGAGTAGTTAAAAGGAGTGGTTGCGAAAAGGATTCCCAAGCAACTGCGTACCAATTTAAATATTTTTTGAAATTTTGGTGTACCAACAGTCCTATATTTTTTTATAAGAATACATTTACGATCGGAAAAGTGTCCTATGACTTGTTTTATTTTAGTTAAGTTACTAAGAAAAATTCATATTTAATTATCAATGCGCTTGAATTTTGTCTTTTTATCAATCCTTTAGCCACCGGTTGGGAAACCCATCTTATTGTGACAAGATGCCTGAATGTGCAGGGGCGACTAAATGTCCTTTGTCCGTCACTCTGACCGATCGTTCTGCATTGTGATGCAACCGGGGTACCAAGGAGTGAGTGAGGAAACCCCAATTGAAAGGGCTTTCCTACCAATCCGCAAGATTTGGAGGAAAGAACTATCAGGGTGGTGTAGCAATCGACGGAAGACGATGTTCAACACGAAAGAGTTCATCCACTGAAGATGGCAACATTGGGAATCCAAGAGAACTCTTCACACGTCCAACAGCTGCTTGAATATCGTTTTAACTCGAATTAGGAAAGCGCTGTAGCGGTGAGATGTGAACTGGAATCTGCGCACTCCGCTGATCCCAGCGCATTTTGAGAAGTTTATATAGTTAAGTGTAATGGTTTTGGTCATTTAATGTCATTCCAAACCAAAAAATAAAATGTATTATGAATTTATATTTAAAACATATTCAATCGCTTCAACTCGTGGGTGCCCCTGGCCATGAAGACACATTGGATTGTCCGACTGCAAAACGAAAAACCCCACGGATGAGAGTAAAACCATCGAACTCGCGGCACTCCTTCAATTTAGCTTTTCTCAAGGACTTTAATATGATCGAAATATAACGAGTGGATTACTTACGCAAATAAGTCCATTCACGTAAGGAATTACTTTTCTATATCATTGATAGTATGTACATATTTTAATTAATGATATATTTACCGAAAAAGCACAACTCACACAAGGAAAACTATTAAAATCGAAGCCAATACATGACCCTAGGACGGGTGGCAGTTTCGAAAGAAAAGAGATGCGCTGTTTCATAAGTACTCGACATATCTCAGCAGGAGATCCGCTTTTGGCTGCTCAACATTTTCAACGCATTCGCGTGTTGCTCACTATTCATGGTACGGCCACGTCTGCACCACAAATGGCACGAGCATTGTATTCTTATGTCTAACGGCATCACCTTTACATTATTCACATCGATCACTCTTTTGGAATTACTTTGGTAATGGACACTCCTGCAAATCAATCGTACTCTCACCACCACGTATGCCTTTAGCCTTCTTTGTTTAACGCCGCTAAACGTTTCTTTACTTAAAGCGCATTTCTATCCATCCATCTGAAATATGAAAGTTCAAAACACTATCTTCTAAAACCATACCATTCATAGAAAACATCTTTAACCTCGTAACTAAGTCTGGAATAAAAATATTTACGTCATCAAAAAGACCGAATTTTTTAATCAAAATAAAGATCAAAGAACAAATTTTAAAATAAGAGCATGATTTCAACAGAAAACTTGATAAATTTTATGAAATTCTGGAGTTGTAACGAAAACCAGCAGATAAAACTCCAAAGAAGTTACCGAAATCGATACTTGATTTTAGAAGAAGAAACGCCCAACATTCCAATTTCAACTTTTTCGCACCGCCAATCGAATGCACACGCATCAAGATTTACTTTTCCTCTAAATCAATATTCTAATCAACACGCTCTATAAATCTAAATAAGTAAATATCTAAATCATTAGTTGTAGAATATTTTAATTATGAAAATATCCTTTTCTTACATTGTTACGAATGAAACCGCTCATTATTTCAAGATTGATATGAAGATGATTCTTCCAGAATAATTAGAGAACAGGGATACTCAATTTAGTTTTAATGTTTAGTAAAGTTTTATGATTTCAGTCGCTCCCACAAAAGTCTCGCAATCGCAAATGAAACATATGCTTCTTCGCTTTGCGCGTCTCCCGGTACAGTCAATACCTACTATAGATTTGTCATTCGGATTATATCAGCGCACAGTGGGCTAGAATCGAAAAAACCTGGACAAGGGTTTCTTTGAGCAAGAAATCGTTTCTTTTAGTGCGGATATTGAAACTTGCCATAGTTATTTCAAAATTATTGAATTTTATATTCCCGCTCGTTATATACATAAATTGATAAATTTTCTCAAAAACGGGAAGTTTATGATTTTTCGGAAAAACGTTCAAGTTCGTTGATATATAGCTTTTGAGATAATATAGCTTTTGAGATAACGGAATTACTTCAAAACAAGAAAAATCCCCAAGGACTGAAGTAAACATAAAAGTCTGACGAGTACAAATCGAATTTCATTGATGTATTAGAATAATTCGTTTGCCTTGTCCTGCAAAGTTTACCAAAAACAAACTTCCAGGAGTCTAAGTTAAGATGGGTTATAGAGATAACTCGAGAAAGAATATCAATTCGGAATAGTAAATTCTTTCTGTGAATTCAATCGCCAGAAGTTTGATATGGCTTCATCACTTCCACCATTTGTTTCCTCCGCCTTTGGAAAAATGCAATGCAAAATACACGTCGATGTCAGGAAGTCTTTTGCATTATTGAGTTTATCGATATGAACGGAAGCCTCGTGTTAACGTGAAACATACACTGAGAAACAATCACCGAACGAGTCTTTCTTTGCTTTACAGCGAATTTGCTTGCTTTAATGGACATTTTTTCTCCTAAGCAGACCTTTCTTGTGCATTCAGGATATAAAATTGAGATTTATAAAAGGTACAGCACTTGTTTCCGCTCCTCGTTTCGATATTTTTAGAACCCCTACACTAATTCAAAAGACTTTTTTAAGGTTCATGGTCAATTTTTCCATTTTTCAATTTGTATAAATCTTATAAAATTGTTTCTAGCATGTAGTTATGAAAATTGTATGTTACTATTGATAACTCAAAGTTGTCGCGGGTGTGTTTACACTTATTCTAAATTACATTTACAGAACAATAAAATATGTTGGAGAAAGACAAAATACCCTGGAGAATGATAAAATTCCGAAGTTAAAGAAAAACAATTTGAAAAATTAGTGGAAAACCTATCACATAATATTAGCTATGTATTTTTACGTTGACACTTACCATAAACAGATGTATTCTCAGTTGTCTGTTTATCTTAGGCGGCAAGGTACGGGATTTCCAAGTAGAAACTTATGAAAATCTCTCAATAAATTTCCTTGTAACTTTATGATTCAAAAATAATAAAAAAGGATGATAAATAATCTGGTTCATTTCAGAGCATGTTTAGCCGACATTTCAAAATCGATTTCTTTTAAATAAATCTTAGTTTATTTATTGACATGTAACATTCACAATAAATTCAGATTTTGCACTGAATTGTCTCGTCAGATACAAGAAAATATATTAGCTTATTCAAGAAAATGTTTCCATTTTTGATGGTTATTAGTTGTTTTTAGCAGAGCTAATGTTATCATGTATGTGCTATACGATTACCTAATCAATGGCACAATCTAAAACAAAATTTAATATTACTGTTATCTCTATATTTTCGAAGTCCATCTTGTAATGTTCGTGTCCTCACCTTCTTCCTTCGTGCATCCCTCGCGAGAACAACGCCAAGAGTAAAGTCCAAAAACAGAGGGGCGGGGAAATCTTCTTACCGATAAATGTGAACAAGTGGTCCTAAGGAAAGCAATATATAAGGGATCTTTCGAGCAAAGAAATTGTATATTTTCTGCATCATTCTTTGTGAAGTTTTAGTCTGTGCTTTAGAATTTGCGTAACCGTTATTTCTTAATCATAATTATCAGCGCCTACGAGTGTTTTGAAAAGTGCAAACCTAAAGTTCTTGAGGATGCGTGATTTTACAGGAAGCAAACTATCGGGAGAGGATTAAACACGCGGCGAAAGATTTCTAAGCCTTCCTTATGACGTGTGCAATGAGATGTACTCAAGAATAACTAAATTGTAGTAGCTCTATTATTCGAAACCAAAGTCTTTCTTAATCACATTCTGCTAATCAATAAAAACAGAACCCCTTCGAGACTCAGGGACAAGCGATCCTCGCTAATAATTTACCGAACATGTGTTCAATTTCCTTTCCCATATCAATCAATCCTCTGACGCACGCTGGTTTCGTAACAACTGTGTCTGCAAGGAGAGCCCATTTTGTTGGCCTAAACTGTTAGTCCATCCGTTGACCTTTCCACCTCCAATTCCAATCTTCCAGAAATCCCTCCATCCAAGCTCATCCATTAGCTCATTTCACAGGCCAATTCTATTCTTCCAGTTCTCTCACCCACAGGCCAGTGGTTCTCTTTGACTGATGCGCAGTAAATCCTTCATCTTGATCCTTCTTTCATGTTTCATGGTGGAGTTATTATTTATATGTACGTATTTGACACTAGAAATATACTTCGTGTTTTTATTGACAGGAAACTTCCTCAGCTATTTCTTTGTTATGATCGTCTATATTGATTATGTGACAGTGATTTGTGATTTTTTGGAGATTTTTTTCTATAATAATACTATATGTAATTATTTTCTTCCTGGGCAACAATCAAAACTGCAATATCTCGATGATGATAATATTAACATTTAAGGGCACCAAATGAATTGTTTCCATCTATGTTGACAATGTGTCGTTAACAATTGGTAATTTGCTAGAGCTTAATTTATTTCCTTGGGCGAAGGTTATTATAAGATATTAATTTATTTCCTCATTTCTATTTTTGGATCGAAGACTACTTCAGTAAATTTAAAATTTTTATAAAGGCTAGAAATCACAACAAATCTATTTTTGATAAACAGAGGTGAAAAATAGCGACACGACTCGAAGCCAGGTCTCCAACTTTCCGTGTAGGAATTCTAACCACTAAACTACCATGCTGCATCAATCCCACCTCTGGGATGCGTTGTCAGCTAGTGTCCCAGTCATGTCGCTATTTTTCACCTCTGTTTATCATTGGGCTTCAGTCGAACTACTTCATGAGCTAACTTAATTCCTATCATTGCTCCTTAAATATATTCTTGTTTGTAAGGGATCGCCCATTAATCACGTGATGTTTTTTGCAACTTTTTAACCTCCCCCCTGGTGATACGTGATGAGGTTTTAGACTAACCCCTACCCAAAATCACTTTCTTTTGGTACAAAGTATCTTAGAATTTTCAGAAGATTATCTTTAAATACAGTTATAATCTAATTTATTTCTGGAAAATTAAGCACCGTTGATAAAAATGTCCAGAGAGATATTAATGTTGTTTCTGACTGGCATAAAATAATAAATGAAAGGTGTAATCATGTGAAAAACATAATTTTACTGGTACATGAATATATTTAATTGACCACGGATTAGTGAGACTTTCTTCAACACTAACAAGTGGATAAGCATCTTGCAATTCAGGTGTTGGCTTTCTTGAAGATCAACGACGGTTGGCCACTCGGCGTCATCATCTTCACTACGCAGAGAATCTCTCTCGATCATAGTGTGAGGATCATTAAATTCTTTCTCAGCCACACTACGTTTTTTTCCCTTCTTATACTCTGCAAATAGCTCTTTATACAGATCTCCTAGTTTAGACAGTTTTTTAAGGGAAAATATACACGGCATCGATTTACGCATGTTTTCGGCGCCAAAACTGGCGACTGGAAAGCCGAGCCGTTTTTCGGTTTAGAAATCGCGCGCTCAACGAAAAACACGTGATATCTCACTGCACCCCCCCCCCTCCTCCCCCTTGTGATATTTCGTGATATTTTCCAACCCCCCCTTTTCGAGCCTCACGTGATTAATGGACGATCCCTAAGCTATCGCGCTCTTTTTCATAGCCACGGAATGTAGCCATTTTAAACGGAAAAAGAAGTTTCGTTGCATTTAATTGAAAATAAATCATTTCTTCGTTACAGTTGCAAATGATTCTGACAGATTAATTTTAAGCCTTACGAAAATTCGAAATTTATGAAGTATTTGTTTCTGTTTCGCAATGCACCGACCGTAGGTAATTAAGAATGCTTCACAGTTGATTAAAAATTATCTTCCCTTTAAATGTATTATTTTCTGGCCTCAAGCTCTCATAGAGGTTTTATCAATGCCCAATAGAACACTTACCAACGAAACTAAATTAACCCAATTTTGTCTCTTTGATTAAAATATAAATGTATTATTTGAAGATGTTGAATGGGCTGTGTAGAGTACAGTCAGTTTGGTTGATTACTTTGCAGGAAAATGTTTGACGGAGAATTCCTAGAGCTCTCCCTGCAGGCCTCTAAGAAGAGTGAAACTTGTGAAGTGTAAGTACATATTATAAAATTAACTCCATGTAACTATTAACGTTTGATGTGATTCTATATTACTTATAAATAGCATATCGAAATATGTATACGTTTAATTCTTCATGAAAGTAATTTTAACAAATAACTCTTTGTAAGGAAAGTTGACGAAATGAGCTTAGCGATTACTTGAAATATCCTCAACCCTGTAGCAGGTGATAAGTAAATTTAAAAATGAGATAAATAAATAGAGATTTAAAAATATATCGACTTTAAACCACTCTTCAAAATAAAAAATAAGGAGTATCCACACTCGATGTGGATGAGACGCCACCAGATAAATAACGCAAATAAATAAACAATCCCAGCGACAGTTAGTGAAAATAGTCTCCACATATACTGCTTTTACAATCTGTACATTTTAAATTATAAAACAATCAGTGCATCAATAGACGAGATGAAAATGCCCTTACGATGCCCCCATAAAGAGCGAAATGTTTAAAAAGTGGACCTCTACTTCGGAATCCAAGATTATAATTGTATTTATCTACCCAACATTAAGTTATTACTATCCGTCTTAATATAAAGATAACGCAGATACTCAATAAGATTAACACAGATCTTACGAACATTTCCCAGACAAAAGATAATGTGAGCGTCAACTTAATTTCGCAGGGCTTAGATAAGTAGCGACGGAGCTGGTCCCCTGAGGATCGTAAATTAATCAGTGCATCTTTAGCACTCGACGACATCTGTCATCCTCCGCCAAGGCCTTTTGTCACCTCGCTACGGTGCAGTTAAATGGATCGTACGGACGAAGAAAGAGTGAAGGTCTTAGAGGAGACTTGCTGAAGTTCACTAGTTGATCCTAAACGGAAAACATTGCTTCAATATTAATATATTAATGAAAATAAATTTTCCTCTTTGCTCAGAATATATATTCTAACATCTCACATATTTGCTTAATTCAACAGGTAAACGAAAAAGAAACTTTTCTGTGCCAATATCTTATCAGCACTCTCGTAATTTGGGCCAAAATCTTTCTTTAATCTTATGATTATGAATAATTAAAGAACTTTTTCTATAAAATTTGTCTCAAACTCGTACAAAGATGAATTCTTTCTCATTTAATTATGCTGTTGAAATAGAGACGATTAACTTCACATGAACTTCTTGAGAGAATGCTTTAACTACTCTCGTAACGGAGACCGATATATAATTGAAGTAAGAATTCAAAAATTTTTATTATGAATTTTGTTTAAATTGCCCTCAAAGGTTTTGTCAAAGTTCGGAATTTTGAAAATTTGAATTTGAAATGTTATTTTGGCTAAACGATAAGAGTTAGGGTAAACGTTATTCTTTTGTCAGTTTCAACAACTATTTAGCAATTTTAGGGAAAACATTCAACAATGCATCTCAAATACTCACGTCACCATGACCATAAATGTCTGGAAAGTCATGGTTTCCTCAGAAAATACGAAAACAATTCGTAACTCGAAAACAAAAGAAGATCGGACACCTAGATGTATTGCAAACCTGTTGTCTAGGTGATGTTCTACCTCTGTGATTCGTTTGGTCCATGACTTTCGGGACACCCGTTTAGATAGAAAATATGTATGCATTAGGACAAGGGTTTGTGTATCTGTAACTATGGTGACAAATGGAAGTGGGAATTAAACAAGGACACCGATATTGAGCAATTCCTTTCGCTGACGAAACATTTATAAGTAAACAGAAAACATAAAGTGCAGATTTATATTTCATCGGAATGCAGAGAAAAAAATCCTTCTTGACATTCAATATTGATTCCATTGATTCATTTCTAAACTAAAAACGTAGGTGAAGGTGCTAGTCAAGTACAACTTAGTAATACGTGAATGAAAAATGGATGCGCGATCAATAAGGATATATGTTCCTCCACGTTTCTTAGCCTAATTGATAAAGAATTATGAAGATAGTGTGAGATAAAATCCAAAGTAACCAATATTAAGAAGTGAAACGAGATAAAGCTGGTGATTTAAATTTGCTGTGGTGAATATATTCTCAAATCTAAGACACTCTAGTTTTAACAACGTAATAATCGGTAATAACACAAAGTAACGGTCATATAGATATACTACAACGATCCGCCTAAGTAGGATTCACAGCTATAACTCGAGTATATCAGAGAAGAATATTTACAACTGATTTCGATGATATGTTATAACCTAAACTTAGTAATCATACAACCCCAATATACCAACAACAATATTGTGGCTGTTTATTGGTGTGATTACTAGGCGTATTGCCACCAGCTTTTATTATAAAGTAGGTATTACACGATTTGTTTAGCGATTAATGCAGCGTTCAGATTGAGCTCATTTGGATGCATTCACAATTAAGTCATTCTTTGATGATTATTAATTCAATGCCAAAGAAATTAGCAAATTTGGAGACTGCTCAAAACCTCGAAACGACGTATTGAACATCGCAAAATGATTTTGTGAGTTTAATTCAATTCAGCCTTTGGTTGACCCCAAAGACAAATGGTCTATTTATTAAAACACGGAATGTGAAGAGGCCTCTTGAGTTGGGAGAAGGTGCTATGGTGCTAACAAGAAGCCCACTCCCAATTACCACGGGCCGCGCTAGTATTCACAGCACGCGCCATTTGCGGCCTGACATCCTCATTGGCATCAATCTAGCTTCGCGTGGCGTTCTTCCCCTTCTCAAATGGATGTGTGTTTTCCGACGTTTTCCCATTTCCAACTCATTTCCTTACACTTTCTCACTGCGACTGCTTTTGCATTTCCTTTGTTCTTCGTTGCCGTTTTAAAGCGAGAAAAATTTAACGAAACGTAGTGAAAACGATTTGGCAACATATAAAAAGTTGCAACGTCAAAAAGCAATATACGCAACACCGGAAGTCAAGAGGAGAAGCTATGTTAAAATTCTAGAAAATCTTAGAGGAAATATCTTTTTTTTTCGATGGAAATGGTAATATAAATGGTGATATAATGAAAAGGACGACAGTTCAATAAAATCAGCTAAAATGCGGATTTTCTTGTCGGGAAAGGGTTGTGTAAGATAAGATAGATTCTATTCAATTTGATGGAACAGGAATTCAGGAAAGGAAATAACAAAATTTCAACAAGAAATTTTATTTTTAGACTTTTGCGATTTTATCTTATGTCTTACCTCCTGAGATAGATCAATAATATCTGATTCAATGAGAGAATTTTACTTTCAAGAGAAAAGTAAAAGGAGAAGGAGCTTCCCATGTTAAACTAATTGATAAAGAAATATTTCCGTAGGAAACCTTTCAATGATAACCAAAGGCCAAAAGAACTATTTATCACATATGATTAAATTTTTTGCTGCGATAACAGGCTATTAACCTAATCTTTGGTATTAAATACAAGATGATTAATGCGACTTGCAATTAAATTTCCGAATAATATCGCACCTTCGCAATGTATTCAGAAAAATATTGTCCCGTGTCCTAATATTATAAGTTAATTTTATGAATCTCTTTCTGTCAGTATCAACTTTCTTGAGTAATCACTATACAGGTTCATCGATTATAATCCATGATAATCATTAAATAATCTTTACGCACGGGATGCCTCAAAACCCTCATTTTTGAGAAGTGGTGGGATTAATCTGTTTTGAATATAATAAATACGTAAATTTATTTGAGAGTATTTTATGCAAAAAGTGACCCACATGTCCACCACCAGTGTACCAAGCCGTCACCTTGAACAGTATTTAGGCGTCATTTTTTGAACTGCATCAGTAACGAGATGCCGAAGTTCTCATACGCATCTAACACTTCTGCCAGCGAACACCTTAAGATGTAATGTAACTTGACTATGACAGTTTAAGGAAAAAATCTGGAAAACAATTGATCAAGAATAATTATAATGGATGCTATTAATATTATAGCTCATTATTTCCCAACGACCAATCAAAAATAATTGCAATACTTCTTCGACTATTCCTCGCTGTAAATAGCGAGCGAATGACAGCTACACATTATGATAGTGTAGGACTTTAATAAAAACAGGGCGTCATTGAAATCGAATGTCACTTATGAGATGAGTCAAATCCATCCTCCGAAGCCGACGCAACTTACTTTAAATCAACCAAATATATCCGCGAAATAAGTCATTTATATAATACTGACGTTTTTGGAATCCTTCTCTCTCATTCACATTCCCATAAATTTCATTTTACTTCAAGAGCAGCAGGAAGAGCAACAAAGAAGTAATATTCTCCGAGCGAAAAAGGCAATCTTCTTGATGAAACAACTTCTCTCAGCAAATTATTTCTTAATTTACTAAATGCTTATGCGCCCATTAAAACAGTCAGAGTTTCCAAGCCAACTGCTTCCTGGCTTACTAATGAAATCAAAGAAATGATGAGAAAACGCGATTCAGCTTTCCGTAAATTTAAATCGACTAAAAATCCGCTAAATTTTAACTATTACAAAAATCTTAGAAACAGGACAAAGCAATTGATTAGAAATTCTAAAATCAAATTCGCCTATTCTATTTCAAAAGGCAATAATACATCTTCCTCAATATGGAAAGACTTGCGCAGCCTCGGGATCGGTAAATCCAAAGAATCTCCTCCACTCAGCAATTGTTCTCTCGATACGCTTAACGAAAAGTTTTCCCATCCTCCAACAAACATCGATACTGAAATTAAACGCCGAGTATTAGATAATTTGAAAATAAAGACGAATATATCCATTAATAAACCTCAGTTCTTCTTCAAGCCGGTATCGCAATACGAAGTATATCAAGCCATCAGAACTATCAAGTCTAAAGCGCTAGGAGTGGACGAAATTTCAATCAATTTCATTAATAAAATTTGCTCTCTAATTCTACCAACATTAACCAATATCTTCAATCATTCACTCCTTCAAGGAAAGTTCCCAAAATCATGGAAGTACGCGCTAGTTCGACCAATACCTAAACATTCCAAATTAAACAAAATCGATTACCGTCCAATCAGCTTCCTTCCTGTATTAAGCAAAGTCTTAGAGAAGCTAGTACATGGCCAGGTAACCGAATTTCTTAGTCAAAATTCAATTCTTAACACCTTACAATCGGGCTTCCGCAAAGGTCACAGTACCTCTACGGCTTTAGTGAAAGTCACTGATGATATTAGAAGATCCATTGACAATACAAAATTAACTTCTCTAATTCTTCTTGATTTTAGTAAAGCCTTTGACTCTATTGATGTGGATATTATGATAGCGAAACTGCGTGATATCGGCTTCTCTACATTATCTACCGACTGGTTTTCATCCTACCTTTACGAGCGACACCAAAAAGTTATATCTCAAGATTCCTCTTCCTCATGGTTACAGATTGATCGTGGTCTACCTCAAGGTTCTATACTAGGTCCTTTGCTATTCTCCCTTTATATCAATGATTGTCCGCAAGTCATCAGATACAGCAAGTATCATTTATATGCCGATGATTTACAGATCTATTTAGACTCCAGCTCAACAGATCTTCCTCAGTCAATGAATTTGTTAAACCAAGATCTAGCTTTAATAAACGAATGGAGCAGAAATAATTTCATTGCCGTTAACCCAACTAAATCGCAAGCCATTATCATTGGCAATCCTAAACTTTTAAAGAATTTAAATATCGATATGATTCCCAAGCCCACCTTAAACGGATTTCAAATCCCGTTGAGTAATTCAGTAAATAATCTTGGCCTTTTCATAAATGAGAATCTGCAATGGTCGCAGCAAGTAACAAATATTTGTAAGAAAGTATATATGTCCCTTCAAAATCTCAGGCGCTTAGGATATTTCCTCCCTTCTTCTCTGAAAGCACAGCTTGTGAAGTCTCTAATTATGCCTCACTTTGATTACGGAGACATTATCTACCAAGACTTGTCCGGTGAACTAACTCTTAAACTACAGCGAGCTCAGAATGCAGCTGTGAGATTTATTTTTAATTTAAGAAAATACGACCATATATCTGAATCATACGATAAATTAGGCTTGTTGAAGTTAGATTCTCGCAGAAAGCTACACATTCTTTGTTCATTCTACAACATCGTACACACACATACTCCCGAATACATCGCAAACGAATTTGTAAGTTTTGATTCAGTACATAACCGTAACACACGAGGATGCAAAAAACTACTTATCCCTCACCACCGAACTGAAACATTCCACAACTCTTATATCGTAACTGCAAGCAAGCTATGGAATTCTCTTCCGGCTAATATCAAGCTCTCTGTGTCCTCTCATTCTTTCAAGAGAAAATGCCTTAATTACCTTCAGCTAGATAGACTTCCAAATTAAAAAGCCACACCACTCCTTTCTTTCAATATGTATTCACTGAATCACCTTATGTTACTCCTCTATCCTTGCTTAAATGTTTCCTATAAATGCTCTGACACGAAATGCAGCAATGCAATCAACAATGAAAAGAAATCTCCTCTATTCCATACATACTGACGTTGCTCCTGCTCTTCCTCTCAACGCATAAGATGCTTTCTATGTCTTTGTACGTAATTATTCTGTCTTTATACCTAATAATTCTCAACTGTTTATTTTTTTTTAATTTTATTTATTATTTTTTTTTCTTTTTCTATTTTTTTCCTTACTTAGAGTTACCTAAATGTCAATGTTATATAAAATTTTGACTAGTACATACTGTATGCATTATTTTGATACTGTTTTTTATAATATTCTTTTATTTTTCCTGATAATGTACGTTTTCCTTGTTTTTCTATTTTGTTTTTTATGTTACTTTGTATATTGCTATCTCTGTTTAAATGTTAACTGATTCTTATTTATGTATTGCATGTAAGTACTTATTGGTAGTGTACTTATTTATTTTTGAATGTTTTTCTCTTCTCTTATCTTTTAGCTATTACTATCGGTAGGTTTGCGCAGGTTTTTCACACCCCCCTTCCTTGTGGGTGTTTTCCTGCAGTGAATGTTTTTTTTTTCTCCTAAGAATCTCTTAGGTTTTTTACATCCACAATTCTTCTAATTTTTTCTTCTTCTAATTTCATAATTAATGACGATGGGTTAGATGGAAGAAGAGACTTTTAAGTCTCAATCTCGCCCAAATAAAGACGATTTATTATTATTATTATTATTATTATTATAAGCTTCATTAAAGGAAACAAGCCCATTTTCATGGCTCTTACGTAAGCAATATAATGTAAGCAGAAAAGGGAAGATTATAAGCTATGAAGATGTAAAGAAGGTTGGAAGTACAGACTAAGTCCCAGACGAAGAGGTCCTCCGAAATTCAGATGAAGAAAGAACAAAAGCATAACGAAATTGATCGACACTGAGATCTCCTAAAACCAATGTTGGAATCTATTCAGACATTGTTTTCGTTTATAAGGTTTTACGAATTTTTACAACCGTAGTGGTGAGCAGGATAAACCCATATTCTATACCATTAGAACTAACTATAACATTGTTATCGTCATCATGGGTAGTCTGCTCGCGCAGGTGTTGTTTCTCCAATTTCCCCTATCCTCCGCTCTTCTCTTCAACCCACGGCACCGTTCTTCATTCTTTAATGAATTTCACTCTTCTCCTTCCTCTCTTCATTTGTCCCTTACAGCATATCCTTAAGTAAGCAGTTCCTTCTTATTTCATATACAATTCTTCTCCCTTTGAATCACCAAATCGACCAATCCTCTTTTACTCAGTATCTCTTCATTCCTACCTTTGTCCTTCCACTTGATGTTTACCATATTTCTCCAAACCCACATTTCGAACGCCTCTATTTTATTTCTCTCTTTCTTCTTCATGGGTCCATGTCTCACAGCACACACACAGGAACACACTCCACACGAAGCTTTTAATCATTCTATTGCTTAGCTCGACGTTGATGTTACTGTTTAAAAAGTTTCTCTTTTTTCTGAATGCTTCCTTTGCCATTCCTATTTTTACCCTGACTTCTTTCTCACTTCTCCAATCCTTTGTCACCTTCACACCTAGATATTTGTATCTTTCTACTTGTTCTAATTGCACATCATTTATTTGCACATCCATCACCTCATCCTCTCCCACTTTCGTAACTTTGGTCTTATTTTGATTTATTCTGAGGCCTTCTGCCACATCCTCAAGCTGTTTCAACATTCCCTTCAATGTTCGGTGCTTTCTGCAATTAAAACCATATCATCAGCAAACCTTATGCATTTCACTCTTCTTCCTCCAATCCTTTATCTCTTTCCCAGCATTCCATGGCCATCTTTTCTACGCATATATTAAACAGCGTAGGTGACAAACAGCAACCTTGTCACACTCCTTGTCCTACCTCAAACCACTTTGTTTTCCCCTATCCTTATGACTGCTTCTTGACCCAAATATAAATTTCTTATTAACCTCCTGTCCTTCCAGTTTATCCCTTTTTCTTTTAGTATAGTCATTAATCTTTTCTACTGTACACAGTCAAAAGCTTTCTCTAAATCAACGAAACATAAACTTCTGCCCTTTTTCAAATATCTTTCCCCTGTGATTCTGACTGCACCCATCGCATCCCTTGTCTCCTCTTCTGAATCCGAACTGTTCTTCCATCACATTCTCTCCCATTTTGCTTACAATTCTTCTATTCAGCATTCTGAGCTAAATCTTTGCTGCATGTACTATGAGACTGGTGCTCTTTGCATTTCTTTGTACCTTTCTAATTTGCCAATGGTAACATTTCTGTCCTTAGGCCATTATCCACTGCTATATACGTCATTACATAAGGATGTCATTATTCCCTTATCTGTCAGGTAACTCCACCGGTATCCCATCTATACCTGGTGCCTTCCCATTTTTCATGTCTTTCATGGCTGCAGTCACCTCATCCAGCAAAATATCTTCTCCTAGGTTGTCTGGCTCAACTAACTTTTCATCTTCTATAGTTAGATCCTTTGGTTTGTAGAGGACTTCCATGCATTCTTTCCATTGTGCCACAATTGCTGTATCTTCTTTCAATAATATCCCTTGTTTGTCTTATATTTCCTTAGTAAATCTTTTTCCTCCACCCAAGCTGATTTATTTTATTATCTAAATCAAACCTCCCTTTCTAACAATAATTTCATTACAGCCGGCAATTGGGCCCGGGTTAAAGACCCGGTCAGACATTTTTCACATCCGTTCTTCTTTAGGTTTTTCCGGGGTGCAATTTTACGTACAAAATCACCTTCACCCTTTAAATAATCACCATATCTTCGAAAGGTAATTCAATAAAATTTTATACATCAAAAGTAACATTTCGTTAATATTATGATCAGTTCATAGGGCACGAAACCCTATTGCTTTCATTGAATGATAAACATCTTTTTTAAAGAACAAATGAAAGTGTTTTGATGATTTTAATTTAAAATATTCATCAGAAGAGGGTTTTCTCTAAATCTTTTAATCGTTAAAATTCCAGAGTAAAACTCTCGTTTTATGTAGATATAACTTTTTACAGTCTATTCCAAGTTGTTTTATCCTGCCTTCTAGTATTAATTTATTAGGCTAATTATGTTTAATGCGCGTACTTTTAATGACTGGTTGGGACACGTCATGAGGAATGATAGCTTACTATGTAGGACAACAGAAGGTAAAGTGAGAAGAAAACGTAGGAAAGAAGGCCAAAGTGTAATATGCTTAGAGATTTGCAGGATGAAGACCAGAGAATGAAGAAGAGTAGTTTGGAAATCTTCAGATGACAACTGTCCCAGAATCATGAATGATATGCTCAAGCAATGTTATAAAGGTCGGAATTAAATAGCTACCTTGTGACATTTTAGATATCGTGCTACAAATTACAAATTTGTATGGCAGTGCGCCGAAGTCTTTCTACGGTAAATCATTAACAGTGTATTTTAACATAGCTTAACTGACAGCTTGTTGAATGTAATTTCAAATTGTTAAACGTTTTATTGTGAAATAACAATCTTTTACGTTTTTGTAATTCCACAATTAATACAACATACAGTGCCTCTGGTATCTATTATCGTAATTGAGTAGGGAAATCCCACATCAAAATGTCACGAACGAGGGATTTAAAATTAAATTTAGAAATCAAAGATATGAATAATCCTTATAAGTCACGAGAAATGTGTTATTTACATTAAAATAAGCTCTGGAAATAAATATGAGTGAGTCCAACAATTACCTTTGTCGTTTGGGAATTTTTTATACCCGCAAAATTACACAAAACTTTCGTCAATTTTTGTCTGAGTTCACTCGATTTGGAATTTCCATCTACTATGATGGTGATGAGTTTTCATAGTTGAAACTGAGATCAGAACATGATGAAAATAACACACAGTCCCTAAATCCATAGCTATTCTTTAAAAATCATTTTATTAAGGAATAAACGTTGAAAACGCAGACGGAATTTTTATCTATTACGGAAATGATTTTGGAGATTGATGTTCAAAGCAACTAGAGTTCGAATAATGTAGATGCTGAAGAGGAAGTGAGATAAGTAGCTAAGTAAACATCGAGGGAAATGTGTATTCTATGATAACGAGTTCTTTCGATAGACGATGCAGAAAAATCGTGAAAAGAAATTGTCCTTAAAGTCCTCCACGCATCTGAGCAATCGAAATGAAGGTCTCCATTTTGACACAATTCAGAAAACGAATCCTATGTTCACGAAGTTACCTTTACAATCAAGACATTTCTGATGAATTAAATGTGAAAACAGGAAAGTGGGAAAATGGGAAAGACATTAAGTGCCGGAAAAATACAAAATAAAAT
Source organism: Sympetrum striolatum (assembly GCA_947579665.1). NCBI lineage: Eukaryota > Metazoa > Arthropoda > Insecta > Odonata > Libellulidae > Sympetrum > Sympetrum striolatum. Next base: position 123,058,089 of record OX388341.1, read on the forward strand.
AACACGGGTATCTTCGCTCCATGGAAACAAAAGTGATGATCATTTCTCAATTCTTTTGAAGAAAATTTCCACATCCTTGTTATCAAGGAGTAACCATAATCTGACAAGTTCTAAGAAATTTATTTCTTTATCAACACCGAATATCTAATTATATTTAATTATATATATATATATATATATATTTTATATATAATTAATTATAGTTAATGGCATTAGGGTAACGACACACTGAAGTATGTCCCATTGGAATATACAGTGGTACCTTGGTTAACGACGATAATCCGTTCCAGGATAATCGTCGTTAACCAAAACCGTCGTTATCCAAGGCGCAATTTTCCACAGGTATAATAATGGTGATGCATTACCGTATTTCCCGGCGTCGAGGACGCACCCTAGTTATTGGAAGCAAAACTTATAATATTTACCGATTTAACTCCGGTGAGACAACATGTGCCTATGTGAATTAGCTACAATTTAGCATTGAACTATTTTTAATATTCTCCGCTAGCTGCTATTCAGTATTTTTTTATGATGTAACATCGTAACGTACACCAAATATTAGTTTATAATGTAGTGATTATAAATAGACGTGCTGAAACACGTGAAACTCCGGAAAGACCAATCGACGAGGCGTCGTAAGCCAAAGCCTACGTCGTTACCCAAGATACTGTTTGGTTAAAGCAACATTTTGTTAACCAATTCCGTCGTTAACTAAGGCCGTCGTTAACCAAGGTACCACTGTAGTGGAATATTGAGATACGAAAGTATAGAAGCCAAGAGTTTGTTTTCTGAATCCTTGGCTAGCACAATTGTGAAAAGTATTTCCCATTTCTCACTTCCAGTTAATGATCAACTTGGCTCTAAAAGGATCGAGAACCCAGGAGAAAAAGAAGTCGTGTAGCAGAAGATGTAAAATCTGCACACCATTAAAAGTTGACGTCCTCCAAGCAATAGACGTATTCTCATTTATATACTGGTCTCTGTTTCGATCCCAGACTTGTCAGAGCGCACCCATAAGTTTCCCTTATCTTAAGAAAACTTGTAAAATTAATGGTTGGCCGGTTCTATCTCCATTGAAAACTTTAATGAGGGCTCCGCGTTTGGCGTCGCGGTCTCTGGGTCGATTCCCGGGAGGAGCCCATGTGCTGACGAAGCACTTCTAATAGACTAACTTTGATAAGATATTCGAACTTTCGTTTTCATAAATTGTTCCATTGAATTCTCTTCGATGCAGATATATTTAATACTACTTCCCGTTGAGAATCAACAGGCACTTCAATAAGTTACAAAGATTTTGGATCGATGAAGAGAGAGAAAATTAAGATAACTTATGCATGGGACTGCACAACAGGTTTAATGGTGGATTCTAATGGAATTTCAAAACATAAGAATGATAATTGAAAATTGTAGCGTTTTGTAATTTTGTATTATGTAAGTCCTCATCAAAAACGTCAGGAGAGAAAGAAGGAAAAATCAGACTAAGGAACAATTTGACGTCACTAAATGTCTGTTGGACCGAAATCTATTTTCATTTTCAGATTCTGGTTTTTCTGATTGATTTCTACGATTTAAGTGAGTTTACGCAGCACGATTACAACATCTATCTGTTGGAGTTTCATCTTCGATTAGTCGAGTAAATAAATCTTTGCAATATAACAGCGGCATGATGGACAGTTAATTCTAGTACCTTGATTATCTAAAGATACGAAATCCAATTTTCTCTGAAGAGTAAAGCAAATGGAACTGCTGAGAAGTTTTCTCCCCTTTACCGACTCAGTTTCAGGCATAAACTTGGAGGCTTCCTCGGATTGTCTATCGCAATTCAAATCTATACGCAAAATCAGAATGCAATACGAGGTGTTTACGTCGGTGGTTGGCTCAGTTTTCGTCAAAAGCCAAAAGGGAAGTCCGGGGTAATGGCCCCACATTAAAGGCATTTAATTTTCTACAGCTTGCCAAATACGTCTTATGGCAAATGGAAATATCTTAATTCAATTGCCTGGAATCTGAATGAATTTATCTGATACCGCACCTGTTGAGAAAATACTTAAAAGGATATTTTTAATGAAATATTGCACAGTGGGGGAATAACGTCGGCTACCGGGGTAATTTCGCCATAGTCTCGGGTTTATGACGCCCTCATTTTAGGTAGCAAATAAGTATGTATTTATTAATTATTTTATATCAATTTATTATTTTTTTATGAACTCCACTTAGCAAACATGAATTGCGAGGATCTCAACGAAAAACATTGCATTGTTTACGGAATAAAGCAGTGGAAAATTTGAGAAATTAAATGGTAGTCAGTGAAGCAACAGTGAATATGAATTGCTCCTGTGAATGTATATCGTTACATTATTTCAGCACGAAAAAGAATAAGCCATGCCGCCACTGCGCCGCCCTGAGTGCCATGGCGCCATTACGGGAGAGTAGGCATTTTCATCCATAAATTCTACCTACGGAATTTTAAAATTTTGGGAACAAACATTTCCGTTTACTAGTCTATTGTTGTTGTTCAATCTGCGGAATGTGCATGACTATACGAAATCAAAATATCTTTAAAAAAGTTATAATACAACACCGTTACACATGTCGGCTTTCACCAACCCCAGGGGTTAATGCGGGTAGAATAATGCCCTGTGTATTTCTTATAGAAAAATCATTCTAGTACTTATGATATGAATATATTTACATAAAGAGCTTTTAAATGAAAAGAGCCACGGAAAATCAAGAATAAACTACAAATGTATACAAAAACATGTTCTCGTAATGCAGACACATATGATATCTACTATATTTAGAAATTTCTCCAGATATACCTATATAAACATACGAGTAAAAGTTAGAAGAGCTAGTTAAGCATATAGATGATACAAATTTCAAGTCGATATCATGTCGAGAAGGTCCTCAAACCTAATTCCCCCTTTGAAATATACGGTAGAATACAAATGGTGCCCTAGCGCGTTGAACCAATGATCATAAGGTAAAAGCTACACTATTATGAAGAAACATTTGTAACTGCTGTTCACATGCCTGGCCAAAGAATTTTCAACTTCTGGGCAAATTAATCAAAAAAATAGAATTCCCGCCAAGCATTTCAAATGTTAGTGCCACCTGGTCTTGAACCCAGGACTTTTTCGATGATGTGAATACATATAACGACCACGTAGGAATAAAACTAATTTAATATTGGCGGTCGCGTAGTTAAATCTCGTAGTTGATGCGTAGAGTAAGGCACCAACCAACCAACACAATCAAATCCTGCTGCCAATACACTACCTACGGAGGCTACCTCGGTACCGTGGCTACCCCATTCTTTCTCATTTTGGTAAATGTTATATTTTTCTATTGTAATTATTAATATTTTTATTTTTCTGTAAATTCATTGATTTATGTATATGCTGTATGTAATTTTATTATTGTCTATACTTAATTGTTATTTTTACTGTGTTTTTGCAGGTGTTTTTCACCCCCCTTCTCTGTGGGTGTTTTCCCGCAATGTGGATTTTTCTTTAGCAACCTTCAGTTGCAAAGATTTTTCTCCACACTCTACTCTGTTTTTTTGTTTTAATTTAATTTGTACTTGTTCATATTCTAACGACATACGAGGTTAGGTGGAAGAGAGGCCCACTTGGGCCTAACCTCGCCAATAAAGGGTCAAATAAATAAATTCTCCCCTATTGACCACATGGTGGCTTTCATCCTCCGTAAGCAAGCAGCCATGGGAAACAATTCATTTACCTGCATAAAAATGTAGCTTATGTTTTAGACACTAGGTTTACATATTTTTTTTTCAAACATAAGACAGTATAAAAATGCAATTACCTAAATGAAATATGAAGTCAAAAATTAGATGAAAACTGTTTAAAACAACAATTTTAACTGCAAAAAAATCACGTGCACAAACATTTACTGTTTAGCTGGGGTGTCAGAATAATGCAGGGTGGCCTCGGTCTCCCTTATAACAACTGCAAGGATAGTTATTATAGAATAATTATTTAGTCTGATGATTTAATGTAATAAATTATTATTTTCGATGCTCATGCCAATTCAAAAATGGTGGACAAAATTGAATTAGTTACTAAGAAAAAAATGTTAGTAACTATTTAGAGAAAGACAAGCTAAACAAATTACTCAAAGGCAGACTTCTGTACGGGCAGTGTAAAGAGAGACTTGGAACCATGTGAGAAATCTCCTACTTTTGAGTTTCAATAATTTTATAAGTATTAACTAGTTTCCTATTTAGACAATCATACTGTGTTCTGATGCTAGAAACTGCATATAAATACGGTTGTCTGTAAAGTATTCAGCCCAAAGGAGGGTTGCTACCTCTGACGAAAGCTACTAAGAAAAATGAGGTTTATTAGGCAGGATGAGGTAGTTTTGCAAGTGAAGCACAATGACTCTACGAGTAACTCTTAATGGCATTCTGTGATAAGTGCAACTCATACGCCTGAAACTTTCATGTCATTACAGCAATGAGCAAGGCTGTGACAAAAGTAGATGAAATATCCATTTTTCCCTACCAAATGACAAATGAATTCCATTCATCAGAATATGGCAGCAGGCAATACAGCTTACCATAGAATAAATAAACCTTAAGGCTTAGAACATAAGAAAAAGGCTAGGATAATATAATTTAATTAAAAATAATAGGCTAAGAATATAATTTTCACAAAAAAATAACTTTTATTGTAACACTGAATAGGCAGTAGGAATTTTTTTATATCACACAAAAATTATTTACATTATGAAGGAACATGTATGCATATCTAATTCTATTATATAATCAGCCATGCGTGATCGTATCTTTCTTGGTTTTCTAGCTATTGATGATACATACATCCATTAAGGTGGCATTTTAAGTCATTTTATAATAATACTTAAAGTTAATGATATCACTATAAATTTTTATATATCCCTGAACATTCAATAGTTCATGCATCAATATCAGTTTATGAATATGCCCTTTTTACAGGTCAGTAACAAATATCATAGTTTCACAATGAAGATCTACACGACTACACACGTATCAAACAAAGTCATGAATTTTGGCCTTCGAATGCAAAATTTGGATGAAAATACGTGAATTTGACCAATAAGATGTAAGATATTATAGTCAGTTGTAATAAATATGTTATTTCAGAAAAAGTAAAAAGTTTACAAAATATCTTTAATGTGCTATAACAGTAAGCATGTTACTAAGATCAAAAAATTTTAATATAATTCAACTTGAAAATGGCTGTAAATTTTAAAATTCCAAAAATAAAGAAATGTTAAAAAGGAAAATGAATTAAACATTTATAGATCAACCTAAATGGAAGAGTGTTTTATTATATACATATAACAGTTTTGAAAATTAATTCTCATAATTACTGCAAAACAAGTACTCGTAATAACTGTCTTTAGGATCTTAATTTTATGAAAGACTTGAAATATTGCTTACTCCATAGTCAATCATACTTTTTATAATCCAAATTTAGTTAAGTTTCGTTAAATCAAATTTCCTGAATTGAACTAAATTTTCAGTAGGCATGGTAACAAATAAACTAGCAGAAATGTAATGCCTAAAATGAGGCTTATATTTGTACTTCTGCATAGGATTTTGCAGTCTTACATGATTATACAAGAACAGCTTTGGTGGTCTTAATCATCATAACATAAAGAAAATCATTTATTAAGCATTTGACAAATATTAGGGATCTTATAAACTACTAAAGAAGGAATGATGAATTTTGCAAGTTACGAAATAAGTTTGCTCATCCTGAAACATTTTTAGGATACACTTTTAAAACAACATCTTTACATAAATGATAAACATCATCTTTAAATAAATTATGAGAGAAATTTTCTCAGGATGAAAATCTTTCACAGAATCAGTGAAAAAGTCTTGCATCACTAGATGAAACATATATATCACTTCTCGTGGTCTCCTCAATCAAGGAAAGCAACAAAAGTAATTTGTAAACTCAAAATTAAAACTATCTTTGACAGTGGTGATGTCCTAGTGCTAGCTGTGTTGTAATAACCTCCATAAACTTGCAAACCAGCAGTCTCTATGCTCTGTTTGCAATAGTCTCCATCTAGATATGGAAGAATATTACGCTTGATTAATACAATTTTATTTTTTCTGGCTGCTTAAAACCTTCCTAATTAAAAATATTTATGACTATGAATCTGATGCTCACACCACAAAAGAAAAATATGTCCAACTTGCTATGACAACAAACACTTTTGTTCTAATATTTGTTTTATCTGTAAATACCTTTTGAAATGTGAATTATCTTTCATGTTGTTATTTATCTTTCTTTCTCTTTCGACTTTCCTACATATATTGCAGGATTCATATATGTAATTAAATTTAAACAGTTTTTAATTTGCCCTACTAAACTCTATTACTCCATTCTTTCTTCCCATAGTTTCTCTCTGTTATTCATTTTATTTGTTGTGTTCTAAGTTAGTAAGTATAGATCTGAAGTCTATATAAAAAGAACTCATACAATTCTAATCTTAATATATACTCTATATTTATTTACTCATGTAAATTATAATGATAATCTAATTAAAAATATGAAGATATTGAAACGTTGACTTATCAGTGAAACAATAATATATTTTTCAAGCTTAAGGAAGGCAAAATTAACCAATTATATTTTGCTGAAAAATCAACATAATTAAAAGAATGTCAAAATAAAAAAAGTGATTACCTATCATGTTTCTTTTTAAAATATAAAATGATGGCGGCCATTTTTTAAATTGAGTGTTACAAGGTTTCTTCCTGTTTCTAATTATGAGGGATAAAAGTAAGAGAATTCATCCATACATTTCATTCACATATATTAATAATCTAATATTTATAGATATTTTTTACTACTGTACTTGATAAGTAAAGATTATATAAGTATTGTAGTAAGTATAACCTTACCATAGCTCCATCCTATAGGCTCCTGAGTCCGCAAGTTTTCCTGTCTCAGCCATTCCTCAAGAGGGCGGAAGTAATCCCTCAGAGCAGAGGCATTCAGTTTGTCCTCCCTCCCGTCAGTCAGAACTTGTATTGCCTCATGCCACGGACGAGATGCACCTACAGCCATCATGTTGCTGTAAATAACAAATCGTAATTATTTTAATGTTTAGAAACTTGCGGATGTGGCATGGTGGTTTAGAATACCTTCCCGGAAAGTGAGAGTCCTGGGTTTGAGTCCCAGTCCTTCTTGCGCAACATTGTGTTATGGCACACGCTTTCTTGAACCAAGTAAAATATCATTTTGATCACCTTTTTACTTTTTTAGGTTTTTCCTTAATAATTATATACCATTTAGTTTATTCTAAATTTATTATATTAATTAATTTATCTAAGATATGTTCTCAATTACTAAAAGATAAAAATGAGAATATTTTTGAAAGCTTTAAAAACTAACTATTTTTATATTTGAACAAACAAATTTGAAAGCAGGAATGTGATCAAAAACCAGAAAACTTCAGAGAATAATTCAAAATTGGATAATTTTTTGTCTCTATGATGAGGGTTGAAGAAAAATGAAATTATAATTTTCATTAGAATAAAAGCGTAAATTACCCAAGGGCTTCACCAGCTGCCTTGCTCCCATGAATATCACACTTGTGAAGAGGATGACTCCCTGGCGTGTACTGGCCAGCTTTAATGCAAAGGGCTCTATGAATCTGGAATTGCAGCACAGTTCCAATGAAATACCTGCAAAACATTAGTTATCCGTCCAAGATTACCTGGTATTAAAGGAAGACAAAATTAAATTTCCTTAAACACTTCAAACTATTTTTGCCTCAATTGATTAACGTATTATAACTCTTGTGATGTATTTTTCTTATTTTGGTCGTGTATTATTCTTTTCGAATTGAATTATTGAGATTTTAAATGATAGTTTTGTAAAACTGAGGGTGTAAACAACCAGTCCTCCTGACAACAAATGCCACTGTTGAATCTGAGTTCTTGCATTTTGGCCTATTTTAAGTTAAGAAGTTTTTTTGTTGTTTGGTTGATTTCGTTCACATTGACGTGCATATTCAATCATTGTAAGTGAACTAAATGATTTCTTTCCGAAAATCAAAGTGTGAGTTACTTTGTATTTGATTGTTGCATTCAGTTCAATTCATTTCTTTTATTATTTTCCAGTTGATTGTCGTCCGTGTCTTCGCAGGCCATAGTATGCGTTTTACGGGTTGAATCGAGAAGAAGAAGAGCTACTCACTTGTGTCAACAATACCAAGAACTATTAGATCTACAGCTAAGACGTATACAGTTGGAATATCTAAATGATCAAGCTTCATAACCTTACGTCATAATAAGAGTCTTAGTCATAGTACATTATTTTCTATGAAAATCATATTTTTTTCTTCCTTTCTTTCCACAACATAGCTACAGCAACGCAAGACAGGGCATTGAATTGAATGATGTGTTTTCTCGGTGAATCTATGTTTGCTAGAATGCCTTTATTCACTTTCCCATTAATTTCATACCTGACTGAGCCACAGCAAAGCGTGGCTGGGTTTAGCTAGTTGTGAATAAAAAATATTGATACAAAGCTGTAAATTATAATTCAAATCAGAAGATCTCTTGAGTCAACAATCAGATTTTAAAAAAAGTCCCCTCAATTTTGTCTTCGATGTATAAACTTGTACATACATTGGAAAACACAAAGGATGGTAGCCTATGTCATCCAGCCCCCGTAATATTTTACAAATATGTACTTAGTTGTCAATTTCATCCTCAAATTTTTGATAAATTTATTTAGGATAACTTAACAAATTTTTGTACACTTAATAGAGCATGATAAAAATTATTACTTTCCTCTGTGATTTAAATGACAGTACATTCAGTGAATTATTAGATTCTTAAGATCCCAAAAAGAGATTATGCAACCAGCCTGATTTCACTTACACAGTCTACAGTTCTAATTATGGCAATTCTTGACTGAAAAGTAACATTTCTAAAGAATTATATCTATTTATTATACTCAATCATAGGATTTATTTTTCATAGAATTATATGTTTAAATATTGCATTCCTAAAAAGTAATAATATTTGAAAAATAGCCACGAAATTGCAATCTCTTTTTGATATTTGAGAGGAAAATTCAAGATTTTTATAGATCCATTATTAAGGTACACTGCTCAAGGTCGTCGCCAGACATTAAAAACTATGACCTCCTCTATTGAAAGTAGAATTATTGAAAGTTATAGCCCTTACAACTACAAATAAAACAGTGTATAACTGCCTTGGTTGGTCTTATTATCATACATTTGAGAATGATGGAGTTTTACCTAATATAAGGAACATTTGCTGGTACATGGTACTTTGAGCCAGGATCAAAGTCAACCTCCGACCTCAAAACTGGAGGCTTGATTCCAGAATATTCCTCCCTGAAAACATTTTTAAACATATTTAAAGAGAAATAAAAATGTTCTGAAAAATTATCAATATATTCTCAGAAAAAAAAGGATTTTAGTAATAACACCTCTTACAAAATATATTTAGATTGTTATTTCATTATCATCAACAATAAATGTCCACAAAGTTTGCTTACAGTTGTTGAAAAAAATGCAGCCAGATAGTTTAAATGAATAAAGTAAAGAGTAGTTTATAAATAAAAAAAAGAACTTGGAAGCCTTAAAAAATGGTAATAACCTGAGTCTCCACCAGTGACAGTTGTAGCGCTCTTTGGGAAGAGAGCCGTGGAACACGTCCCAACGCCACCGATCAAGCGCCAACGCAAAAGGCAGGAATGCCACTTTGTCAAGAGCCAGAGCAAACAAGAAGTTGATGTCTTGAGCTGAGTCATCATATGAAGATCTAAGGAGTCCAAGAGAGCGAAGATGACGCGGTGTAGCTACAGATAATGCAATGGCCTCACCAACAGCTTCGTGGAAACCTTTATTTAAATTCAAGACATTTTGTGACAAATGAAATTGAGAAGCTCTTCACAATAGCAACTTTATTACTAAGCATGCATACCAATGCATTGTGAGTTCTCATACACAAATCAACCCCAATATTTTAAATTTAATAACAGTTTATTTACTATTAATTGACTGCCAAAAAAATACATTGATAATTAAGCTACATACTATCTATATAAATTTTTAATTTTTCCATTTACATATTGATTTATTGGTCATTGTATAGAACAATTTTTTTAAGTATTACCAACGTCTTAAATAATATCTCTTTTATTTGAACACAGTCAACCATCTTATCTCATCTTTTTGGAAAAGTTGACAATGAATTTTTAAAATGAAATATTTATTGATAATCATCTTACACGCAAAAATAGATGATGTTTGCCAATATATAAATTAGGGTTATGTCAATAATTGTAAGAAAAAGTAGAAGTTACAAGTAATTAATTAATCATAAATGTTAAGAAATAAAATAAATTTATTCCATAGCATTGATTTGTTAAAGTAAAGTTAAAACCATTGAGTTTGAAAGAGGCATATGAAATAATACTTGCCAGGATTGGCTCCATCTCGGAACACTTTAGGAAGATTCCTGTACTGCAGGAAATATTGAATATGAGCCATTTCGTGATGAGCAGTAACAAAATCTTTGAGGTTCACTCTGGCACACATTTTTATTCTGGTAAAAGGGAAATATCACATGGTTAGATATTATCCTATATTTTTATATTCTAATTATGACAATTACGATTTTCAGAGACAAAATTAAGATTTTTAAGAGTAGATTTGAAGAGGAATGATGAACAATAAATACTCAAGATAGAAATTTAAAATAATACATGGTAGCAGTGGCGTCACTAGAGGGGGGGGGGCAGCCCGCTCTGGGTGTCACCATCACAGGGGTGACACCCGATACCTTTAAAAGTGTATCAAACTGTTATTTTTCACCAACTTCATAAATGAAATGAACATAAATATCTTTACCTTTAAGATATAATTTGTTCATTGTGCCTATGGCGTTAGCATACAATTTATCATTTAAGCCTGGAATACTCAACTTGGTGCCCGAAACGACCTTGTTCAGTGCACACCAGAATTCTTTTTATTTGCTCCAACAGTATTTCTTGGGATTGCACTAGCTGGGATAGAGTGGAGGTTCAGCAGAGAAGGGTTCAGAAACTTGGGTTCTGGTCTCTGGTTTCGTAAACATCGAAGGTGATGGTGTGTCTAATCTTTATCCCTCTTATCGCCTATGTGCAGATTAACAAGACGCGTATCTATGTCATATTTTGTTCACTATGTGAATGCAAAGATTCAACTCAGCTAATCAGGGTACCAAATACCCCGTTATCAAAAACTAAATGATGCTTTTCAAAACACAGTGGTGCACATGCTGCAAAAACCTTCACACCAGATTTATTCCCCGTAATTAAATCTTCTTCAGAGATAAAGACTTTCCCACCTTGTGAGGTTGTGATGAAATTATGTACGTTGTATTTTTCTCGGTTTTTTACCAAGGAGCATTTTTTTTTAAACAGCCTACGGTTAACTGGTAAAGTAATAATATTGCCAAGGGATGGCCTGAATGTCACCATATACGGAAATGTTATGTGGTTAAGCACCCTTGGGTGCCCTAGCATCAAAAAAGGTTGAGTAACCCAGTACGAGGCGCGTTATACAGTAGGCAAAAAAGACATTTGCCTAGGGCCCCCGATTACAAGGGGCTTCAAATTATTTTGTCTGTACTTAAAAGGAGTAATATATAATTAATCATACAGTAACATCTATTACAAGATGAATCTGTACAAGGTAAAAACCTGTCAAAGCACAAAATATCAAAATTTTAATGCGTGATGATAACGTTTTTCTCAAGAAAGTCTCTCTGTTGTTGTCATGTCTTCACCACTTCCTCGCTGGACAGCGGTAATGTGGAACTCGGAGAGGAAGTTTATATTTTTCAATTCCCAGGGCACTTTAAAATATCCAAAAAATTCACCAAAAACCTAAAATAAGTTAATAAGTATCTTGCTAAACATAACAATATGAAATTTAATCGCAAAAAGATAAGTCATCAGTAAAAGAAATTGTCTTGAGAATATTGAAAAAGAATTGATTGATTGTAGAGGAAAATAATTTCCTATTAACTCAAATCTCTATAGGAATGCACGTGTATGGCGTAGTTGCCTAACTCCAATATTCATTTGCCAAATTTTTATAAACGAAAGGCCATTGAGTTAAATGGTTGGACAGGTGTCCACTATTTTTAAGCAAAGAACGTACATACCCTGAAAGATTCGTGCAAAATCTGTTTGTTAACCTGGTGTTCCGCATGTGGGTAAAAATTTTCATTTCCCAAAATTGTATGGAATCTATTTAACACAGGTTACCATAATCCAATCGCAGAAATATCTATTAGGTAAGTTAATAAGGCTAAATGGAAAAAAAATTGAGCGTATGTGTTTGAAAAAAATACTTCAATTTTTTTTTGGACACCCTAATACTGTATTTTTATTTTTGTATGTACTATATTGAGTGTTATATAAACCATAATGCAAATGAAAATTAAAATGTATTAATTTTTTCTGTATACTAAATGTATAAAATTGAGGGGGTGACACCTCAATACCGCACCTGGTGCACCACTGCTTGGTAGTACACTCCTGGCCAAAATTAATGCAGCACCGGCCGTAAGGATCGCTAGGGAGGTGCTGCGTTAATTTTGGCCAGGAGTGTACATTTGATTGGGAAATTTAAGACATAATTAAAAAATGAAAAATTATAATTTTAAGAACCCAACGAAAGATCTGTCCAAATTACTGAGTAAAAGGAAAGTTAAATCAATTTTTGCATAAAAAAGGATTACTACATCTCAACTCAGCCAAAATGTGTTAACTTGAGAGGGAAGATGAAATAAATGAAAAAGAAAATATAATATCATAAATTATTTTGAACATCCATTACCTACATGTATTAGCCAGGATACTGTAACTGTACATAATTACATGATATTATATCAGAGCATAACTATTCAGAATTATCCCTCCAATGAAATCAATGCCACTGAAATAATGGTTATTTTTATGATAGTAATAAGTGACTTAACCCTTTGGGTCTATCACTTAATGGTCTTAAATCTTCTAATAGTATGAAATGATAATGTTGTGATGGATCTTGGTCTTGAAAGTGGTAATTATTAGTGGCATGTGATTTGCTGTGGATGTGTCAGACATTATGGTAATCATTATTAGACTATTGATCGATAGTATTGATGTGACTGATTGATTAATGGTTTATTTTCAAAGGTATTTGAACCCCTTGCCACCTGAAAATTTGCTTTTACTTGGAAGGTTTACCTATAATAATAATAAAAGTAATATAATAAATGATATATTTTATAATATGGGATCAATATAATAAATGAAATTATAATGGGTAAATTAATTAATTAATTTAATTAGTTATTAAATGAATGGTTAGGATAATCATATGAGTGAAGTGAGTAATTTTCTCATAACACCTGTTAAATTTGAATAAAATTTTGAAATACAATATTTATTAAGGAAAAAGAGTGAAAAAAGAGAAGGTAAGCAACATACAGAAACTTACTTAAAAGAACCTATAACGTCAGTTATTATCACAAAATATACCCAGATAATAGATAAACAAGATAGGAAATGAAGTACTTGAAAGAAATATTATAAAAAAAACCAACATAAGTAAATGAGGCAAAATTTAATGTGTTTTTCTGATAACTAAATCAACCTTTTCCTATAAAATGAATGTAACAAATGGCAATGCCTGATAATCAAACCTGTAGTCTTTTCCATTACAAAAGTCCCAAGCGGATGGCTGACAAACAATGGGTCTTCCCTCAACTTCCTCTAATATTGAGCCAGACCAAAACGATGGTGGAGCAGCAGAGAGGTTCATTGATACAAAGAATGCATCAGCAAGTTGGAACAGCGTGATTGGAGTGTAACCCTGGAAAAAGAACACGCTTTCCAGATGTGTTTAGGCTAATCTATTATATGATTCATGAGGATGTTCATCCTGAGAGAAAATATTCTTTAATGAGGAATAACATTTAAAAGCTATTTGCTCTTTACTGATATTATTTCTGTTACCTGTTCTATCATTTGTGGAGTTACATCGAGGAAGTGCTTCCCAGGATAAGGAAGAGTTACATCAAGAATGTTGCTCCAGGTTTGGGCCCACATATTACCTATAGATTTATAGAATAAGTGGTCTGGACAAACAAAAACTCAAATTCGTTCTATTTTGAGGAAATAAATTACACTTCATTTGAAATTTCAATTAAACTTCGTATTCAGGCTATGAATGAATGCAAACTATTTCCTGAAATAACGATACTTTTGAATTTTTAAATAATTTAAGGATAAAAATCCCATGCTTGTCAAAATTGTTCACACTTCAAGATCCATAAGAGTCCTTACCTAAAATATGAGCGGGTAGCGGAGCATGGCGACTGATTTTGTCAGGTCCATAGAGATCACGCAGCTTCCTCCTGACGTATGCATGAAGTTGCTCATAAAGAGGACGCACTTCATCCCAAGCATTCTCCACTTCGAATCTCAGAGTTGGAGATTCATAGGGGAACATCCACAGCTCTGCAGCATCAGAAAGGTCTGTTGAAAGGAAAATATTGCTTTCATAGCACATTTTACCATTGGGAAATAATAAAGCCATAATTAATTATTAGATATCAGATTTCCAAGGAAGATATTAAATTGGAAATTCTAGGTTTTCATTGATTCCATGGGAGATGAAGTATGTGATCCTAATGTAAAACTTCATAGGGTACAATATCATTTAAAAAATGTTCTCAAAGACTTCCAAATTTCCAAACAGATATTGGTCACGCAAACCATCAGTTGAGTGGAACTTTTAGGGATGTACAAACTATGAAGTGTAGAGGGGTATTCTTGGCAGCAAAATAAATCAAATGAACCATTTTGTAGGTAACTCACTATTGAGGTTTGCAGCTGTGTTACTAAGTTCCACGACCTCTTCAAAAAGAGGTTTCATCTTTGGTCCCGTCAAGCGATGCCACTCTGTCCACAAGTGCTCCAGTTCATCCCAATCTCTACTACGAGCCATCAGCTGTGTTATGTCTTAAAGAAGGAAGTAATTAGAATATCGATGGGTGCAATTGCACAAAATTATGAGAGGAAATTTCAACAAAATTAAAATCAAACATTGAAGTCTACTTAAATATTTCAATGATGCTAAGCTATACTAAGTTGTTGTTGATATGTTCTAGCCCATATCTAATGATCTAGCTCATAATTAATGGAAACACCTTACCTGGGTCAAGATGAAGACCACAACGGAATGGATCCCGGTGAGCACAGACAGTCGCTCCATTGTAGATGGCCAACATGTCATTAATGAGCCTATTATACTATAGGAAAGAAAAAAGCACATTTTGAATTCAGTCTTGGGTCTAACTGTAGAAATTCAGTATAAATAATTTTTTTTTAAATAAAGTCCACTTTCGTCGTCCTTAGGATTTAAACTACAGCATCAGAATGATATTAATAAAGCTTAACATCGTAGACTTACTCGATCGAGCTTGTCGACAGGAAGGGCTGCAGGGCCAACGACTGACAGAAGACGCACCTGTCGCCATAAATCAGGGTCGACCACATCTTCGCGGCTGAGGCGTTTGAGGAGGTCCCACACAGCGCGTTGGAAGTGGGAGTACTCGGACTGTGCCGATAGCTGTAACACCAAAGTCATGAAAATGAAAAATACTTGCTAATGGATTTCAATACGCAAACATCAATTCCTTATGATAATTATAGCATCTAAACGTTTACCCTCGAAAATTTTAACGTTAGAAAATTAGACAATAAAATTCGTTATCTATTAAGGACACTTTTCTTTTAAGAAATAATGTAAATTTTCACTGAACCTAAATTGTCGCATACCAATTTGGTTTGATTCCAGATACGTAGCTGTAAATATCATCGGGGACAAAGATCAAAGATTCTCCGACATTAGAAATCCATAGTATTATTTTTCAACCGTCTTTTGGCACTGCCTTCCGCTTCCGTACGCCTAACAAGCCATGAGAATGAGTCGACAACCAGAGTGCGACAATTCATGGCAGTCACAACTCATCGGACCCGACAACTCACCGTGCGACAACTTATCACGCCTAAGTTGTCCTACTCCATGCTGTCATGGAACCGAGAATAAGGTACTCGATAAACAGCCGTCCTCGAATAAGAGGCCGCAGCATCTCCCCAATTAACGAAAAGGGGTTTGGGAAAGTGAATACCAACACCAAATATATATTATATAAATATACATTTATAGTCTTGCAATCCGCTCTGCCCGTACAAGAAGTGCTGAGAGTTGAAACTATTTGCGTTTTTTGTTATCGCGGGTCACTTTTAAGAGCATTCAGGTCTATCACTTACTTCTTTTATTTTACATCACCAGACGAAGGATCGATATGTCTTTTGTCGTTATCCAATTGTTATGGAGAATTTTCAACCGCTTTTCAGGGAAAATCTGTTTTCATAAACAAATTCGCATCTTTGCAGTCGAACCATGGGGGAAGCAGGAGGCAGCTGATTTGAAGTCGTCCATTCTGAAGGAAGCAGCGACGACCCTAATTATATATTCGATACAGTATCGAACATAGAATTGTATCCTAATACATCTTCTGCTGGCCATTAAACTGGAAAATCATTTTCAAGTCGAATGTGGAATAAATTCTTTAGTTCCAAAATAAACCGAAACGTTACCAGAAATTTCGGGGGACAGTCCGTGAAAGAATCACAACCGTATTATCCGTAATCAGAATTTGCGAACCACACAGAAAACCTTCGAACGTAGATCAGAGTTCACCTCCTTCATTTTGGGAAAGAGTTTTCGCTATAAATGTTTATTTCTACAAATTGCGGAATCTCACAAGGGGAGACCCTCACTTTCATAGAATAACCTTCAACCAAATGAACTTCGATGAGCCTCGCGACGAATCACGGTTCGTAAAAATACTCTTCGTCATCGAAGTCCATTTGGTTGAAGGTTATTCTATCGGATGTCGGGTGAAATAGCGGAAATATTGCCCTTATGCCTATCAATAAGTAACAAGGAAAATATATATCGAAAGAAATAAAAATAAGATTTGAGAATTACTCGAAAACAGCGGGTTATTCCTTACAGCTTTGGTGTAGCGTGGGTGTGTAATGCGGGGTTGCCTATACTCAGATTGTCAGTTTTCAATTGATTATTGCAACAAAAATAAGGCCCATTTAGACGAACGCCAGTAATTTTTCTCATTGCTGTATCACCATAAAAATTTTCATCAAAATCCCCGGACAAAAGTGAGAGTCTCCCGTTGTCAGTCTAATAATCAGCTAAACAATTGAACATTTCAAATTGAGACGGAATAACTTGAGGAGATCACATCAAAATGAAACCTCTCTATATTCAGTCCCAGAAAGAGAAAAATAAGATAATAAAGAAAAAGAGAACCATTTTTAGAAGAAGACAATAACGAAACTGTTGAGAAGTGCGATTTAAGGTGTTGACTAGATTCCAGGCGGGTCTCAAAAAAACCTGGGACAAAAAAGTGGATTTTTTTCTTTATATTAGCATATTTTGCTTAGTAAATTCTACTACTACAGTTAGCTGTAAAAGTAACTTATAACTACAATGACACATATAATAGTAAAAGTTGCTTGCATTCTGCATGCATATTCATTTCTACCTGCACCACCTTCTCGGTATGTGTATCATAAAAAAATACATATTCCCGCCATACATTTCAAATGGTAGAGCTGCCTAGTGTCGAACCCAGTACCTTTCGCAAGATGTGAATACATGCAATAACCTCATAGGAATAACACTCATTCAATCCAAATTTTGAAGTCGATATCATACCGGTAAGGTCCTAATATAGGATTTCGTTAACCCAATTTCAAATGCATGGAATAATGTCACCCGGGCACTGAACCAAGGATCATTAGCGAAAAGGTGAACTTAAGAAATGTATTTTGTCTTCAGATGTTATACGTTTCCATGTTATTGGTAAGAGACTCAAAACATTTTAAAAATCGCCGCAATGCATTCAAAATAAGAGGATTATGCACCCACCGGGCATTGAATTCACGCAAATTTGATGGCATTTCTATGGTTATGAATGAAAAAGAGCGCGTATGAGGCCGTACACAAATTACGTAACGCAATTTGGGGGGTCCGGCCAGGCGTTACATTCCTAGTAGGTACGTGAGGGGTCTAGGTATGCGTAACGTCGCGGATTTAGAAATGCAAAAATTGAAACATTTCTGCATGTTTAATGTTTGAATTTAAAACTCGCTCGCAATCTACCGGCGAAAATTGGCAGCTCTGATCCGAACGAGTGTCGAACGGAAGTAGTGGGAGTGGAGTGTGGTAGGTATTCCCATGTCTGTGTTTTGTGCTAATCATCAACAGGTAATGGCATCGAATCCAGGTATAGTGTATGATAGGCCTTGGGTTATATTACATTATTCTTTTCAGTTTTCTATCATCTTACGGTGTTCTTAGTGCAGAGCCAAAATCAAAAACGGAGAACAAAGAAATATTAGTTTACATTGGAAAAAGAGGTGATCGGTAAAACTTAAATAGGGCGAAGGGAGAGTTCGGAATGGAAGTAAGACAATGGTGTCCTTTATCACCAACACTCCTCGACATATGTGCTGAGGAAATGGCGAAAGGAACTTTCGGAGAAATGGAAAAAGGAGGGAAAGTTGGTTCGGAGGTCGTTACGTCATTAAGATATGCTGGCGACAAAGATATTGCAAGCGATTCCGAAAGGGGTTCACCAATATACAATAAAACAAGGGATGAACGAAGTTATGCTGACACAACATTTAATATGATTAACAAGATTTCAACATGAGATTCGGATACTGTTCTTCCATTAATAATCAAACTACTGTTGCTGAGCAACAGGGAAATAAAAGCTCAGAATCTAAGAATGTTGTTATGGTAACGCTCATAGCATTAATGAAAAAAACTTCCAGACATGTTTTTGCCAGAGTAGTCTGTTTTACAGCCTGGACAACCTATGAAATTCTCCGGACTCTAATTATTGAAATGCAGCAGTTTTATCTCTCAACTTTTGACATAAAACTTTCCGTAGAATCAAGTTAGATCTAAGGAAGGTTAACTTTTGGTTTAGGATGAAAACAACGAAAGAAAATTTAGGCGTGAAACGTGATCTTTCCTCAGGAATTGCGACTCAAAGAGTGATAAAACACTTATCAGCACAGCATGATTTTTTCAGCCAAACAGGTTTCTACTCGTCGCGTTATGAATGTACGATATTTGCCAGAAAGAGAAAAAGCGAAAAACAGTAAAAGGAGGAATAATTACATTACTTCGTCCTTTCCCGTGATGGAAAGAGCAAAGAAGGAATCGAACTGTAAGAAATGTTGTCTCCTATAATCAACTGGAGAAGTTGAACTCCATCCAGGCGAAGAGAACAATTTTTCAATGTTAAATATTGCATTTTTTATAAAAAATTTCTTCTGAAATTATCAGCGTTAAGTGGGCCCAGAAGAAACTTTGATTATTGGCACCCTTTGATGGATTGCCAGAGTGGTAGCCAAGAAAGCCTCTGTGAAGGGATAGTGGGCAGAAGGAAAATATTGGTATGGGTGTGGAGCGGATAGGAAAATATTGCAATCAGAAGCAGCGGAAAACCCTTTAGTGACTCATTGGCGGAGAAAGGAAAAGAGCGACGATGGCAGGAAATGCGTCCCTTTCCAATGGACGCGAATAATGGAAGCTCTTTCGAGGAAAGAAGGTCATGAAAGTAGATAAGAGAATGACATCTCCGGTTTTTCCTTTCCATACCCTGCAAACGCTTACAAAGTCCTCCGTGGTGTCCTTGCTTATGAAAAATGTTATTCTTGGCTTCATTGCGGCACACTTACGAGGGCAATTAGGAATGACTTCATCTAACTTAGTGAACCTCATTCCTTCGCCAAGGACTGCCAAAGGTTCAAATCGGTCCTCGGGCTGATTTGCTTTTATTCGAAGCCCACAAGAGAAACCAACGGACAAAATGAAAATCTGCAGAAATTACTACATTGACATTGAAGTCTCTACCTCGCAAGACACCAGTGGAGTAATGGGTGTTTAAACTCCAACGTTTCAACTATCTTCTATGCCAGTACCTTTGTATCTAATAGTCAGCACTCTGTCGGACCTGAAAATAAGCTCTCGTTGAAAATTCGTTTCTTTCTTATTTAGAAAAAGACAATTGCTAGATAATTTATATATTTCACGAAAGAATCAATACGTTTACAATATAAAATATATCATCATATAGAAAACAACGTGCTCATTTTGAATGACTACGATGTTTCTGATTAGAGGTTAGACAGTAATTTTCATTAAAATTTAGTGAACTTCGCTCGCTCCCCTGGAAATTCTCCCTCAGGGGTGCCCTCGGATCCTCAGCAGCCCTCGATTCCATTTACGGAGTCGTTTCGGCGAATTTCCCGTCTTTTGTGTTATTTCAGACCTGAGTAGAAATGCCAATTTCTCCTGATGCGCACTCTAGTGATAACTCAAATTCTGATTTAGATATCATAGACGAGTGAAGATCGTTCGTATGCTACAGAAACGAATTAGAGCTTAATTGTAGTTTGAGCTGCATTTTTATTCTTAGAATCAAAAACTCCTTAATTATTACATACATTTGAGTTCCTTTCTTCAAAAACCAACGAGCTGAGACTTAAATTCAGAAAATGAGTGAATCAAAGAACATATTTGCAAAACACCAAATATCTGCGGATTCCTCGAGTAGCTGACCATCGTTGACGAACTTATGTGCTGTGATCAACCGATTTGAAGCGCATGGTAACTTGAATATAACTGAAAATGTAGCGCAGGGACGTTGGAGAGGGGATTCTAAGTTTCAGAAATACGCCCAACTTTAGTTTTGAGAGAACTTTCTTTAAAGCGTCGATTGCGACATCATTAAAACAGAAAAGAGAATTTACCTTTCTTTGTTTCAAACGGAATGTGTTATGTCTGCCATTCATTCTTCTGCTACATTCATCTCCTTCCATACAGTTAAGTTTGACATAGAGTTAATGATGTCTTTTTTCTTTTCACTGGAAGGACATTTTTATTCCTAACTTAAACCTTAAGATTTTCTAATTAAATATAATAATTGACGCAGTTTACAATCTGCCAATGTTCGATTAATCTTCGTCTTTCAAATTTAGAAATGCAAATCAGATTTTCCAAATATTTATACATTTAAATTTGACTTTTATTTTTTAGTGAACTTATATAGTCAATAATCGTGCAAAGACGAAATTAGTGCTGTCTGAATATAAACAGCCGAATATTCACTTTTATTCGTCGCGAATGACAGAACAGGAATGGAGGCCCCCGAAACACCTTAATTTTGCAAAAGGCGGTTCGTTCGGCATTTTCCGCAAAATAACCACGAGTATAATCCGCAATTGAGGTGCCATCGCCTAAGAGTATATTTGTCACGTGGGAACGCTGTGTTATTTCGCGAATTAGCAAAACTTTGCTGCAGAATCTTGATTATCTTAACTGGAGTAATTGTCTGTATTCAGCCCGAAGGCCAGTTGGTGCCTCATCCCCTCTGACATAAGCTACTAAGACCTTGCAGAGAGGAATGAGGCTTACTGAGAAGGGAGAGGAGTGAGATAGTCTCTGACTGGAGGAATAGCAAGTGAAATTCAACATATAAGAACACGTTCAGTTCCATATTGCGAGACTATAATATTTTGTTCGCAGAAATATTTTTATCTGTAATATATCAGCGTTTCCCTTGATAATTTGTCTAATGAATTGAAAAGAATCACGAAAGAAAAGTCGTGAAAACCCATATATTTAAAAGCACATGAAGTAGCTCATGTGTGGGGTACCAACGGAAGAAGGAGGGTTTCTAATTTAGGATCGACCATAAGCATAAATAGCTGAAAGGTGAGATAGTTTTCTGAGTTAATTTATAGAATTATTTAAATCTTTGCGACTACGATATCTATAAGCGCTAGCAACATTTTCTTCAGCAAAATATTGACAAAAGCCAACTAAAAAGTTAACAGCATCCTTCTGCGGCCCATCGGGTTTTCCCCAGCACCAAATAATTACGGAGTTTTCAAACTTAATAATTTACAGGAGTATAGAGCCTCGACTGGAAGCGAGAGAGTGCGGAAAACAAAAAAAGAAACCTTCGGTAAAGTTGGCCGTCTAATCCTGCCTCAATGACGTAGAACAACAATGACCTGCATCACGAACCTAATTGGACGCCTCATTATTTCCTATTTTCACGCTCCATCACCCTCGTTGCCTACATAGGAAAGGACTTTTCCTCCAGCAAGGGAGGCGCCCTTGAAGGTGAATATCGACGACTGTTTCATACGAAACGATAACACGCACATAATTTACTATTTCAACTTGTTGTCCGGAACAGTACAAAGTAAAAAAATAATCCTCATAACGTTTTTAATAATAGATTCGCATATACTTTCAAAGAGAGTCACCATCAGTTGCTTCGTTTGTTGCAATTAAAAACAAATTAGTAATTGTTGATATATAATTGCTAAATAATCAAGCAGGAAATTATATAGTAATGAAATAATACAGCGGAGTGCCTAAGTTAACAATCTTAAAACATGTTTACGTAATTCGTAAAGAAGATGCCAAAATTAAAACCAAAATATTCATATTTCCGGGAACTGAAACTGCATTTAAAATTAATTTCTGCAAAATTAGAGAAATAAATGAATTAGAAATTGAATGAAAGTTGCTATTTAATATTCCCCATGTAAAATCACCTACACTTAGTATCGCGATTCGTAAAATTATTTAAAAAATAGCATTCCATTCATTCAGTGGAGTTTGTAAATGAGAAAACATAAATAGTTTACAATAAAGTAAATAAATTCTCTAAGTTATAATTTCTAAAGAATTATAATATTTACTCCATCTTATCATAATTGAATATTTTCGATCCCATTAAAGAATTTACAAAAGAAGTATAAAATTAATTTTCTCGCAGCCAAAGCGACTCGTGGGCAAAAATACGAGCACGTATAATCCGGCGAACGAAACAGAGCACACCAAGTTGACCACTTATTATTCCTCAAAGAAGTCCTCACCGCTCTCAGCTGAGTGTCCTCCGTGGGCTCCGTCTCGTAAGTCCACTGCGCCGCCACGTTCCGCGAGCACTGCTGAGAGGAGAAGGCGTCGATCTGCCTGAGGAGGGCCGTGAGGCCCCCGGGGCCCACGAGAGGGACATCGCCGAGAACCCCAACGAGGGAAGCCGCGAGCAAGAGCAGAACAGACATCGCCGGAAGGTAAGGAACCAACTGCTGCAAAGAACGGAGTCCAGCCGTCCCCTCCCCCGCATTCATTATCACCGTCGTTTTAGGATAGCGAAACGAGGCGCTGCAGATAAAAGAGGTGCTTTCCCAGCGGTTGCGCCACGGTGTGCGTGGGAACGGCCCGCTTCTGACTTACGCAAAGGCACTCAATGTCAAAGTGGAAGGTCTTCGGCGACGAGGACGTTCCCACACTCTCTCCGTGTGTCGTTACTCCCGCACGCGAATGCACGCCGCGCGTGATGAAACCGATGCACCCGAAAAGTTAAACATTGCAGAGTAATCCACAGTTTCACCCAACACCACTACGCGGTCACAGTATTTATTCATTTCGTATTATAATTTCCATTGTGCTAGCAGTTTCGTAATAGAGACAACTCGCTTGACACCAACTTCTGCTCCTCACAATCTATGACAATACCAAATACAGCAAAATATGACAATGCATCTTCTCCCTTTCCACTCATTATATGAATCTTGCTCGAAGAACTTTTTCGAGAGATATTTTATTACTCTTTATAATTGACCCAAAACATAATGTTTCTTTAGGTTTTTATCAATTTACTAGTTACACCCGGACATGCTTTGCTGTGGCTCAGCCAGATATGAAATGAATGGGAATGTAAATAAAGGTATTCTACCGAACAAAGATTCACCGAGAAAACACAACGATCCCTCAGGTATAAGACTTAACCTTTTATGAGTCCTCAGCCCCAGGATTTCGGACCCTATCATCATAAACCCCGTGGGGGGCTTACATCCGGCTGCGACCGGGAGTCCGAGGAATTGTCCGTAACTGAATGTTTTTGCACACGTTTTGGCAAATGATTATTTGTTGTAAATTTTGTCAACCTGACATTGAAAATGAAAGCAATGTCTTGCGCTAAAGATGTACAACTTTTAAACGAAGTTCTAGCGTTAATATTTACGTATTTACTATATTTCCACATAGTTTCCATAATTTAAAAACAAAACATATTTTCCATCCCTCTTTTACATCCGGACTTTGGACCAAAAATAACGGGACTAAATGTTGCAACAAAATATATTGGGTATGCATTATTAAATATTGGTAGTTACCATGAACATGATATTAGTTATTATTGATGCTAGAATTTCACTTAAAAACCCCAAACGCTCAGCAAAAGACAAGGAGTTCAATTCTGATATTATACTTTTTGAAAAAGCAACAAATATTTATTTCGTAAAAACATTTAGTTTACCGCAGCCCCATGCTGCGAAGGGTCATTGAATAAACCCAAGGGCCGAGTTTCCTTGCTGCGGTTTATGAGGCCAGGTCAGAAATCCCCTAGAAAAGGGTGAGAAAGGTTTGGTTATTATAGCCCCTGCATCTGCATCCCCTCACGATAAATACTTCCGTCGTCTCTGGACGACGATAGTTCGTTTGCGTTGGAAAATAGGCGTCGTCCATAGGCGACATCAGTTCTTTATAAAATCACCGTCGCCTATAGACGACAACAGGGTTTCGAAAGGGTTAAATCTCCATAATTCGATTCGAAAACAATAATGCACGACCAAAATAAGATTCTTTATTTATTTTTACTTTTTTTGGTGCTTGTTTTAATTTCCTATAACCATTCTTTTAAATTTAATTTTGCAAAAGAAATAAAGCCTGCAGCTTCAAAATTGAACTTGATTTCCATGAAATGAACGTGCATTTCTTATGGAAATGCTTTGACTCGTCTGGGATCGAACCAAGGACGAAAAGTCAACATTTTATTACAATAGAAATACTCTCGTATTTCAATGCAACGTTGCGTCGAAATTTCAAGCCAATCGACTGAGTATTTTTCGCGTTTTGCGGACACAAACGTACGCATGAATTTTTATATATAAGATCGATGAAATCGTTTTCGCTATAATATTAAACCTCGAGTATTGGCGTCGCGTCGTAGAGCCGAAAGAAATGTAGTAAAAATTAGAAGAAGCACGAAAGTTGGGGATTAACACGAAAGCAAGAGATCAACGCCATAATTTTATCTATTTACCACTGTGCAGAGTCCAAGTTAGTGACAATATATTCAACTGATCTAATGATATGTTTGGCCCGCTACGAGTTTTTACGTCATTATAAACTTAAAGATATGAAAAATAAATATTTTTTACAGAAAATCACTGATCTTCATCTCACAGAGCAGCAATTTTTCACCATTCACTATTCTTCACATTTATTAATAAAAACATTACAAATTTACTGTAAGAGAAAGTGCATCGCAATATCGTTTAGCAAATAATTCACTGTTGTGTAAGTATTAGAGCGAATTTTAATCTCAAAATACCTGCGGATGAACGGAAATCTCGCTGTTAAACTCGGTACTTTTTTATTTTGCAGATCATTTAATCATGATCATAAAATCTTAGCTATTTTTGCTTGGAATATAAAATGCTCCTTTAAGTTTGGAGTTAATACGACCCGACGCAATGTTACGGAACCACATTCTTTGTGATTACTTAAAATTTAAGAAAATATATAGTTAGATAAAAAAAATAAATAGTTTAATATATATTTTCTTGATAACATAGAAAAAGCTGACAATCATTATTGTAATATATAATATTATTGAAATATATATTACAATTATGATTAATAATTATCATCGTCATTTGCAATCGATCGTAGCATAAAACTTCCATGCACCGTTGATTAAAGATCTCGAGAATAATTTGATGTTGCACTTCTTGCCCCGTTTTTGTGATGCACCCATTAACAACCAAATAACGAATCTTATTAATAATTTTAACCAAGACTTCATAGCGAAGCATAATCTCCGCAAATTGTGATGCGGAACCGGTTTGGAACCGGAACAAGGAAACTAATTATCCACGACAGTTGCCTGATATTCGACCCCCCTCACACCGCCCCGGGCAAACAACCCAGCTCTACTTGTTTTAAATTATTTCTTTGTAGTAAATTAAAGACTTTATTTGGAAGAGTATATTGAATTCAGCAGGCACTTCGACCCTCAGATGTGAAATTAAAAGGAATGTCTTATTGAGTGATTTCAACGCCTGTTGAGGCAGCGCTGAAAATTTACATGCAAACACTCGTTATCACTCAAAATAATTTTCAGTACTATTTAAATCTGGGTGACTTTACACTAACTTTTACAAAAAAGTCTTGAATCAACATTCATTAACGATATAAAGCAAAGTGGTAAAGATCTTGAAATAAAAACTTGTAAATATATAAATGTAAAACATTTGTAGATATATATCAAGGCAACTGTACCATGCAATGGAAATGATCGTTCACAATTCAAGTTTAAAATCGGTACCGAGATAAATAAATTTTTCTTAATAGTAAGATCGATTTTGATGATTTTTACTAAGCTATTTACTAAAAATTTAAATGAAAATTAATCTCATTTTTAATAAGAAATCGTGTTCTTTGTTGTTTTCTTATGACACTATTTTTTACTCTCTGGTATGGGTAATTTTAGGTACCGCAAAATGCTTGATCTCGAGTTATATTAAAAAGGTTTTCTTGAAAAATATCCAGGAAAAATTTTCGCCTCTTTAACGACTACTACATCAGACTAGTGTAATCAAATAACAATGCAAGAATTACTGACGACTAGAAGCTGTCAAACTTTTGAATTCGTACGAATTTTCTTAAGAAAATGCAGTTCTCGAAATAAATCAAAACAACTTCCTATAATTCAGTCATAAATGTCAGATAGTAGGAAATGTCGAAAAATTAAAATTTCAACCAATGAGAACATAAATCCATCAAATAATATAAACAACAAAGCCTATTTGTTATCTTTACATATATATCTTTATATATATATTCCTATCTTTTCTTTGGAAGCGTCTCTTCATTGTGACATTATTTTACTTGTATGTACGTAAAGGATTTGGGTTCGATTCTCTGTCGATTGGATTAGTTATAAATTTAAACGAAAATGAAAGTATTTTTA
Source organism: Sympetrum striolatum (assembly GCA_947579665.1). Classification (NCBI taxonomy): domain Eukaryota; kingdom Metazoa; phylum Arthropoda; class Insecta; order Odonata; family Libellulidae; genus Sympetrum; species Sympetrum striolatum. The sequence goes on from OX388341.1 coordinate 123,085,357, forward strand.
ACAATTTTGATTAGTATTTAGGTAGCTTTGCACCATGAAAAGAAGATGAGCTTTTCCACTTATCTTCTTTTGATTGTGAATTCCTACAACGTTACGGCCGCCTCAGTGGATTTCATTTGTAACTGAAGGTTCATCTTCAACTGCTTCAGATGCTATTCTGTGCAGTGCCTCGAATTAAGAAATCGAGGAAAGTTATAATAGCCGTGATGGCGAGCCCTTAACGACCGATTAGTGAATTATCATCCCGTTAAGAATTTAAACTCACTCCACTGTTTACTATTAATCGCGGTCATGTTCATCCTCGATCTTTGAAATTCTATAAAAAATGTGCCATGATTATTTCGCCTTTCACCTATTTGCTCTATAAATCTGTTATGAAACTAATTATATTCATGATTTAATTTTCTTGTTGTGCAATTTATTGAATTGCATAATCTTTGAGGTTTTTTATCATTTGACTGTTTGTTATGTGGGCCATTTCTCATTCCTTTCATTCCTAGCTCAAGACAGGGTATCAATTTAACATTTATTACTTTCAATACGTTTGTATCAACAATTCAATATCCACTCATTTGCGGTTGTTTTCCACCAGCGGATAATCATTTTAATTCTTTACCCAGGGTCCTTTAAATTCACAACAATTTTTGGGTCCATCCATCCAAGCTACTCGGCCAGAACCGATGGTTAATGCTCCCTCTCGGATAGAGGAAGATCTCAGGTTCAATTCCCGGCCCAGTCAGACTTTTTTCAAGTCCGTTTTTCCTTGGGAATTTTCCTGGCTGCACGCCCTTATGTACAAAGTTACCTTAACCCTTTTCCTTGTATTTTTACTTTCTCCTTATACGTAATATAGAGAAAGTATTGTATTCGCAAAAAACTTCGACCTCCAGATTTCAACAGAAATAGATGTTTTGGGGCCCATAGAGCATGTTTTAGCTATTTTCCCGAACATGTCTGTCTGTGGTAAAATACTTTGTGGGCGCTCTATCTTAAAAAGTAATTATCCGATCATTTCCGAACTTTTATTTGAAACATTTTTCTGTAACACTCATTGTTTTGGAGTTATTTACATATTACCGGCATAGGCTTCTATTTTCAATAAATATGGAGAAAGTCATGTATTGGCCACATCAGATTTTTTCGTTATTCTATACATAATTTAACCTTTTACAATTTTTTACTGATAAGTTTTTATATAAATTAACTTAAGGTCGGATGGAAAAGGAGACTACTGTATCAATCCTCTCCATGCATTATTTATTAATTTAAATCTGTACATCGTTTTAGAACGTTGTCCCTAAAACTAGGGGTCCGGATGCTAATTGGACCTCCCTCTTTGACGATCCTTGCGTCTGCATTAGACCATGACTAAGAAATTTCAGGGAATCATAGATTTGATTGTAAAATAGCCAGAAATTATCCGAGCTGAAGGTAGCATAGTAATCCATGTATAGTCAATTCCGACCTCCGACACTGTTTAGCCGATCGACTGAGTAATGAATGAGGAGAGTTACTGAAAGGAAAACGATCTGTAAGCAGCTTTCTCGCGGTGGATAGGACACAAGATCTCGAATGGACTAGATGAAAATTGGTCAAAGTAGTGACAATCCATGCAACTCAAAATTGTTATGATGCGATATCTACTCTTTCATAAGTTATAAGTTTCGTTCCTTTTCTGATCTTTCTGGATTTTATCTTAAAAAAAAATTCGCTATTGGGTATCTTATGCACGTTAAGTAATGTATCCGTCAATCCATACTCAATCATCATCTCGAGGATCCTGACTATTAATGTGAGCGTACATAAAATACTAAGAATTTTGTATTATAATTTGATAAAAATACTGTTTAGGTTTACCGGTCATTCGCTTACTCAGCTATTACAACCGACAACCCGATTTTTCTAATTGGCAAATAAAAGTTTAATTCAAAATTTTTACAAAACATATACTGAGACAGTTCATAAATAACAAAATCAAGCGATAAAGTATTGGGCGGAATCAGTTTTCTTTTGAAATTAATAATGAGACAGATTACATTCGGCTGAAAATTGCGCTGTCCTTAAATAACTCGTGAATTGTCATCATTTCAGTGAGCTTACGCCAAGTGCTTGGATTCCCGCGAAAGAAAGCCGTCACTAAAAATGTGAGGCGTCAAAGGGAATTAAAGGACGGAAGATGTCTAGTCAGAATACAATTCACGAAACCACTTTGGCTGGAGTACAAGATGTAGATGAAATCACTTGTGAAAAATCTGCAATGCATTACATTTAATGACAAAGAGTTTAATTTTCGTAGTGTCTTTCCACTGAGTCACATCTTCGAACATTGATTTTGTTACGTAAAAAATCAGTGATAAAGCAGCAAATGTCGCGTTAAAATAATACTTAGAGGGGATGAGAGACGTTAAATAATACAACGGATATCATTTGATCTTTCAGCGTATGACGGCGATCACAAAATGAAAGTGACGAAATTTCTTTTTTTTCCTCGAATGAACTAGTAAACAATAGAGTGCGCTGTTTATTAAGTTTAAGCTAGATTTATCTCACCTTGGTTATTACCGAATATATTGCGATGAAAATTTTACCGCCTGGCTTCCGTTACTTATCAAAAGGAGTGTAATGATGGAAAGAATAAAATCCTGAAAATGAAAAGTCCAGACTTAGGTCTTTCATTGACGACTGCTCCAGTAATTATTTAAAGTCACCGCTGAGTTACAGCATAAAATATTGAATAAAATTCACAGTCCCTGGCGATGTCTTGTGGAAATAGGTCATGATGACGAAGGATGATCAATTGTCCGTGAAAATATGGCAGGAACGAGATTTTTTCAGTTTTTAATGGTAAACTATGCAAATAAGGTATGTGTTCACAATGTAATCCATTCACATTTGCGTATTTTCATGAATTCATTTGTGAAAAACCGTACATAACATCACAAAATAATACAAGTAAATAGCTCCTGGGACTTTCCTAAGTTGATAATAATTGTCCGGGCCTTTCATGTTGAAATCAAACGCGGTAAACGTTCGGAAAAAAGTTTCTGAAGTAAAGAGACGGACACGTATTCTAAATAATGACTGAAGTTTCGTTCCATTTTCAAAATCGCCGAATCTAGTGAAGCGACACGCATTAATTTGCTAGGCGCACGCTTTTCCAGTTTTCTCCATCGTCCCTCACAAACGACTGCATTTCGACACAGCCATTGTTACGCTGTGGGGAAAATTGTCTCTTTGAAATCTCAGCCGTGGCCTTATTCGTTCTTCCACTTTAAGGTTCTCCTCATTACGGACCTAAAATATGAATTTCATTTCGTGGATGATGTTTAATAGATAACAGAGCTTTCAATAAGGGATGCATAAACTTTTTTTTAGAAGGACCACATTAGTAAATAGAAAGTGCTATAGATTATAGGAGTTGTTTTCTTTCATTAATACAGTTCGATAAAATTATATTTGAACTCGATTGACATAATACCGTATTTATCGGTGTATAATACTCTTTTTTTCCGAAAATTTCGGTCTGAAATTCACACTGCGCGTTATACGAATATTACATTTTTATTTTAAATTAATTACAAAAAAGGAATTTTATTGATTTAAACTCGGCTTAAAAGATCTTTTTTAGGTATTTTAGTATTAAAGTGTCCCTTGAAAACAACTTTATATAATACCTTTCAAAATTAGTTGATTAACACCCAAATGTGCATTAGTCTTTCTTTGCGAAACATCGCATTTTCCCTATCATATACAATGAATAATTTAGTAATTAAATGCTCATTGGTTACTGATAATTTTGGAAACAAGAGGTATAGAGAAGCAAACAATTGACTACATACGATGTATATGCTAACACTTGACCAGGAAGGTGGCACAAATATACTACCCACTGAAATCATTCTTTGTTACAAAAAGAACCAGAAAAAGGGATTTTTACTAATCACCTTTAACTTAGGGAATTTGTTGGCTCTACGGAGTGAGTTTCGCCCTGAACATTCTTTCATTTTAAATTTTAGTTTTTATCCAAATTTCCATCTTAATGTCACAGTGCGAGTTATACGACGTTAAATAGAGTAATTCATTTCAAAACCACGTTCTGGAGTTGAAACTGGAGTTATTGCGGTTTTCAAATAATAATTGACAATTTGGCAATTTATCGTTGAACCTCGCGACTTCTTCTAAATTCAATTTTACTGTTTCGGCAACATCTTGCTCTTTATCTAACTTCGAGATGACTCTTTTACATTCCAGCATAACAATATCGACTTATATATGAATAAACATAGCAAATATGTTTAGTTAATTAAATACGAAATGTTTAAAATATGAAATTCATATTATGTAATAAGTCAAAGTGAACAAAGATTTTATTGATGAAAGCTTTTTCTTAACAATAAATAAATAAATAAATAATAATAAATAACTTTCTATGGATTAATACATTTCTATCGAGATTTTTTCCCGAGTTGAGCAAATTTTCAGGAGTTACTACGCAATATTTTTAAAAAATATCAACTTTCATCTCTGTGGTTCCACTTCGTGATAAACTGGGGAAAATTAAATCCTCGATATCTTGAATCGCCTATCAATGCCCTCTTCACCATCTTCCAGTCTTGCGTGATCGGCCTGCAAATTATTCAGTTCCTCGAAGTAAGGCTACCTGACATAAGCACGGTGTCATGTACATTTCCTCTTTAAATATCTCCTTATTTTATTTCTGGATCCGCCTCTATTTAGCCTACTCAGTCAATCTCCTTAATTCCTTGGTCTCTGATCTTTTCAGAAGAGTCGTTTCTTCATCTTCTTCCATTTCTCTAGCATAGGTACTCTCTGTTCCGCTGTTACACCTTACATAATCAAGTTTATTACCGGCATTTTAGCTCATTTAAGCCTTCATTCTTTGTAACATCCCGCCGCTTTATTCCTTTTCGCAATCCTCTTGCAATTCCGCCATCTAAGTTGCAATGTCGTCTCCTTTTATACTTTCTACTCACTTTTTGTAAGTATGTTCGAAGATTTGTCATTTTCATATAGTTCTCGAACATTTCCACCTTTATTTTATCATAAATCAGTTGATTAATAATTAATTAAATAACATAACAGAGCGGCATGATTGGGAAGAGGATATGTGTGCTCAACCAATGAATGTTTCGGGGGATTATAAAGGAAAACGGATTCCAATTATTAACCAACATCTATCATCAATTTCTCCATTTTAGTCCCACCTTTCCCTCTGAACACCCCTTCAGTTACATAATTATCGGCTAAATTTGATTGATTAGTAAGAAACTTCATTAGAAATGCATTGCTTTTCCAATAAAATGAACTAATATTTTAACAATGTGTTTATATTTCTGATATTTTTACAGACAATCTCGTCGTTCGCGTGCTCTTTCTTGATGCATCATTAGCAACAAGTTCTTATTTAGCGGCCATTTCTACAAATAATTTATTGCGCTAAACCAATATAAACTATATGTACGCTTGCTAAGACGAACTTCGTATCAGCATAACAGGAATCCTATGCAAGGAATGGGCATTACTTATGGGGAAAATGTTAGCAGGCAAAACCAACAAGAATATACGCCGTTTGCATCAGAGGCGAAATTCACCCATCCTTCAACGTTTGTGATTGAGACTCCGCGTATTGACCAGACGAATGCATCAAAACAACACACATTGTAACGACCGCGATGACCGAGTATTACTAGGGAATAACACTTCTTACATCCACCACCTTCTCCCATAACTGGCTTCTTCCATCCATATCACCACACATTATTCAACATCATTCATGGTAGGTTACGCTTCACTTTCCAATTTCATTTTTCATCGATCTATTTCGACATTTCATTTTACTTCACACTTTTTGTGGTAAAGACTAAATGGTTCACCGCGAGTTACACAGCCGTCGCTCATTTAATTTTATTTGGAACATTTTCTGCTATTTTAATAATTTACCTCATAGGATCTCTTGTCTATAATTTAAATTTGCTGTATCTTTTCCTATCTTCGGCTCTCGCAATTGTACAGGAGATAAATTTACTGCCATTTCTTAATTTTAATATCGATACAAAGTTTCAATCGTATAGGAAAATATAAATTCGAGAGGATCAACAAATATTACGAAAATTAGAAGACGCGTGGATTCGCGGCAGGAATCATTTTCAAGTCTCACTTACACGATTCACAGCGAGAAGAGAAAAAAGTGGAAAGGATATGACACATTCTTTCGAATGAATCTCTATTCTTTCTCCAATAATTTGATAAGATTATATTATTGCGTACGGCTGGACGTACGTGACGTCTCATGGGTCCTTGATGTTTATCGAACAGGAATTTTTAAAACCTATATTTTATATATACTGAGATTTACTTACTTCTGCAAAACTGTACTCAAAAGTAATCTCTTATTGCTTCTTGCGATAGTATCAAATTATGAAGACATACCTCAACGTTTATCTTCTGGTGACAACTTAACTTGCGAGCTCTAGGACGTCTCTGGAGAAGTGTTTGGACAGTGAGATGAGCAAAATCTAAGAAGCAATTCCTTTGGTGCTTGATTGGAGGCAGCGCATTGTATTGGAGTGACCAAACGATCCAAGTCTACTATAAAAATAACAAACATTCAAATAATAAAAAGCAGGGTTTACATATGCAATGATTACTGGCACCAGTAAAAGTAGAAAGAAGTTCAACTTACTGGCGCCAGTAGACTTCCCCACTCTGTTTTCCTTCTTTAAACTTGCCCTTCCCCTAAATTAATATTGGTCCTCATCGACACCGACATACGCGCAATCGACGCCATGTTTAATAGCGCGGCAGTTAAAAACTGTTGAAATGTGTTAGTATTACTGGCACGAGTTATTTTTCAAACAACTGGCGCCAGTAATCATTGCATGTGTAAACCCAGCTAAAACCTCAAATATTATAAAATTCAATTATTCAACAAATAAAATAGATCTAAACTAGAGAAGAATCGTAGAGAAAATTAAAAAAAAACTACAATTCACAGGATTCACTAAAATGAATTATGAATAGTTTATACATAGTTAATGAACATATGAATTTACGAGTAGTTTAAATAAAAGATATCAGACACAAACACAAATAAAATAATAAATGAAAATTACGCTATAACAGTTCTTTACAAATACTCAAATTGACTTGGAAAAGATAAGGGTAAGCATCATTTGATATTTAAAATGGAGACTATATAGTTAACCCAAGTAAAGAGAGAAAAATAATGGCAAAATTTTACGAAAATTCGATCTCGCAGAGGGCAAACAATATATAGAAATTTTTGATACTTTAAATAGCTTGCTCAATTTATTAGCCATGGCGCATTACGAGGAAGCTCAGAAAATGTCAATTTGGCGAATTTGTATACTCCTTGACAGATGGCAGGTCAGACACATTCCACCATTTTCACCCCCCCCCCTCCTTCTTCCATTGTATACACTTTAACATATACAATGATACACCGAATATATCATCGGCAATCTTTCAATAAAAGTTACGCCTGTTGTAGACTGATTGGCGATAACTGTAAGAATTCCCAGCTAATCTCAAAGTTTCGATGAGACTTACTTAGCATTACGAAACACTGCTAAGGAATTAAAGATAGTGTAATTTAAAATCAATAGCTGCGAGTTATTTTGCTAGAGTTGGTCCGCACTCTTGTGTTTGTTCAAGGTCTTCAAACAATGAGTAACCTCGGCAATAAAACACAGAATGCGCGAAAACAAAATATCCGTGTGAAATTCTTCCATTGAGCTCGTTCGTGGCATGAGAAGTTCTCTTTTTTTTTAAAACATTTCCAAATTATAAGTCGTCGAAACTCTATCAAGGTGATTACGTTACCACTTTTAGAAGTTAGCCAGAATTTTCCGATTTTATAAGAAGATCGTCCATAGAAGAGTCACTTGGGACAAATACTCCGCGCATATTTACCAATTGCATGGCTACAGAAATTCTCCTTCAAAAATGAAAAAACTTAATTTAGCTTATAAAAATGCACAACGATTATCTAATCCCTCAGTAAAATCAAAAATAAAAACAATCCTATCATAATTTTAAATATGATAGAAAGTGAATCTGGATATATTAACGGATCCAATAAATATAACTTGATAAAATTGTATTGCTCCTACTGTAACACATGGACATTTCCTGGGCTTAACCACAGAAACTTCTCTGTACAGTTCCACGCGGCCTATTTTTGTTGAAAATGTCCCTGTAGTTTTCTCTCGCCACTCAGATAAATATCTTCACGTTTCGTCGCCGCCTTGATCGAGAAATAAAAGAATATAACATTTACATTTAAACCCTGCAATCCGCCAGTGGCGCTTGCAGGGGGTGTAAAACACCGCTATCCTTATTTAACCTGGAGAGCTATTAGCTTCTCTAATACTTCGCGGAAAAAATGACCAAAAGTAACTATCCGTCCTGGCAACTACTTCCCTGTATCGCTTTTTTGTTTTCTCTCGAAGATCGCGAAAGTATATAACTGGGATAACAATATATATATATATATATATATATATATATATATCTATTATATATAGATGCTTCTCCGGATTCATTCATGTATCCATATATATATACGAGTAAAATGTAGCTTGCATACTGCAAGCAGATGGACAACACTAATTTCATGTCATCATATCGGGAAGGCCGTCAAAAGAAAAAAATTGGATTGAAAATATTCTGATTATTCGCTGCAATTTATTCGTCCGGCATCGAACCCGGGTCTTCTTGGTGATACTTACTATAGAGCACAATAGAAAATCACCATCTCTAACTATCTGTGAAAATTCAAGCAGAAATATCAACTGCAACTGCATCAAACGAAGTCCTACTTTTCCCTTATATTTCTTATGAGAGAAATGTTAATGTGGTCTGGCATCGAACCCAGGAATATTACGGTCTTCTGAAAACTGTTTTCTTAAACCAGTTTTAACCATACATCTTCCGGCCAAGCACGAACTTCCTATCATTTCGATAAGTGCATCAAAAAAATAATGAAATACTAACCCTATGTATTTTAAACGGGAGACATATTTACCGCCCGGCATCGAACCCGGGTCTTTCTGGTGAAACTTCCTATGCAACATAATAGAAGATATTATTCTTTAACTATGTGCGAAAATTCAAGCAGAAATATAGGCTGCAACTGCCTCAATCGAAGTCTTACTTTTCCCTTATATTCCTTAAGAGAGAAATGTTAATGTGCTCTGGCACCGAACCCAGGAATAGTACGGTCTTATGAAAATTTTTTTCTTAAACCAATTGTTACCTTACACTTTCCGGCTAAGCACGAACTTCCTATTATTTCGAGAAGTGCATCAAAAATAATGAAAAACAGCTCCCATGTATTTTAAAGGGCAGTTCTTTGCATCGTCCTAGCATCGAACCCAGGATATTTTTTGTGAAAGTCATTGATGTTTTCAAAAGTCCAAGACCATAAATATAGGCTCCTTGAGTTTTACTTCTCTACCTATCCGGAAAGTATTTTTTAAAAATTCCCGAAAATCACGGCAATGCATTTAAACGGGAAAAATCGGGACTTTGGGGCCCTCTGGAATCGAACCTATGACACTGAGGATCGAAGTCGCTTTTTACCTGGGGGTTTCACGTTATGGCCAATATGTCATAAAAATTTCAAGTCAATGACGCTTGTGGTTTAGCCTGTGAATTTGTATCCTATCTATATAGCTATATAGCTATATATATGAATGAATCCGGAGAAGCATCTATATATAATAGATATATAGAGAGGATACAAATTCACAGCCTAAACCACAAGCGTCATTGACTTGAAATTTTTATGACATATTGGCCATAACGTGTAACCGCCAGAAAAATTGCGATTTTGAACCTCAGTGTCATGGGTTCGATTCCAGAGAGCCCCAAAGTCCCGATTTTTCCCGTTTAAATGCTTTGCTTTGATTTTCGGGAATTTAAAAAAAATACTTCCCGGATAGGTAGGGACTTAAAACTCTAGGAGCCTATATATATGGTCATGATCTATCGAAAACATAAATGAGTTTTACTGAATATATCCTGGGTTCGATGCTAGGTCGAGGCAAAAATTGGCCGTTTAAAATTTATTGTGGCGATTTTTACGATTTTTTTGGACCCCTTCCCAATGGCATGGAGACTTGAAATTCGGCATGGAGTTGAAGATCATAAATATATTTCATAATCAAATTTTACATATTCGCTGATGGTCCTTGGTTCGATCCCAGAGAGCCATTTTCATTCCTCAATGCATTTCTTATGGAGATAAGAGATAAATGTTTTAGGTACCTTCCGATATGATATCGACTTCAAACTTAGTATGAAATATTATGAAGTTTAAAAAAGTCATACTGTGCATTCACAGCTACCAATATTTGCCGGGTTTGACACCAGGCGTCTCTACAATCAGTAAATTATCCGATTTTTAAGAATCAATTTAAACCCCTTCCCAACAGTGTTAAAACATGAAATTAGCTATATAGATAGAGAACATAGATACATTTCTAAAACATGTTTTAGATTTCCTAGATCGTCCTTGGTTCGAATCCAGAGAGCCATTTACATTATTGAAAAGTAGAACGTAGTTTGAGGCAGTTGTAACCAATATTTTTGGTTGAATTTTCACACGTAGTAAGAGATGGTGTTTTTCCTTTGTGCTGCATAGTAGCTTCGCCAGGAAGGCCTAGGTTCGATGCCAGACGATTAAGTTGCAGCGAATTTTAAGAATATTTTCAATCACTTTTTTTTCTTTTTATGACCGTCCCGATATGATGCCGATATATAATTAGTATCGCCGATCTGCTTGCAGTATGCAAGCTACATTTTACTCGTATATATATATATATATATATCTATTATATATAGATGCTTCTCCGGATTCATTCATGTATCTATTATATATAGATGCTTCTCCGGATTCATTCATATAGATAGATAGATAGATAGATAGATAGGATACTAATTCACAGCCTAAACCACAAGCGTCATTGACTTGAAATTTTTACGACATATTGGCCATAACGTGTAACCGCCAGAAAAATTGCGATTTTGTACCTCAGTGTTATGGGTTCGATTCCAGAGGGCCCCAAAGTCCCGATTTTTCCCGTTTAAATGCATTGCTTTGATTTTTGGGAAATTTTAAAAAATACTTCCCGGATAGGTAGGGACTTTAAACTCTAGGAGCCGATATACATGGTCATGATCTATCGAAAACATAAATGAGTTTTACTGAAAATTCCTGGGTTCGATGCTAGGTCGAGGCAAATATCGGCCGTTTAAAATGCATTGTGGCGATTTTAAAGATTTTTTTTGGACCGTTTCCCGATGGCATGGAAACTTGAAATTCGGCATGGGTTTAGATATCATAAATATATTTAATAATCAATTTTTTTACATTCGCTGATAGTCCTTGGTTCGATCCCAGAGAGCCATTTACATTCCTCAATGCATTTCTTATGGAGATAACAGAAAAGGGTTTTAGGTACTTTCCTGCATGATATCGACTTCAAACTTTGTATGAAAGAAGATTAAGTCCTAATAAATCATAATATGCATTCACAGCTAACAATATTTCCTGGGTTCGACACCAGGCGTCTCTACAATCAGTAAATTATCCTATATTTAAGAATTAATTTAAACCCCTTCCCAATAATATTTAAACATGAAGTTAGGCAGATACATAGAGAACAAAGATACATTTCAAAATCATGTTTTAGATTTCCTAAATAGTCCTTGGTTCGAATCCAGAGAGCCATCTACATTCGTGAGAAGTAGGACGTCGTTTCATGCAGTTGCAGCCAATATTTCTGCTTGAATTTTCACACATAGTAGGAGATGGTGATCTTCTGTTGTGCTGCATAGTAGGTTCACCAGTAAGACCCAGGTTTGATGCCAGACGATGAAACTTCAGCGAATTTTAAGAAAAATTCAATCCTTTTTTTTCTTTTGTGGACAGTCCCGATATGATGCCGATATGAAATTAGTATTGCCGATCTGCTTGCAGTATGCAAGCTACATTTTACTCGTATACCTATATAGGTAGATAGATAGATAGGATACTAATTCACAGCCTAAACCACAAGCGTGATTGACTTGAAATTTTTACGACGTATTGGCCATAACGTGTAACCGCCAGAAAAAATGTGATTTTGAACCTCGGTGCCATGGGTTCGATTCCAGAAGGCCCCAAAGTCGCGATTTTCCCCATAAGAATACATGGCGGGGATTTTCCAAAATTTTTTTGAGGCCCTTTCCGGAAAAGGAGAGAATTGAAATTCGAGGGACCGCTAGAAGCCGTGCATATCCAACGAAAATCAAAAAGACATCTTCGAATTTTGTCCATGGTTCGATGCTAGGTCGGTGCAAAAATCGGCCGTTTAAAATGCATTGCGGCGATTTTTAAGATTTTTTTTGGATCCTTTCCCGATAACATGGATACTTGAAACTCGGCACGTCGATAGATATCATGAATATATATCATAATCAAATTTTAGATGTTCGCTGATGGTCCTTGGTTCGATCCCAGAGGGCCATTTGCACTTCTCAATGCATTTCTTACGGAGATAACGGAAACAAAATTAAGGTACTTCCCGGCATGCTATCGACATCAAACTTTGCATGATAGAAAAGCCAGTCGTTACAAATCAAACTTTGCATTCACAGCTTACAGTATATCCTGGCTTCGACACCAGGTGTCTCTGCATTCAGAAATTGATCCGATTTTTAGGAATTATTTTCAAACCTTTCCCAACAATATAGAAACTTGAAATTTGGCATATAGATAGAGATCATAAATAACTTTTAGAAACATATTTTAGATTTCCAAGATCGTCCTTGGTTCGAATCCAGAGAGCCATTTACATTCGTGAAAATTAAAACGTCTTTTGAGGCAGTTGTAGCCAAATATTTCTGCTTGAATTTTCACACATAGTTAGAATCGGTGATCTTCTATTGTGCTGCATAGTAAATTCACCAGAGAGACCCGGGTTCATTGCCAGACGATGAAATTTCAGCGAATTTGAAGAAATATTTCAATCCTTTTTTTTTCTATTAAGGACCGACCCGATATGATGCCGATATAAAATTAGTGTTGTCGATCTGCTTGCAGTATGCAAGCTACATTTTACTCGTATATATATATATATACGAGTAAAATGTTGCTTGCATACTGCAAGCAGATCGACAACACTATTTTCATGTCGGTATCAAATAGGGACAGCCATCAAAAGAAAAAAAGGGATTGAAATTTTTCTTAAAATTCGCTGAAATTCCATCGTCTGGCATCGAACCCGGGTCTTTACTGTGAACTTACTATGCAGCACAATAGAACATCACCATCCCTAACTATGTGTGAAAATTCAAGCAGAAATATGGGCTACAACTGCCTCAAAAGACGTTCTAATTTTCACGATTTAAATGGCTCTCTGGATTCGAACCAAGGACGATCATGGAAATCTAAAAAATGTTTCTGAAGGTCATTTATGATCTCTATCTATATGCCGAATTTGAAGTTTCTATATTATTGGCAAAGGTTTCAAAATAATTCCTAAATATCGGATCAAATTCTGATTGCAGAGACACCTGGTGTCGAACCCAGGACAAATTGATAGCTATGAATGCATAGTTTGATTTGTTAAGACTGATTCTTCTATCATGCTAAGTTTTAAGTCGATAGCATGCTGGGAAGTACCTAATATTTGTTTCCGTTATCTCCGTAAGAAATGCATTGAGGAATTTAAATGTCCCTCTGGGATCGAACCAAGGACCATCAGCGAATATGTAAAATTCGATTATGATATATTTTTATAGTATCTAACCTCATACCGAATTTCAAGTTTCTATGCCATCGGAAAAGGGTCCAAAAAAATCTTCAAAATCGCCACAATGCATTTTAAACGGCCGATTTTTGCCCCGACCTAGCATCGAACCAAGGATAATATTCGTAGATGTCTTTATGGTTTCCTTTAGATATGCACCGCATCTAGCGATACCTTGAATTTCAAATCTCTCCTTTTCCGGGAAGTGCCTCAAAAAAATTTTCGAAAATCCCCGCCATGTATTCTTATGGACAAAATTGCGACTTTGGGGCCTTCTGGAATCGAACCCATAACACCGAGGTTCAAAGTCGGCTTTTTCCTGTAGGTTACACGTTATGGCCATAACGTCGTAAAAATTTCAAGTCGGTGGCACTTGTGGAACATGGTTAGAATTTTGATCCCCTATATATAACTTATATATATATAGGTACGAGTAAAATGTTGCTTGCATACTGCAAGCAGATCGACAACACTATTTTCATGTCGGCATCATATCGGGACGGCCATCAAAAGAAACAAATAGATTGAAATTTTTCTTAAAATTCGCTGAAATTCCATATTCTGGCATCGAACCCGGGTCTTTACTGTGAACATACTATGCAGCACAATAGATCATCACCATCTCTAACTATGTTTGAAAATTCAAGCAGAAATATGGGCTACAACTGCCTCAAAAGACGTTCTAATTTTCACGATTTAAATGGCTCTCTGGATTCGAACCAAGGACGATCATGGAAATCTAAAAAATGTTTCTGAAGGTCATTTATGATCTCTATCTATATGCCGAATTTGAAGTTTCTATATTATTGGCAAAGGTTTCAAATTAATTCCTAAACATCGGATCAACTTCTGATTGCAGAGACACCTGGTGTCGAACCCAGGACACATTGATAGCTGTGAATGCACTGTTACATTTGTATGGACTTGATCTTTCTATATGCAAAGTTTGAAATCGATATCGTGCCGGGAAGTACCTAAAATTTGTTTCCGTTATCTCCGTAAGAAATGCATTGAGGAATTTAATTGTCCCTCTGGGATCGAACCAAGGACCATCAGCGAATATGTAAAATTCGATTAAGATATATTTTTATGGTGTCTAACCTCATACCGAATTTCAAGTTTCTATGCCATCGGAAAAGGGTCCAAAAAAAATCTTAAAAATCGCCACAGTGCATTTTAAACGGCAGATTTTTGCCCCGACCTAGCATCGAACCAAGGATAATATTCGTAGATGTCTTTATGGTTTCCTTTAGATAAGCGCGGCATCTAGCGATCCCTTGAATTTCAAATCTCTACCTTTCCGGGAAGTGCCTCATAAAAATTTTCGAAAATCTTCACCATGTATCCTTATGGAGAAAATCGGGACTTTGGGGCCTTCTGGAATCGAACCTATGACACCTAGGTTCGAAGTCGGCTTTTTCCTGGAGGTTACACGTCATGGCCATAACGTTGTAAAAATTTCGAGTCGGTGGCCCTTGTGGAACTTGGTTAGAATTTTGATCCCCTATATATATATAGGTATATCCGGAGAAACGTCTATATATAATAGATATCCGGAGAAGCGTCTATATATAATAGATATATATATATATATATATATATATATATATATATATATATATATATATATATATATATATATATATATATATATATATATATTTATCAAAAAGCTTCCGTCAATACTCAAGTCTTCCATAACTAAGAGAGTTCCAACCGAGGGATTCTATCATAGCCGTAACACTGCTGTCGAATCTGAAATCTCCCATGACGAACCTTGCTGCTCTACGTTGAACCATCTCGAGATCGGAAATTAATCCTACTTCGTGAGGATTCAAATCGTACAGCAATACTCAAGTAGAGGCCGAATCAGGGAAAAGTTCGCTATTTCTTTTACTCTCGATGAACATCCCCTAAGAATTCTACTGGCTAACCTTTGCATCCCATTCGCCTTTCCTACTACACCTCGAATATGCTCTTTGAAGGAAAAATTACTGCTGAGCGTAATTCCTAGATTTTTATGATGTATCACATGCTCAAAAGGATTTCCTGAAATACTGTACGGTACGCAGGTAACGTTAGTGGACCGCGTGAAATTCATGGCAACGCACTTCTTTACATTCAGCTCGAGCTGCCAATCACTACACCAACCCGAAATTCAGATCGTTCTGCAAATAACCAATGCCATCTTCAGTTACGATCTCCCTATACACAACAGTAGCATCAGCGAATATTCTAACCTTGTATTTAACATTATCCACAACATCGTTAATATACATCAGGAACAAAATTGGTCCTGTGACGCAAACCTCATCAGATAAAATCTCTCTGCGATCTGTCTCCGAGAAATGACTTTATCCATTCAACAACTTTTCCGTTAATCCCGTAAGCCGTCAAATTATTAATTAATTTTACATGCGATACTCGATCGAAAGCTTTTCTGAAATCTAGAAATATGGCGTCTGTTCTTATACCCTTATCAGCTGCTCTAACTACCCCTATCGTGGAGAAAAAGGGCTAACTAGGTATCACATGATCTACCTTTACGGAAACCATGTTGACATTGACTAATTGCCCCTTAGGAAACGCATTATTGAGCTCGCTATGATGTACTCGACAGTCTTACAAAAAATTTACGTTAAAGACATCGGACGGTAATATTCCGGTTTTGAGGAACGTCCTTTCTTAGGAATCGGAGTGATTTGCGCTCTTCTCTACGACATTGGTAAACTCCTTCGTCCACGGTTTTACTATAGAATACGAAAAGAAGAGGAGCAAGCTCATTCGCCAGTGTTTGAATGACGAACGATGGTATTCCTTCTGGTCCTGGCGCTTTCTTCTTGTCTACTTGTCGCAACACCTTTCCTATTCCATCCACCGACAGCCCGATTGGTTCCATCTCTGAATCAACACGCATAGAAAATTTGTTCGCGCTTCCATCGTCTAAAGTAAAGCTTTCCTGGTAGTGTTGATGAATTAGATTCGCTTTTCCTAACGATTCAGTAACGTTAAACCCACGTCAACAAGGCTGGGTAATTAAGACTGACCTCTTCGAGATTCTCGGAACTATGACCAGAATTCCTTCGCCTCCTAAAGACTCTAAAAGGGTTGTTCCTGAAACTCATTCTGCGATTTATCCTTAACCAATCTTCGCACCTCCGCATATTTTTCCCGCTCAAGATCAAAGTCTACTCCGATTTTCTCTAGCTTCTTCATCCGTGCGTGTAAAATCCTTTGCTTCCTATGCAACGCTCGCAACTTAGGTTTCATCCAAAGCGGATCCTTACGCTTCCGACTGTAATTTGTAAAATTGGGTTGTTAGGAAATACACCTTCACGGTCGTAAATTCCAGCGTTTTCTGAAAATTTCTGCTATTATTTTGCAAATAAACTTGATTTACAACTTCCAATTCAAAATTGATATGGTTAGTATTTGTTTACTTGTTTGCTAAAGTAACATAGCGTTCGATTAAATTCTTACCTCAGAAATCAATCCGATGTCAAAAATCTAATTTTTATTTTGATTAAGAAAACATTTATTATTTGAATCTAATTGAAGAAGTACATACAGTATCCATCTGCAGTATTAAGAAAACTATACTGCCGGAATTCGTGTTCCAAAGTTTACAAATGTTTTCCTTTCGATGAAATACTGCTTCTTCATACACCACTTAATGGTATGTCCCTCCCATATTTTCGTACGAGTCAAGTTCAAGCCTTAAAGTCGGTATGGGTGGGAATTCCTAGCGATTCATCCGCCATGGAAAATTTTCCGAGTAACATCGGTTTCGGCGGAACGCCTTCAACTGGGGATGGAATTGCAACTTCCTGCCGTCTATTGAAAACATATTTTTGCAGAGGGACGGATGAAACCCGTGGCTAGGAAAATCCCCTCTTGCTCGTCAGAGGGAACTGGTCATTCATTACCAAAAAATTATCTTTTTCGTCCTTTTCTCAAAAAATTGTTATTTCAAATCCAAAGGTTATTACACGACCTAAATAAGAATCTTAATATAATTTCCCATATGATGAACTAGCCTCGATTTCCTAGAACCATTACTTCTAATTTAATTTGTAATTGAAATGAATCCTGCAAACGAAATAAAATAAGTAAGAGGAAAGGTTGCATTGCACTTAAAGGAGTCGGCCTAAATACACCCAAGGATAATCAGAGGTGACAAATAGCGATGTGATTAGAGCTCGAACCCAGGTTCCCCACTTTCCAGGAAGGTGTTCTAACTATTAAACCGTCATTTTACCCTTGGGTTTATTCAGATACACTCCTACACCTCATCCTATTGAAACGGGGCTTAGTGATCCTCTACGAGGACCCCTAGCGGAGGTTGGTGCCACTAATTAGAGCACCACTCGTCCAGCTCAGCACCAGAGGTGAGATTAATGCAGGATTTTTTTAATAAATAATAATTACTTTATTTTCGTTACATGCATGTACAAACATTCTTACAAAATTGTAATTTGAAAAGTGAACAAAAAACTTATAAATCCTGCCTTTGATAGGCTTACAAAAATTTAAATCTTAAGAAAAAAAAAACAACCAAAAATAATCACATCATTCATATTTGTTCATAGTGAGAAATAAAGATACAACCAACTCAGTCCTGCTAAGCATCAAATGCTTGTCATCAGGTTCCTAATTTTCAACTTAGTGGTACTATTTTATACTAACGTCAATCTTACAAAGACTCTTGAAGCAACCATTCTTTAACTTCTTTCTTAACCTCACCAATTGTGTTTAGTGCATTAAGATTCTTAGGTAACGAATTACATTTTTTAGGGACCAGAACTTTAAAACTATTACTACCGTATGTGGTAGAAAAATTAGGTACAGTATATGGTTCAGTTTTCCTCAAATTCTGAGGAAAATTACAAACACGTTCATTTTTAAACACATTAGAGAAACAATTGTCCACAATTATAGTAAAAGTGAAAAGTTTATCAAGTTGTAATACACCAATAGAATTAAACATCATTTCAACATTTCCCTGATCTTTACATTTTTTGTTAAATAACATTTTTATAAACTTATTTTGTTTTTTCATAATTAACCTATGGAGAGTGCTATTTCCATTTCCCCAAATAGTTATACCATACCTCAACAGGTTTTCTACTAATCCATGATACATTAATTTGAAAGCATCATAAGAGAGAAGCTGATTTATACAATGAACTTGATGTAGAATTCGTCTTAGTCTACTATTTAAGGCAATAAGATGATGTGAAAAATTAAAAGAATCATCTATAATTACTCCCAAATATTTGTATTTCTCTACCTGTTCAAGATAAGGGCATGTGCACTTTCGAGTATAATTATGTAAGCATTCATGAGAATGAATTGGAATGTTAACACGTCTTTTACAATTTATCTTGGGTATGATATGCATTACTTTTGATTAACAACTAGTTTATTGTCATGGGCCCAAAATAAAATATTCTTAAAATCATTCTCCAACCTCTCATGTGCAGTATCAAAGTTCTTGTGCACTGTAATTAGCAAAGCGTCATCAGCATACAACAACAGAGTAGAATTTTTTACAACATGAAATATATCATTTATATATACTAAAAACAGTATGGGTCCAAGAATTGAGCCCTGTGGTAGACCCATTGATATGGGAGAAAGCTCACTTATATGATCATGAATTTTAATTCTTATGCTTCTATCCATCAGGTAGTTTTTAAACCACTCATAGGTAGTGATTCCCCTTATACCAATTGAATGTAGTTTATCTAAAAGTATATCATGATTAACAGTATCACAGGCCTTTTTTAAATCTATGAAAAGTAAAATTACAGTTAATCTACAATCCAAGGCATTTTTAACTGTTTCTCTAATGCCATTTTGGTTCCTTTGGATTTTTGGAAAGCGAATTGATTGCTAGATATAATACTATGCTTTTCCATGAAAACAGACAATGAATTTGCCGTATGTCTCTCCAAGACCTTATGAAGGGATGGCAATATAGAGATGGGTCTATAATTAATAACAACCCCCCGATCATTTCCAATGGCAGCAAACCTGTTTAAGTAGAAATTGCTCTTTTGCCTCCTAATTGCATTTGTAACCTTATTTCTTTGCCTTTGATACTTTTGTTTATAAGATATGTTAGTTGGATTATTTTTCCATTTTCTAAATAAAGTATCCCTTACAATTATTTCCCTCAGAAGATCATGGTCCATCCATTCTTTCTTGATAGGTTTTTTAATGACATGTCTTATTACTGAAGATTTTGCATAGATATTATTAAAAGACGTAGTTATGTTATTGTTGTATCGCTCTGTTATATCGATTTATGCGAGTTGCAAGATGGCAGCGCAACTTCAATTGTTTTTTTGTCTAGTCAAGGTGGCTCAATTATTACATGTGTTCTTATCTTGAAGTATAATGTACTGTTACTAAATCCAGTCCATAAATTAAAGTGGCATAGATTATACATGGCTTATTTATTGCACCTCCACGTTACAACAATTGGCGACGAGGAAAAACAAGGATGGTGAGAGCCTAGGTTGGATTCTAGTTGAAACCTTTTCATCATGGCTGAATCCACGGCGGGTCCAAGTCAGGTGAAATTTTTCAGTAATATTGGATCAGGATACATTATATCAGGATTGATAGCATTAAACACACTACTACAATCTTGTTCATCTAAAAAAAACCCTTGACTTTTTTGTTACATAAATATATGTAGGTTTCCTTATATTTTTTAGTCCTCCCTGTTTAGAACACATCAAACCTGTAGCAGTGACATAATGATCTGAAATATTAGTTTTGATAACAATACCATCAGGTGTAAATAAATTACCTCTATACCACATATGATCAATACAAGATCTGCATACTCTATTATTAACTATAGCTTCTCTTGTGTATTCATTTATAATATTGCAGAAACCATTCCCAGCAAGTACATCTTTATATCGGATGGTATTCAGGTTATTCTTATCACTTATATCAATGTTTATATCTCCTACTATCAAACACTCATTATTTCTAAACTCATTTATACATTTATTCATTTCCTTAATATAGCCAACAACACTTTTATTTGGAGGTCTATATACACATAACAATTACATATTTACACTATCATCAGTTATACTTCCCAGTAATGCTTCAGAATGTTCAAAATGTATACTATGTTCCACAAAAATTAAAGTTTTCCTTACATACAATAATATACCACCACCAATTTTGTTTTCTTTTAATTTATAAAAATTATTATACTCTTCTAAACTATAAATTGGAACTTCAGTCTGGCTCAAATTCACTTCAGTAAAAATCAAGACATCAAAATTTAGTTTATTCTTAAGAGAGTGCAATAGTATTTTTATCTCATTCCATTTATTTTTAATAAATCTCTGTCCGTTTGAACTCATGATACTTTTGGAAACAAAATATTGGTATGTAATGTACCCTGTATCAACTATCAATATTAAGTTCTATCGACAAGATGCATATTAGCATCAATGTTTCCTCCTCGTTAGGCTATTGATGCCCATTATTCAACAATTTACCCAACCAGTAAGAACTAATATTAATGTCTTACAATTGTTGCATTACATTCATTACCAATCTTTTCAATTATAATAACATTTGTATCAGCAAGGAAAAAAGTTTAAAACCAGGATTGGAAGGATTGCAATCCAAAGAGTTATGAATTTACCTTTATACTTTGATACCATTATCATAAATCTTGAATTTCAAAAATTGGATGAATAGGAAAAAACGATTCTCAATGCAAAATGCTTCTAAGACTAATCGTATAAGTTTTCAAAGATATTAAAAGAACTTGGACTTAATCAAAGAAAAATATGACATCAAACTCTGTCAAACACATATTCTAGTGAGTCAACATTGACTAGAATTCCACCTTCACAGATACCAGTGGAATTCAGTCAAATGTACTATTGATACATATCAATGAAGCTAATTCAAATATGACAGCTGCACATAAACTCAAAATGTCGCATTTAAATTTACTACTTAAGAAATGCAATACATTTAACTTATTAATATAAATTTGATTCATAAGAATTAATTTTTAAATTCCACAGGAGGATCTAACATGTTCTATCTCTTATTCTATCAAAATCAACATTAATATTACATAATGATCTTACTCTTTGTCATAACCATCTTGTATGAAATAAATTATGCTAATACTAGCCATGGGAATGTTCTCATCTTATCACCGAGGTTTTTTACCTGAAAACATATATAGCAATTGTTAAGGGTTTTAGTCTGCCAAACATAAAAGATAAATACTGCCCTTCATTACAATCAACATCTTTCATCCTTTTTTTTGTTTGAACGGAATCCATGGAGTTATCTTCTATATAGATTCCCGATAGTTTCAACAGTTTATTCCCAAGTTTATTTTCAGTATTACAGGTTAACAGCAAAAAATTAATGGTAAACTTGCCTGAAAGCTTTCGTAATTCACAAAATGTAAGCCATACTTGACAGTTGTTCCTTCCTTGGCCTGTGTTCCATAAATTATATAATAATAAAAATATGACAGCTACACCATAAATTTGCAGGGTAATTATCTGAAAATAATGATCTGTCCAAATATCTCATCATATATAAAAGGTATATTAAGTAAAAACTATCAATCAAACAAGCAACAAGTCACACTCTCTTCCATCCTTACATTGTGCTAAACACTCTCCTTGAATAATGAATGGCAGACAGAAGAAAAATTGATTTTTTGATCAAAGATAAAGGGTATTTACAGGAACTCCCCTTACAGACTTACAATCACATTACATTCAGTACATGTAGTCATTAGTGGAATTGGTCATAGGTGTGTGATATGACGCAGAGCATTACTCACCCAGCTTGGAGATTGATGCCTGGCGTTGTGTGGAAGAAGAACTATTATATTTTAATGTTGCAACACCTAATATTGGTATTTCTTAATGATTCTATCAATCATCTTTCTTTAAAAATTTACAGCTGCTCCCAATACCCAAGATAATACAAATAGGAAAGACTTGGATCCAGGGATATCTTTTAAAAAGTTAAAAAATGATAGGCTGATTACAAATACAGAAACAAACATTGATTTATTTTTAATTGTTACCTTCTATGAATGAAAAAATATGGCCCTCTAATCCAAATGAGTATGGAATTGTTAAATATCGTTGAAGTCTATGTTTGCAATCAAGTTTTACGATCTCGTGGTAAATCTAAACTTTGAGGGTGAGGAAGAGATGGTGATTAAAACACTTAAATATACAAATAATTGACAGTAGACTGTATAAACAATCAAAAATAGGTGCAGCATTAAATTGAATAAAAATTCTGGTTAAGTTTTTAATGCAATCAACGAAATACTCTCTCGGCCATCTCTGAGGTGAGGAAGTAAGAAAATTAAAGAGGTTACTTTATGTTACGTTGGAGAGAAAATGTCTTGGAAACATCACAAAATCTTCCATTAAGTTACCTTAGAAATAGTCTGACCATCTGAAAGTACATCATTTATACGGTATAATCATACTGCAAACAGTATGCAAAAAAGGCTTCCTCAAAACTACCTTTTCTGACGCACAGACCAAATGTTTTGGCCACATACTTGACTTAAATACAAACTAATGGAACGAGGACCAAATTGAAAGAGAACAAAATAGCTCAGACTTAAGAAGAACAAATGAAACATGAGAAGTGCACATATCAAATTACAGTGTCCCCTCGCAAAAAACTACATATTTGCTCAAAACTTCTAATAAGAGATGTTCCAATAGAAAATTTCTTACTTTTTTATTGTAGTTTGAAATTTTACTTTCAAATGTTTTCTATTTATAACTTCGGATGGTTTTAGGTCAGGGAGCATCTGTGTATACAAATATGTATGTACCTTATAACACACACTGTTTTTCTGAAAATTTAGGCCTGGAATTCAAGTCAAACATTTTTTTAAATTGATTACATAAAAAAAAGAATTGTATTGATTTTTAACTCAGTTAAAAATGTCTTTTTTAGCTATTTTAATTTTTTTTGGAAATTTACCATTTCTGGAGAACAACTTTCTGCTATACTTTTCAAACTCAGCTGTCCAACACTCACATGAGCGCTAATCTTTTCATGCCAAACATCCCATTTTCCCAATTACATACATTAAATAATTTTAATGATTAAATACCTAATAATTCCTTTCAATTGTGGAAACAAGAGGTACGGAGAGTTATACATCCGACAACCTACAATATATCGACTATCACAAATATGCTACCATCTCAAATCATTCTTAAGTTATAAAAACAACTTGAAGAAGGAATTTTTACCTTCATAAATCCTTTTACTTAGAAAACTGTAATAACAGACTAAATTTCATAGTCGTTGGGAGCTGCTTTGAAGAGTGCATGGCTTCCTGACCATTCCAAATCTTTAATTTAAAATTTTACTTCTTTTGTTCAAATGTTCTTCTTAAAGTCATGGTGCATGTTATCTGCTGATAAATATGAATTTTATTAATGCAGAGGGATCTAAACAACCTGAAAAAGTTACGACATGAGCTTTAAAATACTGGTTTAAGTCTAGGGCTTTAAGTCTTTAAGGCCTAGAGGAAAGAACTGAACCTTTGTAATTTTGGATGTAAGTGAATTTTCTTTTTAAGGGCTTTACTCCTCAGTAAAATCCACAAATACAGGGTAACATGATCTCCAAAGAGACCATCGTTTAACATTTCCATCTGTACAGCAAATTCTGCAATAAAGATACAATTTTCAGCTAACTATATCATTAATACATTTTCCTTTAAAATCCTTTGCAGTATTATTCACGAGCATCATAATACACTTTAAAACGTTGGACCATCATCAAGATGTTAAAATTCAAAATCTTCAGCTTAAAGTATAACCAAGATCTCATTATAAAATAAAATCTAGATAAATCAATCCTTGCCTACCATGACTCTTAACAATGAATTCTTTGAAACGAGAGTGATTTGGTTTCTGATTAAAAGACGCACTAATGATGAAAAGCTTTCTAATTAGACTCGAATTGTGGTTTCAGGGTTCAGTACAGTTATTATTTAGATAATAATCATACATAAAATACTAATAATAGTTATTTTTATTAGCAATGCATATCAATTCCTCATGAAGTTGCTGATATATGAGTATACATAACAAAGAGTAATTCTTTCTTGGTGCAAAAATATATTAAGATGAGACGGCAAGAAGTTCAAGTCCTAAGTGACAACCTACATTTCTCTAAGATGTCCTTTTTAATCCGAATTTCATTAGGATAATTCTTTATCAATTCGTGACAAACATCAATTGCTTCAGCATAATGTTTTGCTTTCATATGAGCATGAGCTAATTTGTTGCCCACTGCAATATTATCCTTGTATCCCATTTTCCAGGCATTTTCATAACTCACGACGGCCTCATTAAATGACTGAGCTTTTTCCATAACCTGACCAAGCAGTTCTTGCGCTTTCACACAGGATTTGTTGTACTGCAATGCACGCTGCAGCAATTCTGCAGAAGATTCATTCTTTCCAGAGTTGTAATAATGATCTGCCAACAGCAGCCAAATCTTTTCCAAATAATTGGCATCCTCAGGATTCCACTGATTGCGAGCGACACGTTTTAAGTGATTTCTAGCTCGAGAGCCTTGTTTCAGGAGAATGTGTCCAGTTGCTAGGGCAAGGGCCACTCCCACATGATCCACACGGGACTCTGGGAGAACTGCTATTGCCGAAAGTTCCTTCAGAGCCAAATCTATGTTTTGCTTCTCTCGTGTAGCCAGTAGTGCAGTAACATCCAATAAACGCCAATGTAAGCGCTGATCTTTACTTTGACACAGCTTCTGCAGTTCAGACAAAAGACCTTTTGCACTGTTAATGGTTACTTCATCAGCTGCCTTCATGGTTCCATGTGTGGAAGAACCTGGGAGACTATCCCCATCGGGATATAGGTAAATCTCCACCATGCAACAAATGGAATCCCATGCCCACTGCACGTCCCTCTTGGCAAATTGAAAATGATGCAAAGCAGCTGCTGGTTTACCAGCATACCAAGAAAAAAGCCCCCGACAATAAGCAAGGCCTGCTGGCGTCCCTGATTCTGACTGTGAATCACCCCTGATAGAATTGGGAAGTTCATCCAATCGACCAGCACGACGTCTCGTTTCTATAAGCTTTGAATATCCTTTCCAGAATCTATCATGCTTTTCCAAGAGTTGCTCCAAGTGAAAGGCTGATGAGTCAAAATCTAAACGGCTGAATGCCAAATCAGCTGTCACTAAGAAGGCGGACTTATTATGAGTATCTACTTTAAGAATGGACGTGCTGATAGCATGGCACTGTTCCGAGTCACCTAGCTGCTTCTGTAAATTCAACATGGTCTCCAAAAGGGAGATGTCATTAGGAGCACGCTCTAGCCCTCGTTTCACAATCCTCACTGCCTCAGTATAATTCCCTGTTTTTTCATGAATAGATGCAATTGCGATGCATGTGTTGCTGATGTCTCTTTCCTGGAATTCTGTCTCTCTCAACCTTCTGTCCATTTTTGTGAGGAGGAATTGCAATTCCAAGGCTTCACACAGAGCCGAAACTGAGTTTTCATTCTTTCCAAGCTGTGAGTACACTTTGGCAAGAAGAAGCAGAACTTTGAGGCGATGACAAAGTCTCTCCACATCTTCACCTTTTATTTCTTCCAATTCTTTCAAGAGAATTCTTTCTGCTTTTTCAAACTGCTTCATTTTCAAAAGTAGACTTGCAAGTGTGATTTTCATTTGGGGTTCATTTCCTGCTCCTTCTTTCAGGTATCCCATTGCCTTTCCATACAGATGAGATTTGATCAGGGCCTCACCCATTTTATACAATGCAAGAGGATTGTTTGGCTCCTTGCTCAGTACTTTCTCATAAGCAGCAATCGCTTTGTTCGTCTCTTGTATGCTCATCATTGCACTTCCAAAAAGCAACAAGCTAGGACATGTTTCTTTGAAGCTATCCATTATATTTTTGTAGCAGACAGTATACATTTCGAAATTTCTTTCCTTGTGATAAAATTTGGCAAGTGTCTGTTGTCCTAGAGAATAATAAGGATCAACTAATGGGACAGTGCTCAAGAGATTCATAAATCTATTGGAATCATTTTGCTTTAAGGCCATTTCAGCAAGTGCTAATGTGATACGTCCTATTTCAGGAGTGCTCCTATATTTCAAACTGGCATCCTTGATTAATTTTTCTGCTTCAATTACCCTGCCTGAAACATAATATAAATCAGCCAATTCTAGGTGAATAGATACTTCATCTTTCATTGACAGCATCTGGTAGGAACAAACGTTATGTAATTCCTTAGGAAAGGACTTGATACATTTCTCCAATACAGAGATGCTGGCTGCCAAGTCACTATTCCCTCTAAGGATTCGTGCATTAACAAGATGATACGATAAATGCTGCCCCAAAGCAAAATCAAAGCTTAAACCTGACTCAAGGCTTGCTGATGCCTGTTCCGTGTCTCCAATTTCTGAATATATCTGTGCAAGAACGAGGTAAGCATCTGAACAAGTAGAATCTACATTTTCAATGGCATTTTTAACTTTATCAATGGCCAAGTTGAATTTCCCAGCAAAATAATATGCTTTAGCAAGAAGTGTATGGCCCTTTCTCATACCAGGACATGTGCGGACTACACATTGGAGAGCGCCGATGGCAGGCTCGAGTAAGTCTTCAAAGACAGCATGAGACTCTTCAGGTAAATTGCTGGAGAAACGAGGCACCGGAGTTAAAATCAGACACTCACAAGCAGCTCTAAGAAGAAACTCGGGATCAATAATGCGGTTGTACTTTGCTTTACTACAAATAGATTCCATACTGCTAAGGTGTTTATGAATAGCTTTACTCAGCAGAGATTTTGAATTTTCAAAATTACCCCAACATCTATTCATTATAGCAGTCATGAGCATCACTTCGGGTAAAACATCAGCCCCTTCTACTTCTCCCAACAGCTTGATATTTCTAAATGCCTGTTCCATACCACTTACCTCATCAGCTATTTGGGCTTTTGTGAGACCAATGAGAGCATTTAATGAAACTTCATCCACTTTCATTGCATTCCTAAATATCTTCAGAGCTTCTTTATATTTTCCCTTTAAATAAAACTGATTCCCTAATTCAGTCAAATACGTAGCATTATCTGGTTGCAACTGGACAGATTTTTCTACGAATCTCATAGTTTCATCAAGAACCATACTGTTCCCACTGCTTAACTTAGAAAACAAGCAAGCATTTTCAAGAAAATAACTTGCATTGAGAGGCTCATTCTTTTCAGTTTCAACATACAGCTTTCGTAGTTTTACAGCAACTTCACTAAAATTTCCATCACCACATAACAAACATAACGAATTCAACTGCAGAGCAGCCAAACAGTCGCTGTTTTCTCTTAATATCATCTCCACAACTTCTTCGGCTTCTTCCCACTTGCACACACAAATATAAACTTTAGCTTTTTCTATGAGAGGGGGTAAACTTCCGGGTCTCTTCAATACAAGATGATTAATGTTTTCCAAAGCACCATATAGGTCTCCTTTTAGTTTCAAACATGTAATTTGCCCCAATGCTGCATTGAGGCTATCGTTGTAAGAATTCAGTGACTCTTTAAAGAAATCATGCGCCAACTCAATTAGATTTACATTATCTGAATCCAGCTCAATCCAACCACGGAGTGAAAGTCCACTATGAGAGTTGGGATACAGCTTGAGAAGTCTATCTACATATTCTTTTGCTTTGGCAAGTCTTCCACAAAGCATAAGGAAGTTAGCAGCATGAAAGAGTGCCTTCTCCCCTGCTTTCTTACGAAGTGTGGTAACTTGACTGTCAATTGCTTTCACTTCCTCATCGGTGAGCAAATCCGAATTTGCACGATTACAATAAATTAATGCAAGGTTGACTGCGAGGCCAACATCTTGATCCGATTTCAAAAGTTTTGTTTCTCTAATGAAATCTTCAAACTCATTGAGCAGGTATAAAGGTAAAGCAGAATAGTATTGAAGAATTGACGAATTATACTTCTCTAAGCCTACTTTTGCAGCATTTCTCATTGTATGATAATAACCACACCTTCCATGGTAATTTGCCAATTCAATCACTTCCTCCATGTTATGTCACTAAGTAAATAAATTCAAAAATGTCAACCAAGCAGATACCTCACCAATATTAAAGATTGACAAATCTGTATTTATTCTTGCATAGGGAGTTTTTCAAAGCATAATGGACCAGGAACGAACAGCTCAATTTCACCTTGAGTTTATTCTTTGTAGCAAAACTCAAGGCAGCCTGAAATAAACAAGGAGAAATGCATTATTCTTATCAACTACAACTAAAATTCAATGACTCATCAAAATATATACTTCAGCAAGTAGATCTCCAAAACCTCGTCCTCTGACATTATCAGCAACCACAGTATGCTGTAAATCCACTGTTTCCTTATCTATATACTCATAGGACAACGAAGAATTTCCTGAGTGA
Source organism: Sympetrum striolatum (assembly GCA_947579665.1). NCBI lineage: Eukaryota > Metazoa > Arthropoda > Insecta > Odonata > Libellulidae > Sympetrum > Sympetrum striolatum. The sequence goes on from OX388341.1 coordinate 123,114,694, forward strand.
GAAGATAAGACTGATGAATAATATTTTTACAAAATAAACAAAAAAGCTATCAAATTAATGAGAAATTGTACTTAAAAATTAAAATTCGTCAATTCTGTCAGAAAATAACTTCTCACATTATTAAGGTTAACTTTGAATTGCGCGCCAACAATGCATTATGAAATAAAAAATTACTACAAAACGTCTCATTGGTGATGTACCAGATGCCGTACATCGAACACATATACAGTGTATACTACGTTTTCAGTAACTTACAATTTAGGATTAAATTAAAATACATTACTCTAACAAGAGACATTTTTGGATAGCTAAATTAAGGTATTATCCTTATTTCCGCCTGAACTTCGAAGGATTAGGATTTAGAGTAAATGATATTATATTTAGCAAAGTGCCAACAAACAAACACCAACATTCACTATATCGAATAAAACTTTTTATGGTAAGCAGCTAAACTCAAAAACAAGTATTAAGAAATGTTTCAGTTCCTCCCAATATCTGATTACCCCATATTTTGTTATTAATACAAATAAGTAAGGATATTCTTCAGTTTTAAAAGTAAAACGTTGAATATCCAGATTATGAAAGTAATGATTGGTATAACTACACCTCTAATTTACTCAATATGCTATTATACTTCAACTATTTCATAACTTTACTTCTTTTACCATGTAATTGTCATCATTATTACTTATTACTACAGCGAATCACAACAATCGTTTAATATGATCTTCTAGAAATTTACCAAGACAGTTAACTATAACTTAGCGGCTGCAGGTAAATTACTTACCTTCTTTATGCCGAATGCAAAATTCTCTCTGAGCTTCATTGTGTACAACTTCTGGCTTCTCCATATTACTCATTGCAATAATGAATATCTCTTGGAGGTTTCTAATTAATCATTGAGAGCTACATACTACGAGAGAATTAAATCGTCAACACCGACACCGCAATCCCGCAATCTTGAAATGATTTAACTATCGATCTTACTCAGTCGTTGTGATCGTTGTTGAATCGATAGAGGAGTCGGTCCGTCACCTATCGAAAGAATGTCGTGGCGGTAATTTCTTACATATCCTACCTTAACCTAAATTTAAGGCTACGCAACTTTCCTGCCGAGCTTATCATTGCAGTGGCGGTCTCTGATGCACGATTATACCTATCCATGCATGCTTTCTGGACTGCACACAGTTTTTGAAGCAACCCTACTCATTGGCACTATCCTATCCACTACTTTTGTGTGGCTGTGGAAGGGAGAAATTTCAAACTAAGGCCCTATTTCCAGAAAGTCTCCCAAATTTTACTTGCAATTCTAACCGTTGTAGACGTTTCAGTTACTCCCAATATGACCCAGTAAATTAATTTTTCACAGTACTGTGTGTCAAAATTACTATTTCTTTCAGATTTCCCTATGATTTTAACATTATTTCAGCATCTATGACACGGATTGCCCTTAGCTCATCAACTATCATTGCTAGTAGATTATTCTCTGGATGAGCACAAAAAACAATTTCCCTGAATGATTGAGTAAAGACAATTTGATGTCACGATTCACATATCTCATGACATGTATTATATTCATGATATTTTTTGGTCCTCTCGTTCAGAGTGTCCTCAATTTTATTTCAAATCAAATGGTAGCATTTTCTTTCAACTCATACGTGGCCAACATTTGCAGATCTTTTGAAGGGTTCTATGCTGAAACATAAAACTGAGGAATCCATTTGTGGTTGTGGTCAATCTAGAATAAACCATTGTCCCAGGCACGTGCGGAATAATAAAAATACTTTTGGCTGCTGCTCAAGCATTTTATATTGACAGCAGGAATTAAGGTACTACTTAAACTACTGACTTGCCACCACATTTGCTCAAAGATTAGCCAATTGTGCCGAGGTAAGCTTAAGGGCCAATAGTTGGACTGCCTAGCATATAAAGATCATAAAGCCCCTCAATTGATGTTCACTGCAATGGAGTAGGCAAATGAACCAATGTAATGGCCTTCCGAGTGCTATTTCAATACTCCCGATTACTTCAGTATGCCTGCCAGAATTTACTGTAGCTCCATCACACGCTATAGTTTGTAGTCCATTCCTTTTTCTGTGATAAATGTCAGAACTGCAATCCTCAGCCTCACTGCTTTACTTATACTCGTATTGACATGTCTAAAGTAATGAGAACAAAAATCTTCAAAGAGAGTTATATGTGACTCTGCAACTCTTTTTCTTTTTGACATACGTAAACATATTTCTATTTTGATTTATGGCATACATATGTCGAGTCTTTTTTTCCGTCTTAGTACAGCACTTGGAGTTAAACATCTCTTACGTCCTTCTGAAGAGAGAAATGCATTTTGTTTTCTGTTCCCTCCTCACTTTGTTCTTGCATACAGCAAGTATCTTCTTAAGAAGCCATTACGATACATACTAGTAGAGCGGATAGTAGTGGTACTGTAACAGCCCTGTTCGATATGCATAATAGTTCACAAGTTAATGCAAATCTTGGCTAATTAAAATTCTTATGGACATGCCCACTTTTTCTGCCATAAAATTTTCAGCATCATTTGAGTTGGGTGATTCATTATCTGCTATTTCACCAGTTAGATCTCCCCAAATCACATGAACTTCTTGCTGAGATAGTATTTACTTCTTAGTTAGTACTTCCATATGGAACAATAGTTTTCTTTCCAACCTTTTCTGCCTCCTCTGTCCTATGAAGGAAATGATGCTATAAAATTGATGAACTAAAACCTATGAACCTTGATGAACTAAATAATTTTTGAATTGCAATTAATCATCAGATGTAAATTTATTCGTCGAAATTTACGACCTGTATAATGTCAAATTTAATAATTTGGAAGGTTTATTCCACAGATTACATTATGCCGAATGATGACCGAGACATTAATTAAGGCTTAAATTTTACAAATAGGAAAATTATAACAAATACTGATTCAAAAAGGCAAACTGTAAAGTGGTCCAATTTTGCCAGAATTTTTGGTCGCTTTGCGGGTTGCCTGTACCCAAAATTGGATGACCATTCCCAGGCATCGTAAAACCATAGATTGCGTTGAATAAATTTAACATTTTAGAAACGTAATACAGGGATATAAATTGATCATAGATATTTACTTTAATGCCAATATTTACAATATCTCAGTCTCCATAGGTGTTTGTTTCTCATTTGCACCTGTATTTTCGCAAATTTTTAAACTTTAGGGCGGCAGTCGTTTATATTATGTTTCAGGTCAAATTTTGCATGTGAGATCCTCATATCAGTGTACTACTTTCCCACATGGTGCACATCTGATCTGGAAAAAAAAAAATTTTTTAGGCCCATCCTAATCAAAGTGCATAAATAATTCACACAGGTCTCAGAGACATTTGTGAATTATTCTCTTAGAGCTGTAGAGCCATAGTACGACCATAGAGTATAGTTACTCTATGGTACAACCAAGAGATATTCACTTCTAAAATAGCTAAGAAGAGGTTTCATAGGTTCACAAATCAAGGTATATTTTTAAGTGTTATTCAAGTGTTGGTATGCATTGCAGATACGCTGTAATTTATACATACGCCTGATTCATTTTCATCGATTGAATTAGAAGCCTTGTTTTGTAAACATGGCATTAATATTACAAAATTGGTTCAAAAAATTCATTACAGCTAATCAGCTAACTTAGGTCTTCAATTAGTGTTACTGATTTTATGTCACACCATTCCACTGCTAATTGATTATTAATATATTGCTTTTGCTAAAAAAATATTCTTTCATCACTGATAATACTTTTTTATAATCTGATGTGCTCGCTGTTGTTAGCTGAACTTACCTGATTACTACTTGGGATATTCGTGTGTATACTCTTGCCTACTTCTGCAAAAATTTCATAAATTCTACATATGCCCTTATTTCCAATTCTTTATTCTTCACTCGGAAGTTTCATCTCCATTGACAACAGGTAGTTCACATTATAATTTCATGTGAATGCTAAAACAAAGTAATGAATTTCAATGCTAGAGTTCCAATCTGTACTCAATCAAGGATTTAAGTCTTTCAAGCTGTACACTATCAAAGGTGAGGAATTCATTCTACAACACTAATTAAGCCACTTCCAAGTTCAAACTTCATTCACAAGAAGCCAATGTTTAGTTATTTTGTAATTGATAATGTTGATAACATACTCAAAAACGAATGAAGGGATAAATAAGGGTTGAAGTAACTGAAAAATGCTTTCTATCACCAAGACAAGCTGACAATGAACCTTTTGTCTCATGGATAGTACAAAGTTCTTTATCTCATAAAATTTGGCACTCTGAGCACATTTCATTCATTGGAAATGTTGCAAAATTTGTAACAGGTTAACTATAACTAGAGACTTCTTGAAACATTCTTTTTCTTCCCATTTTCTTTGCTGAAGGAATTATATGCATTCTATTAAGAAAATCCTGGGGCAACTAATTAACGTATCTCTGCTTCAGTACTGCAAAGTTAGCTCTGAAATTTGTTCATAGAGTTAATAGAAGCAAAAGGATTAACAGGAATAATTAGAGATCAGAATCAAATATGAAAGGTACATTGTAATGGAAATTACAGGAGAATGAGAACAAAATTCTAGACTAGGAAAACAAAACATTTCGCATGCAAGATGAAACTGATATAAAGATTCAATGAATACAAACTTTTACCTTGGTTCACTGAGCTTTATTATTGGAGAAAATTCAACTTGCTAGCTAAAATTTGTGACTGTATTACTACAGTATACAGGAACAAGTAAATGACAGACTGCTATTTTACGAATACAAAAAGTTGCAAAATCTCAAGTTTCTTTGGAAAGTAACTAAAGATTGAGTTTTACATAAATTCTTCCACAAAGGAAACCAAAACTTAATTTTCAGGAAGCAGCCTGAATAAATGATTATAAGTGCCCAATGACAATGCTATACAAATGGAAAATGAGCAAGATTATTCCAAAATTTTCTTTTTAGGAACACAAAATTTTAATCAACTTCTTCAATGGTTGGGCCAGAAGCAGCACCTCCTGGAGGGGCGGCTCCTGGAGGGAAGCCGCCTGGCATACCACCTGGCATGCCACCTGGCATTCCTCCGGGCATCCCTCCTGGCATGTTTCCACCAGCACCCTGGTACAGCTTAGTTATGATTGGGTTACACAAATTCTCCAACTCCTTCTGCTTGTGCTCAAATTCCTCCTTTTCAGCAAGTTGGTTGGCATCCAGCCAGGCAATCACTTCGTTGCATTTATCAAGAATTGCCGTCTTGTCAGCTTCTGACAGCTTATCTTTCAGCTTTTCGTCTTCAACAGTTTGCTTCATGTTGAAGCAGTAAGACTCTAAGCCATTTTTAGCCGTAATGATTAGCCTCTGCTTCTCGTCTTCTGCTTTGTACTTCTCAGCATCAGACACCATCCTTTCAATATCCTCCTTGCTAAGACGACCTTTGTCATTGGTTATGGTGATTCTGTTCTCCTTTCCTGAAGACTTTTCAACAGCTGTGACGTTTAGAATGCCATTTGCATCAATGTCAAAGGTAACTTCAATCTGAGGGACCCCCCTGGGAGCAGGTGGGATACCAGTCAGTTCAAATTTGCCAAGCAAGTTGTTATCTTTGGTCAGAGCCCTTTCGCCTTCAAAAACCTGAATCAAGACTCCTGGTTGATTATCGGAATAGGTCGTGAAAGTCTGTGTCTGCTTCGTTGGAATAGTTGTATTTCTTTTGATCAAGGCAGTCATTACACCACCGGCAGTCTCTATACCAAGAGATAGTGGGGCAACATCTAGCAGCAGTAAGTCCTGCACTTCCTCTGACTTGTCTCCATGAAGAATAGCAGCTTGCACTGCAGCACCATATGCAACAGCTTCGTCAGGATTGATAGACTTGTTCAATTCTTTGCCATTGAAGAAATCTTGAAGGAGCTTTTGCACCTTAGGGATTCTGGTCGAACCTCCAACCAAAACTATGTCGTGTATTTGCCCTTTGTCCATCTTTGCATCTCGAAGTGCCTTTTCTACTGGCTCCATTGTGCTGCGGAAAAGATCAGCATTCAATTCCTCAAACCTAGCACGAGTGATGGATGTATAGAAGTCAATTCCTTCATACAATGAATCTATTTCAATTGATGCTTGAGTTGATGAGGAAAGGGTTCGTTTAGATCGCTCACAAGCAGTACGCAAGCGCCTAACAGCTCTCTTATTTGATGTCAAATCCTTCTTATACTTTCTTTTGAACTCCTGCACAAAATGATTTACCATTCTATTGTCAAAGTCCTCTCCACCAAGATGGGTGTCCCCTGCAGTTGACTTTACTTCAAAAATACCATCTTCAATTGTTAGAATAGATACATCGAAAGTGCCACCCCCAAGGTCGAATATCAGGACATTCCTTTCACCAGTACCCTGAAATCACAACATAGTGTTTATTAGTGTTACCAAAAAGAAAAATTAAGAACAAGTGAAATAAAAAATTGAGCCCAAATGAATATATGGTAACTATAAACAAATACAGTTATCTTAATTATCAACATAACTCGATATAAATCAATAGCCAATTCAGGAATAGCAGCATTGGAAGGACAAGAATAATTTATTTACAAGGTTTTATATTCTCAATGTAGACAAATGAAAGCTTACGCTAACATTAAAAATGTTTTATTCATACTTCTACAGATGGAATTCTTGGAGAGAATTACTACTTGTATATTAATTGAAGCTAGAACAAAATACTTATCCTTTAATGCTAATAAAAAGACAAACATATCTCACGTACATTTCAAAATAGGAGCATGTGCAACTTTTAGTTCTCTCTGAATGTGCCACTGCTAACAATATGAGGTCAAAGTAACGTTCAATAGACAGCAAGACTTCCATTTATCAAAACCTCTCGATTGTATGGAAAGTTACACATAAAATTCAAAACTGAGGAGGAATGCATTACAATAGAAGTCCGTATAACAAGAGCTGACAAAAATCGGAATAGTACTCGTTATAACGTGCACTTGTAATAGCCGATTTCTAACACTAAATGTGTGTATTCTTCGATCCATGAGCAGTGAGGGCGGCAGAATGGATCTGTAGGGTTTTTAATCCTTACGCTAATGCTTCATAATGTGTCAATTCATGTCAAAAATACCGTATTGACTAGAAAATAAAGAACACCCTTTTGGTTCTTTTTTAGCCTCAAAACTCGGGTGTGAGATAGAATCAACAGCACACTAGATTCGGGTACAATACTACTCGTTGGCGTGTCCCGTAGAGTGGGGCCACCTGCATCCTACGATCACCCTGGTTCCAGAATAACTCGTCAAACGTTCCACCAATCCGCTGTCGATGTTTGGATTCTATGCATGTGTTTATACTGTATTGATGTTTGCAATACATACAAAACTGTACGCCATTAGTGAATTGAAAGGGAATTGGCTACCCCTAAAAATTTTCAAATGAACGATTTTTAATAGGCACTTACGTAGGACTTTCGGCATAAACGACTACCAAAATTTTGTGTACAGTATATAAATATATGCATATATCAGCATATGCCTGTATAGTACAGACGTATAAGGTGCAGCAACTGGCATGACCACATGTATTAAGGGGCACACTACATTCGCGGGCAAATTATTTTTCAATGTCCGACGCTCGAATTTCGAGGTGCCCATTACGTAAAAGGATGCGTTATTTTCGAGTTAACCGGTAATTTAATTGATTTATACATCAAAACGAAACTGCGTCCTCAAATATAAAAGGTGGAAAATTATTGCTCAATAATCATAGAAAAATAATGGTGTGTCATTAGATAATCTTAATTCATATCAAATTGCTTTCTCTTGATATTTTTCTTTCACACACTTCATAGGCAATGACTGAGTCACGAGAGAGGGGAAGAGTTTACTCTGGGAATCCAAATCAGCACTGCTTTTATATCTCCAATATTCCCCCCAATCCTAGATCAGATGATTTGGTGCTAAGCTTCGTATGAAAACAAATCCCACGGGTGGGTGCCAATATGATGGGAACTCGTTTAAAAATTCTGGAGCTAACTAGAGGGGTCGTTGCCAAAAAGAAACAAGAGACGAGGTGATAAGATTTACAGAAGGATAAAGGGGAGAGTGAAACTCGTGAGAAGTTTCTAATCAAAGCTCCTTAAAGTGTCATTGCCGAGGAAGGGTGAGGCAACTCGTGGAAAACAAATGCATGAATTAGGTGATGATAATATTTGAATTTATTTTGTTTTAAATTTTTTAATTAATATTTTTTGCCATTTGAAGAGATAACACGCCTCAGATTACCGTTAGCTTGTCGGACTTTGTCTCTTACATCAATTGATGATTCCGAGGTATGCCTCCTGCAAGACAAACATAGAAACGTGGCACTCGTTATAACGATACTTCAGAAATAACCACTCTTTATAATGGACATGAGACAGAAAACGGCCGAAAAATCACTCCGTAAAAGGCGATTCTCGTTACATGCCGTGCTTGTTATAACAGACTTCTACTGTATTCTAGACTAGAAAGCACAAAATATTTATTCTTCTGCTACACAGGTCTGCAAAACCTGCAAATCAAAAATCCATACCAAATTATGTTAGTTGCTGTCAGATCTAATCCTCACTGAAGACGTTACTTCATGCACCATATCAAATGCATTAAATGTTGTCCCAGTAAATATTTCCAGAAAATAAAATAATGATAAAATTTAAGCGGGCCATTACAATCCTAAACAAACAGCTATGGGAAATCTTTCAGAAGCTCAAAATGTATAATCAGTACAGGAAAAATCTGATGTAAAGTAATCAGTAATGGGCAAATAGTAATGATTCCAAATCGTTTCGATATCAGGGTAGGACTTGGCTCCCAACAGCTCAATCATCTATATCACTTACTACCTATTAATTTTATCATTACAGGCTAAGGACAGAACAAATCAGTGAAAACGAAAAGAATGGCTGTAAGATATGATTTCCTTCTTCCTAGTTGCCTTCCTGCATTCATTATTTAACCCAACACTACAAAGTGAAGCTCAATATTGAAATCACTTCCTTAGTATAATACCACAGCCTGTCAGGATCAGACAAAGTTATAATAGCATAAGATAATTGATAGTTTGATCAGTTCCAGGCTACTATCAGTTTAACTTCATAAGATGTTTGATTTTTGCATAAAATTATAAAATGTGACAAAATTGTCACCAAAAACAGTGTTCCCTTCCTGTTCAAGATAAATCATGAATGTTTGAATCAGGGAAAAATAAACCCACAACCAGTGTTTCAGAATCAAAAACTGTAATAAGTTGATAACTGATTGATGAGAAAGGGACCAGGGACAACTGGAATACAAGAACTATAAAAAGAGGAAATAAATATTTAGGATGTAAACCTAAGTATGTGTATCTACAGTAAACTCCCGTTTATCCGAACAAACTTTTCCGAATGCACCTACCCCACCCCCATCCACCGACCCATTACTTATTTGCTCGCGACACCTTTCTAAAACTCCTGTTCTTTCCCGCTGCCAAATAAGGCGGATTTTTTCCTGTAAGCACGCAAAATAAACGAGCTTTTTTACTTAGAATTTAAAAACTTAGAGTTTTCAATCATGCTTTGGCGCTTTTTTAACTAGTCAACACAAGTTTTGGTAAAATTTACCGTTTTGGTAAATTTCTAGTTTAGAAATTTACCCAAGTTTTTCAGTCAAAATCATACAGGCTTACTCAAAACCATATCAATAGCATTCTACGTACGCACGTTTTACGATCATATTTCGCGGTATTGACGCAATTCGGGGTGTTTCACGAGGGACTTAGGATAACGAAAATTTCGGATAAACCGAACTGGCCACCGTCCCGATCGTTTCTGATAAACGGGAGTTTACTGTAAATAATTCACAACTCGTACAACAATTACCTTTTTGTCAAGACCATAGGCAATTGCAGCTGCTGTAGGTTCATTGATTATCCGCAAAACATTCAGACCTGAAATCGTTCCAGCATCCTTCGTGGCTTGCCTCTGGGAGTCATTGAAATAGGCAGGCACAGTCACAACAGCATCTGCTACAGTCTTCCCTAGGTACGCCTCGGCAGTTTCCTTCATTTTATTTAAAACCATGGAGCTGACCTCTTCAGGAAAGAAGGTTTTTGTTTCTCCTTTGTAGGTGACTCTCATTTTGGGTTTGCCTCCTTCACTCACCACATCAAACGGCCAATGTTTCATGTCAGACTGAACAGTGGCATCCTCAAACTTTCTACCAATCAACCTTTTTGCATCTGGGAATGGAAAATTGACAGATTAAAAAGAAATTCCTAAGGTAAGCTTGATTGCACGTCAAAATATAAAATATAGTTGAAAGAATGCATAACTAAGCAATCACCAAATTCGTCAAAGTTATAACTAACGAATACATTAAATCTGAAAAAAGGTAGCTAAGAAATTGGTTAATCTCTTGATTCACAAACTGTGAGAAACTAGAAATTTACCAAACAATTATCTGAATACGCTCTAGATACAAGGAAATTACAGAGTTAATGTGAGCTTTAAACTTTTAGAATGCAACTGCATGACGAATGTAGAAATTAGGTCTTTATCTTGCATTTAACATAAATGGTAAAACGAGATCTTCATTAAGTATGGCCTACAAATACAAATGAGATTTTTGCAAATTTTACTTTTGCTCGTGGAATCCCCTTGTAAACATAAATTGGCCAATTGCTGGCAATCCCGATATGATCTACAACTAGCTTTTTAAATTAAACCAAACAAAATTCTAGCATTTCTCTCGGATGGAAAAAATATAATTGATACGTTGAAAATTATTATAATTCATAGTAATCCGCTTACTGCCAATTTTTAACATCAAACTTTAGTCCGCAATTAGAATCAAATTGTAGTGTACTGTAAGAACAGATACAAAGAATAATATGCCTCAAAATTCTAATGCTGTTCTGTAGCAGGTAATAGCGACGCATTGAAACAGCAGATAAGAAAATACCTGCGTTGTTTCGTAACCTCGTATATAAAGATTAATCAATACCCTATGAGTTAAAATCAAAGAACAAGCAGCTCTTAATGCTCATTAATCAAAAAGCTACTAGTAATAAGAGACGATAATTAAAGCCCTCGCGTCTGGTCATTCAGCGTTATGACATCCTTTCCATTAGATTAGAAGGTAAATTTCTAGTTTCTTACAAGAAATTTACCGATTAGAAGATTATCAAGATTGCGTCATGTAGTTCTCTAGTACGGATAAGTAACTACTTAAGAACTTCACGTAATATTTCCCTTTTATTCGATAATATTACATTAGTTGTTAACACTTCTCAACATATTTCTGCAGAAACTTGACTTACGTCATCAGCGAGTAGCATTACAAAAATATAACACTAGAAATATGTCAAACTTACCAAAAATTGTGTTATTGGGATTCATCGCTACTTGATTTTTAGCAGCATCGCCAACTAATCTTTCAGTATCTGTAAAAGCTACATAGCTCGGAGTTGTCCTGTTTCCTTGATCATTAGCAATTATTTCAACCTTTCCATGCTGAAAAACTCCAACGCAGGAATATGTAGTACCAAGATCAATTCCAACTGCAGGTGCCTTAGCCATCTCCTTAAAGAAAGTACAATTCGGCTCCAATTATTCATAGCATAGACAAATATTACACCAATAAAAATGTATGGGTTTACAGCTTACCTTTGACTATTAATATTGATTAAAAATGGAATTAAAGTCACAGTGGATTTCAATGAGGACAGCGTTCTAACTTCAAACTGCGAAAATGCCGGCCAGACACTAACGAGAGCTAACGGAAGAAAGAAGGAGAATTTGTCTACGACGCCTATGAGTGCGCCAGTGCGCAGATCAGCTGACAATTGGTATCAACTGGCGACCGACCAACCCCGGGGATTGAAGCTGTTCTAGAAACTTCTTGAAGTCATGGGATGGGCCCCAGGGGTCTGGAGAAATGCCATATCTCATTAAGTAATTAAATGTCAGGTTACAAGTAGTTTACTCTGATCTAAACGTTATATTTTTAGAGCCATATAATATTGTATGTTAGAAAAGTTATGAGGTTTTAGTATATACATGGATGGTATAGTTAGATATGGTATGGATACCGCTTTAGTGCCAATCATGCAATTCTCTGTAAACCGGAGACTTCCAAATGGATGACTGCTTCTACAAAATATTTGCTCCGTTACCATGGAAAAACATTGACTCGTATCGCCTCGATTTCTTGTTTAAAGCTTTGCGTTCACTACATGTATCTTTAGATTAAATAATAATCAGGAAATATGTAATAATCATTGAACTAAAAAATCGCTTTAATTTGACAGATTTAGCTCAAACATACACATAAGTCATCAAATGTTAATCAGGCTTCTCACATTTGTGCTTCTATTAAAGGCTTATCTGTACATTTAGTATCTGTTCAATTTCAACCTTATCAGTTCAATTCATGATGCCGCAAGAAAGAAATGAATCGCTGATAATTATTTTCCTTTTTAACCGTTCACAATTGTTTAAAATATGATATTAATTTTGGTATGATTAAATGGATTAAATATATCGATCATATCCTAGTGACACTTGGCAACGAATAAATAAATAAATTTATCAGTCATAGTAAAAATTTAATAAAGGCAGGGAATGAATATATTTCCTTAACTAAATTTCATTCCAAATTTCATCGCAATGGATAGCCGTAGGGACGCTTTAAATTATGAGTTTAAGTGGATGATGTTCAAAGCGAAGGCCTATCTTGCTCAAAGGGACAATCCTGAAGGTAGGTCTATTTACTTAATGGAAATGCAAGCGACTGTGAGTAATCATTTCATTCGACACTTTTTACAGATCAACAACTTTTACTCAAATGGTTGGAAAAGCTTTCGGACAGGATATCGCACACTCAGGACTTGATTACGAGAAATAAATTAATAGATAATTTAGTTAGTCAATTAAAACAGGGTAAAATTAAATCACCTTTCAACAATGACCCACCTGAAGGTCCATTAACCGCTATTGCAAGTTCTTTGGTATGAAGATATAATACAAATAAAGTAATTTCGTGTACGATTATTAGTATGTACCATTTGAAACCAGCCTTAAATTTTCATTTTCAGTTAAATCCTGTTCCAAGAGATACTGATCAGGATGGCTCTGAAAAAGGACCTACACCTTTAATTAACCAATTTTCTCCGGATGGAGGGTCATTTTTAACAGCTCAGCCTGTTCCTCGATGCGGCGCGTTTTGTTACTTGGTCGTAACTAGCCGAGAAAAAAATTAAAATTACTACACATCAAGCATAATGAAATTCCCTCCAAGTATTTCATGAACGATATATCGATATGTACCCGATGTATTAATCATCGATAATAAAATTGATAAAATGACACTGAAGCAATGCGCTGTATCGTTTTATTCTTTGGCGGGAAGACGAGTACTAATGAGTTCGAAGCATAAAACTGCAATTTCAGTCAATACATCCGTCGCCCCTGCTAAGAGAAAAAAGCATCAACGTAATCATGTGCAAATCAATTACGAAAAACCAGCTAATACCCCAGAAACTGACAAAGGGAGCATAGGTGAAGATTCCTCGATATCGGAGAAGTGGCAACCCGCTCACTGGGAAAAAATCATCAATAATATAAGAGAAATGCGGAAAAATAAGGATGCGCCCGTTGACAATATGGGCTGCGATGAATGCCCTGATAAGGGTGTTGAACCTGAGGTAACGATGTCCGTTGAATGGGTTATGTTTTGTTTGGTCGTTCTTAAAGGGTGTTTGTATTAACAGGTGTACAGATATCACGTACTTATATCTTTAATGCTGTCAAGCCAAACGAGGGACGTGATAACATACTCAACTATGCAAAAATTAAAAGAGCATGGTCTCACAGTGGATAGCATCCTTCAAACTGATGACGGAAGACTAGGTGAACTTATACGAGAAGTTGGATTTTGGAAGGTATTTGTTGAAACCATATTGTATCTGCAGTAATATTTTCGATGAAATTTGAGTATATGCGAGTGTAAATACAATTTGAGCTTTTAATCACCAATTTAAATAGTAATTACGGATGTAAAGATTTCTGTCTTTCAATGGCCCAAATCAGGAGCCACTTCTTCATTAATTGTATGGTATACACTAACATGCTTCCGTGTTCAGGGTTAATGCAACATAATTTCTGACCTACGACGAACGAAGTTGTGGTCAATTCAAGAGACAAATTGATTCAACGATAATTTAAGAACATCTGGAAGTGAATTTATTATGAGGGCATTGTTTTCGCTGTATTACAGACCAAAGTGAAATATATCAAGAATACGACCCAAATACTAAAGGATAAATATTCCAGTGATGTTCCAAAATCAGTTGAAGAACTGTGCAGTTTACCTGGGGTTGGGCCAAAGATGGCACATTTATGTATGAGGAGTGCTTGGGGAATCACAACTGGCATTGGTAAGACGATTAGATTTAAAGGTGATCACTTTCCCTTACCAAACTCAATTGAATATTTTTCCAATAAGTTTATCTAAACTGGATAACCAGTTTTAGTTGCCATCTTGATGTTTACAGTAAAACCAATTACCAAACAGAGAGATAATGTCTATGCAAATCAGGGAAGGGAAAGTGGTAGGAAGAGGAATGGTTTTCAGTGAAAAAGGGAGAAGCTTCGTTACTAAACCCTTTTTCCTTATGACCTCCAATATGTAATAGAAAATCTGGACTTGTTGCCATTCCTTCTAAAGGATCTATTACTATGTTCAAAGAGTTCCCACACTTACGTATTTCCTGCAAAAATGCAGAGCAAGATAAATGTAAAATTCTGGTGGTAGATAGTGCCACATATCGCGGGTACAGCTACCTACCTATCTAAATGTTAAATTCTGGGGTTAGATAGGTAAGTAGCTGTACGCACAATATGTGACGTTATCTACCACCAGAATTTTACATTTCTCTGCTTGGCATTTTTGCGGGAAAAAATAAGTGCAGGACATTTTTTAACATAATTGCGTTTCTTACCAATTGGAAAATCCTTTTAGAAAACATAATTCCTAGTTTCGAAATAAAAAACGTCCACCCAACAGCAGATCCATGGTTTAGAATTCAATTGTGATGGGTGCAATGTCACGTATATCAGCCAAACTTCTACAAATTTCAATGTACATCTAAATAAAGGTATTAGGACCTTCCTCCACTTCTTACAAAGCATTCACTCTAATAGTTTTTCTCTGCATGTTTTACATTTCAAAATGAAAGCCTTAATGCTGTCTTGCCAATCTTCTCCCCCACCACCTTTTCCTATCATCGTCAACCACTCCTCCCCCATGTCTTATAGACAACCATTTCTCTTCCTCCCACATATTCCTCGGAATCCCTTTACAGTAAACAACAAGAAAAGAGAGATGGGGAAAATAATGGCAGGAACATAGAATGTAAGGACAATGCTTAGGACAAAGAAATTAGAAAACATAGAAATGAGGAAGTGCAACATAGATATACTTGGAGTATGCAAAGTGGGAAGATTGGGAAGGTTATTAGAGCGATTATGGGAGAGTTATATCAGCTATTATAGTATAGTAGCTTAAAATAGTAGTTCCTCAATCACTAAAAGATGCAAACCAAACTTCCATTAATTAGCTTTTGTTCCCATTTTCATCAAAATTTGTAATCCTTCTCATATTGATATAATAAAACTGTGTAATCTTCCTCAGAATGTGGAAGTCAGCATTATCAAGTACAGAATTTCACAGAAACAGAATTTATATAGAAGAGGAAGGAGCAAGGATTACAACGAAGTATCTTTGGAAGGGAGAGCAAAGGTGATGGGTTAGGAACAACGCAATCATTTGTGTCTTGTCATTAGGGAAGGAAATAATTTCCAATTCTTCTAAAAGATCCAGTCGGCTGCCTTATCTCTCTTTATGCAGGCATCTCGGCAGGAAGTCGCTGCGATGTCCTTATCTAACAAATTGAGGGCAAAATTGGAGAAAAGTCTCTGCTCTTGTCCTTCCACCTCTTTACTGATCTATTTGGCTTCACAGTCATCAAGGGATATTTCCTCTAACATCCAATTTGTCCTCAAGGTCTTCGATGTTGCCCAACGTCCTCCAAATTGTAAATGGATTGGAAAATGCCACTTTTGTGTCTCTGGGGAAGCTCTTGGAAACCTTTCCCAGAAAAACTAATTTCTTCAAGTTCACGTTTTTCTTTTTTAATTAGGGAAAGGTGTGATTTGTAATTA
Source organism: Sympetrum striolatum (assembly GCA_947579665.1). Classification (NCBI taxonomy): domain Eukaryota; kingdom Metazoa; phylum Arthropoda; class Insecta; order Odonata; family Libellulidae; genus Sympetrum; species Sympetrum striolatum. The sequence continues at coordinate 123,130,945 of OX388341.1, forward strand.
TTTTTTTTTCTATGTTAACTTTTTCCAATCAGAAAATTGGAAGAGCCTTTCTATTTTGTAAAATATTTAATTATTTTTTTGAAATTCAGAGTGGGAACTGGGATTCTTAATAATCTATTAACCATTCTGTGAGAAGCTGCATGCTTATGTGAGTGATGGTGCTTCTTATCATTCCACTTATTCTTTTCATTTTTTCTTCGAAACCTTTATCTATTAAAGTCCATTTTCTATTGTCTTTTTTTCTCAATTACCTTCTATGGTTTACATTTAATCTTATGTTCTTGGTGAATCACTGTTTATATCTTTTGCAAAATCGGCATGTTATGTAGGATCAATAAAAACAAAATCAGGAAACCATGGGTAGTGATAGAAATCGATACTGAAGATTTTTGGGAACATTTGACCACATTTTGCCTGGAATATACGTTGCCTCTCTAATTCTTGGCGTTGACTCTTCTGATTGGCAGTAATGTGTAGGAGCCATTTCCGAAGATGACAGGGGGTAATCTTCCTCTCTATTGAAATATTGTGGTCTTCTTGCTGTTTTAAGCAATCTATGTACAGTGGGGGGAAAGAATTATTGCAATTCCTTTTGGCGTCAGAATGCGAATTACGCAGGAACTTACTGAAACCACTCTACCTCTGACAATTTGGATTATAGCCAGTTAAAACTGGCAATATTCAATCTCCTTACGAATGGGCAATAAATTTAAAGTATTGTAATTATAGGCAGACATTTATGATACACATTGACAAAATTTCCAATGAGTGCCCATCCCTTTGTTTTCTTTACCACTTGTCATTCAAAGTTGGTCGTGATCAAAATAGTTGCGGATATTGTCTAACCCAGGGAGATAGTGGACAATCAAACATTAAAATGAACATCTTGAGGTCTTGCGAATTTGACGTCTGAATACTAGAATTTTGATGGAAAAAAATTCTTGCAAAGAGAATTCATCATATAAAAAGCAAATACAGAAACCACTAGGATGTGTCCTATTTTTACCTTTGTATTTTCTCAGCTGTGCAGTTTTCCACGGCATTAGGTAATACTAATATTCTTTCGATGAAATCAAATCTAGTCTGTGTGTTCAGGAAGTTTAACTTTTCTGAGTGCTTTTCAGCAATTAATGTTTTGGCAAAAATAGGCATCACTATTTGCGGCAGCTTTTAAATGGTAGGAATGGTAAGGAACCTTTTTCAGGTCAATTAAGCTAGATATAATAGGGCGTAAAATGTGTAATAATAATTAATATGAGAAGGCTAGACTTCGCAGACTGCCATTACAACTGAATGAGAACAGCTAACTTGAAAGTAGATGACACTGACTCTACAACTATTTGTCATTCAAGCATGAGATATAGTGTTCTTGCACTCAGGTGAAATTAATACAGTAGAACCTCGATCTATCGTTTTTGAAGGGACTGAGAGAAAAAGACGATGAATGTGGGAAACGATCAAAACGGGAAATGTAGACTCAGCTCACACTATTAAAATGAATACATAACAAAAGTTTATCCAAAGAAAACCCCTAAAGAATTCGAAAAAGAACGTACTGAACTCCTAGAGACGGTCCAAACAGGGTGAAATATGCCAGTAAACTGAGATGGACAAACAGGGCACATACGCGCACCCATGTGAAAGCTCTCCAATAGGATACGATGCATTAAAATAGCCCCGGATGTGTTTAAAAAATAGGCCGTTTTGAGCTAGTGCTACGACAGCCTTAAAAAAAGTTCATGCCAAGCTCTCAAAGAAAATTTTTGTCACAATTCCTAATACATTGTCTTTCTTCCTTGAATGGGCCAAAAATCTGAACGGATGCGGGAAAATAATATTTCGATGAACGATGAATGCGGTATTACTTTACATGTCTCCTTATGGGCCTAAGTCGGGACTATAGAAAATAAACAATAAATCCGGGGTTCTACTGTATAACACATCACCTTATCCAATGTGAGATTGTGTGACACCACTCAAATATTATAGCGCGAGCCAGACTTAAAGAATTAAATACTGTACATGATCTGGGCCTACAAAAAATTTAATAGAGACCGCCATTCACTTCCTCAATGGCAATGAATAAAATTTTCCATTTACATTTTGCTCGATCTGGCTTCTTCTATGCGTAAATACTTTCCAAGACTACTTTGATCCATATGCTTGGCACAAAACCATTATTTTCTGCTTTAAATAGCCTTAGTGCGCACACCAGAACACTCCCACCCCCTTTTCCCTTCATGAGATCTGACCATGTAGTTTTAGTGTCATATTCATGCAGTTTGAGCAAATTTATCCAGACAAAGTTCTTCTGTACTACTGGTAGGAATAGTTACTAACAACCACATAAGTAGGCAAAAGGATAAGCATGAGCTTAGCCCTAAAAATAGAGAAAATAGCAATGACGAATAAGAAAAATTCACTTAAAAATCGTAAAGGTTATTCCATAAAGAAATCCAGATTTAATGTGCGGAATGAGAGATCTAATAATAATAGTTGTTAATTGCAAGAGCTTATGTAATAAGCAGATGGAAATCCTAAACATTACAAGGAGCACTTGCGCTGACATCATACTAAGAACAGTTTGTTACACGAAGATGTTGCTTTAAGGGAGATATTTCCTCCTTATCTTTTTTTTACTGAAAATATGATCAAGTGGTGGAGGTTTTATAGCAGAATAGGATCATTTGATGATTTTGTAGAAATAAGCATGAGCGAAATGATTTTGTGCTCGATTCAAAGACAAAACGGAAGTAAGATTAACTTTTGTTTTTGATATCATTCTCCTGATGACAGAATTGATTGTATCGATGATTTATCAGAGAGGTTACAGATAATTAGTGAGATCCAATCATCGTCTTTGGAGGAGATTTTAACCTACCACATATTAATTAGCAGAATTTAAGAAGTTCCAACACTAACATAGAGAGAAAAATTTTGCAAATTTAATTGCATGCAATAGGTAAGGTAAATATGACGAGAATTCAAACAACTCATGCAGGTCTAATTTAGATTTAATTAACAACTATCTGTGGAAGAGAAATGCCGAAATGAACACATCGAACTCTGGGAGATATTGCGTGAAGGATTTAAGAAGAGTTTCATAGAGAAGAAATTTTAGTAAGGCTTTCCTCAGTGTTCAGTCAGTCGTAGTAAGTAGTTTTCCAAGTAGTTTCTGTGAATGCCAACTGGTACGCACTAAGTGTTGCAATATTTCTTTCTCCCACTGTACTATCTGTTAGGTGTACGAACCATTTCCAAGTAGACAACAGTGGGTAACCGTCTTCTCTATTTAAACTTTTTGTATGTAAGTAATAAATTTCTTTGGAAATTACTCTAGTACTCCCCAAGTTGACGATATCTCTGTGTTCGTAGCAAGCATGTTCCACGATCACTTATGGAAAGAAAGAATTGGAGAAGGGTCAACACTTCTGGGTCTAATATTGAAAATAAGAGAAAGGAAGTCATTTATGCATAATCCAAAGGGGAAGACAGAAGACGACGAGTGTGGAGTTTGCAAAAATGGCACTGAACCATAAAGCACATGAACCTTTAGAATGAATAAACACTTGTATGTATTAAACATACCATTAGGAGGTTGTCCTTTAGCTCTTCTAAAATGTTTTTCATTCCTTTTATCCTATTCTAGAATTTTTAATCCATGAAAATATTCATAGGAAATGTGGAATGGAGGAGCCAAGCAGTGCTATGTGTAGTAGTCAATCTGTTATTGTTCAAGGTTTGGTTCTGAGCGAGTAGTGCAACTTTGTAGTTGCTGTGGCTTCTTGCCTGTAAATAAACGTTATTGATGTGATTGGCCAAGAGAGTTCATACTGTTCAGTTAATAAATCTTCCTATTACAGGAGTGGACACGCACGTTCACAGGATATCTAATAGACTGCAGTGGGTTGGAAAGGGCGGAGCATCGACAAAAGCTCCAGAGAAGACGAGAGTTGCCCTCGAGGATTGGTTACCTCGACCTTTATGGGATGAGGTGAATCATTTATTGGTTGGCTTTGGGCAAACTATATGTCGCCCAGTCAATCCTCAGTGCCAAACCTGTTTAAATAATACATTGTGCCCCGAAGGAAAAAAAGTTCTGACTGGAAATAAGAAAGGCAAAGGAAAGAAATAGAAATTCTACACTGAAGTTCACTCGGGTATATTTTTTACATACTTTTATTTATGCTGCATTTTATTTTTTTAACTAGCTGCTACACTCAGTGGGAATGATGGTTGTAAAAAGCAATGTTTTAATTATAAAGTATATATTTCCAACAAGAGTACAAAAATTTAAAAGGAATGCTTCTGTTATTTTTTATACCTTTTTTTCTTTTTCTTTACACCTTCTCCTTTGTTTTTTAGAGATTTACGAACATTAGAAAGCGTTTGCCTTTTCAAAGGTTTCTTAGCCTGAATTTTCTGTGGTCTTTCCTGAGATTTTTCTGTCGTAGTTGCTCCATCATCATCAATTTGTACCTAAAAAATGTAAAAAAAATAAATCAGTTTCAAAATATCTACTAATTTTTACTCAAATTAAAGATAATACTTATTAAGTTAAAGCAATTTACATTAATGACAACAGTCTTGCATGTACTGATGGTGACTGGGAACTGGTGAAAAATTTGACAAATTATGCCTCAAAAAAGGGTATAGTTGGAGCACGAGGATTTATTCTGGGTAAGAAACAATGCACAAATGAAAGAAACAATGGTGAATCACTGTTTACATCTTTTGCAAAATGGGCATGTCCTGTATAAGTAAATAAAAAGTAACGTTATACAAGAGAGTGGGAGAAACCATGATAGCTACTGAGCGAATAAGCAACTGTGCTTTGTCAGTAGAAGCCCGAGCCAGTAAAATGGTAGGATCATTTGATTAGTCGATGATTTTGTAGAAATAAGCAAGAGCGAAATGATTTTGTATGCTCGATTCAAAGACAAAACAGAAGTAAGATTTACTTCTGTTTTTTATATCATCCCCCTGATGACAAAATTGATTGTATCGATGGTTTATCGGAGAGGTTACAGATAATTAGTGAGAAAATAAAAGATACAATCATCATCTTTGGAGGAGATTTTAACCTACTGCAAATAAATTGCCAGAATTTAAAAAGCTCCAACACTAATATGGAGAGAAAAATGTCGCAAAAAATTGATACTTTTACATTGCATGCAATAGGTAAGGTAAATATGACGACAATTCAAACGACTCGTGCAGGTCAATTTTAATTTAATAAACACTTTCCACCCACAAATCATTCAGTCAATCAATCAATCAACTAGTCTCGATATAGTTGACGGTATTTCAGTCCATGGTATCATGAAAATCAGACAAGGACGAATGAAATGAAAAGACAAATGTGAAGTATTACTCTAATATACTCTTCATTCTGACGAAATGATACCGCTGAAGAAATAAGTTGATGGAGGGAGTTTGTGAAACCCCTTTTCGATTACAATTCGGGCAAATCATCAACAGACTTCCCATAAGCTGTCATCATATTCCTAAAGAGAATAGAAAAGTCGTAATTCTTGGTAGAGCATTGGTAAGTGCCTTCCTTACTTTTAGTAGATAAGTGAGTGACATAACTGTCATGGAATTCAGGCAAATATTAAGATGCTTTGATAAAATCAAAGGGAAGATGATAGAAATGAAGATCCTTAGCCTGTTCGACCAAGGGAGAGAGTCTTGAGAATGAATTTTGAGGATGCAATGAAGATATGATGAAATGAAGAAAAGGGGAGAATCATCCCAAACAAATTCCTCACTAATGGCAATGACTGAATAAACCCAGTTACTGTTTTACGAGCTTCAATGAGATGCACAAATTATCATAACTAACATACTTTATATCTGAGATAAATCTTTGAAATCATCCAAGGTCATTAATAGTTAAATATATTTGGTTAACATAAAAATGATAAATTCCTTGCCAATTCAGCTGTAAATATCCTAAATGTTTCATAATTATTGGTTTAAAAAAAGAACTGTTTTAACACTTGAATACTTCCAGTACTCAAATGTCATAATAAGGTATGTATGTAATGATGGAGTTCGTCCTGATGGGGGAATCAGAGGCAAAGTATTACTGGAAATTCTTGTCTCTAAAAGTTGATTGATTTTTGTCAAGAATTTCAAAGTGATCTTTTTATTGCACTTAGTTCTGCTAAAGCAATGAAAAAAGAGAGTATTATTTAGTAAAACATTTCTATTCTTAAAATAAGAATTTCCAATAATTATCTGTGTAAAATAAATCCTAATCCTTTACTGGACCAATGAGGTGCAGGAGAGCATATGATACGAATAATGACTGCTGTGGTTGGGACCTCCAAATTAAGAACCAGGGAAATGTTAGAAACAGGAATGTTTGATCAGGATTTCACCAATTCCTTCACTTTTTGATGAATCGTCCGACCTTTTCTGCCAATCAATACCTCTCTTTCCCATGCAACTGACCTTCAATTACTTTCTTTAGCAATCTTCCCAATTTTTGATATTCACCTTTTTCTACAATTACTGTCTTACTTTAATCTCCCGCAGCCTTTATGTTCTTTTCAAACAACCTAACTTTAAGTACCTTTACTATAATTTTTACATAGCTTCTGATTTATTAAAAGATCAATCATTGAAGAAGTTATTACTTGAAGACCTACCCATTCGAAGAATTGATATTTATTGAACATTTACCTGTAACTATCCAAAGATGTATTATCAGTTTAACCAATGATAGGACTTTCCAGTCTCAATGTCCTAAAGTAAGCTACTTTTTCTGGCTATTATTTTCTGTATTAAAGGCTTTAATAGTTAAAAATCTCTTTAGGTACTTTTTATTTCTCCTAAACTAAATCCTTCCACTAATATTTCAATGTAAGTAAAAAATATAAAAACCAATTCTTTGAAGCTAATATTATCATATTATTCAAAGTATAATTTTTTCTCAAGAAATTGAAGACAATACATAAGAAATAATTTATTATCAGTATCAATTTCGGAATTTCTTACAAAGTGTAAAATTTTAGAGTCATTAGTTTGTTAAGAGATATTTTTATCAACAAGATAATTCCTTCATAATGCAAATCCAAGGGCGTTTCTTTTCAGTAAAATATTCAATGGACTAAGATAATTAATTTCAGCACAATAACTGATTCATGACGAAATATTTACCAAAGCACACAATGAAGCAAAACATGAGCCAGGTTTCATGGCAAAACTACATCACCAGTCATGAACCGATTTTACATGAATGAATATCACGAAGTTAAACCTGAGAATACATATTCTTATCCCAGTACAGTGTAAAGTTAATTAAGGTAATATTATTTTTTAAATATAGAATTCAAAAGACATTAAAATCAAATTTAAATCAATAGAGAGCTGAAAATCAGAAAATATAGCAGCCAAACTAAGGGACTATTGTTTGTCAAGAGAAAAATAAAATCGACAGAGGCGGCCGTGATGTTATGGAAATCCATCATAAGGAATAAGGCAAACAGATGATCTCTTTCCCACAAAAGTTGTGTGAAAAACAAAATAGATTATAACACATCAATAATACTAAGAGACAAACATTTTGAATCAAATTACTGCATTAAGAATGATTTGAACAACTACATTTATTAGAAAAACAAAAATGAGTAATGAAAATAAACTTCAACGTTTAGCATACCTGATTAACTCCAATCCAATTGTTATTCAATGATATTTCTGCGGTAGATAATTCACGAATGCTCACAAAATGATTCTCTAATTGCATTTCCTCAGTATGCAACTCTTCTGGTTGAAGAGCAATATCTCGAACATTTAAAAGTTCTTTGTATTTTCTCCTAGCCTGAAAGGAACAAACTGCTTAAAAAACATGAATATTCACGACAGTAAAGACTGTAATAAAAACAATGTAAACGCAGGGGCGATTAATTAATTCCTGAATAACTGTTCTCAAAGATAAATATTAACCGAATGTAACTACTGATAATTTCATAAGATGTTTAGAGTATATACATAACTGCTCCATTAACCTGTATAAAGTAAATTATTGAGACCAAAACTCAGCGTTATCAGGTTTTATAGGAGTGAGTTCTAACAAATCTTTCAAAAGTTAACTCATCCTTTCAGGCAAGCAGTTGGGCTCTACTAATCAAAAATTTTAAAATTAATACCTCATAATTGACAAAATGATACAGCTTAACTCCCAATACATTTTATAAAAATTTAACGTGTATTTGAAAAATTATAAATACTAAACAAAATACAGAATGGCAAGAATGTTCAGCGGTAGATGAATGAGGCCTAATAAAGCAATACTTGTAAACTAGAAGTTAGAAAATGCTGATTAGACACGAATACGTTTCTTACACCACTAGGTTATCCAAATCATTTCAAATACCTCATCTTTGAGCCTTTTCTCTTCCTCCTTACGTAGTCGCTCGGCATCTTCCTGGGCTTTCTTTTTCCTTTGCAATTTTCGGGTATGAAACCCTGTTAAAAACTTTCTGAAGACAATATTAATACTTAAAATTAAATCCCAAAATATAAAGCGATGAAAAAAGAATACACACAAACCTTCTGGCTTCGGGATCAAACGCCACATGGACTTTTTTCTTGCTTTTGTTTCTACTTTTGTTATTCGATGTTGATTTTCGCCCCATTACTGAATGACTTAGAAAAGCTGAAACAAGTTTTCTAGTATTTATTCTCTACTTATTCAACAAAAATCAATAATATCCTGAATAGCTAGTTTCTGAGTTTGAATGAAACATACATCTCGATTCAAATCTACATATCATCTCGATTCAAATCATAACATGCAGCACAGGCACATGCTATCAGTCTGCGAGTAACCGACTTATTTCATTGGATATAAAAGCAGTATTCCACCATCTTCAAAATCTTTTGCACCAATCACAGTCATACATACGCATAAATTTGGAATCATCAGCAACATGGCTGTCAGTATAAATGTGAGAGGGATGCGATGCGGAACTCCTGCACTGAGAAAATTTTCAGCCTTGTTGTCGATGTGTCGTATAGTGAAATTTCTAATTCTAGAAAGGACGAAATCGGATGATTTTTCTTGATACATCGTTATGAATTAAAACAGGCTAATAAACGGATTCATTTCGCCTATATTTTGTGATAGAAACATTACATCTGTTGTCATTAACCCTGTCTACACCAAGTTACCTTTTTGTTCTTACTGATTTTATTTATGTAAACTGTAGAGTGATTACAATATAGGGATATATTTTGTTAACATAATTTGATGAAAAGGTTGTGGAAAATGGATAGAGCCGAATAAATTCTAGCTCGCTCACGTTACGGTGTTTATCTTCGTCTGCAAGTATTATTTACTATCGCTAGAGTTTGCCAAGCGTAGAGTAAAACAGCTTCATTGTAAACATGACTTCAAGGTTTGTTTGATATTTACGATTTACGCAAATCTCTATAGAAAGCACTATGCTATACAATCACAGGATTTAATCGCTGCTTTGGCTTCCTATATAGAAAATGTTTTAATTTTGAAATTTTACATACAGGCTTGATCGACTTTTCACGTTACTTGAGAGTGGTTCTTCTGCTGTGACTCGTCGTGCAGCAGCTCGACAGCTGGGAGAGGTTCAAAGACTTCATCCTCACGAACTTCACAACCTTCTCAAAAGAATTTCTACTTATATTCATTCTCCTTCGTGGGAAACAAGAATCGCGGCTGGTCAAGCGGTAGAAGCAGTTATTCGAAATGTACCACCATGGAACCCTACAGGATCTTCTGTAAAAAGAGGTTAATGCAGTTATTTAAAAATGTAGTGGTATTTAAAGTTTGAGAGTCTTTGCCACGCTAAGGGGCAAAACTTGTACACATTACATGGAATGTTTTTTTTAACGTAAGGTGTACGATTATTTACAGAAAGCTCATCCTGCCAAGCTGCTGCATTGGCAGGAAGAATGAGCTTTGAAAGTTTTGATATAAGTAAAGTTTTGGAAAACGGAGCATACTTGATGGGATCAGAAGGAAAAGAATATGATGTGGATGATGACACTAGAGTAGCAGGTTGGTTATATATTCAATTTCTCAAGTTCTGAACATTGCTCAGTACTTGAATGGTAACTTAATTCTCATATCTACCTTTTTAACGAAAGATTGTCGTTTTAATATACATGTCTTAAACATTCCTTTGCAGATATAAGAGAAAAGTTAGCCCATCAGCGTCAGTTACTGAATGAGCGTTTAGGATTAGACACTCCTAACCGGATAGGAATGGATATAGGCATGGAGATTCTTACCTCTGAAGACTTTACTCCAGTTAATATGAATAATTCGGAATTTTCTAGACCAGAGGAGGGGCCTAGAGTAAGTATCACATCCTCATTATTGTCAACTGGCGAATGTAATAACAGTCATCTGTTTTGTCCCAAGTTTTATATTGTCGACATGCAATCTGTTTTTCACGTGGAGCTCTCAGAGATAATCTCAAATGGGTATAAATAGGAATTTTCATTAGTTTGGTTTTAGGGAAATGTATTTAAATATATGGTGGTACAAATTATTATTGTGAAGGGGTTTCTGGGGCAGTGTTTATCTACTGCTACTTTACAGATGTGAGACAGGTACTCCATTGTCAGTACAAATTACCAGCGATGTTTTTGGCAAAGTTGTTGAAAAATGCAAGCATTAAAATACAATTGGAAATACTGCATAGACTGCAGTCCATGATTAAATGCAGCTCTGGCCTCCAGATTAAATTTCATGAAACACTTTGTTGATACTGCTCCAAGATTACATGATGCTCCAAGGTATCTCAAAGATTAAAAGCACTATTTTAGAGCATACTATATATTTATTTTGAGCAATGTGTATGGGCATAAATACCAAGAACCACAAATTTTAGAACTGAATTTTCCTCTTGTTTTATAATTGTGTATCGCCTATTTTAATGCACGTTTTTGCAGCAATTGAAAACAATTGAAAGACATGATACAATAGCAAGGTTGTCAAAGGCTTAGCTTTTCTATCCAAGAAATTACATATGATACATTCAATGTAAATTGAGTGTCTTACATTAACAATTATTGAGTGGATGATCAGTCTCATGCAGTCTATTTTTTTGCTCTTTATGATTGAAATTACTCCTAGCCTGCATGCAGGTTGTTTTTCAATTGCGATAACATTGGTTTTTTCCTCAAAAATCAGTAAAAACAGTAGTGAGTTTCCCAACAAGAATTATTATCCCAAAGCAAATCCTTAACAGCCTCAAAGGGATGAACCACTTCGAGCATTGTGGGAACTTAACAGAATTCCTTATATCAAATTTTGGGTTAATTTTAATTTAACTATATATGTTTTAATTACAATATTTATTTTACAAGCAAGCTCATTTTTGGAAAGGTGATGGCTGCCACCAATGGTCTAATGAGGATGCACATTTCCTGTAATTTTGTAAATGCATGAATATTGGGTGATTGATGATTCATTTAAACAAAATTAAACTTTTATCTGATAGAGAATAGAAGTTTTGATGCTACTTAATTTTGTTGGCATATGATATGAGCTTGTGGGGTCTTTCTCTAAATCTACTACGTTAATATTCTTAATAAAATCAAATCTGTTGGTGGTGTCAGAATCTCTATTTTAAGTTAGTGTACACATACCTTATCTCCCTTTAAAAACACTAGATAATATTGAGTCCAGCAAGGAGGTGTGATGGATTTCAAATAAGTTACCCACAGCTATTTTTTATGAATAGCAATTTTTCATAAGAGTACATGTATAATGCCATTTAAGAAAATGTGACAAAAATAAGAAACTTAAACCTTGTTTTTTTATAAGTAACATCATACAAATTTTGACTATCCAAATCCAAGTTTATCACTGAGAATATTTGTAGACAAGTTGTCCATTATGTTTTGAAGCATAGCATTTGAAATCACTCGAATTTATAGGGTGATAAAAGGACCTCATGGGTGAGTGGTGATATAAACCTTAGATTTCAGATGGTCCCATAAAAAGAGATGGAATGGCACTATGTCTGTTAATATTGAAATGAATGTGAAATCTGCTCAGCATAATCGCCACCAAACAACCTGTTTAGGTCTCAGAAACAATGATTCGGTCCTCATTTCCATGTTTAATGGCATTTGTCAGTGAGTCACTGCCAACAATTCCCCATGTGCTAGTACTCTTATACCCTCTTTCATACCAATTCCAAATACATCGTACCTTTCTGCCGAACCCTATATTTTACACAAGTAATGTTTCTCTCTTAGATGTGAGTAGCCTCGGAGAGACAAATGAAATAATTCTCTTGGATGTCGTATCAGCAAGCCGCATCAATGCATTTTTATTGGAAAAATCTAAATTTTGGGCCCTCTTGGTATTGAACTAATGATAGCTCGATTCATTTTTTCCTGAGGCAAGTCTCTCATAGCGGCCTGCATCCCCTTAAAAGGCCAGGTTAATTACATCTGCGGTTTTGGCTATAGTTTGAATCCTATATATATTTCCACAAGCATCTGGATATAATTATTATCATGGGTTTGACGCAAGATCGGTGCAAATATTTCCTCATAAGAAATGTGCTGAGGGGATTTTCCGACTGCCTCCAGATAAGACGTAGCTCAAGCTTGGGGTCATTTACATTTAAACCCTGCAGTTGCAGGCATTGAACAACTTCATGATTATTTTTATCAATTCTAACTTTTCATCTTTTGTGCTTTGATTTGCCTGAATTTTGTGCAAGATGTTGATATGTACTTGTAGAAGACAGGATTGGAGGTGATGGAGCAGGAAGTGGGATTGAGCTCCCGAGAGATGAACAGAGCACGAAGGAAAGCCCGTCTCCTAGCGAAGCAGAGGTCTTCAGAAGCATCCACAGCAGAAGAATCATCCCCAGATGGTCATGGATTAGATGGAATGGAGCCAGATAAAAAGAAGATAAAATTAGATGAGAGTGGAAGAATCGCACCAAAATCAGAGGAGACGTCCATGCTGAGTTTCTTAGAAAGTGTTCCTGACAGCACTGGATCCTGGGGCGAGGTATCTTATTGATTAACTAGTTAACTCCCCTGTCGAGCATGATGGAATTTATTACTTTTCTTTAACTGCAAACCTCTGGTTACTCTGAGTTAGAAGCTGTCAGTTGTCTATAATAATTTAACATTTTTTATGACATGTGGTTGGTATTAATTTGCTCATAACCAAATGTACACGTAGGAAAAAAAAAGGTTCCCTGTTGAAACGCAACATGCATGACAGACGAGTATCTCGAGAAGAGGGCTTCTCTGTTTTCAGTGTGCTTTTCGTCTTCCTCTTTATGTTGCCTGGGATGTTTCGAAGGCTTTCGTGATTTTATAATTTTTATGAATACTCTCTAAAAGTCATTGCTTTTGATGCTGTAGAAGCAGTATTGTATTACAAAGGATTGACTTTGTATTTCCTTAAATTGGCTCAAATATTAAATATTATTCACTCTGCTTCAAAAATGTTGGCCAAAAATTACTTTGGTTACTCATATTTTCTCCCAACACAAAGTTTTGCATCAATGCAGATTTAGAATGAACCTGGTTATTTTGGTTAATGCTCCACATGACCACAGGATGATCATTTTTGTAAGAAAATGATAGAGCTTAAGTATGGTATGATTATTAAGAGAAAATTAACTACTGTAAATTAGGTCAACAGAAGAAGAAAAATTTTTATGTAAATTAGAGAAAATATAATAGGAATAAAAATGGAATAATAACGAAATACAATATATTTTAAATAAGAATGGTTGATTGCAGGGATCAAAGAGGAAATGAAGTGCTTTCATAGATTGAAAATAAAATTGTGGAAGTGGCCGAGTTGATTTTGCACCATTTATATTAGCAAGGAATTATATATCGGTTTTTCTGATTTGCAGGTTCTTTGCTCAAATGGTCTTCCAAGATGTAACTTTTCACAGTGTTAACTCTGTATCAAAATTATCAAGAGCCCTCAATACTGTGAAGGTTCTTTGCAGAAGCATTGTTCTATGAAGTTAATATACACAATCTATAATACTAAAATCCTTTGTCAGTGCATCCGTCAGTACGTCACAACTAAAGGTGTCCAAACTACTGGTCCGAATTTGACCAAGTTTGGCACACATGTTCCTCTGGACCCGAAGCTGCCCATTCGGATAAAATTTATTCACCAATTCTGCTGGGTTCAAACCAGAATGACTGAGATTTTCATAAGGTTTGCATGTAGATCTCATTCTTATCACATGCAGGGTTTGTTTCTTTTGCAAAATTAAATTAGTAACCAAAGTCGAGACAAGCACCAAAAAAAAGGAAATTGAATGAGGATTTTTATTTCAGCTGTAGAATATTGCTTTTGATTCGGATTTGCGAGAACAGCGATGAAATAAACGAAACATTTTGGGAAAATTTGAGTTTGTAAACAAATAATTCCCCTAGACAACCAAGCATTGAATCAAAACTTATTGTTTTCACCGTTAGAACACAAAGCGTTTACTATATAAGTAGCATATGACGGATCCTTTGTACAACCTCCAGAATAATTATACAATGTTATTTACTGCAACGTAGATAGTGCAAAACACAGGCATCCCTTTCTAACCTTTATATATATATATATTAGATAACCTTTAGCATCTGGAATACATCGCAGGTAAACAACCAGTAATAACCATCCATCCTGAAAACTATTTCCCTGTCTTGTTTTTACGTATTCACTTGAAGTTTCTGTACATTACAGAACCTTTACTTTCACCCAGTTGAGAATCAACGGGCACTTCTGCTAGTTAATATACTATAATAGAGAATCTTCCTCCATTTAAATATATGCTGAAATAAAAGATAATCTGACTATATATGTGACTCTGATCGTATGATATGAGTAATATTTACCAATAATATCTTAAATGTAATAATGGTGCTGTAGATTAATGAAATTAATTTAGAAATACATTAAGACTGATACTCCACCATGAAGCGTATGACAGGGTGTGTGAAACAAAGAACTACTTAAATAATTTTCATATCAGTGCACTTTGAAAGGCAAATGATACCAATATAAGAGGCCATCTGTCCTCGCTATTTACTTATTCAGTTCTCATGTACAGCATACCATCATTTCTATAATATATTTTTAATGTCATTGTGTTTCTGTTTCGTAACACATTTTTATTTGTGTAGCCTGTTTGATGCCACCAAAAGAAACTTGTGTAATAGTTAAGCAGAGGCGAGAATTGGACATGGCAGCTGAAAGAAACAATTCTAGTGTCTTAATCTTACTTTTCTAATGAATTAATATTCCTTAAGCTATTGTGTATTTATGGACAGTGCAGTTTTTCTTCCCATAAAATAGAGCTGGGGAAGTGGCGTTGCCTTATTTTTTGGGTCGACTTGTACGCTGAACATAGGCTAAAACCTGAAATTCACTGCAAAATAATGGGGTCGACTTATACGCCGGCATATACGGTATATATGATGGTTAACAATAATAAATAATTTTAGTGAAAATTTGTGGGGTGATCTATGTAAGACTGTAGATAGCAATTTATATGTAATCTACTTGTATAGGCACATTTTGGTGGCTTGCTTATTCTGATGATTTCTTGATTTTAGAGGATCTATGCTAATGATGTCTTGTTTAATCAAGTAAATTTTGTTTATTCTGTATTTGCAGGCTATTGATTGGCCTTTTGAGGGTTTCTGTGATCAGTTGTGCGTGGAGCTGTTCAGTGCGCGGTGGGAGACGCGCCACGGGGCAGCCACTGCTCTGCGTGAGTTGATTCGCCTTCAAGGGGCTGGTGGAGGCTGTGCTGCGGACATGACCAAGGAAGAGGCTAGTGATTCATTCCTTTGATTTCTTTAGGCTCACTTTATTTCACAATCACTGTTCTTTTTCAATAAATATGAGTTGAATTCCTGCAGAATGGTAAATTGTTTCGTTGAAATCCTGAAGAATTGCTAAACATCCTTATTGCTCAAATTTGTGCTCAATTGTTTGTAATTCCATTGTGATACAAGTAACTTTTCTCCTCTTCTAAGAGGAAATGTTAATTTCAAAACTAATAATCTCTTATCATGTCAGCTCTACAATGTAAGTGAATAACTGCTCTTTATTCTGCTTATGATATTGATCTCTAGTCTAAGGATGTCATCTCTAATTTAAGGATGTCATCTCCTACTTTTCTGGATTCATTTCTCCTAATTTTTCCTCCTTGTATCTGTTCGTAAGATTAAGTGATCTAATAATTTTATCTATGATTAAGAAGTTTTGTATAAGTTGTAAGAGTTTCCTGAAATCTGCAGCACTTAAATCGATCATAGATTTTCTCCTGTCTATGATATTCTCTGAATGGTTGTCATTATGATCATGTTAACTGAAGTTTGGTTTTTATTTTCTGTTTAAGTAGCAGTGATGCGGAGTTGTTGAGTTTTTCTATTTTTAAATTACCCCCCAGTTTCCCATAGTCTGTAATGACGAAAAAAAGCATATGCTGGCACTGAGAACCATTTCATTCATATGATGTGAATGTTGTCAAAGTAATTTTTCTCGCATAATAATTTCTTTAAGATGTATACTTTGATTTCAACTTGTTTCTCTAACTCAGTTCCCCTTTTAATATTTTAATGAAGTCGCATCACTTAGGATAGAATTATATTAGTTTGATATTTCAGATGGATGCCAGTCACAAGCTGTGGTTGGAAGACATGGGCCTGCGATTGTTGTGTGTCCTTGCCCTCGACCGATTTGGGGACTTTGTCTCCGACCAGGTGGTTGCTCCTGTCAGGGAGACTTGCGCCCAGTCATTGGGTGAGTTTTTATTTCTATAAATTTATGAATGGTGAAATTGACTGCATAAAATTAGTATCACTCATTCAACTAAGAGTCCCTACACATATGACGAGATCATTTGATACTTTTGTTATTGACAAATATACAAGGGACTTCTTATGTAACTTACCTATCGCAAGAATACTGCAATTAGGCAATGGCTTCTTTGGTGCTCAGTCTGTTGATATATTTTATACAAATATTATACAAATAAAGCCTGCATTCAAAAATTTGTAAAATCATGCTATTATTTAATTCCTGATTTTGTTCGCTCAAGTAAGTTGTAATTACAGTTTATTCCTGTTTTCTATGTTTAAATTTTTGCTTTTTTTCAATTATGTTTTGTATTGAAATGATCTTAATATATGTTTGCAATATTCTGATTCTCTCATGTTGTTGTATAAAATCTATGTGTTTCTTTATATCTTTACGTATAGATATGTTGTGATGTTCATATTTTAATTTACATATTTTTAACCTATCTTTATTATATTAAAGGTTCCTATTTCCTCTTATAAGACAAAATATAGGTATGTTGATGTATAATCATGTTTAATGAAAAAGGGCACTTTTATGCCCGTTAATAAAATCAATTCAATTCAAATCTATTGTTAGCAGCACTCTCTTGGGAATAAGGAGAATAAGATTCTTTGTAATCCTGTGTGCAACTTACGTACTGAATACATTATGTACTCTGAGATTTTGGAAGGCATTCTTTTTTGCATGAGGCTTCAAAGAGAACATTCCAACTTGTTTCTTGGAATGAAAAATACTTCTTGGCCCGTTTCATTCATGAAAAAATATAATTTGTTTGTGAGAAATGTAGGTTAAAAAGAGCTTTCAGTTTATGAATCAATACCTTTATTTTTTAGCTATTTAAGTAAGTAGATAGAAATTAATTTTTTTTCATGTTGTTGATTCTGTGTTAAATGCAGGTTCTATACTTCACCTGATGGATAGAAAAGGTGTCCTTGGTGTCCTAAGGATTCTCTTACAGCTGTTGACCAAGAAGGAATGGGAGGCCAGACATGGTGCTCTGCTGGGGATTAAATATCTTCTGGCTGTAAGAAATGTAGGTATATAATTCATATGTTAAAGAAAAACCACTGAATGACTTACTTTGAGGAAACTAACTGACGTATTTACTTGAAAATAAGGCACATGACTTTTGTAGCTACAAAAATCGGGGTGCGTGTTAGAATCGACATTATAAGTCCAAGCCTTAAATTAACTCGTAACCTCATACCTGTGAATTATCAAACATTCTTTTATATCAAGTTCTACATTACCATTTATATCCTACGTAGTATATTAAAAGTATGTGTTTCTCTTTGAGGCTGCGCACCGAAAACTGTGACGCTATGGTCTTTTATGCACTCAGTAATGCGGCACCCCTCTGTGCAAGGAATGGTCGGATTAGCGAGAGTCTAGTGTATAAGATAAATGAATTTTTGGGTCAAAAAGTTAATTTCATGAATATTAAGATTCATTTATTCATTAACTAGCCTTTGTAATGATGAATAGATGTGTAAATATGGAAGTTTATTGGTGATATGGTTTTTAAGAAATCTTGATTTGTACTTTTGAAAATGTCTTGGTTTACATTTACAAAAGAAAGTATTTTTTGAAATGGCATTTTAAGTTTCAAGGCTTCCTTTTGTTTATGTTGGCAGTGTTAGTTATTATTGCTTTTAAACTACCTTGAATCAGAAATTTTATATTTTCAAATTTTTTTCATGACTGTTTAAGAAATCTATAGCATATCAATATACTTTGTCTTCCCTCCAGGATTAGGCTCTAAGCTTGTTCCAAATCTGATATAATCCGAGATAGCTTCTAGTCTAGTGTTGATTATTTTTCTATATATTTTGTTTGCTGTATTTAGGGGGCTTATTTATGCCCCTGTATTTCTCTCTGTTATTTCCCTCGGCTACTTCTCTCTTTTTAAACACTGAGAGAATTCTGGGATTTGCTGTTATTTCCAGCACATGTTGTATAAATATTGGATCCTTTTTTCTACAGTTATACTTTATCCCATATTTAACTCTTATTCAATTCCATCCCTGGCTTCTCTGTTCTTCGTATAATTCAGACTGCAATCTTTCAACTCTATAGGATCTATCAATTCTTGTGAAATAGTCTCCTTTGAGCCATAGCATAATCTCTGGTAATGTTTTATCCAATTTTCTTTCGGTATAACATTTAATTGCCCTGCATTTCTCTCTGGTTTATGGTGATGTTTAATTAGCTTGTCTGCTATTTCCTGTCTACCATGAAAGTCATCCTCTATACCTCATATATACGAATCTGTCCCATATTTGCCTCTCTTATTACTGTTAGTACTGTTCCTAATGTTGTGATAATTGTCCTTTGCCTTCTCTGTTTTATTGAAGGTATTCTTTGTATACTTTCTTCTTCTTTTCAATTGCCTATCTCTTTGTTCCTAAACTTCGTTTTCATATCTTTTTTAGGGGCAAGGGCAAGTGTACTCCATACACTTTCCCATGTGTGCAAAGTCCCCAAAATGGCATGTTAAAATGTTCTGACCAAGTAGCGTAGATGGTTAAGGCAGCCTCCCGGATAGAGGAAGATCCGGGGTTCGATTCCCGGCCCTGTCAGACTTATTTCGAGTCCGTTTTTCCTTGGGATAAACACTTAAAATAATAAAACACTTTATTTTATTAAGTGATTTTATGATGCAGTTCCACAAAGTGACAGCTAATTCCATTGATTTTATCATGTTTTCAATGTTTGAAAGGGAAAATTCGTTTAAAAAGGAAAAAGTTACATAAAAAATGCTTGCTGTAGTTGATCTATTTTCGTAATATTTTACAACCTCACCTATAACTTTTTAATAACTTAAAATTAAACCTAAAACCTTTTTAATAACTGTAAAAACAACTCAATGCTGAGTTGTTTTTGCACAGTTTTTACAAGTCTCAAAAAATGAAGTTGGTTGTTTATCCTAAATTATAAATAAATTTCGTTTTTATACAAATCTTGAGTATAACCCATCCTAGGTACTTGAATAAATATTTTAATTGAATTCTGTGGAATTAATATTTATTGAACAATGAAGTTTTTCTAACTCTTTCGTTTAATACGGACAAAAGTAGATTTTATTGAGTGTTTTAAAAATGTATTTTGAATTTTTTATTATGTTATGAGACATTAGCTGAACTCTTTTGTAAGCTTTGTTCTCATAGTAAATTAAATATTTTATCTCAACAAATGCTAACTCATAAGTTATACTGTATATTAATAGTAATTCTGGTATTTATTGTAATTGTTTTTTATAAAGTACTATTCTATATTTTTTCATTTAAATGATCTATTTAAAGTGCAAACTTGAATAATATAAGAATTAAGAGCATAAAAGAGAAGGATTCTAAAGCAAAAAAATAGAAGAAATCGTTGGTGGAAGAATTTCTTAATTATAAAGATCATGAATAGCGATTTCGTTATATATCTGATGGTATTCATTGCAGGATTTGGTGGATGAGTTGGTTACCCTGGTATTCCCTGCTGTGCTGAAAGGATTGCGTGACCCAGTAGAGGATGTGGGCGCAGTTGCTGCTGCTTCATTGATTCCTGTGGCTCCTGTGCTAGTGTTGCAATTGCCAGAGCAACTCCCAGAGGCTCTCTCGTGTTTGTGGGACCTGCTGCTGCAGCATGCTCGGGGTCAGGAAGACGAGGATGCGGAAGAGGAGGAAGAAGATGAAGAGGAAGATGGTGCAAGTGGAGTGGCGCAGGAGGACCTTGAGGAATGTGCTTATGCAGCCTGTGACCTTGCATCTGCGGCATCAAACTCTTTCATGGGTTTACTTGCAGCGCTTCTCTCTCTGCCAGACTCTGAGAAACACCTTGGGTATCTTCTTTTATTCTTACAATTTTTCCTTTTCATTCCACAAAATTTTGTTGGTACATTTTATTATATTTTGTTTTACTGGCAGCACTCATATTCATAAAACTTGCTTTGTTGATAGAATTAAAGATAGGAAAAACTAATTACTTCCAAATAAGATTTTCCTAGAATTATTTTTTATATAAAGTAATCTTAACCTGCGTTGACTTAGTTTGTTTCAGCATCTCAGCCACTTTCATTATGAATCTTTTTAATCTTTTTTAACTTCTAAGTTATTCAAGTTGCAGATGTTTTCAATCTTCCCTGTTATTTATTTTCTTCCCTTTTTGCTGAAGAAAGATGATTTTGGTAGACAAAGCACTTCTTTTTGACATGAATGTTCATTGCTTCTAGTTTATGTAGCATTTATATTTAAACTATTTGAAGTTCCCTTTTTCTATTAGTATGCTCCATGACCTAGAAACACTTAACAAGTTTTTTAATTGTACTTGTTACTGGTAAGAGGTATAGATAATTCTATTTCACTAATGTTGCTTCGTCATGCCTGTAATTATTTAGTTCCCTAATGCTTTCTTACACTTCTGTGCTTATTTCCTCTTACTCTTTCCTTAGCTCTGAATTGTCTCAATTTTAGTTAGAAATTGTATATATCACCTTTCTAATAGAAGGTCTCATAGTGTTGCTGCTCAAGTAAAGAACTTCTTACCCAGGAAGCCTCGTCCAAAGCTTTCACTTACTAATGGCGTATTAGCTTCCGATTTGATAATGAAATTTTCCAAGAAATATAATGGGAATATGAACTGCAAAGATAACTATTCAATTATTCTCATCTCCAGGAATATTTTGAGTCAGTATCAATAATTATTGATATATTTAATCAAAGCCACACATATTGACCAAAAATTCTATTTCTTCCGTAAATTGTTTCTCCTATTTATTTTAGGCAACAGCCATTGGTAGAAGTGATTCCTCGTCTTTGGCCTTTCCTTGGCCATAATTCCACCTCAGTGAGGAGGGCCACTCTCCAGACGCTGTACACGCTGACAGGCGGAGCAAATGACAATTGTCGTGTGGAGTGGACGGTTCCTCTTCTTCAGGAGGCCATGCGGCACATATTCGAGCGAGCCCTCTTGGAACCCTCTCAAAGCATTCTTGAGTTAGCGGAGCGGGTATGATTCTGTTATCCCTTCTTTCTTTGTGAGTGAGCCATTTAACAAGACTGTGTTTATCCCTTTCGCGCCGGTGGAGTTATCGGAAAGTTGCTACCGTATTCCGAATGATTCTAAGAGGAAATCTTTTCTGGTACACAGAGTGCTTTTGGAGCATTGCTGACTCGGGTTTAAAATTTTGCCCTTTTCGAGACCTTTGCCGTGGGGATTCCGACTCTTTCCTGGGCAACCACTTGGAGAGCCATGAGGCTGTGGGTCAACTCGCTGGACTATTCACAGCAGGTGGCTTACGGAGCCTAAATATAATTGCAGTTATTTAGTTAATAAATTATTAGTTGGAATTATTGTCAAAATTGCTTTGCATATGAAAGGCTTGTTTTAAACTGATAATGTACTTCTTTTAAACGATACTCTAGTGTTATTATTAATGTATTTAATAAACTTTCATAATTGATTCCCTCTAATAACTGCAAAGAATATTTTCCATCCTTTTCCATTCCATTTCTACTCACAAGGCATTGAAAAGGAAAATAAATTTTAAAAATAGTCGAATAAAATTCGTATATTCTTGAACATGTGAAGAATAAATAACCACGGGAAGTGTTGTTGTGGAGGTCTAAGAACGGCCAGAGGACATTCCTCGCCGAGCAGGCTCTAGACTGGGAGGCGCCGTCAGCGTCTACTTTGTTTACACCCCATTTTTCCTCATAGGCCTCGCGCTTCCTCCCGCCCGCCTTTTAATTGTCCATTTCTCGCAACGCAGCATCTCTGATACACTTCCAGCATATCTTTCCCACGGGCTTCGTCTATGATCTCATGCTACGTGCCTCCCTGAGGCTCTGGTCTCACTTGAAGGACCCAAACCAAACCAAGTGGCCCTTCCCAAATCTTTCCCACGTTCTCGAATCTTCTCGCCCGCCTTTTAATTGTGTTATTCTGTCCGCAATACACTAGTCATTTCTCGCAACGCAGCATCTCTGAGGCACTGCCTGCATCTCTTTCCCACAGGCTTCGTCTATGACCTCATGCTACGTGCCTCACTTGATACGATGGACTCCCTTGAAAGATACAAACCAGCGTTTGCTCTTAGCCTTTTCCAAAATCTTTCCCACGCGTTTTGCTGTGATCTCTGCCCTTCCCCCACCCTGTAGTTCCCCTACCCTGGACCCTTTTCTCCCTATATATAGGAACTGTTTCTAGCACAGAGGACCCATTCCTTTCCCTTCCCTCGCAGTGTCTAAGGTACCCATACCCGGCACTACGATTCCTTTCCCGTCTCGCAGTGTCTAAGGTACCCATACCCGGCACTACGATTCCTTTCCCGTCTCGCAGTGTCTAAGGTACCCATACCCGGCACTACCATTCCTTTCCCGTCTCGCAGTGTCTAAGGTACCCATACCCGGCACTACGATTCCTTTCCCGTCTCGCAGTGTCTAAGGTACCCATACCCAGCACTACCATTTGCTCCAATTGTGAACATACTACAAACTGTAAGCTATTCAATAAATAATACTGGACTATTAGAACTGTGTTCTTCAATTCGACTATGTCGTGTCGCAGACTAATCCGTGCGAGTGCTGCGTCACGACATTAATGGTGTCAGGTGTGAAAGCTTCAGCAATTTTCAAATTTCTGAAACATTTTTAGCTCCCTTTCGAGATTCAATTGTGTCGTGTTTTAGTTATCTTTCTCACTGCATTACCATGGCTTGGGCTAGTACGAATCCATTTTCTCCGTTTTACGAATGTTCATCCATGGCAACAACTCGTGGAATTAATAACTTAATTGACTTTGCCTCTAGTTTGAACGTTATAGAAGAACCGATCTCACCACAACCATCTCAAAGTGCTCCTTCACATAATGCCTTAGGAAGTCATGCTTATTTTATCCCAACCTTCTGTGGGGATGACAATGTTTGCGAATAACCAGCCAGCTCAGTGCATGGAACGAGATTCAGACTCTTAGCATAGCGCGGTTACGTTTGAGTGGGTCTGCTGCTGAATATGTCTCCGCTAATCCTCATGTCTTGGAGGGTTTCGACACCTTTTGTTCTCATTTGAAGCGTAGATTCGCTCCAAGAGTGTCCTCTCTTTCCCTAGAGAGAATGTTTAGTATGTGCTTACAACAACATCTAGAATCAGTGACTTCCTTTTCCACAAGACTAAGAAAGATCGCTCGTCAACTTCAAGGCTCATTCAAGGATCCTAATTCCGACAATTCGCGGTCGATGATGGAAAGTAGGTTACTAACGCAGTTTTTGCTCGGGCTGCGAGCTGAAATCGGACGTTTTGTATTAATTCGGAATCCTCAGAGTCTCTTGGAAGCGGAAGAATTTGCCTTAACCGAAGAGGCAAACATGAGAAACTACGCCAGTCAAACGGCAGAAAAATTCTCCTTAAATCCTGTAGAAAATCAATGGCAAACGTCACAAAATCAACGAGGCTTTGCACATTCTCCGCAGAAGTTAGGACCTCCTCCACTCATTCCGCAAACATATCGAATCGAGTCCGATCACCGTACCCCCAACTTACGTCGTGACTTCAATACGCAGGGTGGAAATAAAATTTCTGAAAACTTTGTACAAACGTGTCGGCAATATGGAAAGGCAGGACATACTATTCGTGAGTGCCGCTCAAAACAACGCTATTGCTATTCCTGCGGAGACCCAGGGCACTTTTCGAGATCTTGCCCAATGGTTTTATGTGGGGTTTGTAAGCAACCTGGTCATCGCCCTGTGGACTGCTTAAAGGTTCCAAAGCCACTAATGACTTCGGGAAACGCGACAACCCCGACCACACGGTCGGGGGAGAATTAATTCTTGCAATCGCCCCCACTGCTGGGCTAACGATAAGTGTAGATATTTTAGATGAAAGTCACAAGTTTCTTATAGACACTGGTGCCGCAGTGACGGTCATGAACTTAAGGGCGTTCCCGTTCGGACAATTACCCCTCCAGCCCTGTGACTTACCAATAAAAAGTGCTTCTGGTCATTTCTTACCGATAGCAGGACAATGTTGTGTCCCATTTATGATCGAGAACTTGAGGAAAAATTATTAAATTATACCAAAATAATCTACAGTAGAAGTCCGTTATAACGAGTATGGCATATAATGAGAGTTGCATTATAGCGAGTGATATTTTGGCCGTTGTCCGTCTCACTGCATAAAGGATAGGGAATTATGTCCATTATAACCTGTACCTGATTGTACCTGAATCTAGTGTGCCGTCGATTTTAATGATCACCCTGATTTTTGAGACAACGAAAAAGACCTGAAAGGGGGGGGGTGATATTTTAGAGTTAACAAGTTATTTTTTATGCAAACGCACTTTTTTACGCATTATAAAGTATTTGCGTAAGAATTAAAAACCCTACAGTTCCATTCTGCCGCACTCGCTGCTCTTGGATTCAAGAGGATGGACTTAGTTAGACTTAGTGTTAGAAATCGGCCATAACGAGTATGCGTTATAACAAGTACTTCTTCGATTTTTGTCAGCTCTCGTTATAACGGACTGTATATCAATTAAATCAATCAAAGTTTAAAATGTGCCCGAGGTCAATTTCTGTCTAGTCAATTAATTATTGAATTGACTTCAAATCAAGGGCTTACAGATACATTAAGTTATGTTTCTTGTTTCCAGTCTACCAAATGATTCTATGAAATTAATCCAGTGAGGAAACCACCTTACCTTTCATCATCAACTGATGAAATTAATTTACGGGGCACAATTGCAGGATTTTTCTTTAATAAAGAATACAGGTCCAGGGAAATGATTAATTTTCATGTTAAAAATTGGGATTTTTTGTCAAAACTTGCGCAAATTTTGAAAGATCTAACAAATGTTTTGGTGAGAATCGCAGGATTTTTACTTTAAAGATATAAATATCGAAGAAAATGATTAATTTTCATGTTTCAAAATTGACAGTTTTTATTGAAAGTTAAGCCAATAAAAAAATTGACAATAATAGCAATTATGATGGATATAATAAATATTTGGGTGTAAATTGCTGGGTTTTTTCTCAATAAAGGAATAAATGTAGACAAAAATGATTAATCTATACATTGATTAATTGAAATTTCTAGTTAAAAATGAAGAAAATTTTACTTGATATAATAAATTATATTGTGAGAATTGCAGGATTCTTTTATGTTAAGGAATAGATATTGACAAAAGTGATTCATTATCTTGTTAAGAAATTGAGATTTTTCATTTAATTGCAGCAAAACTCGATTGATATATTAATTTTGGGCAAGAAATGCAGGATTTTGTATAAGAAGGAATTAATATCAACAAAAAAGTTTTGTGTTATGAAATTAAGAAAATTTGGTTAAATTAATGCAAAATTCAGTCTATGGACTAATATTTTGGGCAAGAATAGCCGGATTTTTGCTTTAGAAAGGAATAAATTTGGACAAAAAACAATAATTTTCACTTTTAGAAATTGAGATTTCTGTTTAATATTGAGGCAAAATGCATTTGATATAATACATTTTTGGGTGAGAATTTCCGGATTTTTGATTTAAAAATGTATCATTTACATGACAAGGAAGAATATACTTGAAAAAAATCTGACGGGACCGGGAATCGAACCATGGTCCCCGTCAGGTGCTCTGTCCGTTGAGCTATCCCACCAGAACATTCTCTCAAGCTATTCGGGAGACTTTGTGGGCGAAGGACTTTGCGATATGGACTACACCATGGATGTGTGTGGCTGGTGCTTATATTAAGCCATGACAGCGAACGATGTCACCCTGCGGACAAAATCACAACAAGTCCTTTGCCCACACAGTCTCCCGAATAGCTTGAGAGGATGTTCCGGTGGGATAGCTCAACGGACAGAGAACCTGACTGGCAATCGGGAGACCCTGGTTCGATTCCCGGTCCAGTCGGTCCTTTATTCAAGTCTATTCTTCCTTGTGATTTATCCTGGCTGCACGCCATTTCGTGCAAATAACCAAATTTTTCTTTTTAATTTACATGCTAGTTAATTGAAATATTTTATTGCAAATAGAGTAAAACAAATATTTTATAAAAACAAATTATAATACAAATATTTTATTATAAAAAAAATTGATATCATAAATTATTTGTTGAGAGTCGCAGCATTTAATTTTTAAAAGGTATAGATATAAAGAATAATTTAAATTGAAGCAAAAATCGATCGATATAATAAATTTCAGGGTGAGAAACAGGATTTTTTCTTGAAAAATTCGTTCAGTTGAAAATTAAGCAAATTTCGATGGATATATTGAATTGGGTTTAGATCACAGGATAATTTATTTTAAAAGGAATTAATATTGATGAAAATGATTAATTTTCGCATTGAGAATATGGGATTTTTGGTTAACACTTTGAATGCTACAGGAAAAATTTGAAGTCTTTCCAGCGACTGAATTCAGTTTTTGTTAGTCATAGTTTGTATTTATATGCATAGCCTTGAATTGACAAATAAATGATTTAAAAACAATTTTCTTCCATTTTTACTTCCTCCATGTCCATAGTATAGAGAAAGTATCGTTTTCATGAAAGAAATCGAATTTGAGATTTCAACAGAAACACATGTTTTGGGGTCCCTAGAACACATTTTGACCATTTTCGGAATGATGTCTGTGTGTGTGTGTGTGTGCTTTAGGGTGCTCTAACGTAAAAACTATTAGTCGTATCATACCAAACTTCATATATAGCACTGTAGTGTGTGCTGTCAGAGTTGATTAATTTTTGGAGTAAATCGGTTAACCGGAAGTTGAGCTTTATTCTTCGAAGATCGTTTCCATTTTTGCATAATTCCTTCATTAATCTGATGTTTAGGCATATACAGTTATCTATAAAAGTTCCAAAAACATATTTTCTATAAGTTTAATTTGAAAATTTATCGATATCAATCAACATTTAGGATTTGTATCATAACTAACCAATTTTCTGGTTATTGCTGCATGTTTACATTAAAATGTAATTTTCATTTATACCCATTCATAATAATGTTATATTCAACATGCTTACCATATCTCTTGAAAGTTTTTTTGGAAGTTGATTTGGAATTTAAAACACCCGTATTTATTGCAAAAAAATTATTCAGTTATAATGGTTTCTTGCCGTTATTGATAACTCTTCATAGTAACAATAAAGTTCTTTGCTATGGGTTTTTATACATAGCAAAAAATGCAATGAAATGCATCTATCGCTCCGTCTCTTGCTATAGGTTGAGCTCTGGCTAATCGATAATAATTAAAAGGTTTTCTTCTTTGTTATTTTACTCCATTTATCTTCTTTATTTGCTTTCTTTTATGTATATTCATAATTTTCATCATTCTCTGTAACTTTTTAAGTTTCGACTGTTTAAATATGTAGTCTTTATTTTTGTTTATATTTTGTGTTGCTTGTGTGTTGTTTTACTCTTCGTTTGTATTTTGATTTCGTTTCCATTGCCTTTTATAATCACTTTTGATAATCATCCTATATTAGTGCTTTTTGTAGACTCAAAAGGCCAATTTCACCGTTTTTCATCGATCATGTCCCGAAAAACATTAATTAAAATGTTTGTGACGTAAACGATAATATGATATAAATTAATCACTTATATATCTTCCAAGTTTAGATTGAATATAGAGTTTGAAAATACTGTCGTAGATAAATATTTACATCTTACATATATGGAGAAGGTCATGTGCTGGCCACATCAGATTTTTCACATTGATAATTGGAGGAGGATTGTTGTCCACAGTCCCTGGATATCACCTCATTCTTGTCATGCATGGTTGAATAACCTCACATTATCTCTCCTAAAAATGCCTGAATTTTCCTTTATGTTTTTCAATGCAATTTCTTTTGCAAAATTGAAATTTTATTATAGCTTACCTTCATTATATATTTACTTATAAGTTCAAACGGTTCTGCGCTTTTTGAATTTTTTCTCCAACTTAGATCGAAAGAATGCAATTTCTGAGCTTTTTTATTACATGCGGATGAGAAGTTTGCTATAAATGGTTATAATTTTGAAATTCGTTCTCTTCCTTGAGATTTATATTTGCCATAAAGTTTAAAACACACGGTACTTGGTAATTTATCTGCAATAAATGGATCACAGTCGAGTTGTCACCTGTATTAGATCTCCTAATCCCTATTAACTTAAAACTGCAATTCCTTCATTTCATAAGCTAAATAAAATTATACAATTATTAGTTAATATCTATAGTACAGGATCCTTTATTTCGTTCACTTATGAATGTTGGAAATGAAAACGGAGGTTGCTTTTCCATATAACTTCATTTATTTAACATTATATATACAAATCAGAATAAAAATGGAGTGATCTGTTCATTATTTATAAATATTTACAACAAAATATCCAAACTAAGTAATAACTAAATAATTTCACTAAATTAGCATATTTATTACGATGAAATTTCACAAAACATGGTGATTAGCTGAGTGGGGACGATCCGTCACAGGCAAAAAAAAAACAATGCATCTTTCCTGAACTTAGGCATTGCATACATCGTTTTTGGGGCACATATTTTTGTTTTTCTGAGGAGTCATACTTCTGCGGAAAATGACTTGATAATCCAAGGGACCTGGAGGGCAGGCTATAATGGGGGATGAGTTCAGAATAGGATGGAAGAAGGAGAGATTTTATTACGGAAAGGCAGAATTTTTACAGAGGTATGTTGGTGTGGGTTTTTCGGTAAGAGAAATAACTTATGACTAAAATTAGGTAAAAGATGTGGATACCCAGTTTCTTATTCCACTTTGGAGTGTTGCATTGAATGGGATAATCATCCGATTGAAATGATCTATGCCACTCATTATATCACCAGTGGCGGACATTGACCATATTGCTTCCAAATTCTGTGAACATCCGTTTTATCTTTCTACTTCATAACACAGACTCCTTCAGTGCTGGAAATATCCACAACCTCGCGCCGCTTTAGTTTTCTAGTTATCACTTCAGGAGGATTCCCCTTCCGGTTAGCTCAAAGAGTCCTTCGCTCTAGTAAACAGGGAGACAATTCAACACTGTTGCAATAGTTATCCATGAAAAGAGACTTCCTTCCATCAGCTTCCATACGACATTGCTGACATGGCCCAACCCGCCCACATCAGAATCAGAGGATCCAGTATACACGAGAAATCTTAGAACCAAGCCGGAAAGTTTGGTGAGCAAATAGATTTTGATCCCATTTCTCTTACCCTTCATATAAATACTGAAGGTAAGACGACCCCTCCAGAGAACCATGGATTCATCGATGCACAACCGCTGAGTCAGTGTCACTAAGGCGTCCATTGTCCTGTAAAAAATATTTATTAGTGGCCTTATTTTATAGAGCCTGTCACTTGGCTTTGGTTCTCCAGGATTTGGAATTTTTGCAAAATGCCTGAACAATCACAGCAAACCCGTCACTGCTAATACAATTCCAAGGAAAATTAAATTGAAAGTCCAATAATCGGAGATTCTACTTAGGGCACATGTACCCATGTGTTGCAAAATTCCTAAAAATGTGAGGAATTGCCCCCTGTCATTGGCTTCCATTTATTTATCCTTGCTTTAGGAAAAATATTTTCCGAAATTAAAAAGTCTGCGTACATGTTGGTCTCTGTCACAACCAAGTCAGTCATTTCCTCAGCTAATAAAAGGTAAAAATATTTTCTGTGACTTTCTCCGTGGTCTGGGATATTTAAGCTGCCTGTCTCAGTCAAAGGAATTGGAGGATTATTCGGTCTCTGGGAAGTCCATCTGTAAATCTTGGTCGCAGTTCTTGTCTTTTTAGACATTGAATTTTACATTTGAGTTACGTTTATAACTGTAAATATTTCTAGCTGATATTTTTGGGTGGATGCTTTAGTTAATAAGCTATCTAGCCAGAACATTTGAGAGACTTAGTTGCCAAGGGCCTGTAGATTCATCCAACTACGTCGCTCCACTCTTGTCAGACTTTTTTTATGTCTGTTTTTCCTTGGCAGTCTCTCATTGGTTTGAACTGCTAATTAGACTAATGAATGTATACTGAGTTATGGCAGATAAGCTTTACCTTGAATTGGTAGTCAGAGTGAGAGTATTTGGTTATCAAATGGACTGACAATGAGCAAAAATAACCTAAAGTAAAATGTTCACAATTCTCAGGTGTGGGGTAACTTGGTGAGGAATAGCCAGGTGGAGACTCTTCTCCTCGCTGCATGTCCTTACGTCTCGACGTGGCTCTGTCTTGCGATGCAGCCCTCCAAGCTCCCTTTCGATTCCTCTCACCTGATGGCAGCACTGATCAAAGCCAAGCCCACATCAGGCAGACACTCGAGATCAGGAAGTACATCTCAGCGCCAGAGTTCCGGAAGCGTCAAGTCAGAGTTGAGACTCTTTCTTGGTGGAAACGAAACCATCAGCCCAACCATTAGAGAGAAAAATGCCATTCGTGCTCGCTGCACCGCTGCCCGTATGCTAGGCTTGCTCTCTTGTTATGTGACCAGACCTATGCCTGGAGGTGCACTCTCTGTTGAGGATTCAACCGAGTACTTCGTCAAAGTGATCCTTGCGCCATTGGAAACGTTCTCGGCCATTCAGAGGTTGGTGGCTGCGTTGGTTGTGGCGGAGTGGGCCAGGCTGGAGCAGCTGCAGCACCCGCCTTCGCTGCCTCCTCCTAAGACTCCAGTCACTTGTCCCGCATCATTATCTTCCAAACTTCTGCAGTGTTTGAATGAGTCAATTTACTTCAATGAGATAGCGCTCTCCTTCACGCGGCTCGTTCAAGATGCCAAAGACTTTCTATCCACCTTAAGGCATTATGGCATCACTTGGCAGAGCACAGGAGCAAACGAGCCCAATGCTGGAGGAGATGTCTTGACGCTTGAACAGATCCAAGACCTGAGTGGGTTGAGTACGCAAAAGCTGCTTCAAAGTCATCGTCTCAAACCAAAAGTGAATGACAGTCTTGAGGAAAGACGCAAATCGCTTCAATCAGCTGCGTCTCAAACGACGTCAGATCTCAGTGCACTCAGCATTAGGTAAGTCATCATTTTTTCACATGTTTTAAGATTAACATTTCACAAATTCAATGTTACATTAGATGATAATTTTAATGTTTTTTATGTTAATCCTTCATTCTGATACGAGTATCCTGGTAATTTCAGCTTTTGGTAAATATTCGAAGGAATAATATTTAATATAACATGTGTTGGAAAATTCTTCTGGCTGTCAAAAATAATCTTATTATGATTAATTTCTCAACAAGTAGTGGCTTTTCCTATTTGAATTCTGCAGCCTGTGAATCACTCTGTTCTTTTAACTCAGTGAATGATTCTCTGTAAACTATTTATCTCCAGCAAAAGTTCAATAAACATCAAAATTACCAATAGTACAGTAAAATCTGCATAAGGCAGAACCTGTTTAAAACAGAAACCTGCCTTAGGTGGAAGCATTAATTAAAATGACTGCATATATGCAAGGTTTTACATAGGAAAGGCCCCTTGTAAGACAAAAGCTCTGTAATGCATATGGAAATCTACATTCCTTCAACCTTGCCTACAAAAAAGTAGGCAGAGGCCAGAAAAAATTTTTCTTGCTTTCAAAAATACATAATTACCATTGGTTAACTTTTCTTCCAAGTTCATTTACCATCTCAAAGGACCGAACAAACGGTTACTTCTAAAATAAAGTGTACTATAAATGCTGGTGTATAAGTTGACTGAGTGTGAAGTTAAATGAAGATAGTAATAGTCATGAACTCAATTTTCAGGACTCAAGCAGCTATTGCAGGGGCTGTTACAATGCTGAACGTCCTTCCTGAAAAATTGAATCCTGTTGTGAAACCGCTGATGGAGGCAATCAAGAGAGAAGACAATGACGTTCTCCAGTCTCTTGCTTCAAAGCATCTAACGTACTTGGTCGACAAATGCTCTCTGCGCTCCAGCCCTTGTCCTAATCCAAAAATCATCTCCAATTTATGCACTCTTCTTTGCTCCGATCCAGAATCGACTCCTAGGATTTTGGTAACTACCCCTTTGTTTAATATGTCCGCTGACGGCGCTTAGCTTCCAGTGCCAATGTGGTTCAAGTCCTGAAAAAAGCGTTTTCAAAATTGATAAGCACTATTACATTCTTCTTCACTTTCCTGGGTTTGTTCTGCAGGTACTCTCATTACCCCAGTTACGTCACTCGTTCCTGTATGTAAACCAAACGGGTCTTCTCCAATTTTCCAATTAATTTTTCTCTCAATCTGCCTATTCCCCTTCAAATTACCTTTTCCGCATGAGATATTAAACTAATTGTACGGTAATTCCTATGTTAAGTAGCATTCTACTTTTTTAGTAACAGAACCTGGATTGGTAATATCCTCCGATCATTCCCTTAATCATACATTTTCCTACCGTAATCGTAGATACCTTTCTTATGAATTTCTCATGAAAAATCTAATTATGATTTTGTACTAAAATCTCTATAAAAGTTCTAGTTTTTATAAAATGTAATCAATGATAATGTTTCTCTTTGGATCTGCATGCATGTTATATCAACCCTCCTTGTGTTACAAAATTGTATTCATTGTAGAGCTCTGCATGGCACGATAATTTCAGCCCAACCCGGCCCGTTCGTCGTTTAACCCGACCCGGCCCAAATGTCGATACTAATTTTCGTTCTCAAGTCCGACCCGAGCCATAAATCGCCCTGTAATAAACTGTTGTGAATTTTTTTTTAACCCTTCGCAAAGACCAAGCATTTTGTTTAATCATTGCGTAACAACTTTAAGAGGCTTTTGCCGCTATGCAAGAAACTAACGCTCTTTAAGAACGAATAATTCTCTCCTTCCTGATTTTCCATGGGCCCTATAGACTGCCTGCTTACCCGGCCTGAGCCCAGCCCATGCAGACCTCTAATTCATAGCATCAAAACTGCCTCAATTAAGAGAAAAATATCAAATCTCTGGGGAAAATGAGTGTATAGTTTAGATATATTTGGATATTTTTTACAAACAATGGAATACTCAATGCTGTTGCAAAAAAATCTCTCTTAAAAAGTTGAAATATAATCATTGCAATGTAAAAACCTATATTAAACAAAATAGAAAATCAAAATTATGTATCCTTATATTGTTTGCTATAGCCTTGCTCGTCTTTTGTAGCCAAGTGCTGCTGGAGAAGCTGAAAGCAACGGTGATGCTAGAATGGTGGGGATGGAAGGGAGCAGTGGTAGTATCCGAAGTCGGACTGCAACACCCACTAATTACGTTGGTGATAATAACTTAAGTGGCATCCTTACGCTGATCAACCAGCAGAAAGTGAGTATAAATATTGAATAAAATTTATGAAGTCAGGCTGAAATATTGAGTTCCATTCCATTTTGAATGCTTTAAGGATACTTTGTAAATGTAGTATTGTTAAATTGTACATCATATTGTAATGTGCATTAGCAAGTGGGATCACACTGGGAATTGTGACTGATCCAAAAGCGCTTCCCGTCATCTGAGATCACTTCTCTTTCAATCGTAATTTCCCTCTGCATTCCCTCTTAGCTCTTATATTTGAAGTCTTAATTGAATTTGAATAGGTGAAAAGAGAAGTAATTTTTTCTGGTCTTGAATAATTATATGAAATAATAAAATATTATTGTTCATAATACTTATCAATTATATATTATTATTATCATTAATACAATAGCAATTTAATTAATAACTGAACTATGATCAGTTTCCATAAATCTAGCCAGCAAATATGCATTACTTTAATACAAATGTAAGTAAAACTCTAATCTATATTTTATAACTTCATTTCATGACATGATCATAGAACCATGAAAATGGTATCAACAAACATTTGATGGCAAAAATGCTGCTCATGACATTAAATTCTGGCAGAAATTGCAAACACATGAATGTCTATAGCACTTCTACTATTTGCCAATGTTATCAATGTTCTTCAAATGATGGAGGATGTCTTCTTTTTAATATATGTAAAACTTTTTAATAGTAAAATTGTATGATTAAAGTTTCCAACATTCACGTTAAGGCAATTTCATCTCAAATTTTAATTAAAAACAATTAATTTTAAACAATTTTTGCCTGTTGTTTTTTATTATATTAAAAATGTAGATCACTTAATGCATAATGTTTTGATCTGAAACAATAATATTTGCACAGTCAGCTGAGCGTGCTGCTTTCCGTAGAACTAATTCAACAGGTGGAAGAGGACCTGGGAGGCCACCAAACATTCCTCAAGACATGTCCATGGATGAATTGCT
Organism: Sympetrum striolatum; assembly: GCA_947579665.1. Taxonomy (NCBI): domain Eukaryota; kingdom Metazoa; phylum Arthropoda; class Insecta; order Odonata; family Libellulidae; genus Sympetrum; species Sympetrum striolatum. The sequence continues at coordinate 123,166,020 of OX388341.1, forward strand.
TGCTGCTGATGAGGAGGTTGGTTCATTCTTATTTTATCTGTTTCCCAGTTTCTTAGCATTTAGTTCATTCAATCAATTTTTGATATCTAAGTAATAATTAGAAGAATCAGGGAAGGACTATGCTGTGAACGTATTCAAAAGTTAAATGGTATCTTTATTTTAAAGTGCAATTTAGTATAAGGCACAGTTGTGATAGTGACAATGCACGTACTCGTGTATCTTTGAGAATTGCAGCTGGAGAGTTAACAAACGTGGGGTTATTATTTTGCTATTGTGAATATATCTTTGGTAAGAATCATATATTATTCAGTTACTATTTGTATTACTTATTATACTTAATTTCTGCCTTAGCTTGATATTTTAGCTTAAATTTGATTTACATCTCTTAGTGTTCAAAAGTGCTTTGTTCATTTTGAGTGACCACGCAAGTGTAGATGATGTGATCCCTCAACAGCGTGGTGATTCTGACAGTTGTCTGTTCGTTTTCAGGAGAACAAGCAGAAAAAACTCCAGCGAAGAGGTGCTGTTTTTGCCCTCACTTCAATCACTTCCCATTTTGAAACCTTCCTTCCTGAAAAGCTCCCTAAACTTTGGAATGTAATGGTGGAACAAATTAAGGATTCTGTGAAAATGTCGGGCAGTGAACCAGTTTGGCCATCGTCGGCAACGGATGCTGCTGCAGCTGAGCTCATCTCCAATCTGCAAGTTCTAGAGACTTGTGCTCCGTCAGTCCACCTGCAACTTTGTTCCAAGGTATGAAATGGCTGCATTTTTTCATGTCAGAAGTTTATTTTAGTTTTTCATTCCATATATACCAGTGCATTGCTTAATTTTAATCGATGGTCTCCTAAGATTGTTCTTAATTTCCCCTTTCTACTCATCCGGTGTTTAAGTAGCCCCTTTTCTGTATTTATTAAATATAGCAAAGGTGTGGAGGAACATTAATCATTTCTGTTGGACCTTATTCGTATTCTTGAGTAGGAGTTCAAAAGTGTTCAAATTTGAATTTCTTATATTTCTACAGCTATGAAGTTCATTTTGGCAAACTTAAAATTTGTTGGTAAGATTTAATATTTTTCTCTGGTAATCAGTACAATTCATCTTGACAAACCTTTAGACACTAAATCTTGTTATACCATGTATAGATTGTGATATTAATTATGATCATTACTCGTGTTGTTAAACAAGTTTTTTCTTCAGAATTTTGTACTCATGAGGTTGGCCTTTACTAAAATTAATGCTGTAATTTAGAACATATCTTAGGAAAAATAGGATTTTTGTCATAAAAAATAATGGAAAATACAATTCTTGGATTATTATTATTTATTTTGTTTTAATTCTTGATATGACAGAAAGAACACCAAGTTCTTCCTATATTAGGGTTGTAAGTATCAAATTATAATATTTTCCTACGAGTATTTTATTCCTGTACTTATCCATTTACATATATCTATTTTGTGATGTAAATGTTAACATACGTCATACATTTATATCAGGATATCATTTTCTTGGAACGGTCCCCTATGATATTGTGATCTCTCAGATTCAATGAATTTAAAATTCAGAGGAAGGTTTGTCTTTATCATTGGTAACTTAAAGCATATTAAATTTATACTCTTGTTTAAGTGTAATAAAAAAAATTGAACATGACGAGATGAGCAAGATTGCTATTTAAAAAAAAGTGCCAAGTTTCTATATTTGTGTTGTTGGAGGCGTATCTTGAAATCGTCAATTGACGTGAGAAATGAAGTCTGACAAGCTAATGATAATCTGAGGCGCGTCAACTCTCCAAAGAATAGCAAAAATTATCGTCACCTTATTTATTCATTTGTTTTTCATAAGTCGCCTCAACCTTCCTCGGCAAAGATGCTTCAGGGACCTTTGATTAGAGACTTCTCACAAGTTTCACTCTCTCCTTTGTCCCTCCTTTCCCCTCTTGCTTCTTTTTGGAGACAACCCTGCTAGTCAGCACCGGAAGTTATATTAGCATCCACCCATGGGATTTGTTTCCATATGAAACTTGGCCCCAAATCATCTTATCTATGGACGGGTGGGAATGTAGGAGATAAAAGCAGTGCTCATTCAGATTCCCTGGGTAACCTCTCCCTTGCGATACAGTTTATGAAGTGTGTGAATGAAAAATGTCATGAGCAAACAATTTGATGTCAACTAGGATTACCTAAAGATATACTATTCATTTTTGACAATTTTTGAGCAATAATTTTTTATTATGCACTTTGGTTAAGGTATATGAATCAATGAAATTATATTTTTGACGCAAATATATTTTTATACACATTTTGAAGCATTTGTGTAGGGATTAAAACCCTACTGCTCCATTCTGCCCCACTCAAAGTCCTTGGATTCAAGAGGTTGGACATTTAGTATTACAAATCTGCTATAATGAGTACCTTTTTTAATCGGTACTTTTCCAAGTTTTGTTAGCTCTTTTTGTTACAGACTTCTAATGTATTGTAAAGATGACCTTTTTCTTTCAGAAAAAGTAGTCAGTCACATCAGAAAAACCTGAAACATTTTAAAGTTTTTTGAGTTGCTTAATTTCTTGGTTAGTTGTGGTCACGATGTAAGTCATAGGAGAGAGTCTCTGTGCCATGAATGAATGGTGCACTTTACTGAATTATGAAAGAATTACTTATTCTCTTCTGCAGTTACTATTCACAGAATGTCTCATTGCTAGTTCTTACTTAAAAGTCTGAATTTTATTACCAAATGAATCATTCTATTACATTTTTTTCAAATAAGGTTTGATGGTTGAGAAATGTGAAAGATAAAAATTTGTTAACAATTGTGTGAATTGTATAATAAAGTCTTACTTATAAATGCTTATATTTAGGCTTCTTGTTTTCCTATTTTCTATAAGCCTACAGATATCTCGTTAGGCATTTATGTAGGTGAATATAACAATGGATGATGGACTAAGTTTAATAATATATATCTTTAAAAATTTTGATTTAGAACAGTAAATAGTCATTTACGTAATACAACTGTTTATCACTTACACTGTTTATAACTGTTTTATCACTTTGAAGCTCTTGGAAGTCCTGCCACAGCTGTGCATCCTCCTGCAGCATCCGTACCGAGCTGTTCGTCACATGGCCTCTCGATGCATCGGAGTGTTTGGGTGTTTAGCTCCTGGCAAGGTCATTAGCACCATTGTTCAGAAAGTGCTGCCATCTCTAGGAGCCATGCAATGCGAGAGTCATCGAGAAGGAGCAGTAGAAGCCCTCGCTTGCTTGGTGCAGGCTCTGCAGTTCGATGTGGTTCCTTATGTTGTTCTGCTCATTGTCCCTCTCATGGGTACGTTCTTTTAAGGCTTGCTCGTATTTGGAAGATTTGCATTTATAATTAGGTAAAAATTGAATTCCTTAAATTTTCTTTTACTTAGAAACTGTGTGTTTATTTCTCAGGAAGGATGAGTGATCCCAATCAACAAGTGCGCTTGACTGCTACACATGTCTTTGCAACTTTAGTGCAGCTCATGCCTTTGGATGGAGTTCCTGATGATTTATCCAAAGGAATGCTAGCTGACGATGCTTGCAACTTTCCTCCTGAATTACTTGCTCACAGAGACAAGGAGAGAAACTTTCTTCAGCGCCTATTCAACCCTAAGATAATTGAAAATTACTCCGTACCTGTGCCAATTAATGCTGAGCTACGTTCTTACCAGCAGGTATCCATTCAATATGTTTCTGTTGCTTTTGAGAGAGAGCAAGATGGCATTTGAAAGAACCGAGGAAATGGCATTCTTATTGCATACTTCCCTTTAAGTCAGGAGTCCTTCACTATTAATGAAACTATCCCATATCCTCAATTGATCAAGGTAAATAAAGTACCATTAAACGGGATTAACCAGAAATTGTTGCTGATTGACCTATTTTTGGAATACTTTGGTATCAAGCGTACTTATTTACCTATTATTTACCTATTATTTACCACACAATCTAAGTTTCCTGTATTGAGAACCACTTTTCTATGTGGTTTCTTCTCACCTTTTCTCAAAATGGTTTTCTGATTTGAATCCAGAAATCAGAAATATTTCTGGAATCATTCGATCATGTAAATCGTGTTGCATATCTGCCTGAAGGTGACACATGTTAAAATTTACTTTAAAAAATTTTGTTTGAAACGTTTACTTTTTGATTTACCCCTTGATATTCATTGAAGTGATGGATCCATCGATTGATTTAACAAATATTACTGAATTATACCATAATATAGGTCATAAAAGTTTCCTACTGGTCATAAAATGTTTCTAATAGTCATTGAAGTCCATTGCTTCCATAAATTCAAGCTGCTCTGCTCCTCCTCATTTCCCTTTATTAATGTTAGAGGGCTTTCATACATTATTAACGGACAGAAATGCCTTAATTCTCATATCTCTGAAGTTTAAGAGAATCAATTGAAAGTTCATTTCTCCTAGTCAGGTGTGAACTGGTTGGCATTCCTGAACAAATACGGCCTTCATGGAATCTTGTGTGACGACATGGGATTGGGGAAGACTCTGCAGTCCATTTGTATGCTCGCTGGAGACCATTTTAACAGAGAGAAAGAGTACAAAGTAAGTTTGTTCTCTCTTGAGAGTGAATTAATGGCAAATAAGAATTCATGATTCTGTTCTGTCTATATTCTATATATATTGATCTTAAATTAATTATTTTCACTTTTTCGAATTATGTGGGTTATTTATGACTATCAACTTTTTGACTGCTTTCTTTTGCAGAAATCTAAAAGTGTTGATTCCATTCCTCTTCCGTCTTTGGTGATTTGTCCTCCCACATTGATAGGCCATTGGGTGTATGAAGTGGACAAGTTCATTTCTAAGAAGTACCTGAATCCATTGGCATACACGGGGCCTCCATCTGAGAGAGAGAAGTACACCGTTAATTATATGACATTGCTTTGATTTCTAAATGTGTTACACATTAGTTAGTTAGCAATATCCTAGAATAGTTTTACAATACTGAGTAACCGATGACATTCTGAGGTGCAATAACTCAATTTTAGCCAAAGAAATACCAGAAGCTTATCTGAACTCAAAATATATTCAGTGTTGAAATGCAATGTAGTTTAGATAATCTTTGTATGTAAGATATTCCCCATGATTAATTGTTGAAATTAAATTCCTGTTAGAATATGTTTGAGTTGTGTTAAAGTCTAGATATGTGTTTCAAAAGAGGTTTTCATAAAGTAGTTTCTTATAGTGATGAAGTGATTTTATTCAAAATACAAAGAAAAAGTGCATATACCATAAAATGCAAAGAATAAGTCCATTCCTGGATTATTTTGTGATGCCCTTTGGAATATTGTATGTTTAATTTTGATTAATAACTAAGGTAATGCAATTTAGAATGTAATTGTGAATGTTTGAATGTATGAAATACCCAAGCATTGCACTGCATTTGATTACATGTAGAAACTGATTGGTTTTTACTGTAACGAATGTAATAGTTTCTTAATCATTGCTTTAAAACTGAAAATGTTGATCTGTTAGAAATAACGAGTTTTATTTTTGCATTTGGGATATTCTAATCTTATCTGCGAATACATTTAATTCTGTCTCTGAATTGATGTAGCTGTTCACTTAAGAGTGTTCTAACTTTTTAATTGTTGAGTAGATTATGAAATCACATTAGAATGAATTTTTCCCTTCCAGATTGAGAGTGAAGGTCCAGCGGTACAATTTAGTGGTTGCATCCTATGATATAGTAAGGAAAGACATTGATTTTTTTGGAGATATTAAATGGAATTATTGCATATTGGACGAAGGCCACATAATAAAGAATGGAAAAACTAAGGTAAATCCTACGATGAGAATTGTGTTTCACACAGTCTTACATATTTTCTTAATTTGTACTTGTTTAATTTGTGCAATTGTATGCCAAATCAAGTGAAATTTTCTTTATTTCGCTATAAGTTTGCTGAATCCAGTTCATTCTGTATCCATGAAGCAAAGTTTCCAAGCAATCTTTTGTCCTGTTTTATGTATCCTCAAATTTCAGTATGTATCAGTTTTTTTGCTGCCGGTTCATGGGGTAACTCCACCTTTTTGTGATTTTTTTTCCTTAAAGATGTAAGCTGTAGATCCAAAAACAGGTCAATGTTAAGTATTCCGATCTGTTCCAAACATTGGTCTGAATAGTTTCTGTTTTTGGCGAGTTGCCGGACCTGTATAACTGGCTTGAAGGAATGGGCAGCAAGGATTTTTTATTGTTCCATTTAAATGATGTAAAGAGGCTTAACTTCTTTAAGGCAGATTTTCTTCATTATGTATATATGAAATACATAAATAAAAATATATAATATAAATTCCCGTTTTTCCCCATAGATATTCGAAAAACTTTTTGAGGCACTTTCAGGCAAAGCAGAGAGTTGAAATTCAAGGGATTGGTAGAAGAGTTGCATATCCGACGAAAACCGTAAAGACATCTTCGAAGATTATCCTTGGTTTGACACTAGGCCAGGGCAAATATTCTCCCCATTAAAATGCATTGCAATGATTTTTTAAAAATCACTTCCCGATAACATAGAAACTTGAAACTCGGCATGCAGATAGAGATAGTAAATATATTTTATGTTCGCTATTTAACGTTTCTCTGATTGTCCTTAGTTCGATCCTCAAGAGCCATTTAGATTCCTCAATGCGTTTCTTATGGAGATAACGGAAACCAATTTTAGGTACTTCCTAAAGATCATAAATACATTTTATATACGCTGTTTATAGTTTCCCTGGTAGTCCTTGGTTCGACCCCAGAGAGCCATTTACATTACCCGATGCATTTCAGATGGGGATAATGGAGTCTTATTTTAGGACCTTCCCGGTATGATGTGGACTTCAAACTTTGCATTAAATAAGATCAGGTCCTAACAAGTTATAATGGCTGTTCACATCCACCAATAGGTTTGACAACAGGCGTCTCTAAAATTTGAAATTGCTACGATTATTAAGAATTTCTTGAACCCTTTCCCAATCAACTCCGCAAGCATAATTTACTTGGGATTTTGACTCCCAAACGAGAAATCTGTCATTATTATCATGTGTTTGATGCTAGTTTGGTGCAAATTTTCTCTTTTTCTTCTCGGCTCATATGAACTTTGCCCGAACTGTGGATGAGACATGTGAATATACCTACTTTTTAGCCAAATAATTAGTTGTCCAAATCCGTACAAATTTTAATGATAAATGCTCAGTTTTTTTGTTGTAATCCATGATGAACTTGATTTATAAGCAATTGTACGTACTTAGAGTGTTATGTAAATTCAAAGGTCATATTTTTTTATTTCAGTCATCTCGAGCCATCAAGCAGTTGGTGGCCAACCATAGGGTTATTTTATCTGGTACTCCAATTCAAAACAATGTTTTGGAGTTGTGGTCACTGTTTGACTTCCTGATGCCTGGATTCCTAGGAACTGAGAAGCAGTTCACTGCTCGCTACAGTAAGCCCATTCTAGCGTCACGGGATCCAAAGAGTTCCCCAAAGGAGCAAGAAGCAGGTCCGTTATATTTATTTTTAAGCGCTGTAACTGGAAATAACAGATATCTATTGATTATTATAATTAATTCAGATTCCCTTCAAATTAATTCTTATCATGTCAATATCAGCTAGATATTTCTTTTACTTATTTTAATTTAATAATATTTAATTATTAATAGTTTTAATTAATAATTATTTAATTTTAATAATTTTTAATATATCCAATGTTTTTTTAATTATTACTGTTATGGCATACAAAAACTTGTAGTTTAAATGGGAAAGATTGTAACTATTTTTTCTTAGTAATTGCTTGAATGTTCATTATGTTTAATTGTTTCCTTTATCACTGTTTCATTCTCCAAATCCAGATCAGCACTCATTAGTTTAATAAGATGTGATTATTTCTGTCTGTTACTTGATCTTGCAGGAATCTTCTTCTGGATTGGCTAGTGTTATCTATGTTAAATGTTCCATCCTTCTGGATTTTTTCTGCTAAAGTATACTTATCCTTGCTCTGTATTTCATTCCTCTAGTTTCCTATATCTTATTTTTGTAAATCAATTTGTTCTATGTGAATTTAAGATCCTTAATTATGCTTGACTGCTCATCTTTGGACAATTTCTTCTCTTGTCTGTATTGATGCAGTGTACTACTTCCATATTTCTTGATAATGCTTTTCTACTAATTTATGTTCATCATCTAAGCATTGCTAATTCTTTCTCTTTTGGTTTTTCCTCTATCAAATTATTTTAGTTTATTTTGTATAACATTGATTTGCTCTGTCAAAAATATCCAATTAGTGATCTCTGGGAGGACTAACTTGTGATGATTGATGTTAGCATGGGTGAAGTCGCCTCTTGACCAGGATTCTCAGGACTTATTAGGGGAAAGGTTATTGCTCTGGGAGCGTCAATAAGAGCTGTTTCAATAAGAGCCCCCAAGTACTTCTGTATTTTCTCTGTCATAAGCTTCTCATTGCCGCATTACACCTAAGTACTTGATGATGTCTCTATTCCACCTGTCCATAGGTCTTCTTCTCGGTCTCTTCACATCTCTTGGTATCCAGTTGAGAACTGCAGATGTCCAACAGTTGTCGTTTCTTCTCGCAACATGGCCGGCCCTCCTCCATTTCAGTGATCTTTCCTTATCTATGATGTCTGTAACTCCAGTAATCATTCTCACCCAAGTGTTGCGTTTCCTGTCTCTTCTTGTGATTCCCAGCATGCAGCGCTCCATGCTCCTTTGCGTTGTCTGAAATCTCTGGGTTATTGCAGCATTTAACACCCAAGTTTCACTACCATAGGTCAAGACAGGTAAAATGCATTGGTTGACCTTCCTCTTTAAAACCATGGGCATTCTTGACTTCAGAATCTGTGAGTTCCTACCAAATGCGCTCCAGCCAAGTTTCCATCTTCTGTTTACTTCATTAATCCTGTTTTTCTCTCCTGTTGCTACAGGTTGTCCCAAGTATGTGCATTCCAAGCAAACATCCAGAGGTTTTTCTTGAAGTTTGACTGGTTCTTGCACTGCAAAAGAATTATACATTACCTTTGTTTTTGTTAGGTTTATCCTGAGTCCTATCTTCTGTCCTGCTGTGTTTAGATCTTCAAGTCTTGAAGTTAGATCTTCTGCGTTAGCTGCAAAGATAACTATATCATCTGCAAAACAGAGGTGACTGATGTACTACCCATATATTCTTAAGCCCTTCTCTTCACAATCAAGCGTTTTAAAAACTTCTTCTAAAACGGCAGTGAACAAGATGGGAGATAGACCGTCACCTTGCCGAACTCCCTTCTCAATCTTGAATTCATCGGTCTTTTCATGCAGCATTACAGAAGCTGTCTCATAGACACTGCGCAAGAGACGGATGTACTCCGATCCATTGATTCTTCGGAGTGGAGGAGGTACTTACTGAGTCGAAGACCAGTTCGTAATCCACAAAGCAAAGGACAAGTGGCATCACGTACTTATTTGTTCTGTTAATAATTTCCTGTAGTGTGTGGATGTGGTCTATAGTGCTGAAGCCTTTCCGGAATCCCGCTTGTTCTCTAGCCTGGGCTGAAGACAGTGTCATCTTAAGACGTTCAGCTATTATCCTCATCAATGTTATATAGACAACTGGAAGGAGGCTAATGGGGCGATAGTTCTTCAAATCTTCTTTGCTTCCTTTCTTGTGCAGAAGGGCAATCTTTGCGTGGTTCCATTCCTTGGGAATCATTCCTTGTTTAAGACAATTACTGAATAATTGTTCTAAAATATTAGCAATCTCTGCTCCACCAGCTTTCAGATACTCCGCCAACACCCCATCTGCTCCTCCTGCTTTCCCATTCTTCATCTGTTTAATCTCAGCCATTACCTCTTCTGGGAGAATTGAGAGGAGATTTTGTGAGCCTTGGCTTTCCTCTTGGTTTCCCTCTTCAGCATTTCCCTTCTTCTTGTATAGAATGTATTCTGCTACAGTCCTCAATATTGCTGGTCTGTTATATGTTGTTGTGCCATCTCCTTTCTGTAAGGCTAAAATCTGTTTCTTGCCAATTGCTAGGCGTCCTCTGGCCCTCTTTATGCTCTTGTTATTTTCTATGGTCTCTTGCACAATCTTTTCATTAAAATTCCTCACATCTTCCTTGATTGCTACTCTGATGGCTTTGCAAAGCTCGGCATATGTATGTGGGAGATCGTTGCACATGTTGAATTGAATACCTTTAGAAAATTTGGTTGTTTTTAGTCAGCAATGTTGATTTGCAGCTGTTGGTACGGAAAACAACATGGTTTTTATCATTGAAATGTTCTTGAGAATATAATACTCTTTAGTACTTGTTGAATCTCTCAAAATAGTTATATTCAGTACCTAGGGAGTTTACCTGGTGCATGGAGATTTTATAGAAATGCCAAGAGCTTACTAATGACGCAGAGTCATGTTCCAGCAGCATACATTTTAATAACAGTGTATATATTTGTAGATTATCATAGAAGATGGAATTGTTATTGTTAACTTCAGGTGCGTTGGCCATGGAGGCTCTTCACAGACAAGTGTTGCCCTTCCTGCTGAGGAGGATGAAAGAAGACGTTCTTCAGGACCTGCCTCCTAAAATAACTCAGGTACAATGTCAGCTTTAACAAAAGCGTTTTTCGTGTATGCATCATTTCTCTCTTATATTTAAATATCTGTGTATTTTGTTTGTTTTTTGCAGGATTATTACTGTGAGCTCAGTTCCCTCCAAACTCAACTCTATGAAGACTTTTCTCGTACTCAAGCGCATCATTCCCTTGAAGAATCCCTTTCGGAGGGAGCCATTTCTACCAAGAAAAATTCCACTCAAGGTGGTACTCATATTTTCCAGGTAAAATCAGTGTTGAAATTTTTGGTAAAATCATTTTTGGGTATCTTATGCGATGCGGATGACATATTTGTGATTTCTTGCACAAATCTTATGTCATAATCACCATTGTGTGTAAATTAATATATGTGCAATTGTCCAATGTCAGTAACTCTCCATGAGAAAAGCATTTCAGCAATTAAAAATAAATTTAGATAGAAGTTTATTCATTTCATTAGAGGGCCAATGAACTATTTCATAGTGATTTTTTTTGCAGTATCACGGACTCTGAAAGACTCAAAAATAACTTTGAAAGAAATTCACGTAGAGTTAATTTTTACCATCTGCAGGCTTAATTTCATTTGAAATTCAATTAGAAATAATGGTTTTATGAATTCAAGATGAGTTCCGAAAGATGGAAATTATCCTACTTTTTTAGTATTTTAGTAAACTTAAATTTAAAACAAAAGACTTGGAATTGTCAGGATGCAATACACTCTGTAGAGCAGTTGCAGACAACTATTATAGTTAGTCAATGATTGCAATTTGCTAAGTAAAGGGTGATTAGTATCTTCCAAGTTCTTTTTATAACAAAGAATTATTTCAGAAGGTTTGTGTAGTTTGTGTCATGCACCTGTTGAGTGTGTTATGTGCTATAAATTTTCAAAGCTAAATTAAGTATAATAATAGTATACTATATATTTAATAATGATTATTAAATATGACATTTGTATCCGAAATCCTTTCCATGATTAGATTTGTTTACATCTTTGTCTTCTATTTTTCCTAAGGCTCTCAGGTATCTGCAAAATGTCTGCAATCATCCAAAAATGGTATTAAATTCGCAGCACCCGGAATATGATCGCATCACTTCGCATCTCAGAAATAGTGGAAGTTCCCTCTCTGACATTCATCATGCAGCCAAGCTTCCTGCTCTCATGTTAGTTTTCACATCATTTCTCTTCGTAATCTTTGACGATCCCTTTCTGCCAAAATGGGATTCCATTTTATTGAATTGTATTTGTAGTTTGCAACGTCTCTCCCTAATTTCTGTTTATTTTTTAACAACTTAGGCAACTTCTTGAAGACTGTGGCATAGGTGTTGTTCCTGGCAATAATGGTGATTTGGTGGTGAACCAACATCGAGCTCTTATATTCTGTCAGCTCAAGGCCATGCTCGACATCCTTGAGAACGACCTGTTCAAGTAAGAAGCCAAAATCATTCAATTAACCAGTTATTTTATTTTACTTCATCTGTTTCACGAGTATGACAACATCAGTTCTAATATGAATAAATTAAACTTTCATAAGAACAAATCACTAAGTTGGTACATGTTTTTATTGTTAATAATGATTTCTTCTTAGTGCCCTAAATCACTTCTTTTACTCTGCCAATTCTGTTGCCAAGCATTCTGATTGGTCATATCTACAAAAAATATAGTATTTTATGATGATGATGTGCTTAAATATCTTTCAGCTGTGTTCTTAATATATTCAGGCAAGCGATTTCCCTATCAAATTCAGCTGAGTGTAAATTCTCGTGCATCATTTGGCCTTTTACTAAAATTTTTCCATGTTAGAAGTATTTTATTTATACAGATAGAGTATCTTTAGGAATAAAAGTTGTTTTTCGAGATCATATTCTGGTTTGGATTTATGAAAGGAATGAGTAAATTTCCACAGGGGAGTGTGTGAAGGAGGAACTGTTGAGGTAAAGGACAAGAATTCCATCAGCCCTAAATGGGCCTTCCAGCTCATCTTGCTTTGTATTATTTTTCCATTTAGGTCTTCAGCTTCTCTCCTTATGTCTTATCTTTGTTTAATCAATCCTTGAGCTATCTGAATGGTTGCATCTTGCAGTGATCTGCACTAAGCAAGCGCTTTGAATTCAATTTCTCATATTGCTTGAATCTGTATTTATTTTTTACGTTTGCTCACTTCTGCTTCTACAAAATGTTGATTTCCTTTGCAGGGCACACATGCCTAGTGTCACATACTTGAGGTTGGATGGAAGTATTCCAGCTGGGGTTCGCCACTCGGTGGTTGCTCGCTTCAACTCGGATCCCTCCATTGATGTTCTTTTGTTGACAACTCAAGTTGGAGGCCTCGGTCTTAACCTAACTGGTGCAGACACTGTAAGTCCCTTCTTTAAAAGCAGTATTGTTATATTTTTTTCAGAAATGAAACAACTTTTTTTTGACATCCTGTCGTGAACTTCCAAAGAGCTTGAATTAGCAATTGCAGACCACAGTAATTTCTGTTCTTTGGATGTTTTACATTATCTTCTGAAGATTTATCCTAATAGCTTTGCTGGTTTTAGTTCAGTCACAATGACTTAAGACTGAGGTAATTGTAACTAATTGTAGACTAAGTAAATGCTTAGTCTACAATTTTATCAATAAAGAACTAAGGTTGCCTTGTATTTCAATAAGTTTTGTTCAGTTATATTTTATCCATGGTTGTCTGATATTTAGAGAACTATTGCTAAAATGAAGGTATAGTTGTTACCTCATTGCTGAAATTCCTTTATTGAAAAGATTTTCAGATTCTTTTCTTGGTCGTGGGAGCCGCATGTTAGTTATTTATGATAGAGTAGAGGGGGAGGTAAAAGTTGAGAGGAGGAAGGGGTTATGAGGATTCAAGGTAGATTAAGTGGTTTAAATTGTTTCTGGTGTTTGGTGTGCTGTATACAAACCAAACATAATGAGCAAAAGCATCAGGTGTCAGTGGAGACTTTAAAGAAGGAGAATCGAACATTCATGATGAACACAGGAATGGTCGTTAGTGATTGAAATGGGGCCACTTTTTGATCACATCTTCATGATCAGCCTAGATAATTAGATTTATATTTGTTCTCTCATTGAGGAAGTGTCTTCCATGTCAATGAAGAACTTCAAAATGCTGTGACAGTTTGGCTACATTTGGCAGTCAATTTTTATGCAGAAAGTATTTGCAATTTGTTCAAAAGGCTATGAAAAATGGTTGAATTTATATAAAAATTATGTTGATGAATAGTGGAGTGCAGTAGTTTTAATATTTACCTAATTATGTATATATTTGTATCCATGCAAGTGCTTCATATACAGCCAAATGGCAGTTAGTTTCCAAACAAGCCTCATATGTTTATAGAAGCCATTCTTGACCACTATTCTATGTTTGTTATAATAATCATTGGGGGACATAGTTATGCTCACTAATCTGTGAATAAGGTGGTGAAAAGTAGTGAGTTAATCCAGTAATTGGAGGAATGGAAAGGATCAGTGATAATGGGTTCACCGAAAATAGAAAAATATTTTTTTAATGTTTCCGATAGGCACAATTGTAAAGAAATATAGGATATCAAATGAAAATAATATACATATAACAACTGGCAGCAGGGTTAAATCACTGATTTTTTAGTCAACTATGAAGAGTTTTACAAAGTATGTTTTGGCACAAATTGCTATAGATTTTTAACAACACCGTTTGCAAAAAATGTAAGATTAAACTTGGTTGGGGTCGCTATCAAAGGAGAAAATTTATGTGCCATGCAAACAATAGAAATTCAAAACTTTGGGGATTATCAGATTTTTTAAAAAGGGTGCCTTTATCTCAGAAGCATGTCATTGTGCTATTGTTCCTTGCTGTGCTTCATGTTGTTAACTTTTCAGGTCTTTACTTTTTTTACCTCTTTACAGGTGATATTTGTGGAGCATGACTGGAATCCAATGAAAGACCTTCAAGCGATGGATCGCGCTCATCGCATTGGACAACGCAAAGTGGTGAATGTTTATCGGTTAATCACACGTTCCACCCTCGAAGAGAAAATAATGGGGTGAGTCCAATTTGAGCTAAATAGTTCTTTCTAGATTTGTAATTCATTCACTTATTCTTAGTATCGCATTATTATTTTTGTCTTGAGATTTTGCCTTGTATTAATTGAAAACAATCATCTGCACAACTTTCTTTTCAAACTCTATTTCCTTTCCTGCAAATCTTGATGAATGGAATATCTGCCATTTCCTTCTGGTTACCTAAGAGGAAAAGGATAATTCTCTCTGATGAATATGAAAGTTATTGAGGTGTGAGTTATACTAAGTGATGGCATTCATTTTGGCTGAATTTTATGATTCTATGAATGAACCATTTAGTTTTTATGATGTTTTCTACGTATGATTCTGGCTCCGTGAAGAAGGCTGGATAAAACTACTTTAGCCTTTTCTTGTTTAACAAGCCATATTCACTCTCTGAAACTTTGATAGCTAATGATGAGGGGGATAAAGATACAACCAGCCATTTGTCTCTTAACCTTCAGAATCATCCTTTCTTTCTGTCATTGATTTTTTTATGTCTAATTATTTTTCACATCTTTATGGAAATTTTCTTTTATTTTTTCAGGCTTCAGAAATTCAAGCTCCTTACTGCAAATACAGTGATTAGTAGCGAAAATGCCTCAATAGAAACCATGGGGACGGATCAGGTTTGTAGAACTTTGCATTAATGAAGTAATAAATAAATATTGTGTGTCTGAAACTGAAGTAGCTAATTTTAAGCCAATACTGTTGGTAATTATTGATATTCAACACAGTAAAGTGAAAAAATCCGCTTTTATTTCTTAGAATAAATTTCTTATTGCTCATATTATTTGTCCTCTTGTATAAAAGAGATTAAATGTAATTAATAATGATAATAATAAGCGTCTTTATTTGGATGAGACTCAATAAAGAATGCTTTAATGACAATGATAGTGCATTATAATTAGTTAGTATCCTCCTTTATCCTGGCTAATGGCCTAGTTTCTTCACTGGATTTAAAAAACTCTGATTATCATAACATTCAGTGACTTTAAGTAAATTAATACTTGACTGTGTTCCAATTTTCCTTTGGCAGTGTGGGAGCTGCAGATTGCACTTGAACACTTGTTGAATGTAAAATATGAAACATTATTTTATCCATTCAATTGTTGGATGCAACTTGGTTGGAGACTATTTCCGCTGCTGGGGGAAATAGGATGTGATTCCCTTGCATTGTTCTCTAGTGAAAACAGCACTTAGTTTCTATTGATCAACTTGAACTTAAATGCATTCTCATAAGCCCCTAATCAAGCACGACAGAGCCTTTAAGCAGAGCATTCAGTAAGGAAAAAGTTCATCCATTGAAGATCTGTTAACTTCCCCTGTGTATTCTGGAATTAATATTTGTAAGATCATCAAGGAACAGAGTGTTTAACAGGGAAAAAATTACTACAATTTCGGATTGCTTCATCACCAAAATTAGAATTTTTATTCAATATCCCTCTTTATGGTATTTTTCTCAATATAATGGGATCATTTTTTCTAATTTATAGTTTTAAAAGAAATAAATCCTTCGAGAAATAAAATTAATATTTACTTATACAGGGTGCGGCAGAACCAAATAAACAGTTTTGTGGAGTAATAAAAAATAAATCTGGGTATATAAAGAAAAAAAGTTTTATTTTCGAAAAAAGTTGTTCATACCAATTATATATTTATTCTTTTTATTAAATTATGTCCTCAAGATGGTGGCTGTTAGCAGCGATACACTTTTGGAGACGATCTCTGAAGTTTTCATCAGCTCATTCACACACATCTCGGGGTATAGCCTTCACTTCTTCAATAATCCGCTCCCTTAGCTCTGGCAGGGTGTGAGGGCGATGTTTTTACACTTTTTCCTTCAGAGTTCCCCAAAGAAAGAAATTGCATATGCTTAAATCTGGTGACCGTGCCGGCCACCCCACATCACCCCTCAAAGAGACCAGACGCCAAGGAAACATTTCTCTCAAAACGTTGAGTGAATTTTGGGCTGTGTGAGCTGTAGCCCCATCCTGTTGGAACCACAAGTCCCCTAATCCCTCTTCTTCAACAATCTCCTCCATCCTGGGCTGCAGAAAATTCTCCAACATGGACACATAACGTCCGGAATGCACGGTCACGCCTTCCTCCTCAAAGAAGTACGGGCCTATCACCCCAAATTGTGATACGGCACACTACACCGTTAGTTTAGGGGAATGTAGCGGTCTTTCGTGAATAATTCGGGGGTTATTTTCAGCCCAGTAGCGAAAATTTGTTTATTCACAATCCCACAGAGGTGAAAATGCACCTCGTCGCTACTGAAGAAAGTGCCTCAAGAGGGATCTGTGCAAGCATTAGCTCACACGGATTTCGACGGTTGGCGTAATCTGCTGGGCTCAATTCTTGAGCCATCATTATTTTGAAGGGATGGAAATTTAAATCAAAATGCAGAATCCTCCTCAAACTGCGGTCTGATATCCCCAAGGCAACAGAACATCTTCGAGCAGAACGTCTTGGCGATTGCTCAATTGCTGCTCTCACCAGCCTCACGTTTTCTGGTGTTTGATGGATCTGCGTCGGCCATGAGTATTTCTTCTTAGTGTGCTGCCAGTTTCCTCCAACTGCTGAACCCAGGACCAAATGTTGTGCAGAATGTTGAACCGTCGCCGAAAAGCTCTTTGCGTTGCGATCACAGATCGCTTGTTTTCAAAATACGCATGCACGGCAAAGCCCCAATGTGTGCAGGTCCAAACCATGTTGGCTACTGAAATGTGATCCCTGATGGAACAAAGGGAGACCACGTGCAACTTCCTCCCCCCACCACCGCCCGAGCATTTAACACTCGAAACTGCTTAGTCGGTTCTGTCGCACCCTGTATTTCTAATGGTTGCCATTCAGGTTGACTTGGAGTGAAGATGCTCTGTGGGTAAGCAATGAAAGCATTCAATATTTTTGAGTCTCTAATTGTGATCTTTTGTTTAGCTTCTAGATCTGTTTTCATTGAGTGAAAATCATCCAGACGATGGTGAAAGGAGGAGAGATTCAAGCAGGTCATCATTGGCTGCGGTGTCCGGTCGCAATGTGAAGTCACTGCTGGATAGCTTGCCTGAGCTATGGGAAGATAGACAGTATGAAGAGGAATACGATTTGTCTATATTTTTAGAAAGCCTTCGTAAACACTGAAAATGAGAAGCAAATTTCAGGATATTCACTAGAGAAATGATGTTGTATCTGTCAGATTGAATTCCATGTCTTTTTTATGAAAATTTCTTAAGTCAAGCTCCACCTTTCAAGTTGAATAAAATTTACTTCAGTATTGGTCTTGATTCATTTTAAAGGCCAAATGAGATATTTCTTGCGTAAGAAGAGATTTATTCATTATTTTTAAACTGTTGCATTCGGAATTTACCCTTTATCACTCTTTTAAGCTCTCTATCCGTATGGTTGATTATTCAAACTCTAAATAAGTCAAGAAGTGTTTTGGTTATAATTTTCCATAATTTTTACAGTATTCGAATGTTATTATAGTTTTTGATTTATTTTATAATCATTATTCAGAGTGATTGATTTCTTGTGAACATTTTACGATAAGTTGGTTGTTCAGTTTCTTCCGTTGACACGGTTATCTTTGGTCATTGTGATTACTGGCACCATATCATTTGAAATTCATATGCATGCATGCATAAGCATGGGAACTAGTCCTCGACTATTCAAACATTTTGTAAGGCAGTGTTTTAAAGATCTTATTTTATCATAAAGTTACCTACATTACTTCAAGTGTATATTTTACAAATTACCTCGATTGAAACACAATTTTAGTGAATGTGTAAACAGGGTGTAAAAATTATAACTTTCTGCATATTCGTTTGAAGTAGTTTTTCAGAGTTTTTGTTTAGTAGTTAACTGCAAATAATTGTATTTTTTGTTTCTTTTGCCAAAAAAACTTCTGTGGATAGAAAATAAAACAAAATCTCATTATGAGTAAACCTTGACAGCATGTGAATTGCTGTGACCCTAAAAATACTGCAGTCTTTTCTTAGATGCTGGAAGTACTCCGTGTTTCAAATCAACATTTGCTTCTGTTTAATCCACTTCTTTTCAACCTTTCTAGAATTAGAAGTATGAAATGCTTATGTATTTGATTTGGCTGACAGTGAAAGACAATTGTGACTTACAAAAGACGTATTATTTATTATTAAAATAATGTGAAGCAAGCCTTTGTATCAACAGAACTTTCATTTACTCCTAGATGAGAAAACCTCCTTACAGTCAAATGTATTCTGCTAAGGTTTCAGAGGTCCATTTGTTTCCAGTCAAACCTTAGGAATCAGCTCATAATATTCTGATTCTTAAAAGTTCTTAGCATCTTCATGAAAAATCCAATTGTATTTTTTAAACAAATACTAACTCAGAAAGGATCTGGTGCTTTCCTGGCGAATATTGTGGATAAAGTTCTCTCGGGTTGCAAGCCGTGTGGTTTCTTCAAATTCTCCCGACATATCGGTCCCTGTCTCTGGAACGGTCTTCAGTGAGCAAAGTGAAGAAGAGAAGGGAAAAAAAGGCGGAGGGGGACGGCGTGCCATGAGATGGGGCCGCGGCGCCACCTCGACTAACCGCCAGCCAGCTGCCAACCAAAAAGATACAGCTGGAAGCGCAAGGAACCAAAAGAGCCCCCCTATATAAACCGGATGAGAAATCTCATGCATCACTTCGCTCCTGAAGATGGTTCCGGAGACAGGGACCGAAACGTCGAGAGAATTCGAAGAAACCACCCGGCTTGCAACCCGAGAGAACTTTATCCACAAATACTAACTCCTTTATTTCAGGCATATTAATTTTCATCTTTGAATAAATAACAAACCATTGATGGGTATTAAGGTAAATGGAAATTTAAAACTACATGACAGAATTCAGCAAAATCTGAAATAATCTCTATAATTCATTTTATTAAGAAATAAAACTTTTCATGCCAAGTGAGTTACGTCCTTTTCTAAAGAAGAAGTTTCTAATATGGAATTCTATAATAAAATTTAACAGACTTTCATGCTCATGAAATTATTGTAACTAACTTTGATGGACCTCAATGCATGATGCTGTTGAAGTTTGCTATCCTTTCAGATTAATTTAGTAATTTTCTAGTCATTTCAGATGCTGAAATGATTTGACTGTAAGCTTATACATTCATTCCCAAGGATTTGTTTTATTTTTTGTTTAAAAAATTGTCTGAGATTTTTTAAAACAGCTCTCCAATACAACAAGTATACACACTGCCTAGAAATTGGGAGACTTGGGTTTGAGTACCAATCATGCTGCTATCTTTCATTTCTTGTACAACCTTTGGTCGAGACATGTGCATTCTCAGTCAACGTTAACGTTTCTATCCTGAGTAATTTTCTATGGAGGTTTTCTGAATAATATAGTTTTGTGGGTTGGTTTCCTCATTGAGGATCTCTGGGGATGATTTATGCCACTAGTTGGAGCATCTCGAAGTTAAAGTGTTCTGACAGTTTAGGTCATTTCACACTATCTTGCTCATGTAGGTTCCCATTTACAGAAGTGAGAAGGACGTGGTAGAACTCCTGCCCAGAAAATGGAAGACCTGGGTTCAAGTCACAGCCATGTTGCTATTTTTTACTTTTTGTACAATAAAAAATGTTTCTTGGAAAGATATGAATTCCCTGTATTCTGATCTCATCATTGGTCATTTTACTTTAGTACCAGATATTAAAGCTCTCCAAGTCTCAATCAGCCACCAATTTTCACCATCAATTGAACCACTGATTTAACTAAAGGAGAAAACAAGAAGCAAGCATATTACAGTCAGAAGAAAAATCTTAAGATTCTTGCTCTAGATTTACTTATTAATGTAAATAATAATAATCTTTATTGGTCCAGAGTGATTTGTGGAAAACCAAAATAGGACAAGTCATATACATTAAATGCAATCAGTCAATAAAAACATTGACAGAGTAAATACATTTAAATGCACTCAGTTGAAGAAATCATTTACATAATGAAAACATTTTAATACCATCAATTGATGAAATCCTTCACACAATAAAGCAATCAATTGTCGAAAGGTTAAATACAGTTTTGCCCAGAAGTTGTTGGTGCTTGCAAGCGACTGAATATTGTGTGGGAATATACTGTTGCATTTCACGGCCTTGTGGCCCTGAATGTTTATTTTTAATCTGTTTTGGTGTAAGTGGAGCCCAAGTTGATTTTGTGTTCTATATTTATAGCGATTGATATTGCTTATAAATATTTCCCATTTTTTCTTTACAAAAAAAACGAAATGGTATATTTAAAGACAGGGAGTTGGTAGAATTTTGTATTTTCGAAAGAGAGGCTTACGGTGCTCCTTATGTTTTGTGTTGCCAATGTAACTGATAGCTCTCTTTTGTAATAATGAGCATAAGTGCAGGCCCTAGAACATGACCCTATCCTACAGGAGATCTTTGAATGAAACATGGTATGGTAGAAACGCAGAATTATGACAACATTAGTTACTGTTGATAATTTTCTAATCATTAACTAATCATACTCAGTTTATTACATAATTTGTCAATGTCATTGTACCAATTCAAATGAGCATTAATATTGAGCCAAAGAAATTTAGTACGCTAATCTTTTGGATTGAGTGAGAATCAAATTTTAGAAGAAGCTTCCACGCTTTTTACAATTTGCAAATTGCATTATAACAGTTTTATTTACTTTCACTTTTAAATAATTATCATGACACCACTTGATCATTGAAGGTAATGTGAATTTAACTTCTCCATACATGTCGTAGGTGGAATCTGAGTCAAAGAAGTTAGTGTTATCAACGAAAAGTATAGGATGGACACCTTTAGAACATATTCTGGGTAAATTCTTTGTATAAATAGTAAACAGTTGTGGCCCTAGAATAGATCCTTTAATTAAGCCAATGTATGTGCGTAACAAATCAGATTTCAATTCATTTAAGGGTGTATATTGGTATCGATCAGTGAGAAATGATTTGAACCATGTCATTGAAATCCCACGTATCCCAAATGATTCTATCTTGTTTAAACGTATTTTGTGGTTGACCATATCAAAGGCTCTACTTAGGTCAAAAAACAGACCGACAGTCTTATTTTTATATTCAAGTTCATCTCCAATATCATTAATTAATTTTCATAAAGCAAGATTTGTAGATTTGCCTGTTCTAAAACCAAATTAGAGAACACTTAAGTGTTTTTCTATAATGGAACTGAGTCACTTGAAAAGAATTAACTCAAATAACTTAGACAGCATGGGTACTACTGTCAGAAAATTTATTACTAAAATGAATCATGCAAAGAAGTTGTCCTCTAACTGTTAATTCATGAGGAAAATTGAACTTTTGTTGTTAACTTTGGTCCAAATTTGCTTAAGAGGGAATGCAAAATTAAAATGATCTACAAACACATTTCAGAAACATATTAAATTTCTTAACTACATCATCCTCACAGTGAAGGTCCTGCCTGGTTTCTTGAGATAGTGTTCATTGGAATTTCATGATTGGGTCCAAAGTATAAAATCATTTGGTAAGTGAGATAATCTTTGTTTGGATGATGGTTCGGGATTTGAAAAGTTATCTGCAAAGCTGCTTGAGACCTGAAGGTCCATGTGACAAAATTCCACCAGGCTGTTTGCAATAGCACTCCCTACCATGAAATGGTAGGGAGTGCTATTGCTTCTACAAACATTTGAACATTTATGTAACATTTGAATCTTTTATATCTTGTTAGTTATTAAATTAAAATGTAGCTCATCACACTCCCACGGTGTTGTCTGAAAAATCGCTTTCAAAGCACTTTATTTCATGTAGAGAATCAGTTCTCTCATTAGTAGCAGGATTATTTAAGGCAATGCTTTGGCAATTAAGTCTGTGATTCTTAAACATTATATAATATGAGTAAAATGCTGCTTGCATACTGCAAGCAAATGGTTTAATATATAATAGATATAGATAAATGTATGCAAAGTGTCAACTATCTGTCTTCAAGGTAAAGACTCATAAACAAAGATTTCTGAAAATTCAACCAATACAGTGGCGCAGCCAGGATTTGCCAATGGGGGGGGATCAAGGCTGCCGAGTATCCGAAAAATGCCTAACTTACAGGGGCAAGTTTATTCATGCCCGCTTCTTACTACAGATATGTCAAATCTTTCAAAAACTACTAAATGCATTGAAAACTAGAGGAGTTTAACGGTTATATGGCCAAATCATTAAAATTTCCAAAATAGTAGTTTACATAGGCGAACCATTGGAAACTTATCATAAGTGTTGTTTGGATACGTCCAACATCTATGAAAAGTCATTTTTACTTTCTCCATATATGAAGTATAGAGAAAGTATTGTTTTCATGAAAAAAATCGACTTCGAGATTTCAACGGAAATACATGTTTTGGGGTTCCTAGAACACGTTTTGACCATTTTCGGAATGATGTCTGTGTGTATGTGTGTGTGTGTGTGTGTGTGTGATAGTGGGCGCTCTAACGTGAAAACTATTGGTTGTATCAATACCAAACTTCACATATAGTACTGTGGTGTGTGCTGTCAGAGTTGATTAGTTTTTAGTGTAAATCGGTCAACCGGAAGTCGAGCTTCATTCATCAAAGCTCATTTCCAGTTTTCACAATATCTCCGTAAATATGATATATAGGTATATTGTATACCTTATAAAAGTTTTAGATAATGTAATTTACTACAACTTTTGTATTTAACATGTTTTTGTATCACCGGTTGATTAGGAGTTATTCGTGAAAAACCGATAAACCGGAAGTAGCTGCTAAGTACTTTGTGGGCGCTCTAACATGAATACCATTCGTTATATCAACGCCAAATTTCATATATAGTGTTTTGGTTAGTGTCGTAAGAGTTGATTAGTTTATGGAGTAAATCGGTCAACCGGAAGTCGAGCTTCATTTTTCAAAGCTCATTTCCGGTTTTCGAAAGATCTCCATAAATATGATATTTAGGTATATACTATTATTTATAAAAGTTTTAGAAAATGTAATTTATTATAACTTTTGTATGAAATATTTTTTTTATCACTGATTGTGTAGGAGTTATTAGTGAAATACTGATAAACCGGAAGTTGCTGATTATGTACGTTGTGGGCGCTCTGGGCGCTGGGGCGAAAGGCCATTTCATCGTTTTTCATCGAAAATGTCCCGTAAAACATTATTTATAATGCTTGTGACGTAAAAGATAATATGATATAAATTAATCACTCATCTTCCAAGTTTAGATTGAATATAGAGTTCGAAAATACTGTCGTAGATAAATATTTACATCTTATATATGGAGAAAGTCATGTGCTGGCCACATCAGATTTTTTTCTATGCTGAAGTAAATTGATGTTGTAGATATAAACTTTCCTAGTCTTTGAGAGTTCTTTCTTCCAAGAGGTTGCCAAGCGTGAGAAGGTAAAAAACAGTTACGGTTATTTGGCAAGCAATATAAAACATCTCAATAGATCACCACATTGGCGTACCCATGCTTATTTGAATATCTTTCGTTATTAGACTATATCATCAGCAGCTTTCTTAGGAGTGACTTCATCCGTTGCTTTTTAAATTACCTCCTCTTCTAAGAAACAAAAAATCGTTTATATCAGATGAAATTTTCTGGTAGGCTGACTATTAAGCCTGATTATGTTATTTATACAGTAGAACCCCGGTAATCCGGACACTCGCTAATCCGGAACCCTCGGTAATCCGGACGGTCCATTGGGAGTTATGCAAACCCGCAACTTCTTCTTTTGAACTTATAAACACGCATATTAGTAACAAGAAGGAGGTGGACAGAATATTTGAAAAATTTCTCCATTGGCTACAATGATGTGTTGGAGAGCGAAGTATTTCGTTTATTGTGATAATACATCTAAGTTGTGATACTTTTCTGAGACAGCATTTTTCCATTACAGGAATGCTTAATATGTGCGAGACTAAACAATTTCGAAAGACAATAAATTTTCAGTTGCAGCAGGGTATCACTATTAAAAAGCTATGAGAGAAGAGGCATAAAAAACAATCCTTCCCTTTGATAGACGTCCAATGAGGATGTCCATACATGGGCTATAGAGATCGAGGGCAAAAAAGACACTTGGGTCATACGAGAATTATTTTTGGATTGGTTTAAAACAGAATTAGTTCCAGCAGTTCGACAACATATGAAATCCGTCAATTTACCACAAAGTGCTTTATTGTTGCTTGATAATTGTCCTGGCCATCCTTCTGCAGAAGAATTGTGCACTGATGACGGTGAAATTTCGGCAATGTTTTTACCCCCTAACACGAATGCGCTGATCCAACCCATGGATCAAAATGTTATTCAAAGCATTAAGTTAGGATATCGTAAGTTGCTTCTTGCGAATATTCTTAATGATCCTGTGCACCATGAAAATTTGGAAAATGTACTGAAAAAGGTAAATTTAAAAGATGTCGTGTTCAATTTAGCAAACTCTTGGGCATCTTTGTCTAAATTATTGATCAGCAAGTCGTAGAAAAAATAACTCCCAGATTTTATTGGTTCGGAAGTTTTAGAAAATGTGCAAAAAGAAGAAATTCAGCTTGCGCCACTCATTAATCAGTTACAAAATTTTGAAGCACATGAAACGATGCTCTTTAGACGTTTTAGAGTCCGCGCACTTGATTTAAAAATAAGAACGGTCTCGCAAAAGAAAATAACTGACTTTTTTGCTCGCTGATAATATTCATTCACTTTATATGCTGTAATACCTTATGTAATATATACATGCAATATCTGTACAATATAATTTTTGAGAAAAAATGTTTTTTATATTATTTTTTTAAAACCTCGCTAATCCGGAAACCCCGCTAATCCGTATTTTGAAGCCGTGGGGTTTCAATTGTACTAATGGCAGTCGTTGATAGTAATTACTATTTTAGATATATTAATGTAGGGTCATTTGGTCGTGAGGATGATTCAAATATTTTGAAAGCGAGTGATTTAGGTAAAAGAATTTATAACAAAACTCTGAGATTACCTCCACCAACGCATTTACGAGGGTCGTTCAGAAAGTAAAGAACATTTTCGCATAACTGAATAAAAACGAAAGATATCAACATAAAATTTTACAAACTCGTACATAATGATCCATCCAATGTACCGATGCCATACGTGTTTGTAGCTGATGAAGCATTTGTAATGTGCGAAAACATCATGAGACCATACCCTGATAAGAATATGACTTGGGAAGAACGAATATTTAACTACAGGCTGTCTAGAGCGAGGCGCTTTGTTGAATGTGGTTTCGGAATTTTAGCTAATTAATGGCGTATATTCCATCGCCCTCTTGATGTAAGCATTGACATGGCGGACATTATCGTACAAGCTGCGTGCTCCATAACTTCGTCAGGCAACAAGATGGATACAATTTCGAGGACACACTAACATGCCCAATGGAGAGCATTCCATCTATTGTACCAAGAGGAAATAATGAAATCTAGATGATCAGGCATTACTTTGTGGAAAGCCATTTAGACAATGAAGAAAAACAATGTAAATTTTCCACAATTTCATTTTACTGACGACCAGTTTACCGGAAGATGCAACTCCGGTAGCGAAACCGGTCGTCAGTAAAATAAAAGTGTGGAAAATTTACATTGTTTTTCTTCATTGTCTACAGGAAATAATGTTGGAGTACAAACAAGGGATCACTATAGGTCTTACTTTTGTACCAAATACCCTTAAGGCCGCCCGCTTCACCGTTCCGAGTTCTTCGTCTCCCCCCCCCCCCCCCCTATGGCCACGGCCACCCATAGCGAGTTCTTCGTCCCCCCCCCCCCCCCATGGCCTCCCATAGCGACCACGCCGATCAGGCGCGCGCGGCACCCGAGCCCGAGGCGCGTTTCCCGACCTCGACGCCCTCTACGCTCCCCCCCAGAAGTGACCGCCGTCGGACACTGTCGGCTCCCGCCCTTCTGGCGAGCCAGCCCAGACCTGTGGTTCCTGCAAGTGGAGTCTCAATTTCAGGTGCATAAAGTGACCGGCGACGCCGCCCGGTATCACCTGATAGTGGCCAACCTCGACCTAGATACAATCGCGGACGTCTCCGACATCATCCGCTCACCTCCCGCGACCAACCGATATTCGGCCATTAAAGCCGCTATTCTCGCCCGCCTCACGGACTCTCCGGACGCCCAGTTGCACAAACTGCTCATGGGCGTCGAACTCGGAGACCGACACCCCTCTCAATTGCTCAGACACATGCGATCCTTGGCTGGCACACGCGTCGGCGACGACGTTCTTCGAGTGAAATGGATTGACCTACTGCCGCAGCAGACGCGCAAGATGTTGCTGCTCATCAAGCACCAGACCCTGGAGGAGCTCGCCGCCATCGCAGATGAGGTGCACGATATGGGTCCCTCGGTCATGGCCGCCTCGTTTCCTGCCGACGTTTCGCCGCGTCAGCCGCCGTATCAGGTCGCCGCTGAGCTTGCTGCCCTGCGCCTGGCCCTAGCGCAGCTAACCACGATCACCCGCGATCTGCTTCACCGGGTCGCAACCCCCACCGCGCCACGTGGCCGCTCATACTCGCGTGGCAACCTTCTGGAGCGCGCCCGCTCTCCCACATAGGGCCAGACCCGCTGACAGGGTGCTGCTGGTACCACACCAAGCACGGCGCCCTCGCCTTGCGCTGCGCACAGCCGTGCTCCTTTTCTACGCCAACCGCATCCGCCGCTAAACGGGACAGGTGCCCGGAAAACTAGTACTGCCGGCGCTATACTCGGCGGGCACCGTCGGCACCTCCACCGAAAACCGCCTCTATATTTCTGACCGCAGCACGGCCACCCGCTTCCTCGTGGACTCCGGCTCCGTCTTATCCATCCTCCCCAAACGCCTCATCACCAGGCCACTTCAGCAGCAGAGCCTTCTACTGCAGGCGGCAAACGGGACGCCGATAACTACCTTCGGTACGCAGTGTCTCACCCTGAACCTCGGCCTACGCCGGCCCTTCCAGTGGCCCTTCATCATCGCGGACGTTCAGACTGCAATTCTCGAGGCCGACGCTCTGAAACACCACGGCCTGCTCATTGATCTCCGCCGCCGTCGTCTCCTCGACGGTCTCACCAGCCTCTCTACCTCCTGCTCTATCGTCCCGGCTCCTCAAGTCCATACCATCAGCGCCGTCTCCTCTCCGTCGTTTCCAGAAGGCCCTGCTGGAGAACCTTACAGGCGCATCATCGCCAAGTTCTCCCAGGATTCAGTTCTGCCCGGAGAGATGGCTACGATTCCGGACCTTCCAGTCCACCACCAGATCGTCACTTTCGGCCCCCCTGCTTTCGCCCGGCCTCGCCGTCCCGCGGGAGAACGTCTCTCCGCAGCGAAACAGGAGTTCCATCTACTATTGGAACGCGGCGTTATTCGGCCCTCTTCTAGCCAGTGGGCCAGCCCTCTGCACATGGTGCCCAAACCTGGCGGCAAATGGCGTGCCACTGGTGATTATCGCAAACTCAATACCTGCACCCGCCCCGACCGCTACCCGCTGCCGATAATCGAGGATCTACTTCAGGAAACGAGCGGCTCGGTATTCTCGGTTATCGACCTACACCGGGCCTTTTATCAGATCCCGGTTGCTCCTGAGGACATCTGCAAAACAGCAGTCACGACGCCTTTTGGCCTTTTCGAATTTGTAGGCTTGGTCTCCCCAATGCGGCTCAAACCCTGCAGCGGACCTTGAACCATCTCCTCCGTAAGCTGGATTTCGTCCGCATCTACCAAGACGACATTCTGGTTTTCTCCAATGACCACGAGCAGCACCGGCATCACCTTGGACAAATCCTCTCGTCCCTGCAGACAGCCAAGCTTCAGGCTAACAGGGGCAAGTGCCAAGTCGGTCTCCCTGAGGTTATCTTTGCCGGCTACCACGTCTCCAAAACGGGATTCCGTCCACCAGAACCGAAGGTGCAGGCCATCAACGAGTTCCCCAAACCACAGGACTCCTCGCAGCTCAGACGTTTCCTTGGCGTCATCAACTACTATTGCCGTTGCGTCCCACACGCTGCCGAGCATCAGGCCCCTCTTTCGCAGCTCCTTAAGGGCTGTACCGCCAAGAAGGCCAAGCTCAGCTGGACACCCGAGGCTGACGCCACCTTCGAACGGTACAAGAAGGCCTCGCCACTGCTGCCACTTCAGCCTTCCTGTCCCCTTCCCAACGAATTGCCCTCCGTACTGACGCATCCAACACGGCTATTGGTCGGCCCTAGATCAGCAGCAAACCGATGGTACCTGGGTTCCGTTGGGATTCTTCTCCAGGAAGTTGTCAGAGACCGAGCAGCGGTACTCCACCTACGACCGTGAGCTTCTGGCAATTTTCGTTGCTACCAAATACTTCCAATGAATTCTCGAAGGACGACATTTTGTGATCTACACTGACCACCACCCTCTCTCCTTTGCGCTGACTCAGCGTTCTGATAAGGCTTCACCTCGTCAGAGCAGGCAGCTCGATTTCATCGGTCCGTTCGACACCAGGCTGGAGTTCACGCCCGGTGACCAAAATGTGGTGGCGGATGCCCTCTCATGCGTGGAAACCGTTTCCATGACACCCACCCTGTCCTCTCGGGCCATAAGCGAGGCGCAATCCTCCGATGAACAACTGCCTCAACTCTTGTCCTGCCAGCGCCTTAATCTCCAACGGTTCGAACTCGACGGCCATGCGGCGTACTACTTGGCATTCGACGGCACAATCAAGCCGTACCTCCCGGTCACACTCCGCCGCCAAGCCTTCGATACCGTGCACCAGCTGTCCCATCCCAGCGGACGCGCCACAGCCAAGCGCGTAGCGCTTAAGTATTTCTGGCCGAGTCTGCGAAAGGACGTCCTCCGCCGGGCCAAGCAGTGCGTGCCATGTCAGCTGTCCAAGGTACACCGCCACAACCGAGCGGAGCTCGGCAGCTTCAAAACGCCGGACGCGCGGTTCGATCACGTCCATGCGGACCTGATCAAGCTGCCACTCTGTGATGGGTTCGAGACTCTGTGCCTCAGGCACTCCCTGTTCGAGATACGAAAGCACCTACCATCGCTCGTGCTCTCTTTCATCATTGGATCTCATTCTTCGGCACTCCCCTCACAATCACCTCGGATCAAGGGCGTCAATTCGAATCCGACCTCCTCTCCCAGCTCTGCAACCTTGTTGGCGCGAACCACGTCCACACGACGCCCTACCATCCTCAAGCCAATGGGATGGTGGAATGCCTTCACCGGACCCTCAAAGCAGCCTTAACGGACACTTTTTATTTAGTTGAAAATATTTTCAATACTAGTTTTTGCATCCTCCAACTCACCACTTTCAGATTCACAAAAATTGTCAATTTATCTACTCTGTTTAAAATGTTTTTTGCTTTTTCACAAGAGTACGCGGACTTATTGGTATGAATTTTAGAATACTTGAAAGTAATTTTGCATTTTATCAATCAGCAAGGTTATGAAAAACGAGAAAATATTCTGAATTACTAGAGATAGTACGCTCATTTTATGTTGATCATTTGTGAACTGTTCTTCTGAATTATTTAACTCATTTTTAAAAATTCACTCAAGTGCAAAGATGATGGATCTCGGACTCTTATAGATAAACTTATTCACCGATAGAAATGATTAAGTGGAATAAGGGATTCTCTTTTGAAATAATCTTTCAACACGCAGGCACTCCTAGAATCCGCTGATTATGCAGTACTTGTAACTTCTGCTGACCAAAGACGATATAAAATGCTCTCCTCGAAACAAAATCTCATGAAAATGATGTAAAAGAATACCTTATAATGAGCTGGTGAGAAAATTTACCTAGGGGACGAGTTAGAGTAAGGAAACTAGGGGTAGCGTTTATACTCCCCCTAATGCGTTGAAATTATGCTTGAATAGGAAAATGTTTGTAATCAAGCGGTAGTGGGGGTAAACAATTTAAATAGAACTAAATGAGGGGAACTTTCTCATTAACTTCTACTCTTCGTCATTGAAGACTTGGTGTGACATTCTTCCATTTCAAGGTTTTGGAGTTATTCTTCCTGTTTGGAATTATTTCCTCTAAGAAGAAATACACTAAAGTATTAACAGTTTAAACAGAAATCTGAGTAAGTATCAGTATATATACTTTTGAGTTATTCCCTAGTATTATTTTTTAACAATTTTTTCAAAACTTTTAGGATGGAGTACAGTCAGTTGAACCCTCAAGTAGGCGGTGACCATTCGATTGTTGAGATTGACAGGGCTATAAAGGGTCGACTGAAAACCTACTGGGTGGTGAGCGAAGCGCATAAAGACCTTATATCATTTCTAAATTATACTTCCGATCTTTTAATTCCGAGGATAAGGGATGAGCTAAGTAATTCTGCCCTTAAAATTAATATTGTGGTTAAGGCAAACTTTGAGAGGGGTGAGGAGACGATAGAACGAGCATTTAAAACGAGAAACGTTTGGGTTTTGCTAGCCGGTGACGTTGGGGAAATTTTATAAAGTTTATTTGGAAAATTATTTAAGGAAAAATCCGAGATGCAGGTGAAGGGATCAGGGTGGGCGCTGAGTAAAATCTTGGGTTTAGAGCTCCGAATTAATCGTTACACTCCGTTACGCGGATCAACCTTTATTGAGTTACCACCCAAGATCGCAAGCAGAAAATCTGTTGTAAATGTTAGGAATGACGATCAGTTTTGTTTTAAATACGCGGTTTGGGGAAAGAACATACATAAAGACCCTCAACGAGTCTACAAATATAATACGGATGAATTCGACAATGGGTACGATTGAGATAGTATTGAATACCCAGTCAAACTCTCTGATATTCCTAAATTCGAGCGAACAAATAAAATTTCTATTAACGTTTTCGGGCTAGACGAAAAAAACAATGTCTATCCAATAAAAATTGTAAATACCGAGCTCGCAGATCATTGTACGGTCGTCCAGAAAGTAAAGACCGTTCGTGTATGACGCCCTGCGCTGCTTATCCAAAATTGCATGCTCATCAGTTAGCTGTATCTTCCTCCTCTTAGAGCTTCATTATCTGTTTGGAGACGCGTCTTCTTCCAGTGATCTTTTGAAATGGCTCGCGTATAGAAAATCCCGCCAGAGGTGAAGTGCGTAGTGTCATTCGTTTTCTGAACGCACAAAATGTTCGGCTCATCGAAATTTATAGGCAAATAAAGCATGTTTATGGAAACAATGCAATGAATGAATTTTCAGGGAGTAAATCAGTGTTTAACCAATGAAGAACCAGTGTGCACGACGAAGAACGGAGTGGGAGGCCATCACTCATTACGGAGGATTTGCAGGCAAAAATTGAAAAAGACCCGCGTTTCACTTTGAGCACCATTCATGAACATTTCCCTCAAATTTCAAGATCTCTCCTACATGAAATATTGACAACACCTAGGCTATAAAAAAATGTGCGCTCGATGGGTACCTAACGTGTTGACTGAAGTTCACATGATGAAACGGATGGGAGCAGCCCTTGAGTTTTTGATCCAATACAACAATGATGGTGACAGATTTCTTGGTCGCATTGTAACGGGAGATGAAACTTGGGTTTCTTAGAAAACAGTGGAAACCAAGCGCCAGAGTATGGAGTGGCATCACATAAACTTACCCTCAAAACACAGGAAAGAATAACCAAATTTGCACAGGAGAAAAGTCATGGCCACTGTTTTTGGGAGGGTTTAATACATATGCAGTTAATGCCGTGAGGAGCAACAATCAACTCAACATCATATTGCAAAACCCTTCAGCGATTGAAATGTTCCATTCAAAACAAAAGATGCGGCATGTTGTTGGCGAAAGTGTTTTTGATTCACGATAACGCTCGACCTCATGCATCAGCACAAACACAGAGAGAGCTTCAACATCTTAAGTGGGAAATTTTTGGACATCCTCCCTACAGCCCTGACCTGTCACCCAGTGATTTTCATCTCTTCCCGAAACTAAAGGAGTTTTTTAGTG
The DNA here is from genome assembly GCA_947579665.1 of Sympetrum striolatum. Classification (NCBI taxonomy): domain Eukaryota; kingdom Metazoa; phylum Arthropoda; class Insecta; order Odonata; family Libellulidae; genus Sympetrum; species Sympetrum striolatum. The sequence goes on from OX388341.1 coordinate 123,198,583, forward strand.
GAAAACATTTTGGAAACGATGAAGAGCTCAAAGAAGCAGTGACATCCTGGCTAAGAACTATGGCGGTAGAAAAGTATAACATCGGCATCGAAAAACTGGTTGCACGTTACAATAAGTGCCTTGATAACCATGGCAACTATATTGAAAAGTGAATTTAGGTTCTCTGATTTCGAGAAAAAAATTTTATGTTGATATCTTTCGTTTTTATTTAGTTATGCAAAAACGTTCTTTACTTTCTGGACGACCCTCATATATATTACAAATGACAACACGGCTCATTATTGCTGGATTAAAAACTTTGAGAGTCTAATCCATCTTCAGATAACAAAAATGTCGAAGAATTTACATTTGCAAACGATGCTTCATGCATTATCATGACGAAAAAGATTAGAGACGCATACAGCGAAATGTAATTTGTAAAAAACCCGCGAGAATTGAGCTTCCTATCGAGGGGGATAAGATATTAAAATTTACCAAACTCGGGCATTCATTTCTAGTTCCTTATGTAATATATGCAGAATTTGAATGTATTCTCCAAGGTATCAGCACTTGTGAATCTTTACCTAACGCATCCTACACGCACGCTATTCAGAAACACGAACCATTCAGCTTTTGCTATGTTCTCATAACGCCCAATGGATGTGAGACACCACAGCTTTACCGAGGTCCCAATACCGCACAGGTCTTTATGCAGAAAATGAAAGAGGAAGCAGAGAGAGTATTCAAGTTGTATAAAAACGTTGTACCAATGGAATCGCTTAGCCCGGAAGAAGAGGCAAATTTTAAGAATGCGTTGTCTTGTCATATTTGTGGTAAAGAGTTGAAGTCAGATGCCCTTAGAGATCACGATCACTTGACAGGTAAGTATCGAGGGCCCGCACATTCTTTTTGCAACCTGCAGTACAAAATGCCAAATTTTCTACCTGTGTTTATTCATAATCTTTCATCGTATGACGGTCATTTCTTGGTTCGGGAGTTAGACTATGATGATAAAAAAATTAATGTGATTCCGAACACCGAGGAAAAGTATATTTCATTCGCAAAGTCAATCGAAAATAATTTCACCATTAGATTTCTTGACACATGTCGATTCATGCCAGCGTCATTAGCTTCACTGGTAACAAATTTAAAACATTTAAATATACTAGCGAGGTATTTGGTGAGAAAACGAACCTAGTCACACGTAAGGGGGTCTACCCATGTGATTACACAAACTCAATCGAGAAACTTGAGGAAACATCACTTCCGGAGCAGGGAAATTTCTACAAAAGATACCCACACATTTTTTGCATGTTTGTAGTCTTTCTCAGACACATGCTCGTCCGCTAATCTGTTGTAAATCAAATCTGTGTTCGCATATTTTAATATCGTAACAAAGAGCAGCTCAATAAATATTTTTGAATGATTTTCTTTTTGAATTTAGTAACCCTGCTTCGTGAAGTTGTTACGCTGGATGTAGGTTAAGAATGGTTTATTAATAACAAAAAGTTATAATATCATTTGTAGGACCCAAGTTTAACACGATTCAAAAACATAATTTTAAATTATACTTTTACAGGTTGGTGACAGTGATAAGGATTAATTTTACAATAATGCAAATATTACTAATCGTATGTCATAGTCGAAAACTGCTAAACTGGAAGTTTCATAAAAAAATCGAAAAATTATTTATGCGCTATATTTTGACTTTTTTTCGAAAGGAATGAAATTAATTTTCATTATTTTCCTACGGTATTTGAAACATTGAGTGACTTCGTTATTAAAAATCAATATAATAAACCCTTTTTACATACTCCAAAAGTTTGAAACTGTTAGGTTACTTATAAATAGGAAAAATATCAAAGTTAATGCAATATTGGAACATGAATGTTCAAACATCTCTTTAATTATTATAAATAGAAAAAGATATTTGGTTAAAAAAGTTAACATTTATTTTTTTAACCCGCCTTCCTAGGTAAAGTAGACTTTTGCTAAATATAGTATAAGTATGATACTGAATTATATCTCAACTTATGGTAATGTTACAGTTTACTTAGGGATATTTTTATTTTTCAGTTAAAAAAAGTTCACATTTTTCTGGAGATGCAGCATTAATGTTAATGTTTAATAATGAAAGTACCAATTTTCCTCGAGAGATGGCATTAGCGGCGAAGATTGTAAAAACAAATGTTCCAATTTTCCTCAAGAGATGGCATTAGTGGCGAAGTTTATAAACAAAAGTTCCAATTTCCCTCAAGAGATGGCATTAGTGTCGAAGTTTATAAACAAAAGTTCAAATTTCCCTCAAGAGATGGCATTAGTGGCGAAGTTTATGAACAAAAGTTCCAATTTTCCTTAAGAGATGGCATTAGTGTCGAAATGTATTATATAGTAAATTTAATGTATCGAATGTCAATTCAATTATGGCTATCCATCTCTGTATGGACAATACACGGAGATCGTGACAATTTGAATTCATTTGAGATTTGACAATAGAGAAAAAAGATATTAAGATTCCTTCGATAGAAATAGGAGATATAATAATTCCAATATATTAATAATCGCTTCTTGTCTGGCAATGACGTATGACTTAGTGGAAGCATCAGAGACGATAACAGGAATGAGGGATGTCGGTGTGTTCTTTTTTATATACCACTTTCGGATTATAAAGCCGATACACTAAGTGTAAAAATGATCATAAAAAAATTGCGCATTGCTGGAAAAAATTACTCATGTATAAAGGGTAGATTATGATACAATTTGATGTAAATATCATTGCCACAAGTTGCATTGTATTGGAAAAATTAGATGATTAAATACAATGTGACGTCACAATTCTGCTGGTTGCGTACTCAATTTTCGTTATGCATCGCTGCAAGTGCAATTGAAAAGACTTGGAAGAAATAAATAAATAGGAAGTTAGTGCATAAAATTGACTACAAACTGTGTTAAAAACCATATTTCTGCGTAGCAAAGTTACGAAGAAAAAATTAATATAGTTCTCCATTGCTGAAGTACGCATTTGATAACATCGACATAATTCATACCTTTTCTTTTTTAAATAAAAAAGTTATTTGTATTATTTTATTTACTTTTATCAATTAATTGTTATATTGTTTATTGATATTGTATTAATTATTGATATATTTTAGAAGTAAACGTCTCGAAAAAGATTCGATTCCCATGAATACATCGAAAATGGCAAAGATCTATTTACTGATCGATTTTTTTAATTTAAACTTTTACATTAACGCTATATTTTAAAACTTTCGAGGAAAATTGAAACTATTGTTTATAAATTTCGCCACTAATGCCATCTCTTGAGGGAAATTGGAACTTTTGTTTATAAACTTCGCCACTAATGCCATCTCTTGAGGAAAATTGGAACTTTGGTTTATAAGCTTCGCCACTAATGCCACCTCTTGAGGAAAATTGGAACTTTGGTTTATAAACTTCGCCACTTATGCCATCTCTTGAGGAAAATTGGAACTTTTGTTTTTGAATAAATCACCACATTGGTGCACCCATCCTTATTTGAACATCTTTCGTTATTAGACTATATCATCAGCAGCTTTCTTAGGAATGACTTCATCCGTTGCTTTTAAAATTACCTCCTCTTCTAAGAAACAAAATATCATTTATATCAGATGACATTTTCTGGTAGGCTTACAATTAAGCCTGATTTCCTTATGTATGTATTAGCCAAGTATTCAATTGAATGCTTCACATACCGGAGAGTACAAATTCGGCTGTATTAAAATATTCTGTAGACTCTTGATTATAGTTGATATTATAATTGAATTTGCAGAAATCAAGTTATATACCAAGGTAGAAAAAATGAAGACGTCAACTTACAATTATTTAGACTAAGTGATAGGTGGTTTAATCAGCAGAGAGATGATACAAAACCCAGTCTTACGCACTGAGTGTTCAAAGGAAACAAACATTTTCCACGAATTGAAATTTTGAATGGGCATTGCATAACCAGATATGAGATTCGTGGGATTCTATCACAAGAGAAAAAATTGGCTGCATCGAAAAGGAAGCTGAAGAATTTAAGTCACAGTTTTAAAAGTTTCTCAAATTTATTTCAAGTCATCAAGTCACAGTTACGATAAATATGTGCGTAACTTACGCGCACAATACATTTCAGCTGACTGATTTGCTTCCAAAATGGTATATTATTAATAATATCATCGAAAATTAATTTTTACTGATATCTTGTATTGCTCCAATATTTTTACAAATTTCTACGGAAACCCGGTTATTGAATTATTTTCGTAACTATACAGTAAATTTACGGGTAATTATAAAATATGGATCGGTATATTTTATATCATCCCGAGTAATGAAGAGCCTACTGTACAAATTTTTAATCGTACAGAATGCTTAACAAAGGAACAAATAACTTTGCAATTGTCGCTAACTCATCTAGAGATGTGCCCTCCGATAACAGCCCTAAAATAATACAATCCTAATTTATGCAACTAATAATGGTCATTTTACAAAAAACTACATAGACATTAACTTACGTTTTCCCGATAGAGGCCTCGAGCTATTAGCGGACTGTGAAAAAAATTTTCGGATGTCCATCTGTACCTTATGAAATCCAAACTAAACTCTCCTCCCTGTGAATTTCTCAAAAGCACTATTCAAGAGCCTAGCTTTGCATTCACAGCCTCAAAACAGTCACATGCAGAAGATCTAACTGAGCGTTTTATCAACCTGTTTGTCCCTCAAACGTAATCTTAATCTCTGTTTTCAGGGTGTAAGTTTCGAATAACTTCTGGAATGTTCCCTTGTGTTTTCGCGAGGAGTAAACAAATCAGCACTTTCGAATTCTTCTCATGGGAATCTTATCTTATGGTGTGAGTCATCTAACAAAAGGATATGATTAAGAAGTGCATGCGTTGAACATTGTGTGCGAAACACTCGTAGCGTCCCATTGATATCGATGTCGGCTCTAGGCCCGCTCTGCTACCGAAAACATCAACTTAGCTGTAATCGGAGCCATATTTACTGGCATACAAAGCTAGTCATAGGACTTCTTGGGGGGGGGGGGGGGGGTTGGAACCCCTAAACTTCCCCCCCTCGCTGCGCCACTGCTTGGGCCTATTTGCAAAATACTCGCCGCAACACTTTCTTGTGTCCATTTTGAAGGGAAAACGAAAAAAAACTGAATCCTTAGTATTCTGCCGGCGATTGTCGGACGATACTCAAGGAAGTTTGAGAGAGAGGACATAATCGCATAACCTCCCGCTCTGATCGCATCGAGAGGCAGTTCTAACTACATTGTTCACCCTGAAACTGAACTTTTCTTCTTTTGGGAAGGATGGGGCGAAGGAAAGGAGGGATGGCTGTTGACTTTGCTGCAAAGTATTGTTGAAATATTTGTGCTACGTTGGAGGTATAAATGAATTTCCTACGAGGAAGTACTTTTCCCATCATTGGTGTTTACACGTTCCAACACTTGACTTTGTTTTGGCTCTAAATTCTTTTCAAATACGCTCGTGCCTAAAAATTGTTTCTACAACACATCCCGAACCAAAATACGAATGAGTCTCCAGGGGCAGCTGCCCCCCCCTGGCGACGCCCATGCAACAGTGGGTGCCAACTTCTTCCATATGCACCGTACCAGTTTAGTAACTCAACTTACAAACTCAATGTAACAACATTCCAACACATCCCTTTTTTCACAGTAGAGAGAACGAAAATAAATAGTAAATTATATTGATCATTATTAAGGTATTTATTAAAGGCGAGATTGATAAAAGCTTGTGTATATGTGAATAGAAAAAGAGAGGAAAACTTTAGAAGGAGTGGAAGTAAAAAAACCTAAGGTGATGTCTTAGGAAAAAGTATCCACAGCAGGAAAACACCCACAGAGAAGGGGGGTGTGAAAAACCTGCGCAAACCTACTGATAGTACAAGCTAAAAGATGTTAAAGAAAGCTGTGTATAACATGGAGATTACAAAAGCACTAGTACTATAACTAAATTACAAATTAATAATAACATAAAATCAGAAACAGAAAAAACGACAATAGTACACCATGAGGAAAAAATTCATAAGAAAAAACATAAGATATAACTATCAGACAAAATTTAAAAAAATAATAAAATGGCAGATTTAAATAATAAAAATTGTTTGGAAAATGATGCTTACTAAAATGACATGAAAAATTTAACAGTTAATTAAAAATGGTGAATGAGCAATTGCTTTTGAATAAATATATTTTTAAATAAATAATACAAAAAATTAATTTCTCCGACTTGCTGTCTTCAGCCACGTTTGCAGTTTCCCTTTTACAGCCTCTTCCGTCGTCTTCTCATGACCAAGGTTGCGGATAACTGCACCTGTAAAGGAAGATGGAACAAAATTTAACGCCACCTCCCACCTTCTTATTTACTTCCAAGGAATTAGGTAATATACAACAATAGAATCAACAGCATAAAATACACGCCATGAACAATCTGCAATAGGGGAGTATTATCCAGAGCATGTTTCTCCCCCCTCTGCCCCTTCCAACTGCAGCGTTCAGCAAAGGACTTGAATAACATCCTTGCCAAGATCGCATTCGTTATAGCTGTTACGTCCCTCCCTCCTATTCTTCCAAGATTTTGTACCTGTTAGACACAAGATGAATGACATAACTTAGTGAAATATGTTTAACGTAAACAGCAGCCAATTAAAAAATTAGAATCACTAACCAGTAGCTCCTTCACCTCCATATCCTTTACTTTCATCATCACCTCACAGAAGTGGTCCCAGTCCAATATGGGCAGCGAAAATGGCAGTATCCTGCTCTTCATATCGTCTGTACTAGAGGTTCTACTCTCCAGTACTTTATTTAAAACATCCCTCAGACATTCCTCTAAGGACGAGACTTTAGCCGCTATATTTTTAATTCCTGCCTTTACATTTTCTAATTCCCCTTCAGTTTTTGTGAACCTATTTTCCTGGTCATCCATCCTCTTCAATAACAAATCTAATTTCTGCATCATGGCTGTGAAAAGAAGGAAACGAGGAATACATTAAAATATAATAAGAAAATTTCATCAAAAATTCTAAATCATGGTCAGTCTGCGATAGGTTTTTCATTTACATTCACATAATTCAGTAAATTCAATATCAATCAAAGTGAGATTCACTAAGTAACACCTTCCTTAAAACAACTTTATGGCTTCGAAACATCTCATAATTTCAATTCTTACTCATTGCTTAAAAAAGTAATTTGAATCAAGAAAAATACACACCTTTTGGTATCGGGTCTTCCATACTTCCATTAATTCTCCTCTTCCGTTGTTTGCCAGCTATCTCCTCTATCTCCCCTGTAATGAAGTTAGGATATTGTCATTCACCAAAAGGCTGAAATACTTAACAACTTCCATATTACAATTAATGATCATCTATGATTGCCTGAAACAATCTTGACCTAAGCTACATAAGAAAGAATTGAGATTAATTCTAACCAATACATACCTTGCTCAGCCTGCCTCTTTGGAGTGCCACCACTGCCACTTGCCATCCCAAACATTTCCTCCAATTCACCTGCAATGAAGTGTTATGATGATTACAGAAAGTTTTACTCTATATACATATGGTCCATGATAGTAACTACATAATCCTGAGATTACCTTCATCAGATAATTCTGGCATAGTGGTCAGTGTCAATACATTTGTAGGCATCCAAGTGGTGCCTCCAGTAAAAAAATCACCCAAATGCTTTTTCTTGGGAGAACGCTTGCCCCTCCCATACTCTTTCCTCTTCACAACCTGGACCCTCTCATCTAAATCCGTCACCTCCGACCCAAAACTCAAGACCTCCCTGGACATCAGGTAATCATCTGCGGAAATTCAAATTTAAAGTGAGATAGCTGACTCCAAATGCTCAACTAATTTATTTCTAATGCCAACGTGGTAATAGCTACCACCTGCTATCGATTCCACCGGAGTATCCATAGGGGTGGACAGAAGTGTCCTCGCATCTGCTGGCCATTCTCTAAAGCACTCGTGTTCCCTTAATAATTTTAGGAGCTTAGAAACTTTGGAGTGAGTCACTCCTTCACTTGCCCACTCCTTCAAATCTTCCAGAAGATTGGAAGGTAGATTTTCAGCAGAATCACAGCTTCCACTCAACCCATCATCACCTCCTTCACAACAATCTGAGATGGAACCACCACTAGAAAGTTCAGGGGTATCAGAAACTCCTGAGGAATTCATATCTTCCTTCAACACATGCTCAACCACTTCCTCTGCATCTACACCACCAGGTTGCAGGAGATTCTCCGCAAGTCGGTTGGCCAGTTTGCGCCTATGCCCGTCGGTGCAAGCCAAGAAACTCTTTCTCCGCTTAAACATTTTCTGTAAGACACTGTAAGCCAGTGATAATGGCCAACAAAGTAACATCCTTAACAATTATATTAACTGAGAGATATAAAAAAAGAATACAGGTTCAGTAGTAAATTTTTCTATGAAACAGACAAGGCTACAACCTAAAATTGTGATTATCAGATATAAGTTTACTTATTTACATGAACATCATGTTCCATCATCAATGATCAATGCCGATATTATATTCACCTACTAGCAAAGGCTTAAGTTTGAGAAATAGAAAATTATGAATGTTGATGTCATTGTTATAATTGAGTAAAATTCGTTTGTACATTTGATTAAGTTAAGAATTAAGAAGGTTAATTAAAGTTGTCATACAACTGACACCTTCCATCTTAGCCCAAGAAGGTATAAAGTAAAAGCAGAAGTTCTAAAATAGACTGTGTAAAGCTATTTATAGGGCAGTTAATTGATGGATTAATAAAAAGTTATTGTATTAAGTGATTGAGGAGAATGAAAAGGATGATATACAGGATCTTTTAGCGATAATAATATTATACAGGCAGACAATAACAATAATGAAATAGTTCCTTAGATTCTACAGAGACATGTAAGCATATTTTGAGCAGCAACCACAGGGGTTGAGATAGATATTCAGATTTAAAGGTAAGTAAAGTTGAAATTACCTACAATAATTCCACCAAACTCTCTGAGTGGGTATCTAATAAAGTCATCGAGATGTAGTTGAATTAATTATGAGTATGCATCTTATAACCAATCATGAAAGAATCACGTTTGGAATGTATGTATATAGTACAGCAATATTCTAGACTCTGCAATACGTTCTTTAAAAGATCATATACTGCTAAACGTTCCCCCTACTGTCGTATTATTAATTCTGTGGCCCTGGACTCCAATGTATTGATAGCTAAGCACACAACGTAAAAAAACTATACTTGGACCAAACTAAGCATAATTCATTCTATTCAAGTCAAATTTTTTTCCCTACCGCAATTATAATGATTAAATTACCTCCAGAACCGATGTAAACAAAGATTTTTATATTAATAACATTACTATTTCGAATTTAAATTTTATTTATAACTTTTCAATTTGCGTGGATGTCTCGATTATTAATTAAAATAGGACAGAAAAGAATGAATGAATGCACGCGTTAACGACCCAGTTGCAGAAGCTAAAAATAGATTTTCTTCCGTGTTTCGGAGAGCGCGAGCCTTGAGAGGGAACGTATTTCAACGGAAGCGGTGATACAACGGCAGCGCTGCTGACAGTGAATATCAAAAGAATAAGGGGAATCCTTTTATTTACATATTCTGCCGACGCAGATTTTCTTGCGACGTATAGACCTGTTTAAAGACGACTAACATTAATATTTACAATGTTCATCAACGAGTTACAAACAATTTATTAAATAGGATAAAAGAATAAATAAATAAATTGTGAAATTAAAAAGTATTAAGTTAAATTTCCGTCCATAAATAATAAATAAGTGCTAAAAGACGCTTTAATTTCGTTGATACCGGTCAAAATAATAAGGCGAACCTCGGCCTAGCATACTTCGTTTGGCTTTCGTCACATTCATAATTCAAGATATTTCTAAAAATTTCTGTTGGCGCAGCAGGGAGTTTATTGTTAAAATTTCTCGTGGCCTGTGCAATAGCCTCTTTGGTAAAATTCTCGATTGCATTCATCGAGAATTTTACCGCCTCTTCCAGTGGAGGAGCAAAAATACTCCCGGGATGCGAGAGTATTTTTCTTTCGCAACAGTCGTGTGCGGTTAGAGAAACGGTCCATTTTCCTGGAGGGTCAGACTAGCCCTAGCAGGTAGAAAACCCCCAGCATCCGGGTGGACCTTTTTCCGGTGCCCGCGGTCAGCGGCTAATGCTCAAGACATTTGGTTGCTCCTCTAACGTGGAAGCAATTTCCAATGATTTATTTGTCTTATTTTTTTCCCTTGCTGTTAGCTGATTAATTTGATACCAAACAGTTAGGAGATACATTGATTTTTAACGAGTGAGGAAATATGAAAGTAACAATGCACTGCACATCTTGGAATTATGCAGAGGCCGGAAATCCCCGGGGAAAGGTTTTCCACATTTAGGACAATGCAAAAGATTTTGTGAGGGTGCGTCTCATTCACAGGCACTGCCATAAAATTGGGGATGGGCAAGGAAGAGCAGGTCAAACGTAAAAGAACGTTTTCCCCGCAGTTCTCGCACTTCGGCAGGAAAACGTTTTTATAAGTTGCCCTCAGCTTAAGGGTTAAATTATGTGCTATGTAAATCTCACTGGTGGAAGTGAGCGTCGGTAAATTCAATTTTTTTAAAACTAGGTGATATATATACCGAAATAAAGCAAATCCTAATGCAAAACCGAACCCAATCGAAGAATTTTTCACCGCCATCTCACGTCTTTCGCCACATGATAGCAAATAACGTAGCAACAATTTTGTTAAATGAAATCACATAAACCGATATTAAATAAAACAAACCTTACCTGCGAATGCAATACGAAGATCAGCCTAGCTGCAGGTCTCGCTGGCGAATGCTGAGGAGATATTTCTCTCGGTGAAGGTACTCTGCGTAACTCACAGGCACTCCAAGGAGCTCGAAATGAAAAAATAAAAGAATGCGAATGAATACAATGAGATTAATGTTTTCCGAAGGTAAATGAATATAAATGCAGAATGCAGAAGATGTATGAACGAGCAATGGAAATCCTTAAAAGAACTGTGGTGTAGATGAAAAGGAAAGTTGACTATACGAAAAGAGGATGAAAACAAGCAACCAAAGAGATGTCGTACCAAGAGGTACAGTGAAGATCTCACTCAAAAGTACCTCGTCGAAGCATCACTAGCTACATTAGCGCCACGTACCGGTAAACGGCAGCAGTTCAAATTCTCTTACGAATGTGGAGAGACGTTCTTTTATATATAAAATACGGATGGTAAAGGTGAGCTCCGCCATCAATATCTTCTGCGGGAAATTCTTGGAATTGGAGAATATCTCAATTACTACGTTGCAATAATTTCGCATATTTTGACTTGATGGATGTCACTCGTGCATATCTGCACCAGATATGCACATGAACTTCTCAACCTGTGTTGTCTGGGATGAAGATAAGTTTTGCACCAGTTGAAAAGAAAGCTTAGCCGTTTTCTTTTAAAGTGATATTTTTTAATTATTATTCTGTATCTTTTATGTGTTTGCTTTAATCATTCATGTATCATTCAAGAGGTTATGTGTAATGAAGATGTATTTTTTATGAAATATAAATTCTATTGAGGAAATTCAGTTTTGTTCTTTGAGACAGTACAACAATTTAGATGAAAATCCAGGCGATGTTAATGATCAATTAGCATACATGTGATACAAAAAACAGGGCATGGGCAGTTCTTATGATTCACATGCATTTATCTGAAACTTGAATGATTGAACATTTGCTTAATTACATGAACTTACAGTAATACTCCTAAAAACAAAATTATTTATCATTTTATTTAGCTAGTAGTGTACGTAATACAAGACGAGATAAACGGCAGCGAAAGTCATAGATTCCAGCAGAGGGGCCGTGAACACGGCGCCACTTTCCTTCCTTTTGTTCACATTTAAATTCAAAATTATAAAGTACGTAACGTATAATATGGTTTAAAAACTATGCTAAAATTAATTTAGAGCTATTAATACAAGACAGAATACAAAGTGGCGAAATTCATAGATTGGAGCAGGGGCGCCGAGTGCACTGCGCCACTTGTATGACGCGCTCTCTCTATTTGGGGTTAATCACGAAATCTACTGCGCTAATGTAATTAATATTTTAAGAAAATCACAGTTAAGGTCTAATAATTTATTAATAAAAAATCAAAACAATTAAAATATAAGAAGACTCTCTAATCACCTTAGACTGCCGAAAAAAGGCCAAAAATGTTGAAAAATATCAACTTTAAGTGCCCTGCTTTTTAAGTCTTTCCGATTTCAATAATATTTTACACAAATTATTTTACAACCATTAAGAACAACTTTATTGGGCGTTCCGAAAGAATTTCAAACTTTCGAAATACACCGAAATAGGACCACCGTAATATACATATTTTATCATGACTGTATACAGTCATGATAAAATATAATCATGATTATAATCATGTATATGTTGACATGTACAAAATTCAAATATTATACAAATACCTAGTCGAGTTTGTACTCGATTTTAAGAACTCAACGAGAATTATCTTATTATTGAACTAAAACGTCATTTTCTCCATGAATGTCCGAAAAAATCAACGAAATCTGTGAATTTTAGCGAAATTATCAGTGTTTTGGCTCTATTTTGCTTGTTATTCGAGTAAACCTTGTCGAGTTTGTACTCGTTTCGAAGAATTCAACGAGAAATATCTAAATATTGAACTAAAACGTCATTTTCTCAGGAAATGTTAGGACTAGGTATTCAAAAGTATACAAAAATACAGAGGATCTGGTTCCAATGAATCCTCTATGCATCACATTGTCTATAAACAACCTCTTTCACTCGATCGATTCTTCATTCATGATATCAGCATTCCAGAAAGTGCTACATACCGCATTGACTCTGCTTTTATCATTGTAAGCTTGAACAGATGCCAGCAAATTGTTGCAGTTCACACTTAATAAGTTCCATCTGATCAAGTCAAAGTTAGTATCGATCATATACTGATAGCCTGGAAGTACAAAATTGAGCTATACTGAGAACATAGGTCATAATATTTTTAATCTTTCAAGGCAACTTGCCTTCCGAAGCTGAGAAATACACAAGATGAATGGAAGAGAACTTTGCAGCATTCTGGTTTCCGATCCCCATGTCTTTCAACATACAGTAGCCCGAAATCAGCCTCCTAACTAGAAGAGGAAGAGGAAAAACATCAAAAGGGCATCAAAAGTATAGGATGTTTTTCTTTGTCTTTGATTTTTCATCAAAATGGATAATTTTATTATGGCTGTTCCATAATTGATGTGAATCTCAATGCATTGCACTGCTGTCTTAATAATTGTTTTTGACTGCATATGGCACAGTACTGATAGTGCATGAGCTAATAAGGGGCAGCAGAGCCTTGTGCCTGGGAGTTGGATAATTTTCCAAATCAATCAAAGTCACCTTCTTATCTTTAAGTTATGAATTACATTTTTTTATTCATATTTTCTGGACATATTATATATATCTGGACAAAATTGATAAGATATATTATATCATCCTGAATTCTATGATGGAGTAAGAAGGATAAGATAACTAATTAAATAGAAGATTCATTAAAAAGATTTGAAAGAACAGATGTTTGAAATGTTTTAAAAAATTTGTTCATAAATAATATTTATTCTCCTCCATAAATAGGTTTTCTCTATCCAATTTTGTCATCAGGCTTGCTGCTTCTCAAAGCGCAATCTAGGTAATGGATCAACATGATGGCATAAGTATGCCCTTGAATCTTTGTGGCATGAATGCAAGTTGGGTCAGATACGGTATTTGAAGACTTAGAAGATTTTTTATCAATTCTTTCGGAACTTTTCATTTTCTACTTTCATTGATTTTCTCCGTTTTACATAATGTTTTTATCTCGAGGCTAGTCTTTTAAAGAGACCTTTTTATTCTGTAATATAACATTTACATATACAACAATTGAAGCATATTGATCCAAAACTTTTTCATACCACAAAGATGACCTCAGTGTAGTTAAAATAGTTAAGCTATAGCCAATGCTTACATTTACTATTTTACATCATGACACATTTTTCTTAGGGGATAAAAAGTGTATTGTTATTTAAATAAAACTCCTCTTAATAATTCTTGGCTAACATAGGAGCACTGCGGAAACAGAGATATTTAATATGACTATCTCCTGATGAAAAGAACATCCTTTTAGTGAACTGAATATTTTTTCATGGTTTGTCTATGAGTTTCTATAATTGCATTTAAGCTTTAACTATGGAGTATATGAAAACTACTTATTTATGTATCAAAACATTTTCTTAACACTGCCAAAGAAATATGCTTTATTCACGTTTTATATTTGTAAATGACAACTCTTCATAAATTGTCTCACAAAATATTAGTTTCTAAATAAATATTAGTTTCTAGTAAAATTATTGATTGGAGAATATCATGTTCATACACTTATCCCTGCTGTGGAGATACTGAAAATATGGAGATTATCTGATGTTGCTAAGCAAAACTAAGCTTTTCTTCCTCACTATTTACTAAATATTAAATAAGCTAATATTAATGTTTCCTAACAAGAATGCTGTATTTTAATGGTTATTATATTGATTCACATTAATTTAGAGCAAAAAAAATAAATGCCAGTAATATGATGAATTCAATCGATACAATTTCAGACACAGAGTGGTAGAAGATCAAGAGGAAGGAGCTTTGCTATGTATAATTGCTATGAGAGGGATTATTGTGGAATGAAGATGATAGTGCTCCTCTTAAGGATGTGATCTGCCCCATGACAGGAAGAACCTATCTAGTACTATATAAGCGAATTCTAAACCCGGTATCCCCCTCAACAGCTTCTCTATGTAGCACAATTGTTTATATTGTATTTTTTATGCTTCTTGGCAGTTATGTCAATAATTATTTGTTTGTAGCTAGTTAAATATTTCTAGAGTACTGTAATTTCTTACTTCTATTCATCATGTTCCCATACTTTTCCTTTCCTATTATATATTTTTAATGTTGTTCTCATTGTCAGCTCGGATATAAATACGGAGATTTTAAAATCATTAATGGTAATAATTTTCTACTTAATCAAAGCCACTCTGTGTTAAGATGTCGATTTCGACTAATAGAATCCTAGTTTAGATTATGTTAGGAAATGTTGTTTGAGTTGTTTCTGTTCGTTTAAATATGTACATATGCTATTCCCTCTTGAAGTGAAAGGATGTTTAGATTCACAGAATAAATAAATTATTCCTGTTACAATGTAAATTGGTTAAATTTATTGTTTTCGTATTAGATTTTTCTTCATACACTACAATATAATGAATCACATGAATGCATTCCTTATTCCATTCATGTTGACTTGACATTTGATTCCATTACAGTTTGAAGCTAATTTGTAGGTTTGTAATTTTATGCTGATTATAAGCATAATTATCTATGGTTGAGAGAGATTGTTGAATGCAGGTAGAAGTGAAAATTATTGGAGAACTTTCTTCCTATAGTTGAAGTTAAATCTCACTGTGTAAAGAAGTGTCACAGAAATTCTTCTTATTAATAACGAATGGCTTGATACCATTCTTTGTTTGCAATAAATGAAGTAATTATAATTAATTCCTTTAACTTCTCTTTTCTGTGCTCAGATTTTATTCTGGAGTGTTTAACAATAAGATGCCTTTTCAATGTCATTTAAAATTGTACACAAATGTGATAATTCATTAGAATAATGCTTTACGAGTAAATGTAGAAAGAAAATGAGTAAAGAACTGTATTTTGCAAAGTTATATTTAGCTTGATAATATAGGATATAGGAACCCAAATTTCTCTATGTAAAAATCGACTCTGTATCCAAGTGTTCTGGTGGCGAACTCAGGGCTTTTTGTAAGATGAAATTGCATTGAACTATTTGCTTTGGGATAATCTGACCGTTTCTATTATTCCAAGTCGATTATTGGGAATATCTTCAAATGAAATTCCTTATTTGGGTTTAATTGAATTCTAGAACGCCAATGGTGCCATAGCATCGAACCAATGATCATAAAATAAAAGATAGACGAAGATTATGAAAAAAATATTATTTCTGTTCACATGCCTGGTCATAGACTTCCACCTTCAAGGTAAATGAATCATTCAACATTTTAAATTCCTGCCATACATTTCAAATGCTATAGCCACCTAGTGTCGAACCCAGGACCTGTTGGAAGATGTGAATACATATAACAACTTGGTAGTACTAAAACTTATCTAATCCAAAGTTTGAAGTCAATATCTTACTGGGAAGATCCTAAAATAAGATATCATTAACCCCATTTGTAATTCATAGAGGAGTACAAATGACGCTCTGGCACCAAACCATTAGGAAAACACTAAACTGAAATAAAATTTATTTATTACTTCTGTTTACTTGCCGGGTCTTATGTTTCCATGTTATTGGGAAGAGATTAACAAAATCTTAAAAATTGCCTCAGTGCATTTTAAATGGAAGAATATTTGCCCTGACCTAGCATCAAAGCAAGGGGATAATCTTCGAGGATGTCTTTGTAGTTTTCGTTGGATATGCACTGCTTCCAGCTATCTATCAAATTTCAACTCTCTAATTAGTTGGGAAGTAAATAAAAAGTTTTTCGAAAAGCTCCACTGCATTTTTATGGAAAAAATCAAGATTTAGGGCCCTTCTGGGTGAGGTAAGCTTCAAGGAAGTGAAGGAGATGACATTGAATAGGGTTTAATGAAGCACATGAACTTACCAAAAGGTAGTTTCATGCCTCATTCATGTATGTATAGCAAATTCTAGTTTTCTGCATCGTATCTCCCACATGTATTTAGAAAAATTTTCTCAACATTATCAAGTGTTGAGAAAATGAAGTGTGATTGTGATTTTTTGGTTCAAATATGTTTTGATTACTCGTTTGTGATAAGCAGATAAACCTTTATTTACTTAAGCTGGATTGCATTTACTTAAGGCTGTTTAAGTTTTTGTCCCTTGCCATTTCTTAAGATTGTAATACATCTTAGGTTTTAAAATCATATTGAGAAAATGAATTCATATTCCTTGCAATTTTAATGTAATAATATTAAGAAAATTGTAGCAAAGTAACCATTTTGCGGTAATGGTGTGAAGCAGATTGTTACCTGTAGGACTAGCATACACTACGATAGAGGCTCCAACCCCTAGGTCCCGGGTTCTAAGGATCGGATTTTTCTGATTCAGGGAATGGTTGTGTGTGTTTGTTGTTACTGTTGCCTCAGTGAAGCACCTCCTGATAAGTTCATCAGAGCTTAAGAGGACTTCAATGGTGAAGGGCAACAGTAGCTAGGCATGGGGGAAAAAAATGGGAACTCCGTTAAAAATTCTGCAGCTGATTAGATGAGATGTAGCCAAAAAGAAGCAAGTTAGGAGGGGAGAAGTTTGCCAAGGAAAGGTGAGGTGAATTGTGGGAAACAAATGTATGAATTAGGTGACAAGTTTTTAATTTAATTTTTTTCTGCTCTTTGAAGGGATGATGTGCCTCAGATTACCATTTGCTTGTCTGACTTTGTCTCTCGTGTCAATTGATGGTTCTGAGATATGCCTCCTGACAAATATAGAAACGTGATGCTCATTATTCCAATACTTCAGAAATAACCTCTTGTTATAATGGATCCTTTTTGCTGTGAGACAGAAAAGGCCAAAAGAATCACTTGCTATAATGCAACACTCGTTATACGCTATACTATTTTCAAACTTTATCATAAATAATTTGAAATTCCCACTGTAGTTTTGAAATAGTAGAGACGCCTGGTGTCGAACCCAGGATCTTTTGAAACATGTGAATACATAAAAAGCCCTGGTAGAAATAAAACTTATATAACACATAGATATACACTCACTCATTCATAAAAAATCGCCACAGTGCATTTTGAATGAGAGATTTTGCCCTGACCTAGCGTCGAACCAAGAATAATCTACGAAGATATCTTAATGGTTTTCAGCAGATATACAGGGCTTCTAGCAATCCCTTGAAATTCAACTGTCTGCTTTGCCGAAAAGTGCCTCAAAAGATTTTCGAAAATCCCTGCAATGCATCTTTATGGGAAAGATTGGGACTTAGGGGCCTTCTGGAATGGAACCCATGACACTGAGGTTCAATGTCGCTTTTTAATCTGGCAGTTAGATGTTATGGCCAGTAAACAGTAAAAATTTCAAGTCAGTGACACTTATGGAACATGGTTAGAATTTTGATCCCCTATGAATGAGTGAGTGTATATCTACCTTCCACAACTCACCTCACCTTTCCTTGGCAAAATTGCTTCCAGGAGCTTTGATTAGAGGCATCTGATGAGTTTCACTCTCCCCTTTGTCCTTCTATACATCTTCTCCCCTCCTAACTTGCTTCTTTTTGGCTATATCTCATCTTATCAGCTCCAGAATTTTTAATGGAGTTCCCATTTTTTTCCCCCATGCCTAGCTACTGTTGCCCTTCACCGTTGAAGTCCTCTTAAGCTCTGATGAACTTATCAGGAGGTGCTTCACTGAGGCAACAGTAACAACAAACACACACAACCATTCCCTGAATAAAAAAAATCCGATCACTAGAACCTGGGACCTTGGGGTTGGAGCGATAGCTTCTATCGTACTTCTAGATGTTAATGTGACTCACATTTGGGAGCTGCACAAGTTCCAATTTCCCCTTACGATACAAATCCTCCACTATTGTCTCCATCTGTTTGATTGAAAGAAAAAAAAATAGACTCCTCTATCCGGGAGGCTGCTTTAACCATCTAAGCTACCCAGCCAGAACATTTTAACACCTCTTTGTGTTGCCAGTGCCTTGATGAGGCCGTGGCGTGGTCGATTGCCGCACAGTCAGACGAATCCACACATGCCCTTGCACACAAAGTCCCCAAAAGGGCTTGTTAAAATGTTCTAGCAGGGTAGCTTTGGTGGTTAAAGCAGCCTCCCAGATAAAGGAAGATCCCTCGTTCGATTCCCAGCCCCATCAGACTTTTTTCAAGTCTGTTTTTCCTTGGGAGTTCGAATGAGTTACAATGACAAGATGAAGCGAGTTGAAAACAGATAAAAACTTGTGAGTTGTATCCAACTCATTTCAACTGGAATTTCCTGCGGGGTAGTATCTAACAAATTTTGCAAGAAGATCAACAAGAGGATGTAAGGAACGAAAATGAGTTTGATAACTTGAAATATTGCATTGATCTACAAATAATTGAAAATGAATGGATATAAGAACATGAAAGTATCATTGTTAATAATAGTAACTTCTCATACGAGCTCATTCTTGAGGTTTTCGCAAGGTTAAATATTTGTAAACTTATATTAATCAATCAATTAACAATACAACCACATTAAGTGAGGAAAATATATTAGACGTATAACTTATTTAATTCTAGCAAGCTCTGAGCTCTGACAGAAGAGAAATGTAAATACGTTACAACTAATTTGTTTCGTAGCCCAGCATAGTTTGAGCTGTGTAACAGCAATAATAATTTGAAATTAGGAAGCCCCTCAAATAGAATAAAATAAAAATATAATCATCCTCGACATTGTGAATATCTTTTGCAATTATTTACCAATATGATTTATGAGCTACATAATCTGTGAATTTCTATTGAATTTACTTTTTCTGATACTAAAATCCATCCTTGTCTCTTAAATCTTCCAAACATCTGATTTTGTTATCCACCATATTTAATACGGAACTCATAAGCGATTTAACCTTGCTGATTTGGTCTGATAAGTTACAGAAATCATAAACTTATTGAATGTTCCTGCAAAGCTTATTGAATGGTTACCAAGATTTATAGATATATAACTTTATTGAGTACTTATGTATTGCAACCGGGCATAAATGTATCATATGCCATTTTCTGTTGAAAATGTTACAATATATTGAGCATCATTGAAGCATGAAAAGCAACTGATAATATGCTGTAATACTTGGAAATATCACAAAGCCTTAACGAAGGCTTTTGCAAAATCAATTACCACCGCTTCCACTCCCTCCCGTATATCCATAGATTCGGCTATATCTTGAACTAGTCCGAGGAGCTGCATCTCGCATAAGTAGCCCGGTCTGAATCCGTGCTCTCTAATTAATCATGAAACTTAATTGTGGTAAGAGTCTATATTGTTAATAATGGTAATATGCATTTAACAAAGTAGAATTGAACATGTTTAAGGTATTCAGAACTGAGGGTGTTGACTCCAAAATCTTGGGGATCGGTTGTTATTGGCTCTTATAACATTCCAGTCAGGAGGTATTAACTATTTTAATGCGTGCACATCTTCACACCAACAGAACTTCTGCTTATATATGTAGACTAGCTGAAGTACATTTGATTCTAAACAGGGGAAGTAGATTAACCTCTCATTACCATCAGTCAAACTATTATGTCTGATGTTATTCTTCGGTTCTTCGTCTTATAGAAGCTTTATTTCCATATAATTCCATAATATTATTACATAATATTCACATATTCTCATCAAGCAAGAGTTTCATGTATGCATTTGTTGTTATGTAATATACGTACTATATCAACATAAAGTTTAGGAATATTTATCCCAATTTTATCACTCATGATCTTTTTTAAAACTGCTTTTACTCTCTACCAATCCAATATAAAATTCTGGTTCTTTGCCCTAGTTTTCTCTGTATCATTTGCACTTGTAAAAATCTCATCTAATTTAGTTTAGAGAAACTATAACTAAGCAAAAAATGTTTAAGTGGAGCAAATTTGTTAGGCACCCTAATTTGCATTGTTTACAACTTTTTTATTTCTCATGAACTTGTGGCAAGTGATATTGAAATGTTGAAATTGTCAGTTGTTTTTGAATTTCCCTGACCCTGGTCGTTATCTGGAATAGAACTTTCTCCAACAAAATTCTAAGAAAATTACCCTTTCTTCACATAGGTTATAATTAATACAGACCATATGCTTTCTAATGTAACACCATGAGCTTGGATTTAACAATCACATTGGACTTCAGGGTGTTTACATTCTCAAAATGTTTGCAAACGTTTTGGAAATTTTGTCAACATTTTTGAAATTTGGATTAAAAAATCAATTTCCACAACCAAAGTTAGAATCTATATACTTGTTATTTTGGTGCTTATCTCCCTTCTACACGACTTTCTTCGAATTTTATTCTTCAAAAGAAAATAAGCCTATGACTGTGAAAATTGCAAGTTAACATGAATATCTTATACTATTAACCTTAATAAGTTATCATGTCTACTTTTAGAAACCATTCTGAGCAATCTTGCAGATCCTTAGTTTATACCACTACATTGTTTGCATTTATGAAATCAAAATACTTAGAAATGTCAAGTGCTCTGTCCAATACTACACAACATATTCCTTTATCTACTTTCACAACCAGGAGATCGTTATTTTTCAGGAAAGTTCTCACTAGCAGAACATTTGTTTCTCTCTTAGGGGCCACATAAGAAGAATACCATTTGCTAATAGCATCTGCAAAAATGCATTTGGTTGTAATACTTTCACTATGGAGGGCAACTTCATAATCCACAACCAAATTTTTAAAATCACGTCATCACATTTCCGATAATGTTTTACCTGATGATAGCTTGTAGCTGAAACCTCGTCGTCTATTAAAGTTTTATTGTGGAAATTATAAATTTTGTTTTATGGTTACTAAAAATATGTTGCTATCTACTGATCTTTTCTAACATCCAAGGGTATTTTCCATTGTCACAAATAGTGCTTGTTTACGGTTATTATAGTTTTTGTTTATTTGATTGCTACAAAAATATCGTGCTTGTATACATTGCTACCTTTCGATTGATTTTGATGGCAAAATGGTTTTATAGAACAAAAACATTCAAATTCTATTTACGAACAAATTTTATTCACAAAGCCAAATTCAGAAGATATTATTTGTAAAATATATAGTTGGATTTTAATTTCCAAAGTTTACTAATGTTAAAGGAATAATATGGGAAGGTGTTACCATGTGGAAGGCCATTACAATGAAAGAAAGACTGTTTTGAACACTTTTATTATGGCAACATCAATGCAGCATGTATGCAATGTGTAATGCAGGGGGGTGTTATAACTTTATTGTGAGACCTGTGATGCACGGTACATTGGAAGATTGCTAAAAACAAAAGCCAAGGAGTACAACTGGGATTTCCGTCTATAGAGGGGGTCACCAATGTCCAACTTCATGGTGCACCTGCTGGAAGTAGGACACAATAGCACCTTCATCCTGAAATGTCTTCATTGGGCCGTCGCTTGGACCTCCTAGAGGAAATGGAAATAGTGTGGTGCTCAAATAATACAAACCTTACAAATGAGCACATTTATTCCAATCCCTCGCCCCTTCTTTCCCTTCCAAGTAAACTCTTTCCTTCCTGAAAAATACCCTTTCTCT
Source organism: Sympetrum striolatum (assembly GCA_947579665.1). Lineage (NCBI taxonomy): Eukaryota > Metazoa > Arthropoda > Insecta > Odonata > Libellulidae > Sympetrum > Sympetrum striolatum. The sequence goes on from OX388341.1 coordinate 123,220,997, forward strand.
AACCCTATTTCTAACCCTTTCCCCCCCTTCCTGGTTTCCTAAATATTTGCAAATGTAAAAAAAAAAATTTTTTTGCCTCATGATGACCTGATGGACACTAGCAAAACATTTTGCCATAATAAAATTGCTGTGGAAGTGTACGAAACTTTCTTTCTTTCATGTTATTGATGTTTTATTTTCTTCTTTATACATTATTTTAGGAGCACATCTTTCCCATATATTCACATGAGAGTTGATTTTGTCAATCACCTTTGTTGTTAGGGAAAAATAATTAAAAATCACCGCAATTATTTTAAATGGAAGTTTTGCGCCCATCTGGCATTAAACTCACGCACATTAGTGACATTTCTACAATTATTAATATAGAAGAGTACATTTTTTGGGCTCTTCGTGATTTTGGATTATTTATTCTACTGGGAATTCCTTAAAAATCTTCTTGAAAGAATTGTAAAATGGCCATAATTTTGTCCCTGCTACTTATGATTCATTATTTGCATATGTTGACATCTCAGTAAATTGCCCTCTTTTCATTATATTTGACATGAGTCTCTACCGTAAATTCGGTATGGAGATAAAATCCCTGTTTATTCTAATGAGAATACTCTAAAGCTATGTCTACACTTGTGCGCTTTCCTCTTCCCTTTCCCTTTCAACTTGCGCTTCCTCTTTCCCTTTCAACATGCGTTGCACGTGCCTCATGAGGCATTCAATTTGTTGTCCACACTGCATCATCTACTGTGCGTCATGATGGATACAGAATTGGCAAGTGTGATAGCCATTTGTGCAGGTTACTTGTTTTTAAAAAATGCACGTAAAAGAAAAAAGCAACGGGTCCTGTGGACAAAGCAGTTTTACAAAAATCGAAATATTGTGCTACTTGGAGAACTTCAGCATGATGTAAACGTATTCCGGAATTTTACACGCATGTCAAAGGAAAACTTTTACAAGTTGTAACGAATAATAGAACCAGTTATTTCAAAGAAAAATATTAGTACCCGAGAAGCTATTCCAGCTGAAATGAAGCTATTGACAAAGTTGAGGTTGAGGAGAGGGGTTTGAAAAAGATATTAATTACTGAGAGAGCAATTGGGTTTAAACAAAGTATCGAATAATCTCTGTGAGAGAGCAATTAGTTGATACAAAGTATTGAACAATCTCTAATTGTTCGAATGCGTTTATCATTATCTTCAAAATATTTGTTTACGTTAAGGGATTTCGCAGAGTGGGAATAAGATGAAGCATAGATGAATGCATTGAACTGTTCTTTAATGCGAACGTTAAAATTTATTTCTAAAAACTGGCACAGTATTGAATATTGTGAAGAGATGGCATGTTTGTGCGAAGTATTACCTTTAAACGGATTGACAACACGTCGTGGGGAATCCATCTGATATTGGGATGCAAGAGGAAATAGTCGATTGTTGACAATGCGTCTTTCTTTCTGTTGAACCATTATAATAACCATTTGCAACAGGTATTTCTTTAATAGTTTTAAGCTCGCGAAGAAATTTTATAGTAGATAAAGAAAATATTAAATAATCTGTGGATAAGGCAGTGAAAAGCGGTTAGCTTATGTGAGTAGTGCTGATTGGAAGTAAAGGGGATGGCAATGTTAAAATAAGTTGATTGTCTGTGTAATAATATAATTATAAACATTGAATTCGAATTTTTGATTACCTAGACGTAGGGTGAGGTCAAGAAAGTTCAAAGTATTATTAGTTTCAATTTCATGGGAAAATGAAATACTAGGATGGATAGAGATGAAGGAAGAGAGTTGTCGGTTTTTTCTCACCCCAAAAACAAAAGATATCATCAACGTACCAAAACCAGCATAAAATAAATTTTATCAAATGGGAATTTGAATAAAACAATTTCTCTTTTAGAGACTCCATGAAAATGTTAGCTAAAACAGGGCAAGACCATATTTTTGTTCATAAAAACCACCTTGGAACTGAAAAAAAGATTTCTTTTAACACACATTCGCCAACGACAACAGGTTACTAGTTATTACTACATCTGCATTGTTCCTTTTAGTAACCCTTCCGACACAAAAACAGACTCTACACAAGGAGCTCTGGTAAATGAGTTATAAATATCGAAAGAGTTTTACATCGTTAGGAAATTTCAAGTCTTTCACTTTTACGTGCAAATTCCACTGAGTTTTTCACACAGTGGCATAAAGTCTGATAAATTAGCAATTAAATGATTAAATTCAGTGTCCAGGTTATGACACGGGGAAGAAATGTTTGAAACCACTGGGAGGATAAGGATGTCTTCCTTATGTATTTTTTGGAAGTCCATAAAGACGCGGGGGTAAAGGGTTGGATTCGGAGAGGTGAAGTTTCTCAGTCTTCAATAATAATCGATTTGAACGGAGCTTCTTTAATGTTGAAGTAGATATTTTTGACACTATTGCACAAGAAAAAATTGGAAATATCTTAATGTACGATAATGGAACCAAGGAATTTCTTTCATACCATTCGGACTACTTTATTTAACTATCGAAGAGCTATAAATGGTAGAAATATCATACAATTATTTTTACAAAATTTTATTAATAGAAAAAGTGATGGAAGAATAATTAGTTAGAAGTTGCAGGGAGTGACGTAATTTCAAGCGAAACCTCAGCCGAGAAAAAGCTGCGAAAGATGAGGAATAATGGATAATAATCAGATATAGACATAAGAAGCTGCAAAGGGCCAAACTGTGACTCGGATCATTAACTATTTAAAGCAAGAGTAAGGGAGAGAATAATTAAAACAGAAAAGTTCCAGATATAGTTAAGAAAAAATGGGACACAAATTAAATAAATGAAGACTACGAAGTCACGAAGCAAAACCAAAAAGGATTAGCTAGTAAAATGCAAACCAACAGCCGATGAAAAAACTTATAAAATAACCATAGAAAAAGAATGGGAAAAATAGGGAAAGCAATCAAAGAAGCTGTGGAAGAAACTATTGGAAGAAACGAGAATAAATCATGCTGATTGGTTTAACAACGAGTGTGCCCAAATTATACAGGAGAAGAATAAAGCTAGAGAAAGCATGATAAGGAAAGAAACCAGAACGAACACTGAAAAATATCAAGAAATGAGGAAGGAAGCAAATAGGATATGCAAAAAAAAGGAGAAAATGGATAACAGCTAGAGAATATAGAAGAATACAGCAAACAGAATAAACAGATATAGTTCTACTAAGTTTTAGAAAAGGTGAAAAGAGGATACAAAAAGAATGGAAGGATTTAAAAATACGAAGGGAAATGTAGTCCAAGAAGAGAATAAAGTTCTGGAAAGATTGGCAGAACATTTCAAAGAACTTCTCTGTACAGAAGATAAGGAGAGAGTAACAACTGAGGAAAATGACAGGCTTAGGAAAGAATCAAATATAGAATCAATCAAATCAAATATATCAAACTTGCTCAGAATTAAACCCACTAGGCTGGAAATTGCACAATGCATACAAAAGTTAAAAAATAATAGAGACCCAGGGAAGAAAATATTGCAGCAGAGCTAGTAAAATATGGAGGAGATATAATGAGTGATGCTATACATAAACTTATTAGTATAATATAGGAAACAGAAAAATGCCAGAAGGATAGAGCATGGGAATCCTAAGCCCAATATATAGAAAGGGAGATCTGGTTCTCGAGAAATATAGATGGAAAATACGGTTAAATATAGTATATGAAATCATCATAAAAGAAAGGCTGAAAGTAATAACTGGGAGGATAATTGGAGATTCTCTGTGTGGGAGTAGATCCAATAGAAGTACATACAATAGACCAACTGTTTGTAATCAGACAAATTTTAGATAAATGCTATGATCATGTTTAACTGCATATGCTATTGTAGATTTTATACAAGCATTTGATTGTATAAACAGGATCAAATTCTGAGAAGCAATGGAGGACATGGAAATTCCATCCAAAATAATTCTATTGATTCAAAAGGCATTGAAGAAGAGCATGGCTAAAGTAAACATACATAATAAACTGAATTTGAATTCAGCACTGGACCAAAGCAAGGATATTTTACGATTACACAAATCTGAAGAAAAAAATAGATCAAAGAGGAACAATATTTAACAAATAAATAGAAAGAAGCAAGCAAAATGGGATTGATAGTTAATACCAGTAAACCTAAATATATGCTTCTGGAAAACCTATAGTCACCCAGGATTTGGAGATAGAACAGATAAAATTTGAAGGAGTGGAAGAGTTTAAATATCTAGAATATATAACTTACAAAAAATGCATAATATGAATAAATGAAAGAATACAAGCAAGGAATAAAACTTACTTTGCAAATATGAAGATACTCAAGAGAAAGTTAATAAACAGAAACACTTAAATACAAATATATAAACCAATTACCAGACCAGTGGTAACTTAGGGAGCATAAAAATGGACACTAACAATCCCACAAGAGTATGGCCGTGGTAAGATTTGAAAGCAATTGCAGAGAATATACCGACCTGTTATTGAGAATGGATTATGGCAAAGGAGAACCAAAGAGGAGTTAAAGACAATAATGAATTGGGGAAGATGTAGTTAAGTTCACAAAATCTTTGAGAATATAATGTTTGGACCATGTGGAAAGGATGCTTGAAACAGCAATGCTGAATAAGGTGATAGAAGGGAGACTGATGCCGCTAGACGGAGAGGAAGGTCCAGATTGAGATGGCTAATTCATAAAGGACATGAAGAAGATGAAAGTGAGAAGACAGAGAAGTGGAGGCTGATCGGGGTGGAAGTTCACATAGGGTTGTAGCTCCAAAGAGAGAGTTTGTCTATAAATTGAGACTTAAGGACAATTTTTAAGTAACTTCTTATGAGTTTGGAACAAAAAATATTAAATGCTATCACACTTTCTATGCCTTGTGTAATATTTTGTATCTATATATAGTTTAAATCAGTCTATATAATATTAACATAAGTATACCATACAACAATTGAAAATCAGGAACTAACAGATGAGCCAAGAATGGCTCACGTGGACCTTAACCTGTTTTCCCTGACTTTTATTGTAAATATTAATTTATTCTTTATTTTTCATACTTCTTTATTTGCCAGTAGCTCTTTTACTTTTACCAATTCACGTTTTATTTAAGATTGTTTGTACAATAACTATACCTTGTATTAAGAATAAGATAGTTAAATAATATATTGTACCAAAAATAGCATTTTGAATTTAGTGTTTCATGTCAAAATAAAATCTACTTACACTATAGGCCACTTTCATATCAATGAAAATTAAATGTATTTTAAAATCGTTTTTTAAATCATACTGCTTATCGGAAATAATAGTTTAAATGAAAATTTTGTAATATCAAAAGTTTATTTCAAATTTTTTTACAATCAAGAAAATAGCAAGAAAACGATTTAAGTAGTCGCGATAGTAATCAAAATAAAACCTATTTTATAACAACCATATTTCATTTAAAAGAGCAAAAAGATATATTTGAAAATCTTGTTTTAAATTATATCGCTCACCAGAGTTAATGGTTTAAATCAAAGCTTCCTAATTAAATATCAAGTAAGTAGTCGAAAAACGACTTTCGTAGTGCTGTCAAATTAAAGTCTACTTTCATTATAATCAACTTTAATTAAAAAAACAAACGGATGTATTTATAAATCTTATTTTTAATAATAATGCTTTCTGGACGCAATATTTTAGTTACATAGTGTGAATACATATATTAAAAAGAATAGCAGTTTGACTCCATCGAACCCACATTTATTTAAACAACTACTATGCTGAAATTAAAATTAATAGCTTACAGTTGTTTCTCTAGATAAAACTATACAACAGGTATGAGTAATTTAAGTTCGGATGTTTCAGCAGAAAATACTCTTCAATTCTAAAGAATTACTTTTTTACAGGAGCCATCATGTGATTAGATAAAATCTGCATATCGTCATTATATCAGCTAATGCATTACTTCATTTAAGGTCTTTTGTTTTAATAACATTGTGATTCAATAAAAAGCGAATTACTGGAACGTGAGAACTTCCGTATGTGGTGAGAAATATGATAAGTCACTTGATATATTTACACTAAAAAATAGCGATTTGTTTAAAAAATACGGCATGAAGTACCTCGCATAGAAGCAATTGATAGTATTTTCTTACCTCTTAAGATTTCCTCAAATAACGCTGTTAAATAACTAATCACAGCACTCCTTACAAAACTTTATTTTGAGCGAAAACATTACAAAATATCTGATGACCACTGGTGACGAAAAAAACAATTTGCCGAGTAATTGCTGAACCTCACTGTATCCATTTTCGCTCACAAAAGCAACACCTCTTAACACGTATATTCTTTCGCCTAACATTCTCCGTTAACTGAGTGGATTAAGTGTACTTTGAAAATTAAAGACAGAAAATTAATGATATTTTATAAATAAGCACTGCAGTCACAATTCCACAATATTTCTTAGGGCAATTGCTCGACACTCGAATTATTTTTCCGCAGCACTTCGTAAACCAACTAAAATCCTTGTATGTTCAGCAAGAAAAACTGGAATTACAATTTTTTGGTGATAGAGCACGAAACACACTTGCACTTTGCCAATATAGGTAAGTCCTCTGAAAGATACGTTTTCGATGTGAACAACTCGATTGTACGTGAAGAACTGAAAATGAAGGCCAAAAACATGACTACACGCAAAGCATTTCTATATTTCTTGTTTGCGAAATCCACCTTCCTAGTCACCCCTTATCTACTACCCATAGGGATAGAATAGCCACCAGAAAAGCAGGCTGAAACATTCGGTCTAATTGCGCAATTGAATATTCTTATCTGTGGTCAGGTCCCTCAAACAAATGAAAGGAAATGAGAGCTCAAACGACTCATCCCTTTTCGAGACAAAACTATTTAATAATGTATAATTAAGATGGTAAAATCTTTAAATCGATTGCGCTTCAAATTCTTAGAGATATTAATCGTTGCAGAAGTCTTTCGGTTTCACTAATTAAATTACACTGATGCCTGATGCGGTTTACACCGTATTTAGAGTGAAATTATGCCTTTGCGTTTTATGTAGCAATGGGAAGTTACGCATTTAATTTTCTGTCTCAGCAGAGAGTGGATTATCCTGAGTTATGATGGAATAAATATAATATTTGAGCCACAGAAGTTGCACTATAGTTCACTTGCACGAAAATTAAATTATACTTTTGCTCTATGAGTTTAGAAAGATCATAACCAAAATGTTTATTTTCTGGGAGAAGAAAAACGGACATACACTCTCACTTTAAAATATTGAAAATTAAGATTGATGCTTCCTTTTGCAATAAAAACTGGTCAAGTGAAAATACATTTCTTTCAATCAATTCTACACAGAGATGAATATGAAGATATAATATTGAGGTTGCACAAGAAGTGAAAAATAGTGTCTTGGCTGGGGCTCGAACGGAGATCCTCACTGAGGCAACCGAAACACAAATCGATACATAGAGTTTTCCCCTCCAGATATAATATTTTCACTTAAATGTGAAACAGAATAGCCGATATTTCCAAGGGCGGATCCAGGCACTAGGCATCGAAGGCACTTGCCTAGGGGCCTCCACCACTTGAGAAATTTTGTTATATATAATATAATTTGATCATAAGTGATAAGAGAACTGAAGTTATGTAACAGTAAGTATCAAATGTATACTGAATTTGTATGTAATTCCATGATCATTTATAATAAATAGGAAATGTTGGATTTCTCCGCCTTTAAGTGGGCCTCCACCAGTTATTTGCCTGTGGGCCCTCGCACCCCTTGATCCGCCCCTGGATATTTCAATAGTCTTACTAGCAGTATTTGTGAAAGAGTATACATTTTATACTCGAATATAAGCCGAACTCATTACAAGCCGAGGTATGTACTTAATTTTATTCCAAAAAACTGGGAAAAGTAACCGAGTCGAATAAAAGCCTAGGGTGGGAAATGCAGCAGGTACTGGTACACAATGAAAAGAAGTAGCTATGAAATTACAGTAATTGAGGCATCGGTAGTTTAGTAAGAGAGAATTGACAAGGAATTGTTGAATGACCAAGTGAGGAATTTTTCAGCCAATTTACGACAAAGACGCTTCTTTGCCACGGGAGAACTGATAAGGGGAGCCCTCCCTCGAGTTTAAGAAGAGGGACCTTGTACTCAGCATAAAAAAGTGTGCGGAAAAAACTCGGCTTTTGCATATGTATATAATTGTATCCACTGTTAAATTTATTTTCATGTATATATAACCATAGGGCACTAAATACGTTTTTACGCGATGTAAGTTTATCGCTATTAAGGTATTCGATTTAAAATGAATTTAACACAGCAATGATCTGCTTTGGTGGGGTCACACTTTATGGCGGAAATTTCATTTATTGATATTTAATATTATATATTTATAAACAAAATTATGTATTTGTTTGATTTATTTTATAACATATGTGTTTGTTTTTGTGGACCTGAAAATGATCGTAGTTTTATTCCAATGAAACTTGTGGAGAAGATAATACCATTTTATTTCATTCGTAATGAATTTACTCAATATCAATACGGCCTCAGTCGAGTTTATTTAAAAACTAAATAAACTGATATCGAAATCTCTGGAAAGACGCACTGAATGTTGAATGAAAATCCAACTGGTTGGATTTACGTGCGCTGAGGCATGCGTCATGAAAAATAGGTCCAGTCAACTCGCGAGAGGCATGCAATAGTGCATGCCTCTCCTTCATCATACCGTGCGCTATGACGCATGCCTGTGTTGAATAGAAAGTTGCACAAGTGTGGAGATAGCTTATAGCTAATAGCTAATCTGAAATGAAATAATCCTTGAACTCTTCACGTATCTTCTTTGCTGCTATTATGGGGTTCCGTGGTAATTGAAGTAGGGGTCGCATACCGCTATCATTTACAGTAACTTCTCTCCATGTACCATGAACAATTTCACCGGTATTTATAATTGTATCCCTGTTTAGAAAATTATGAAAAATGTCCCATTTTGAGGCTATTAAAAAAAAACAGTTCTTCTATGTTTTCTATCTATGTCTTGCCGTAAATCTCTACTTTCTCGGTAAATGTATCATAAATAAATTGAAATTCCCGCCCTTCGTTTCAAATGGTATAGTCTCCTGGTGTAGAACCCAGAACCTTTTAGTTAGATGAGATTGCGCGTTTGTATGACGTTTTCATGACTACTATTCACATTTTTCGGGTTATGGATTTATTCTCATATACACACATACAAAATATATTGTTACGAAGTATAGTTCCAGTTTTGATCGGAACAATGTTTTAGTATGAGAAAAACTGGAAAATTCGAGACATTAGTCAGCGTTTGCTTATAAATAAACCTTTAAACAGTTTAAAAATTAAAGGGTATGATAAATTTTAGACTCTACTCTTTATTTTGGATAGGTTAAACAAATTACATCCGTATTTAAAGGGCTGAAAACATTAAAAGATCTTTAGGGTCATATCGACCTCAAGCTACTAATTTAGGAACTTTTATAACGTTTTTATTTAAGAATTGCTTATCATGTTCAGTCAAAAATGAATATTAAGATAGATGCAGAAGTTTTATGAGTTTATCTGGCTAGTTTGGTTTTACTAGCTGAGTTTATTACAGCTTTTTCTTCTCGTATTAAAATCTAAGAATTTACTTCAATTTTCTCGTATATATCTATATGGTAATAAACGTCAAACGTCTTAAACGTTCATGCTATTTAAACGGTATTCAGTTATTATTTCTTGATTATTTTTAAAATATAAATGTTGAGTGACTCCCACCCAGGTTAAGTGAGCCTCGCCCGGCGGGCAGGAAGCAATGCACAGTGACCGCCACCTAGGAGACGCTCACTGTACAGTGAACGCCATCTTAGGCGAGGCCAACTGTACATTGGACCCCACCCGTTAAGTGAGCCTCGACTCCTACACCGGCATTAATCGGAGCCATATTTACGGGCATGCAAAGCTTTCGCTGAATTTATCAAGTAAATGATTGAGGTTTTGTAATCTTCAGCAGAAAAAAGCACAAAGCTAGTCATAGGACTTGACTCTTGGGGGGGTTTGATCCTCTAAACCCCCCCCTCGCTGCGCCACTGAGCAGCACTAAACGCTGCAGTTCTTTAAGCGTAAGACTCTTGGTCACTTCAGTCTCAAACTTAACGACTGGTGATTTTTACTGAGGTAGCGCAGCTTTAGTGGCTATTTCTTCCACAGGGAGCGAAGTACTTCCAGAAGAACCCAGAGCCTCAATGGACCTCTTTACACCAAAATTCATAGCCCCTGAGCAAAATAAAATTCATTTTGAGTGAATTGATCTGTAATTACACTACCTATATTACTATAGTGGATACTTTTGGTTACCTGAAATAATTATCCGTGCTGAGCTAATGTAAATTATTAATTAATATCGATAAGTAAGATTTATTGAGCTTTCAAATTTTTATCTAACTGTTTGTAATTACAATAAACTTTAAAATAAAAGTTTCTTCTGAAAAACAGATTTGCGTTTTCAATCCATACATCTCCCATTAGCCTAGTAACAGTTAACTCCAAATTTATGCAATTTTACGGTAATGTTTTAAGAAAGGTAGTAAATTGTACATACAGAATTGAAAATTGGAAATCACAATGAAAAATATAGTTACTTAATATTATTCATAACAAAGATTCTACTCGGTATTTCCCTTCTTTAGGTAGAATACACAACAAATGAATGAAATGCATCTGTGCGGAAAGGGTTTTCTAAGAGGTTCTTCTCAAAGTAACCTGGAATTCGCTTGACAGTGGGATTTGAATCTCCTTTCAAAGCTGCCAACAATTTCCTCACCTAATCCAGTATTACGATCTTTTTGTTTCCCGTTTCTTTTACGTCAATTTTTTTCCTCAGCCGTGTTTTCATATTGTTAAATCTTTTTATTACAGATCTAGCGCCTATCTCCTTATCAAATATTCCTTTTTATTTTAAGATAACCTTTTCGATTCTTCATTTATTTTTTTAACTCTAGGTAGCTGCGATTTTTCCAGGCATTCTCGCCATTCGCTCGCTAAAAACTGTAACTCGTTGAGTGCTTCTCGATTCTTCGTCACTAGATCCCATCGTAACTGGAAAAAGTTGTGAAGATATCGAATCAGGATTACTTGAAGATAACATAGCTTTTAACTCGGAAATAATATAATAATATTAAAATATGAGAATGTTATTATGAATGTTTATGAAAATTTGAGAGCAATAAATTAGCTTAAAAACCCAGAAAGTTCATATTCATTTTCGAAAAACGAATATGAAATTTCAATTGAATTGTTTTGAACTGTTTTCATTTTTGGCACACTCTAAATCTTTTGATGATGTTTTTTGTAAATATTGGTTCTTTTGTTTTAAACGACAAAAGCAGAAGCCTACAGGAACTAGGAAACTTAGTCAATAGCAAATTTGATTCATGGAAAAATTCAATAGAGCGTTTGGTCTGTATAATGATCCTTCATTTTAAAAAGAAAGCGTCCTAACCGATGTTACGCTGTTACAAATTGAAATGGAAGAAATTATTCCCGTAAATTTACAAATTGATTATGAGCATCGTAAATAAGAGGAAAATAACCGAAAGTTATAATTCCGATTATTAATACAATTTTATTATGAGGGAAAAAAAGGTTATCCTTATGGGAACATAAAGATGGAGGTCCAGTCTCTGTGGACGGAGAACCTTAATAAATCCACAGGAATGTTCTAGTACTTGTTAGATTCTGTTCGAAATACAATGGAAGTTCACATTAAAAGAACCTACACTTCCCAAATTTTATCTGTACATTAGCTCCATGTTTCAAAAGGAAATGATTGAAACTGTAAGAAATTTAATAACATAGCATATAGTCGAATACATCGTGTTTTATGATAGCTGCTGATAAAACTGTTGATGTTGGAGGTGTTGAACACATATATGTTTCCGGTATTTAATTTTCAAAGACTTCCAGCCAAAATTGTGCTAAAGAGTTTCCTGACATGATTGCGGATGGAGTAGCAACTAATATATCGTCAGCAATATAACATTTAGGAACAAATTTAAAGAAAGTACTTGGCCAAGGCTATGATAGAGGCCCATTAATGAGTGGAAGCATCAGATTCAACCTATTTTCCCAGAAATTTCCGAGTGCTATTTACATACATTGTTCAAACTACAGCTTAAAATTATCTATAACTAATGTTTGTGATGTGTGCTCGATTGATCAATGCATGAATCTATTTGGATAAATATATCTGTTATTTAATTTGCTTGGAAACAGGGAGCTCTACTCGATACATTTATCCGAAAACTAAAAAATCAAAACTTGTCAATTTAGAGCATCCAGATGAGCTGGCAGTCGTCATTTTTGGAGCTACAAGATGCTGTAATTCATTCCTTGGCACTAATGGTAAATTGACCACAAATTGCAACATTCAAGAGCAGATACTGCATGTTCTATTTTTGAATAGTCTTTTAATGGCACTTTTAAATCATGTATTTTATCAAAGGATTATTCTTCATAATTACATACAAACTAGAAACTATAGCTTTAAATGAATCGATAATTCCAGCTGACAACCTAGTTGGTACATTAAGAAGAATGGCAAATAATAAAACCGATTTTGAAGCCAATTTTTAATACTCTAAATCAGGGGTGGGCTTATCTTTTCCTTTTATTCAATGACGTATTTCCACAAGACATGAATTATTACGAACTTTTCTGTATATAAGATCCACTTTTATCTTCAAAGTGTGTCGTAATCATATTATCGATATTGTCAGAGGCGTTGTATAATGGGGAAGAAGGGGTGAGAAATGCAAACCATGTTTCAGTATAAGGTGAATTCCAGCGAGGTATGGGTAGATAAGGAAAATATATTATTTTTAAATCACTTATTAAGTTTTCGAGATATAGGCTCGTGAAGAAAATAAATTTCCAGACCCAACTTTTGATAGCAGCATTCCGTAAATGCGGTTTGCAGTGATCTCATTTTGGAGATTCGAAAGTAAAAACACATCGGCAGATCGCATAATCGCTTGAGCTGGGTGCCTAGCGAGAAGCTGTACACACGCAGTGACTTTCTTTTGGTCACTTGTTGGCGCTTAAGATGGCCATTTCCAGCGATGGATAGCTCGTTTTAGTTTTGCTAACAATTGGTTTTTATTGAAATAAGTGCACGCGAGTGTCATGTTCATCTTGTGAATCAGTGAAGTATGGTTTTTGGTGATTGCTATAATCTGCATCAAAAGCTAAGGAATTATCCAGAAAGGTCCTTTCATTAATTAGAATGGAAACTTTTGATTATATTTAGTTTCACCGAAACTTCAATAGAACCGGAGAAGACGCCTGAGCCCACTTACAGCGACCCGCTTTGCTCACTGCAGCGACATGCCCCATTGTGTTTTTACCCTAACTTTGCCGATCGTTGTACATACCCATTCTTATTTTATTGGAATTCTTGAAAAGATGCGGTTCCTTCTATTTCTGAAAAATGACATTTCTTTTCTTGAGGCTGCTACTAAACGATATAATGTATCCACCAGCCCACCACATTGGAATTTAAATTTCCTCGTTTTACGTAAACTAGATTTGATTAACTTTTTTCATTAAAGGCTGCAAATTTTTTAACGATTATGTTGTAATGGTAATTCAATCGAATGAACATTGCGGAATTCAGCTAAATATATTATCGGTAAAAGAGCCAAAAGAGGCATTTTGACTTTGAATCGTTCAAGTTACAATTATTTCGTAAATTTTTACTCCACCATTACGGTCACCCGCCGTTGACCCTAGATCAGTAATATTTAGATGGCGCTTTGCGCCTTCCCCTTACGGGGAGCGCGTAATAAACATACCGGAGCGGAGTGTCACGTGACTGGGGTCAATTTAATGGCGGCGTTTGAAATCTCGCCGTGCGTAGTTTGCTTTCAGCGAGATGAGACGTTATTTCTAATGAAAATAACTAACTGTAAACTGTCAGTATCTGCAGAGAATACATGGCCAGGCACAAACAAAACATAGTTATGGTACGTACTGCTTTTCTACCGACCGCGGTCGTCCTTGGTGACTCGCAAGCGGTTGGATTGGCCGTCATGCGTCGCCTTCAGCGGACTTCGGTTTTGGTTAAAATTTCCCGTTTTACCCATTTCTGTTGTCTTTGTCCGTCGCACATTTTTACTCCTCTTCATTTTAAATGGTATGCCCCCTGTTAACCCTCATCCGGGCGCGCCGCACACCTCCAGGCAAAAATTGCACGAGCTTTTATGAATGTGACGGTAAACTACCGTCCGCGCGCCCGGATGAAGGTTAAAGAGGTATTAGATTCGCATGCCTCCGTCTCAATGCATGCACTCCTTCAAGGCATTGGGGGAACATAAATTGTTATATGAGATTCTTCTTGCTTTCGAAGTGCGAGTAGGATTGGCACCGACCACCAAGACGACGACAAAATATGATGTCGGTACTTTTGTCAGATGAGGACAGTTGCAGTATTCCCAAGGAAAAACGGTCTTGAAAAAGGTCTGACAGGGCCGGGAATCGAACCCGGGATCTTCCTCTATCTTTCGATCCGGGGTTCAGTTTCAGGCCCTGCCATACTTTTCTCAACCCCGTTTTCCTTTGGTTTTTTCCTGGGCGCACGCCCTTATGTGCAAAGTAGCTTAACCCTTTCCTAGTTGTAGTATTATTAAAAGTGCTTCGACAGCTAAGGTAACTTCACTTGTGGGCTTCCACCGGTAATCGACCACCTTCGCCGAAGCCGTACACACTGCCGACATGACTAACCAGGAGCCCAGGGACTAGGATGCTATTATAAATTCTAAATTAATTCCGTTTTAATGCCCTTCCGGAAGAAAGTTAAACGCTGTCCTTAGGATAACGGGAAACACTACGAAGACGTTAGACCTTCGTTTATAATTATTCAAACAGATAATGCTTTAATACAATACAAATTATATTAAAAGCTGATCTTCTGGATATGCGTTGGATCATTCCTGTCTCGGGTTACCCCATTTCTCAAAAATACGTAACCTTCACTACAGGGCCGGACTAAGGTTTCTGGGGGCCCGGGGCCAGAGAATGGTGGTGGCCCTTTTTCCAATTGAAAGATAAGAGGATGAAATTTCAAACAATAGCTGAAAGTAAAAAGGTTATCAATTATAAGAATAAAAAGAGTTTTCAATGTTCTAATTTTGTTTATTTAACAGTTTTCATAAAATGGTCTGTTTTTCAAGTAAAATTGTTTTTTTTAAATTCAACGTCAACCCACATGAACTTTTCTCGATTTTTTCCTAGCGAATACATCAATAAGATTTTCAAAAGATAAACTTTTTAATATGTCGCTTTCGACACTCAGAATCATCAAACTAGTCAGACTCTCCTGTCCTATGCTCGTCCGTAATCTGTTTTCGATGATTTTCATTTTTGAATACGATCTTTCTCCACTGCAATTTGTCACCATCATGGTCAAGTAAATGCGAAGTACTATCTCCGCATTAACAAAGGCTGAGCGTAAATCATTCTCTATGATCATGCGGTTGAGAAATGTCTCAATTGATTCTTCTTCAAGCTGTTTTTACAACTCTGACAACTTGGCAAGTTGAAGCAATTCGAGAGATAGAGTTGATTTTAAATCATCTGGATAGAGTTCGATGAGATTTTTCGCTCAACTCTTCAGGTGTTATTGTCGGAAGCTTACTCAAAAAACCAAATCTTTCACAAGCGACTTCATATGCTGCGATGCGTTGCGACAGTGACGTAAGTGTGGAATCTACAACTGTGAGAAAGGCTTCAGTGCGAAATTTATCTCTTGGTGACAGCTGAACAGGAAGTGTTTTTCCATAGTCAAGTGGCTGCAGTCGAACATTCGGTTTCTTGATTCTTGAATTTGTATGATATTGCTCAGTTTTTGACAATTTTTTCCCTTCATTCTCGTAGACTTCAAAAGAATATTTTTTTATTCAACGAAAGATTTTAAAGATTTCAGCGATTTTACAGCACTGCTGAGTACGACCGTAGGACTTTGCAAATATTTGCTTGTAGCATTGAATCTTTCAAGGATATCGTGCCAGATACATGTGTAAATTGCAGTTTCGAGAAGACCCATGTATCGAAGAAGTCCGAGAGCTTCACTTTTGACAATGTCTTTTTGCTCTTCGTCAATGCTGATTTCAGTCAAAGCTTCTTGAACTGGATGATAACCATAATAAGGTGCTTTGACTGCTTCCAAAAATAATTACTTATTTTTGGAATTTTCGACAGCAATTGCTCGTGGTGTTTTTCCTTCTCGGAAGCTTCTTTTCTTTTTTGTGCTCCAGATGGATGGTTACGCTGAAACTTATGTCGATCTTCTTTTCGATCAGCCATATTAAACTGCTAATTCTTCTGTAATTCGGAAACGTTTCATTTGTAAATAAAAAAATCTTGTTTAATTATCTATAAACTCTGTCATAGAATGAATCAAGTTTGAACCATTTGTGCCATCCAACTAAAAATTAATCGCTATTTCCGAGAAAAAAATCCTGATTCCACTGGGGGCGAAACCCAGGACCTCTCACTTTCCGGGCGAGTGCTCTGACACTGAGCTATGTAACCATTAAATTTTCCTCTCGGAAATATCGATGTCACTTTTATTTTTCGTATTTTTCCCTCGTTCAAATCTTATCATTCGAGGAAACAGCTTTTAGTTTCGTGAATCTAAATTTTATTTTTATCATCAAGCTCGGCTCTTTGTTTTGGAACAGTCCCACTTGATGTCCCCCCTGCGCTATTTTTCAACCTAAGTGCGAATAATTATAAAGCACTATGTCATTGAAATTTACACAAAAGTCCTTTACATATATAATAAAAAATATGCGCATTATGTAAACATATATCCCAGAAAAAGGGATAAACGAAAATCATTCCCCAATCATTTCTGTCTACGCTCATAAATTACGAAAACAAGGCAAAATAAATATCATGGCTATCCGTATTCGAAAAAATCCTTTCAACCAGAAAATCATGGCACAAAATTATTTCCACTTTTTCCCTTACAAAATAAACACAACTTAAAACAAATCGTCATAAAATAAATTATTCCGCAATACAAATCTACTGCTACACAAAAAAAAATCCGTTTTCCCTCGTACCTAACGAAAATTGTACAATGGAAAATACTAGAAATCCCAACACTGGACTTCATCACAAAAATTGTCAAGATTTTCTTGACAAATGTGCAAAAAAATACCAAAAAACAAACTATCTCACCAATTACTCTTATCCATGATAACTGTCACGAGAATGTGAACAAAACAGTTATGTTTATAAACTCGATGAGGTACAAAACATGAAGATGCATACAATATACGGAACATAAATTTTCGTAGCAGCCATGACAGGGCGCAAGGTTGTCAGTATTAAAATATAAATTGTCGCCAGTCGACTCGCTGGAAATCGCCAAAATCGCCACCTACAACTCAAGTTATCGCCACATTGGCGCCAACAGCTAATCGTGTGAAATTTACATTTTTAGAGGGAATATTCAAATAGAAACATGGTGTTTGACCGGTTTGGCGCATAGGAAAAATATAAGAATTGACTAGGACAGACGTATGGGGTCGGAAAAAAATAAAAAAAAATGATTTTTTTTATAGAAAATCGCCAAAATTGCTGCAAAAATATAAAAAATCGCCAAAAAGTCACCAGTCGCCAAGTCACTAGGCTCGTCATTTTGGTCGCCAAAAGGTTGACAAAAAATCGTCAGAATGGCGCCAAATTGCACATACCCTGGCAGGGCGTGAAAATTGTGCGAGAAATTCTCCCACTCCTCATGTCCCAATCCCCACTCACTACACCATCTCTGGCACAGACTTGTTCTCACCACTGCCCACCCACAGCACACTTCTCCTGCTTTCACTTTTCTTATACTTTTTCAAAAGCATATCGATACTTATACTTATATTTACACCGATTCTAGTATCAAGTCAGCCGCAAACATAAAGACTATAAAGTGTACATGGCTTTTGAATGCTCAAAATTTTGATACAATAGTACATTATATTTACCACTTATTGTAACTGGAAAACCTGATTATTAAGCAATTCATCGAGATATTTTTGTCTATTTTTTCGAATTAAGATTTATTATGATGTGCTTAATCATTGAAAGCTAGTTTTTTGATCCAAGGTACAAACAAATTGTTTTCGACAGAAACTTTTATCACTTCTGGTGGGGGCCCCCAAGTGGTGGAGGCCCGGGGCCACTGGCCCCCCCCTTAATCCGGCCATGCTTCACTACGATAGTCAGAATTCACATTTCAACAGTTGATCGCATCGCTTTGGCATCTGCTTCTCATCGCATCGCGGGCAGTATGTATGGACTCTTGGTTTTTGAGCTGAAAGGATATTTTTTGTAACTGAAAGGAACGATCTCTGCATTACGAAGAAAAGGACTTTAAAGTGTCATTTTATTGCATCATATGACGGACCCGTTAAACAGTGAACATTCCTCACGAAGGTGTGGAAGATAGGGAGTGGATGGAAGAAAACCTACTCCATTATTCAAATCCATGTCTTCAAACTGCCTTATTCGCCCGTTAATATCTCCATAATGTAACTAAATAGGATTCCGTCAAAATGATATTTACGAAGAATGAAATGCACGCCGGCCGAAGAGGTGTGTTAAAATGACTTATTTAACCGTAACTGGTCTTACTTGAAAATACTTTGTGGGAATATTGACAATGATCCCTCTTTCAGTATTACCTTAATATAGCCAATCAATAAGTGTGGGACAAAAGCGAGGATGTTCAAAAATTTTGGTTTGATTTCGACTTTCCATGGTTCTCGAAATCTATTGCGATAAAGGAAGGAATATCTTTCATGTAAATTAAGTTAGATGATACTTTTTCGTAATGCATACAATGCGAAAAAATGCAACTGTATTTTAACAACCACCTTCTACTGATCCAGCTTTGTTCCGTAGACCACCACCGAAAAGTACTGAAAACCTATAGACAAATGTACCTAGCATTAGCTCCAAAGCTCTGACCACCGTGAACATTTAAGTGATTAACTTTTGATAAATTTATCTGAAAATGTGTGTGTGAAAGAGCATATAAGTGAAATGAACGAGTGATACCATTCCAACGAATCCGTCCGACGATCACGAGCCCCTCTTCCCCTCCACGACCTTCCTTCAAAGCCTTCTCCCTCCATATCCCGCATATAAACCCTGCGAAACATCCTTCCGTCATATTTTGCGACGTGTGGGCCGACGAGAGCGAACATCCGAATTTCTATTTCTTGAAACCTCTTGGTGACGACTAGCTCTTCAACTTGCATTCCCTCTCATCGCTACAGAGAAGGTTCATCCCGCAGTAACACCTTCCGAAGTCGACGCGGAAGAATTGTACTGTCGATACTCGTCAGCTTCTGGGCGAATCAGTTTGGGGCAGTCCCAACGAAAGGAGCATCCATCTCTTCACGAAAGACTTCCATAAAAGCAAACGTCCACAGCCGGAGGTCGTGTCGCTCCTGACAAAATCCACGCCGTTTTCCTGCAGTCTGAATCGTCTGTGCCATTCAATATATGATGGCGAGTTTAATGGCGTAGGTGGTCGATCGAACTCTTTTTCTCTAAGACTACGATTTGACCGAACCCACGATAGCCAGCCCGATTCCCCGGGTTCCATGAACATTCTTCACAAAATCCTAGACGAAAAGAGTGCTTCCAGAGAATTCGCCCAAGGATCGAAGCTTCTGCAGCATCACAAGCCTCTCGGTGAGAAGATCGAGAAGAAAATGAGTGGTTTTAGTGTTGTGAAATATGGTCATTTTAGTGCATAATAGTGAAAATAGTGAAGTGAGATCAAGAGGAGGTTCAGTACGCCGATGGAACGCTGAGCACACCCCACGCTGGAGGAAATCCACAGCACGAGGTAAGGATCGACGTCTTTCAGGTGAAAAGGTGGTAGGTTCTTTAGACAAGGGCCCGACAAAGGGCGATAGTGAACAGGTCTGCGTTTCGGGGGGAGTGGGAAATTAAGTGAAGTAGGGCCCACTTGATGGGCGATAGTGATATTTGAATTGCATTGTTTGGGGGGAGTGGGAAATTGAAGTGGTAGGCACTACACACACTAATACACACAGGCTTTTTAGCCAATAGAATAAATTTAGTCTTCTAAAAGTCTCCCTTCTCTATCTTTTCCGTGGCAATGGTTTTCGTGCTATTGCCACACCATGGTTTTATAGGGCTGGTTAATTGCAATCGTGGCGCGCGTCCCCCGAATTGTTTAACGATTGCAATTCCCTGGCGAAATCCCTCCATTCAAAAGGGGAACGAGCTGGCACGGTACGTCATTACGTGGCTTGGAAACTCGTGCATAATTATTCTAATCTCTCTTCATTTTTGTAATCTTTTATTTTAAAGTGTTACTAAAACTGCTTAGAATTGTTTTAAAAGTTGATTCTATAAATTGAGTGATTGACATGTGGATTTGCTTAAGATCTTATCTTTCTCTTACTTCCAGAAGCTGGGAATATTATCAACGAGCGACAGAAGTAATTCAACAGCCTGGAGAATCTTTCATTCGGAGAAATGTCTGAATATAAGAATTCAATATATTTTGATTTTTTTAAATCTATCGAGACCTTGGAGTTGAGACTTCAGTGACACCGGCTGGCCAATCAGAACTACTCCTTCCCTCCACTTGAGTTCACGTACTCCACGTACGTGCGAGATCCACACGAGCTCACAGTAGCTCGGGTAAGGTGGGTTAACCTTCGGGCAACGTTGTCTATGTATATTGGATCAAATAAAACTTGGAAATCAATCTGAACCTTCTCATTTATTTTAGTCAATTCCGTCTGACGAACTCTGTCGCGACGTCGGAGGATCTGCGATATCCGTCGCAGACTTGATCCATCTATTTACTAAAATGAACTTTCGGTAGTTCTTAATGAAAACTTCTTTGCTTTCCAATTATATCTAAAAGTTAGTCCCGATAGAATTTCATGGCAGGCCTTTTCTTGTTGTATTCGTAACTTTTAATAGAAAGTCTTCGGAACGCTGAATCAAGAACTAAATTTCTTTCCAAACCCTCATTATCTATAAAAACTCCATATTCGCAAAACTTTGTTTTTAGCAGTGATATTTTCAAAAATATTGAACTTTTGTATTCAAGAATTTTATCTTGCACTTCTTCAATCCTAATAAATGTTTCAGTATTCCATCTTCTAAGATTTCTTTATTTAAATATTAGCGGTCGCTAATGGGAGAAAATTCATTTAAGCGTTTAAATGTAAATGAGTAATAATGCATGGCTAGCGATAGCAAATGCTGATTGCTGGATCATTGCTTTCAGGAACCAAAAGTTACAATGAAAGTGCTTCTCTCCATGGGTTTTAATTAAGGAATTTGAAGACCAACATAAATTTTTGCCAGAATTTGTATACGATGGACTGTATTTAGAGAATTTGGATATTGTTGATATTCTGGAAAAAATTCTTGGATTGTGAAAGCATTATATATTGTCTATGATATATAAGCTTACGTAAAATGAATAATACAGAATTAAGTAAAATTATTTTCATGTATGTTGAAGATATCATCAGCTTGATATCACTAGTTATTTTGATTTAGCTTAGTTTTGCACTACTTTGTAAATTAAAGAAAATTTATTCAATCTTGAAAACAAGACAATGTGAAATAGATATGATGATGGAAATTTATTTACATCATAGGTAAAACCTGTTTTTGGGTTACAATCAAACTCGTATATCCGAGTTTGATGGTATACGAGTAAAATGTTGCTTGCATACTGCAAGCAGATCGACAACACTATTTTCATGTCGGCATCATATCGGGACGGCCATCAAAAGAAAATAAATGGATTGAAATTTTTCTTAAAATTCGCTGAAATTCCTTCGTCTGGCATCGAAGCCGGGTCTTTACTGTGAACTTACTATGCAGCACAATAGAACATCACCATCTCTAACTATGTGTGAAAATTCAAGCAGAAATATTGGCTACAACTGCCTTAAAAGACGCTCTAATGTTGACGAATGTAAATGGCTCTCGGGACTCGAACCAAGGACGATCTTGGAAATCTAAAAAATGTTTTTGAAAGATATTTATGATCTCTATATATATGCCGAATTTCAAGTTTCTATAATATAGAGAAAGGTTTCAAAATAATTCCTAAAAATCGGATCAACTTCTGATTGCAGAGACACCTGGTGTCGAACCCAGGACACACTGATAGCTGTGAATGCACTGTTTGATAAGTATGGACTTGATCTTTCTATATGCAAAGTTTGAAATCGATATCGTGCCGGAAAGTACCTAAAATTTGTTTCCGTTATCTCCGTAAGAAATGCATTGAGGAATTCAAATGTCCCTCTGGGATCGAACCAAGGACCATCAGCGAATATGTAAAATTCGATTAAGATATGTTTTTATGGTGTCTAACCTCATACCGAATTTCAAGTTTCTATGCCATCGGAAAAGGATCCAAAAAAAATCTTAAAAATCGCCACAGTGCATTTTAAACGGCAGATTTTTGCCCCGACCTAGCATCGAACCAAGGACAATATTCGTAGATGTCTTTATGGTTTCCTTTAGATATGCGCGGCATCTAGCGATCCCTCGAGTTTCAACTCTCTCCTTTTCCGGGAAGTGCCTCAAAAAAATTTTCGAAAATCCCCGCCATGTAATCTTATGGGGAAAATCGCGACTTTGGGGCCTTCTGGAATCAAACCCATGACACTGAGGTTCAAAGTCGGCTTTTTCCTGGAGGTTGCACGTTATGGCCAATATGTCGTAAAAATTTCAAGGCATTGGCACTTGTGGAACATGGTTAGAATTTTGATCCCCTATATATATATAGGTATATCCGGAGAAGCGTCTATATATAATAGATAAGACTGGTTAGTGGTGCAGGTACAATATTTAACTTCCAAAAAAAAGCAAAGGAAGTGATTTAACACGAAAAAGAAAATGTGTGATCTTTACACTTGTTCTTAAAATTTAATGCCTGTAAATCTAATAAATTAGAAGATAAATGTATAAAACAATAATAAAAAATAATTTAAATATTTCTGTCAAATAGTTTTATAACTACTAAATTATATTTTCAAAAACTAACTATTTTCATTTGCCAATTTCCAAGACTTGGCCAACTTAAGATATGCATGACAACATTTTTCATTCTTATTTCTTCAGGCAAGTTATTTTAAATATTTGAGCCTATATAAAAAACAATCATTTGGCATAATCAAAGGTACATTTCCTTTTCTGAATTATGCTCGTATGTATTACTTATTTATCAGAGATAATTGGCATGCTATCACTCATAATATAAAACATGCAATTTGAAGCCTTAAACATATACAAGTGTTATAATGTGAGCAATGTCAGATATACAAATAATGGATATGTATGCTTAAATATATTTTATAAGCTAATAATTCTGATAATCCTTTTTTGCAGGATTAATGCAAAATTTAATGTATGTCCTACCCCAGAATTCTTATACAAAATTTAATTTGGATTAGATAAATTCATTTCATCGAGTCAAGATTTCAGGTCCAACAAGTTTCATCGCACATTCAAAATGAACATTGTACTGTTCTCATGAGAGGATCTTCTAGATCGTCCAAACCATGGATCTCATGTGACCCAATGGTGGCATGGTTGCCATTTATTCTCGATAAATTAATTGAATGCTGTATGTCAATTTTTAGTGTAAACAATACATATCTAGCCAATATTTGCATCTATTGAGCCCCTAGCAGTTCTACACAAGTGTTTCTAGTAATAATCCGAGTTTTATTTTAGTACAAAGCTATTCAATGATTACAAGTAAAGAAGACAATATCATCATGTATAGAATAAAAACAATCTTAGGATATAAAATATATACATGCATACTATTAAGATACAAACAATGCAAAAGTTATAAAAACTTAAAAAGGGAACAAAAATCATAGTAACTCACATTAAAATGAAAACCAAAAGTTACAAACATAAAAAGGCACAGGAGAGAACAAACAATACTAATATAAACACAAGTACATTAAGTGTCTACAGAGTAACTTAAATCACATTTTCAAATAGATACTTTTTTAGTTTTCTTTGAAAAATCAACAGGCCTTGAAAATCTTGAACCTCTGGTAGAAGTGAATTATTCCTCGAAAAAATGAGATTTGTGTAGATGATTTTGAGACAAAAGAGATATGGAAATCACTTGTACGTTTTGTGTTAGATGGTCAAAGCAGCCTCCCAGGTTTGATTCCCAGCCTCAGACTTTTTTCAAGTCTGTCTTTCCTTGGGATTGTTTAATAGTAGTGACAAACTTTACAAGTACAGTACAAAAAAAACAGCTTGGACTTCACATGTACCACGGTAGATTAAAAATAAACAATTAGGGTCGAAATGGCAGTATACATCTATGCCAAAAGTCCTACATAAGTGAGCACGCTAACCAATTCAAAATTGGTCATTTAAAAAGTTTGATGGGGTAGCCAATTCTTTTTCAATTAAGAGCTATTGTTTGAAAGTTTAGTCTGAAGACTTCGGGGCCTCTCACAGTTGAAAAAAGACCTGCATTAGTGGAACATTAGACAAGTTACATGGAACCAGGATGAGCTGAGGAGGCCCTGTGATAGCCTCATGTTCTGTGGCTCATTTTTACTAGCTGTATTTTACCTGACTCTAGTGTGCTGTCGATTCTAATGCCCACCCCGATTTTTGAGCCCAAAAAAGAGATAAAAGGCTGTATGTCAGCATAGTACATGTTCATTAGGGTACCATACCCAAGGGTAATATTTTATTTACTCTTAAATGTTATTTCAAAATCTGTGGTGAATACAAAAACATGGTTTTATTTCTACAAATTGGCTTGAGAGGTTAAAAAAAAACTGTTTAAACAGATGTGGTCCTAGTCAGTAATGTTAGAAGTTAGAATACATGTTGTCCTCTTAAATTTGACTTGAATGCATAACTAAACAGAGATTCTACATTCAAAATAGCTTTCCTGGTCCAAAATTAGATTATATATTCTGCAACTCTCCTCAAAAATTTACTTTGTTTTATATACATAGGAAATACTTTTTCTGGATCCTGTGTTTTAATTCTATACAACTTAATCACCTGCTTAATTTGTAAGTTTATTCAAAATGTGAAGTTATCAACATAAAGTTGAATACTTAAGCATTCTTCTTATGTACCATTAAGTAAAACGTGATAGGGCACCAACCGTGAAATGGTTTACACATGATCATGAAGCTGCAAGGAATCACTTAAAAAGTGTGTACTCTGACTTTAAGAAAACAGATGATGAAACTCTTAAACAACTCTACATAAACTTGTTAAAAGACTACCGTAAAAATCTCACTTATGCTAAGTTAAATGCTAATGCTAATTTTATTGACAACTCTTCCAATAAGCATAAAGCTGCCTGGTCTGTTATCAAAAACTAAATTGGTAAAAATAATACTCCACCTATTATCAATATTGATCCGGATGATTTTAATCATCATTTTACCTATTCTGTCGAAAACAAACTCTCTAGCATTAAGGAACATAATATGTCCTATCTTAATTTGCTCCAGAAATTCTCCGTTAACACCACGCCATTCCATTGGAAATGGGTATCATCTTCTGAGGTGTTTAAAGCAATTAGAAATTTAAAGAACTCTAGGAGTAAAGATATTTTTGATTTATCCACTAATTTCATTAAAACAATAAGTCATCTGATATCACATCCTCTATCAATTGTGATTAATTCCTGTCTTCGGTCTGGCTATTTTCCTGATGTTTTGAAATACTCTAAAATCATTCCAGTGTATAAGGGTGGTGATAGAAACAACCCTAGTAGTTACCGCCCTATCTCACTAGTACCAATCTTTGCTAAAGTAATTGAATCAGTAGTAAATTCTCAAATTATTACCCACTTTGAAAACAACAAACTCTTCTCTTCCTCACAATATGGTTTCCGTTCTGGGAAATCAACAGTTAATGCAGTTGAACAAGTCGTGAAACAAATAATTTTGGCTTTTGAGCTGAAAGAATGTGTACCCGTTACTCTCTGTGATCTCTCATCGGCTTTTGATTGTGTGAATCACTCAATTCTTGTGAACAAACTCCAGTACTATGGTTTTGATGATATGGAACTGAAATTCATGTGTTGTTATCTATTCAACCGTAAACAAAGTGTTCATGTCAATGGCTGTCACTCTAATTACTTGACTATTCAACAAGGTGTACCGCAAGGCTCTATCCTTGGGCCTCTTTTATTTCTTGTAATGATTAATGATCTTCCTGCTAACATTACCGCTGATTGCATTTTGTATGCTGATGACACAACTTTTTTTCAGAATTGCTCAAATCCAAAGGAAGCACTGTCTCTTTCCAATGCCACTCAGGCTGAAGCCAATACTTGGTTTACAGCAAACAAATTTATATTGAATACTTCTAAAACCCAGTATTTGTTATGCAGCCTAAAGAGACTGGATGACCCTTCTGAAACTGTAAAATTACTCGGTTTGACTCTAGACACTAAATTAACCTGGAGCCATCACATTTCCCATATCTGTAAGAAACTCTCCAGGTCATTGTTTCTTCTGAGGAAGCTTAAGCAGTGTGTTCCCGGTGGTTACCTTCGATCTGCCTATTTTGCATTCTTTCAAAGCCACCTTCTATACGGATTAAAGCTT
Organism: Sympetrum striolatum; assembly: GCA_947579665.1. Lineage (NCBI taxonomy): Eukaryota > Metazoa > Arthropoda > Insecta > Odonata > Libellulidae > Sympetrum > Sympetrum striolatum. The sequence continues at coordinate 123,247,683 of OX388341.1, forward strand.
TGGGGTCATGCTGCAGACGTTAAACATCTGTTTACTATACAAAAAAAGGCTATCCGAATCATGAGTGGATCTGATTCCCTTGCTTCCTGCCGTCCCCTTTTTAGAGATTTAAATATTATGTCCATTTACAGTTTAAGTGTGTATAATTCTTTAACTTATGTAAAAATGAACCAAAACAGGTATATGCACAGGTCAGACATCCATAGTTTTAACACAAGATCCAGAAATACTATAGATATTACTCCTTACAGACTTAGTAAAACCTTTATACAGTCTGATAACCTGTGCTTCAAAATGTTTAACAAGCTTCCACAGTCTGCTTTTAGCATTGATTGTAAAGAATTTAATGTGATTATTGAACAGTGGTTGTTAGCTAATCCACTATACTCCTATAAGGAGTTTTTTGACTCTAAACTAAATGATATGATATTTGTCTAAGTCTCTAGCAATTGTAAATATTACCTGTCAGTTTTTATTAGTGATTTCACATGTATGTGACTTTAAACATATCTATTATATTTGACGATGCTATACATTTGTAATGTCTTATGCAAATAAATTATCTATCTATCTATCTATTCAATGATTCTCTCTGTAGTAAAATTATTTTTATCACATGAACTGTAAGTTGATACTGTGGAAAGTTGTCTTAAATCAGCAAGTCCAACTTTGGTATCCTCTGCCCAAAATTGTTATATGAGTTATAGTTGTTAGTGAGGAGAAAAGTTATATTTTGAAATTCATGCTTAATATATTATTTTGTTTATCAATTATAACATACATATCTGTACAAAAGAGAGGAACATATATTTTCAATGCTTTTATTATTGTCATTCTCCTATGCAAAAAACATATTGAACATTTTAGTTAATTGGTCTGTTTGAAAATATATATTTTGAAAACTAGAGCCATCATATTTTTATGTAAATAGCAGTACTATTGTTTAATAAATCATACTTGTATACTGGTATTAATCTGTACATATTTTATAAGCTTTCTAATACAGTTTTGTAATTTAACTGCTGAATTGCTGTTAATGAGTTCATATTTGTATTCTCCTTTCATATAATATTCGTACATCTCCCTGATGCTCTGCTTTGTTAAATCTTTTCAATAATGAAGGAAATGAATTTACAATAATAATCCTATAGCTACTTAGGAATGGTCAGAGTAGATTTTTGAGAAATGTTGGAATTCAAGTTCAGTCATAAGATATTTTAAAGTATTTGGCACATATGTTAAAAGATGGAGAGGAGCAATTATATATTTGTTTCTCAAAGGAATAAAAGTCATCATGTATTCCATAATAAATTTTTACTTTATTTATTGATAATCTCTGTGAAAATAATGTTGTTTTGTTCCACAGTGACTCATTTGAGATTAAAAATTTATTAGATTTCCTTACATGTTCTGATATTTTAAAAAAGACAACTCCATCAGAAAAAGATGCATTAACGGGTACATAATAACTGGGTGAGAAGGTAATGTATGGATGGAATAACAGATCTTTCAACTTAAGGTAGCTTAATATTTTTGCAGTAGAAAAAAATAACCATTTTAAGTTTATAATTACTTGGTAGCAGACTTTTACCAGCTTAGTAGTTGTATGTCCTGTTCAAAGGGATTTTCAGTTCAAAGCAATTATTTCTTCATTTAGAAAAATCTATCATTTATTTGCAATAACCCTTTATTGGTGACCCTTTATTTTACCTTAATTAAATCATAGTACTTATTGTGAGAGAATGTATACATAAGTGAGCACATTAACCAATTTAAAATTGGTCATTCAAAAAGTTTGATGGGATAGCGTATTCCCTTGCAACTAAAAACTATTGTTTGACAGTTTAGTCTTAGCCAAGGATGCAACCAGCCCTGGAATTTTCCCCTGCACCAAAGGACATGTGCATGAGTAGTATTGTTCCCAAATGTAGTCCATTCTAATGCTCATCCAGATTACGGAGCTGGAAAATACCCAAAATGGTGTATATTATTTTCTAGAAAATACGGTAATTTTTATATATTCACAGGAATTTCTTTAGATGTCAGTATTTATGGTATTACCAAGACGTGTAAATGATGACCAACTATTATGGATGGCAGCTGCACAAATGTGAGATTCTCTAGGGAGAGTGATTTCCAAATTTCATTTCAGTTATGAATTATAGAAGTTATTGTGATTTAGAACCAACAAGATTATTGTATTTATGTATAGGTATAAATGAAAATGGTTGTCTTTTGGGTCTCTAGATTGTAACATAAAAGGCATTATTTACTTACTTTGATGCTTGTCATATTATTATTTTTGTGTGTATTTATATGAGTAAAGGCTAAAATTTTACTCAGAAGATTACATATTTCTAAGGATCCATGTTACTGTCATAATGTTGATGGGTTTAATGCTAATAAATGTAAAAATTTCACCAGAAACTTTTTATCATAATATTTGATGGAAATATTTTATAAATTTATTTCCAGAAGACTCCCTCCAATTCTTTTTTTAACAATACATACAAATATTCATTCAAAATGAAAAGAAAATCTTTATATATATATATATATATATATATATATATATATATATATATATATATATATATATATATATATATATATATATATATATATATATATATATATATATATATATATATATATATATATCTATTATATATAGATGCTTCTCCGGATTCATTCATATATCATATATATATATATTCATATATATATATATATATATATATATATATATATATATAGAGAGAGGCATGGGCGTCGCCAGGGGGGGGCAGGGGGGGGCAGCTGCCCCCCCCTGGAGACCCATTCGTATTGTGGTTCGGGATGTGTTGTAGAAACAATTTTTGGCACGAGCGTATTTGAAAAGAATTTAGACCCAAAATAAAGTACAGAAGACAAAGGATTCAGTTTTTTTCGTTTTTCCTTCAAAATGGGCATAAGAAAGTTTTGCGGTGAGTAATTTGCAAATAGGCCCAAGCAGTGGCGCAGCGAGGGGGGGGGGTTTAGGGGTTCAAACCCCCTCCAAGAGTCAAGTCCTATAATTAGCTGTGTCCTTTTTTCTGCTGAAGAGTACAAAACCCCAATCATTTGCTTGATAAATTCAGCGAAAGCTTTGTACGCCAGTAAATATGGTTCCGATTTCAGCGAAGTTGATGTTTTCGGTAGCAGTGCAGGCCCTGAGCCGACATCGATATCAATGGGACGCTACGATACGAGTGTTTTGCTCACGATGTTCAACGCATGCACTTCTTAACCATATCCTTTTGTTAGATGACTCACACCATAAGATAAGATTCCCATGAGAAGAATTCGAAAGTGCTGATTCGTTTACTCCTCGCAAAAACACAAGGGAACATTCGAGAAGTAATTCGAAACTTACACCCTGAAAACAGAAATTAAGATTACGTTTGAGAGACAAAAAGGTTGATAAAACGTTCAGTTAGATCTGTTGCATGTGACTGTTTTGAGGGTGTGAATGCAAAGCCAGGCTCGTGAATAGTGCATTTGATAAATTCACAGGGGACCAGTTCGAAGGAGAGTTTCGTTTGGATTTCATAAGGTACAGATGGACATCCGAAATTTTTTTTCACAGTCCGCTAATAGCTCGAGGCCTCTATCGGGAAAACGTAAGTTAATTTCTATGTAGTTTTTTGTAAAATGACCATTATTAGTTGCATAAATTAGGATTGTATTATTTTAGGGCTGTTATCGGAGGGCACATCTCAAGATGAGTTTAGCGACAATTCCAAAGGAACTGGTTCCTTTGTTAAGTATTCTGGACGATTAAAAGTCCTTACAGTAGCCTCTTTATTACTCGGGATGATATTAAATGTACTGATCCTTATTTTATAATTACCCGTTAATTTACTGTATAGTTACGAAAATAATTCAATAACCGGGTTTCCATAGAAATTTGTAAAAGCATTGGAGCAATGCAAAATATCAGTAAAAATTAATTTTCGATGATATTATTAATAATATACCATTTTGGAAGCAAATCAGTCAGCTGAAAGGTATTGTGCCCGTAAGTTACGCACATATTTATCGGAACTGTGACTTGATGACTTGAAATAAATTTGAGAAACGGTTAAAACTGTGACTTGAATTCTTCAGCTTCCTTTTCGATGCAGCCAATTTCTTCTTTTGTGATAGAATCCCACGAATCTCATATCTGGTTATGCAATGCCCATTCAAAATTTCAATTCGTGGAAACTTATGTTTTCTTTGAACACTCAGTACGTAAGACAGGGTTTTGTATCATCTCTCTGCTGGTTAAACTACCTATTGCTTAGTCTAAATAATTGTAAGTTGACGGCTTCATTTTTTCTACCTTGGTATATAACTTGATTTCTGCAAATTCAATTATAATATCAACTATAATCAAGAGTCTACAGAATATTTTAATGCAGCCGAATTTTTACTCTCCGGTATGTGACGCATTCAATTGAATACTTGACTAATACATAAATAACGAAATCAGGCATAATTGTAAGCCTATCAGAAAATTTCATCTGATATAAATGATTTTTTGTTTCTTAGAAGAGGAGGTAATTTTAAAAGCAACGAATGAAGTCACTCCTAAGAAAGCTGGTGATGATATAAACTAATAACGAAAGATGCTCAAATAAGGATGGGTGCACCAATATGGTGATTTATTGAGACGTTTTATATCGCTTGTCAAATAACGGTAACTATTTTATCCTTTTCGCGCTTGGTAACCTCCCAGGCAGCATCCTTTATCGGGCCAACGTTGGCCCAATGTCGGTTTTGTGTCGGCAATGTCGGCCGACCTAAGCCGACGCAGAGCCGACATTGGGCCAACATTGGCTTTGGGTAGAATCACGGACCTGAATCCTCCATGTATTTTGGTCGTCGCGTTTGAGACGCGACAGTAGCGCCCCTAGGATCAACTCTGGAAGAACTAATTTTACCCCACCCACTCTCTCGCTACCCCCATCCCCTTCCTACGCTCTTTCCCCCTCCCTTTTCGGGTTTTTCGTTATTTACGCTTGAGATGAAGTTAATATCAAGTTTATTAACCAAAAATTAATCTTTATTGCAGAGATAGGAATACCATTAAGCAGTTTCAATAGTAAATTCGTTAAAAATAATAAAAAGAGTAAAATTAAGAAATTAAATAGGAAAATTAAAATAATTGCGAGGTGAAGGTTAGTAACAAGTAAAAATCAGATATTCAGAGAATAAGTTAAACTTTATTTCAGGGAAACAATACAATAAACAATTCCAACATCTTCACTGTCAGTAAAACAAAGCAATTACAATGAGAAACCATTTCTGGATGCAGGTGAAACAATCTAAGAGAATGTAATATGAACTGACTTAACTTGGTGGAACACCATTTATGAAAATTAACAAATATTTCTTGTGGAAAATACAAAGTCTGCTGTTCATTTTCGTAATCTAAGAGGATCATAGATGTGATTAACTCAATGGAAGCAAATGATGAAAACAATCAAGATAACCAAAACAACTGAGCAACCTATGCAATGAAGAAGTACAAGAATATCCATCCTTATGAACTTTCTTGACTTCACAGTATCAATATATATTAGATTAACCAGCTTGAGGAAAACCTCTCAACACAGTTGATCGAATGGTTATTGATCTGGCACCAACCAACACATCCTCAGAGGAACACTGTTCCAACATGAAACCATCCTAAAAAGACAGAAGAAGCTTCAATGAGAGAAATGTCACATGTACATTTAAACTATTTTGGACTACAGGATAAGCACAAACAAACTTTGAAAAGTTAGAGGAGAAAGACTAAATTAACATGTAATTAAAGATGAAATTAATAAGTAAATCATCCATAGCGGCAGTCCCACATGGCACTATTATCCACCCAAAGAAAGTAAGGGTCACAAAAAGACAAGTTAATCAATGCTGCACATTAATTAGTTACTCCTCTGGAAAAATGTAACAATAATAATGTTTATTACTGGTTTTACCCCAATTGCAGTTTAAGAATCATAAAAGATGTCATAAAAATGAAAATGGGCAAAATTAGAATGACAATAAATGCAGTGCAATTTTACAACTTATTGTATACATATGCAATTAATAGAGATATAATTGATACATACAAGAAAATTCCAATAAAATATGTATGAGCATATCAAGAACAAAAAGAAAAAAACAAATCAATATCAAGAAATAACATTAATTGTAAAACAAGTAATTCCACAAGTGATAAGATGAAATAAAATACTATGAAAAGATCTATTAAAACTGATTTGACTTAATAGATAGTAAGGTTGATGCTTAAATGCTTGAAGCAATGGACAATCATCTGCTATAACATCACAAATTAATCACAGAAATGCTTACCTTGTGTGGATGCTGGATATCACAAACAGGAAAGGATGGATCAGAATGCAAAGTATTCACAACATCCTGGAAAATAGGTAAAGAGATCAGCATCATAGGGTAAATGTTTACATTAAGAAGACATATGTAATCGGAACTTCAATTCAGAAAGAAGCAATGTAAGAGTCATTAGAAATACATTCAAACTTAAAAATTTAATGAATGGCAGTCGAATTTCAACCACTGGGCAATCAATAATTCTAAATAAAACGGCCATAAATGAATTTGATAGGAAAGGATACGAAGCAAGTACCACTACGTACACAAATAGACAATGTATCACCATTTTGTATAAATAATTTCTCTAATATTACCAATTTCTCCTAGTCGCATAAATTTATAAACTGGTATTACAAATTAAATACGAATCACAAACGTGGAAAATTACTGAAACCAATAGAATGAATTCCAGAAACTTACAGAGCTTGCTGCAGTTGTTGAGTTATCGGCCGAATTCCTAGCTGCTCCTGGGACACAAACGTCCTGGAAGTTAAGAAAAGGCAGAATTATGAAAAATATCTCTTATATAGAACCTTACATGCAAAAGTGTTATTGCGGGAATTGAGTTACATACCATATCCGGACCCAAGGAATCTTCGGAATTGCACCTGCACTTCCCAGAAGCCTTACTACCTCGCCATTGCAAAACGCGAAATACTTTCTCTCAAAATGCTTTGAACATAGAAATATAAGTTTTCTTCTAGCCGGGGAAATGAATTTCTCCCAAACAAGATATCTGGAATGATATAAATGCATGTTAGGTTTCTTGAACAACCACATGTAACCAAAGATTCATTTCAACACGTTTCAACTCAAACTCCAATTATAAAATAAATTACCCAACATGCTTACCTTTCCGATCTAATTCGCGGAGAATGGAAGATTCGCTCTCCTTACAATCTTCCGATGCATCGGGGTGCATGGCAATAATCCTTCATTTTTGATAAAAAAAAACTACTGATGAACCGATACCAACTCCGACCAAAGGAAAGATGGCCGTTGAAACCGTTAAAAACAGCGTAGCGCAGGTTTCAATCCCGTTCTCGACGTTCGACCTAAGCGCTGTTCTATACAGGTCGGCGGAAATCAGAAGCTTCTTTTGCGACGCGTAGTCCCATAAGGCTTTCTGGAGGGTGGGTAGAATAGCCGACATCACTTGCCGACTCGAAGCCGACATTGGGCCAACATTGGCATTGGGTGGAATAGCTGACATCACTTGCCGACATTGGCCCGATGTCTTTTTTTGGAGTACAATAAATTTCTCCACTTTGAGTAATATAAGTACTGTTAAGTGTATTTTAAACATTTAAGAGTTCCATACATTATGGTATGTAATAAAAATGTCCTGAAAAAATGTGTACCCCTAGTAGAAAGTAATATTTATACAATATCCATAAAGGTTTACCAATATCCAAAAAGCTTTATGTCCACATTTAATGTTGTATAGATATTATACATGGATATTAACACAGTAACTACAGAAAGTTGCAATAATGTTGAAGGGTGAAAAAACCATAGGAAAATATACTTTCTGAATGTGTTTCGTGGTCGTCTGAAGCGATTGAACACGTTTCTATGGAAAGTGTTTCTTTAGAGACTAAGCCGGTTTAAGGACTTGAGAAAAAATATCGGTCCGCGGCCCTTATCTCAATAACTAAATCCGGAGTGGCCAGAAAGAAAAAAAAGGAGTTTGGCAGTCGTCTGAGGCGATTGAACACCTTTCTACGGCAAGTGTATTTTAGACACTAAGCCGGTTTCTGGACTTAATATTTCAATAATCGATTCCGGAGTGGCGAGTTAGAATATAGCAAAGGAAATGTGTTTCTACGGATGTTTCGAGATCGTCTAACATTCCAATTATTCGGTTTGTTCCCTTATAAGGTGGAAATTCTGCCAATTATAATGGGTCCGATTCCATTATATTAGACCATATTATTTTAAATATGATAATAATATTAGTGAAACTATCTATGTCTTCTGGAATGAATATTGAATATGTTCACTAAACTCCATCCGGCGAAAGAAGTCTCCATGCGAAATTTGATTTCGAATTTTAAATTCTAAAATTAAATGGTAAAATTGTTTATATTTGCAAAGTCAAAATGACATCGTGAAGCGGAGGCGGATATCCCATCGGAATGCTTTCCGGGCTTTCTATTCCAAACGGAGATTCTCTCCCCTGCTCAAAATTCGAATTCAAATTTCGCGGGGAGACACGCGGGGGCTGCAGCGCGCGCAGCCTGGCGCAGCCATTTTCACGATCGAATATACAAACGTTCAACGGGCTCAACGGTTCAACGAGCGTGTGGTGTGGATCATGCTGCTGCGAGCGAATTTGGATTCGTAATCGTGATGCTTAGAACGCAAATTTGGTGAGTAAAACTAGTAAACGTACTGATTGTAGACATTTACAGAAACATCCAATGTTAACAACTTGTCCAATATTATATTTCGCTCGTTTTCTTCAGGTTCGCTTATAGCTTCGTCATACATTTGTGGATGAAATTCACTCAGAATGAATAATAACAGGAAGCTATTCAGTGAAGTGCTACCTGAAGATGGGTGGAATACTTTCTCAGCAAAACAAATTGGTAAAAAGGTTTACAGTAAGTGTTCATCTTCTTCATACACTTAGGTGAAGTGATTTGCATTGTTTGTTGCTATTTTTTAAGTTATACATTCTGTATATCATTACTTTGGCTAATTTATTATCTAACCTTACCTAACTTATTATCATTACTTTTTAGGCTCCATGAAGGATGGTAGGCAGAAGCTAGCTACAGCTGAGAAAACACCGGACATAAGTTCTGACCATGAAAATGGAAAGGGGGAAAGAAGGCACATTCCTGTCCACCCATTGTCATCAGATAGTGATTCAAATGAACATGGTGCTGGGGTAAGAGAAATGGTGACTTCTTTTCCTAGGGAAATCTAAGGAGCAATGTAAGAACAGAGGAGGACAGGGCGGAGTTGAGTGAGTGAATATCACTAGTTTTCTGCTACTAAAACAAGGGAGCTATTGATTGACAATTATGTGAGGTTTGATTTATCACTTTCAAAATTGCAGGAAATAAAAGGACAATGCTCTTAAAGATGAGAGCTGTTGTAGACATAGAACAGAGGCTAGCCTCAATAGAAGAGAAAGTTACAATAGCAAAAGGTAACAGACCCCAGAACTATGAGGAGGAAGAAAATTATAGTGGATAGGAATTTCCCCTGGGAACCCAAGAGGAGTTGGATACAGCAGAGGAATTTAGAAATATGTGGGATTTAGAAAGATATTGGTAAGGTGAATGTTCATAAAATATAGCTAGATAATATATAAATCATCTGGAAAAGTCTGATTAATGTGTACTTATCAATTTAATTGCAGGTGTCTGAGTTGTCCCTCGTTGGAGGGAACACTGCAAAGGACATGATTGTACGTATTCACCGGCATGTCATGACAGACAACCTGGCTGCCAGTTGTAGTTGGATTGGGTATAAAAAGAAAAAAAGTATTCTCTGAACTCAGCTTGAAGACTGCAATTTTTGGTATGCATTGCTTTAAAATTCATAAGTAGTATTCTTAGTGGGGAATCAAAAAATTTCTTAAAATTTGAGATTGGTTTGTCAAGTAGCCGTCTAAAATTTTTAAGGGTTTACAAATGTAGGGATTTGCAAAAAAGAATTTAAACATCCATGGTGTGTGTGAAAATGTGTACATTTTCATAGTATGTACTAAGAATACATGCAGAAATTTATTAGAATTAGGTTAGATTGTATATAATGTATAGATGAAATACTCCACATTAATGAAATTTCAGAAATCACTAATTTATGAAAACTGTTGCAGTAATTTTCAGGGTGATATTTATTTATTTGTATCAAACTATACTTACTGTTCATAGAAGAATTGGCATTCTGTGTCCCATTGTCACAGCACTTCATTTGTTCTTCACAATGAGTTTACCATTGATATTATTTAAATTACTTCATTTTAGCTTGTCTTATTCCTAGGATAAAGACTAATTAAATGGTAATGTGTATGTACTTGCTGTCAATAGCATGTAATGGGCTTTGTTATCTTCTTGTAGATGCTGTTCGGCATTCCAAGTGGGAAGGTATTGCTTGAAAAGACTTGGAAAATTATGTGAAGGATTGGTTACACCACGCCAAATTTAGGCATCATAAGAAAATTAACAAATAAAATTAAATATTAATTAATTGTATTTTGCTACTATTCAATAAATAGTATGTTTACATCGAAGTTGCAGCATTAATTTTACTGTCATTCAAAAACTTTTCAATTTCAGTTAATAAAAATGATGTAGGTTTAGTTAATCTAACATTACTTTTGCCAACTGCCAAGATTTATTCCACCTGATTATTGGTGACTTAAAGTACTTTAGGTGACTAGTATAGTAAATCATCAATCAGTGTCAACCTTTTTGTAATTTAAACTGCAATGCAAAACGCTGTACTTAGATAAATGTTTTTTATTCAATTAATTCCTTTTCCAAGGGAATGAAATACTTTTTCAAACTGGTAACTTATCTTCAAAGAGGAAATGTCATCACAAAAGTAGATTAATAGCAAAAAGATATGAAAGAGCTGACAAGGACCCTTTTTGCAGCGAATGTCCGACTTGGATATTGTGTGGATGGCAACTGGCCGCAACTTCGGGTATTGTATAGACATAGGTTGTCAATCCGACATCAACCTGACAATAGGCCAACATCTTACCGGTGTTGGGCCAAATTGTAAGCTTATGTCGTTTTACCACTGGCAAACGTTATCATTCCGTCGCTGGGCCAACATCGGCATCCGATGTTAGGCCGACACTGGGCCAACGTCAACTCGACACTAGACCAACACCTAACCGACGTCAATCCGACACTGGGCCGACTCTAGCCGACATCATACCGATGTTGGGCCAACGTTGGAAGCCAATGTCGTTTTACCACTGGCAAACGTTATCATTCCGACGTTGGGCCAACATCGGCAGCCGATGTTGGGCCAACCTAAAGCCGACATTAAACGACGTTGGCCCAACATCGGGCCAACATCAAAATGCTGCTTGGGCTCTTGGAAGAAAGAACTCTCAAAGACTCGGGAAGTATATATCTACAGCATCAAAATACTTTCGCATCGAAAAAAATGACTTTTTAATAGGAATTGGACGTATCCAAACAAAACTTATGATAAGTTTCCAATAGTTTGCTTATGTAAACTACTATCTTGGAAAGTTTAATGAGTTGGCCATATAAGCGTTAAACTCCTCTAGTTTTCAATGCATTTAGTTTTTGAAAGATTTGACGTATTTGTAGTAAGAAGAGGGCATAAATAAACTAGCCCCTGTAAGTTAGGCATTTTTCATTTTATCAGGCAGCTTGCCCCCCCCTAGCCCAGTGGCTGGCGACGCCCTTGGAGAGAGGATACAAAGTCACAGGCTAAACCACTACCGTCAATGGCTTGAAATTTTTATGACATATTGGCCATAACGTATAACCTCCAGAAAAATTGCGATTTTGAACCTCAGTGTCATGGGTTCGATTCCAGAGGGCCCCAAAGTCCCGATTATTCCCGTTTAAATGCATTGCTTTGATATTCGGGAATTAAAAAAAAATACTTCCCGTATAGGTAGAGAATTAAAACTCAAGGAGCCTATATATATGAACATGATCTATCGAAAACATAAATGGGTTTAACGGAAAATATCCTGGGTTCGATGCTAGGTCGGGGCAAAAATCGGCCGTTTAAAATGCATTGTGGCGATTTTGAAGATTTTTTTTGGACCCCTTTCCGAATGCATGGAAACTTGAAATTTGGCATGGGGTTAAAAATCATAAATATATTTCATAATAAAATTTTACATATTCGCTGAGGGTCCTTGGTTCGATCCCAGAGGGCCATTTGCACTCCACAATGCATTTTTTATGGGGATAACGGAAACACATTTTAGGTACTTCCCGGAATGATATCGACTTCAAAATTTGTATGAAATTAGATCAAGTCCTAGCAAGTCATTTTGTGCATTAACAGCTTCCAATACGTCCAGGGTTCGACACCAGGCGTCTCTACAATCAGTCACTGATCCGATTTTTAAGAATTATTTTGAACCCCTTCCCAATAATATTAAAACTTGAAATTCGGCATATATATAGAACTTATAGATACATTTCGAAAACACATTTTATATTTCCTAGATCGTCCTTGGTTCGAATCCAGAGAGCTATTAACAATCGTGAAAAGTAGGTCTTCGTTTGAAGCTTTTGCAGCCAATATTTCAGCTTGAATTTTCACACGTATTTAGAGAAGATGATCTTCTGATGTGCTGCATAGAAATTTCACCAAAAAGACCCGGGCTCAATGCCAGATGATTAAATTGAAGCGAATTTTAAGAATATTTTAATCCTTTTTTTCCTTTCCGGGACCGTCCCGATATAATGCCGTTATGAAATTAGTGTTGTCGATCTGCTTGCAGTATGCAAGCTACATTTTACTCGTATATATATATATATATATATTAATATGCCTCTTCAGGCAACTTAGGTACATCCATTGACTAAAAGGTACACTTGCACATACATTTTGGAAATGAATAAATATGTCATTTCCATCAAGGTGTAGCAAGTGTAATAATATAAGTTTTAGTATCTTACACTTTCCATACATTGTTTTATCTATAGGAAAAGAATTTCCTCACTTTTGGAGTCATCAATCGAATAAAGGAACTAGGTAGAATCTTTCTCTGGTCACTTGCATACTTGTAATAATTGATGGTTGTGCTATGACCTCCATCAGAGCCAGTAGAAGTTTTCTATCCTGGAATAAAAGGGAACTTCTTCTGTAAGTCATCATAAACCTTGTGATAGACATCTTTAGTAAAATTAGAGACAAAGCAAAAAGTAAATGGAGAACCAATTTTGCCCAATGGATTTGCATGCAACTCTTTCCTCAAGGAGTATTTTCTCTCCTCTGAGTTTGAGATACTTGCATTGAAATAGGACATTTTTCATCTGCCTCGTTTGATATAAAGACATTTAAATATCTCATTATAGAACTTTATTTCTTTTCTTGTTGAAACATATTGACTACAGGTAATCATAGAACTCTAATTATGGTTTCTATTTGCCAATAAAATGTATTGTCATTTAGGGTGTATTCTTATTTCCATTTATCATACTTTGAATTATAAAATTTTGTCTCTTATCACTTCAATGAAAAGTTTTATAGCTTAAACAAAAACATCTCTACTTATTATTGAAATGAAATCAGTTTTTTTTTAATCAAGCATTTCAGCCTGATATCAATCAGTTAATTACTCTCACATGAAACATCGAGGCGACAGGAATCATCCTTCTGGGTAACTAAGCCTAAGTGAAAAGTACTTTGTAATGAATATCTGGCAATCAGTCATATTCTTGTAAGACTCTAAAGGCCAGATTGAAAAATTTGAATAGTGCATTCAGATCGTTTCAATTGTATCACCAATCATCATAATTAAGATATCCTTGATGCTCTTACCTGCAGTATCCTCAAATGATTCACTGATGTGTACAGCCGGCTGTCTTGCACAATATCTTCTATGAGAGCTTGATATTCCTCTAAAATAAAATAAAATAATCTTTAACGATTGAAATCTTCATTTCAGGATATACAGTCAAAATAAGTTCATCAATTATTCCTATAACATAGCACTGACATACTTGACTAGCGGACATACAATTCAAAGTAATGTTCTCACCATTGTAAGTAACAAAAGGTATTTGAAAGCCCCCTGCTGTGTTGTTTCCATTTGATTTAAACCGCATCCACAGTCTTTTAGATCTAGCCGTGAAAGCAATGGGATGATTTGAAGATTTGCATGCTTCATATGTTGTCACAGAGTATGGTGATTCTGAAAAAATAACAACATACCATATTAACTCATGTTTAAACTGACTTATAGATTTAAATAATGATGAAAAAATATCAAATCATTGTATATAAGAGATGTAAGTAGTAGTTAAAATAATGTATATTATTATAGAGAAAATACATTTTCTTCCATAGTTATTGTTATTCAATTTCATATTTTTTGTTTTGAAAATAATGTAAAGGAACATTGATTGTGAGCATAGTAATAACTATCAAAATTTATAAGTAATCGATGTAAGGGATGGAAAATATCTGTTTAGGCGTAGATGTGCATGAACATGCATAAATTAAGCACTTATTTTTCTTTTTTTAACTAAAGCCATCATTAGTGGTATTTGGTAATGCATTTTTGCTAGGAAAAAAGCCCTTGGCTCATAAATTATGCAATCTATAAATCTTTATTTACTAATTAATCTTTTATTTACATACTGGCTTTTCTCATCACCAAGTAATCTCCACAGTTATCGTTCGAAAGTTTAATATCCGGCACAATAACTAACAGCCTTCTGCCTCTCCCAGGTTTTACTATCCATGTACAGTCAATGTTGTTTGGATAATTTCCTGGATAATTTGGTGATTCGATAACGCCATACATGTCGTAGATGAAGCTAACACAATTACTTCCTGAAGGAGATTTCAATGATAATTTATTACCAGCTGATTCAGCAATTGCTGTATATTTGTTTCCTGCTAAGATATATGATAATTAATTTGATTCCATTATAAAATTAAAAAGATATTTTTGCTTACTTTTACATTCGTTCACAGTGCCAACGTAATCTGAGGATGAGTTTCCTGGAAACAAACATTCTGCCCACTAAGATGTTGGTTCCTTTTGGACAAAATTCGCAGTATCTTACCTCTTTACTGTAAAATTTTCCTGGAGGGCATTTTTCTGAAAAATGACATCTATAACAATCAGAATGTCCAATTCACTTAATTTCTATAGTCATCATTGTGAGTAAACTTATGGCAGCATTAGGATATTTTGTGCTCTTAAGTCTCGGTAAATGTGAGACAGAAATATGTGTATAAAGAAGATTTTTTCTTCTTTTGATAATTTCATTGATGTTAAACAACAAAAGTTGGTTAAATGCATGTACCTTATCACAGGTTTGTTATAGAATATGTAACCATTTTTATTCATGTTGATTGATTCCACAACCTATCAAAATCTGTTTCAGATGAAAAAAATGTGCACTTGCCTATATAAGATGCCTCTGCAAATGACTTAGCCCCTCTGATACCATTGTTTTTGGCTGGAATTGGTACACAGCTCATTTTCCCATGGTGAGGTTGGTGTGTGGGCATGGATGGCAAGGAGCAAAGCCATTGCTACCAGGGGAGCAGAATCCTTCAACAGAAATGGTAACAGCATAAGAAAATACAGTGAAATATATTTTTATTTTGTGGGAAGAATTTGTAATACATTGTTAATATATAATTGCATAAGTTTAGCAGTCATTTAAGATTTTGGTGGAGAAAGTATTTTTGTTTAAGGCAGGGATCCTTAAAGTAGTTGATATTTACTCCCAGAGGTTAATATGACATTGTTATGGGTCTATTTTAGCCTTGGAGTTGCTGAAAGGGTGTTAAATTTAAAACTGATCATGCTTTATAAACCTGAAATTTTAGTTTAATAATTAAAGGAACCAAAATCTAAAAATCACGAAGCTTTTTCAGATTTAATTACGCATTATTAAATAGAAATGATAATCATATTTATATTGGAGGGATTGTATTCCTTTGTTTAACTCTTGTAGAGGGGGTTGGCTGAAAAGTAATGTTTCCAAAAGTGACCAAAAGAAATTTGGGGTCCCCTAATTGGGACGTTGGACTAAATCCCACCTCTTCTCAAAGGTAAGGGATTACACAAAGCCCCAGATTTCAATTTTCTCAGGGCCTTGAAAAAGTATACCACGACATTTCCTTGTTAAGAATGGAATGGAGACTAATATTGGTTCACCCAACCTTCACAAATATTATGTACTATTCTCAGGGAGAACTGTTGAAAATAATCCTTACCACACATATCCTTAGATTTGTTGGAATTATCCGGAC
Source organism: Sympetrum striolatum (assembly GCA_947579665.1). Taxonomy (NCBI): domain Eukaryota; kingdom Metazoa; phylum Arthropoda; class Insecta; order Odonata; family Libellulidae; genus Sympetrum; species Sympetrum striolatum. Next base: position 123,264,051 of record OX388341.1, read on the forward strand.
ATGCTGGTTGGATATTCTTGCGAGTTTGAAAACTCATTGGAATAATGACCAACTCCTCATCCAGAGGTCTGAAATATGAAAATACAGGATATATAATTTCCCATTTTAAATAAAAATGTTGTATTTTTTGTGGATGTTATTAATGAAGGATATTATAATAAAGTATAGTATTAATAATAAAGGATTTGACGAGTTGTTTCACATTCTAGGAACGGGTGAAATAGTTTTTCTTCGATATATTATGTGCATTTAGAATACCCCAAATAGCCAAATTCTATTGTCTTTTATTCATTAATGACCCATTATTAATATTTTAAAGGAATATTTTTCTTATTTTCAATTATGATTTGAGGATCGTAGTAATTGGTACAAATGGTATTTCCGTTTGAATAGTATTGGCTTTTTGCATAAAAGCTTAAGGTATATTAATGAGGCGAAGGAGTTCTAAATTAGCTAATTAAACAGTGAAACTGCTTGGCATGATAGATCCCAAAAGTGAAAGCTCTGGTCACAGTAAGGCTTGTTATTTCATTCACATTTTGGAATCCAGGACTTAAGCCTCGGTTTATTATTTTTTAAACATTTTACAATAACTTATATTTAATTCAAAAAATGTTCTGAAATTTGGTTCTGCAGTTTAAAGATATAAGATCATTCTTGTCTTACAATGGCAAAGTTTTAATTTGGCAATACTCAAGGTGTACATTTTTGTTGTTTTACTTACTTAACTGAAAATCTTGTTCCATTCCAAGATTTTTGTAAGTGTGTTTTTGCTTGCTAAAGTATTTTTGATGATGATTTCTTGACACAGTTCCCTCTGCGAGATGTTGTGTTATTTGATGGCTGCGACACAATTTGAAACACAACGCATACTACTTCTCCCTTCTCTTTTCCAAGTTTTTTCAACACTTTTCTTGAATTCTCACACCTCACCTTGCTAACTTGTAATCTGCATTCATTTGAACATGTTTCGATGTTGTTTGCTGGAAGATTGATTTCTCACTTTAGAAAATGCTTTACTTACAAAATCCTTAATGAAAATACTTGTAAAATAAGTTCTTCAAAATGTACCATTCAATTCCTCTATCAATGCATCAGATAAAGCTTTCATTTGTGTTGGAGATGAGCATTTTGTGCCGGTAAAGAAAAATCTCGCAGTCATCATGTGAAGAAACAGAATCTGTAAAAGAAAGTAATATTCTATAAATTTCGAACATGAAGTGTAAAGCATATAAATGATATGGTTATCTGCCATGCTATAAAGTATTTTTATAACTTATCTTACCTAAACATCTTTGTGAACCTGAAGTAACCATTTCACCAGAAGTCTCGGAAGATACTGATTGGTACTTAGTCTGCTGCCCACATGAGAAGGAATTTGGGCTTTCAACTCCTGAGATGAAACGAGCTATATTTTTCACTCTGCACCTGATAATTTTCAGGAAAGAAGTCATTGCCTCTAGGGCATAGTAGCAGCACTTTCATCTTACTTTCATAGTTGACACAGTGGTATATCTGTTCTACTTAATTTTTACTATAAATATTTGGATCTAGAATAATACCATTAAGATCTCTGATTTTTCAAATTCAAGCTTTATATTTGATTTATCTGGCAACTGATATTTTTTAGAAAAAGGATTTACTTACCTATAAAGTCTTTTCCATTTGCATGTAGCTTGTATTCATTATTGCAAGTACAGTAATAGCTTCCTTCACTGTTAATGCAATTATGACTGCAACCACCATTCTCAACTGCACATTCATTGATATCTAAAATCAACATTGAAATTTGAAATATAAGAATATTTAATAGACAAATTAATTTTTATAAAAATTTTGAAAAACTCTAAGAGGTATCATTTATTAACGAAACATGAAGTATGTTAGGCATGGGAGGTATGAAAGCAATGTATTACAATGAATTACGTTCCTTAATAGCATACATTTCTCTATTTAGCTCAATCCTATCATTATACAAAAATATTCCTCCAAGGAATTAATGTTTACAAAGTTTCATCCGAGTCTTTAAAAATGTTAACCTACCTCCGCAATGTGAGACCCTAAACAGTTGGTAACCTTCTTCACATTCACATCTATATGATGAAGTTCATTCGGTTGAAATAAGGTTATTCAATCGGATATCGGGTGTAAGAATGGAAATATTGTCCTCGAGACTACCGGTGAGTAACAAGGAAAACATACAACGAAATAAAATGAAAATAAGAGTGGATAATCACTCGCAAATAGCAGGTTATTCCTTGCAGATAAGGCTAGCGTTTGTGAGTTACGCGGGTTTGCCTATGTGGGATTCAGGCTTTTATCGGTTTTTATTTCTAAATTAGCTCAAACTTTCAACCCTCAGACACTTTCAAACTTCAGTCAAATATCGCTCTCAAAGAATACCCAATCACTTGTGCGAAATGGGGAATGCGCACCGCCTAATTTTGCATTTTAGATTCCATTATGGAAGAAGGGAAGGTTAATTGTTATTTTATAATGTGTCCACGGATAGTTCATTCACAATGTTTTTCCGATAAAAAAGCCGCATGAGAAATACGAACCGCTTCCGTCGACTACTAAGATTACAAGGCTCATGACCGCGCCTGCGTTGCGTGAGGTGCCGCATCTGGGCGCCGAATATGAGGGCAATTATGAAGTATTTGCCTCCTCATTGTAATTTAATTTTGCGCCTTTGATTTCCTAAGATAACGGAATATTCGAAACAAAGCTTGGTACAGTCCTGGCCAAAGTTAACGCAGCACCTCCCTAGCGATCCTAACGACCCCTAGATCAGTAATATATAGATTGCGCTTTGCGCCTTCCCCTTACAGGGAGCGCGTGACAAACATACAGGAGCGGAGTGTCACGTGACTGGGGTCAATTTAATAGCGGCGTTTGAAATCTCGCCGTGCGTAGTTTGCTTTCAGCGAGATGAGACGTTATTTCTAATGAAAATAACTAACTGTAAACTGTCAGTATCTGCAGAGAATACATGGCCAGGCACAAAAAAACATAGTTATGGTACGTACTGCTTTTCTACCGGAGAATACTTGATTCGAAGTTGTGTGATAACTTATGAACGCCTCGCTGCGAGTAACGCACTAAAAACAACCGATTTCTACCACAAATAATATAATTTACGAACTGGTAGAATTCACTCCCAGAAAAAAGTAGGTCCCACCACTTCCGGCCGGTATGAACATTGAATAAGAATTTATAAATTACGTCGCAGCTCATAAAAAATAAGTCATAATCTAAGGAGCGGATATTGTGGGGAAATGTTCTCAACGGCCGAATAAGAAAGGTATCTCGCTTATATCGACATTGCAATCTGTGCACCACTTATTATTTACCTTCAACCCTTAAAGGTCCGACTTTTTTTGGTTATTTCGCGGAACAAGAGAGGGACAAAAAGGTCTATACACTGTCGTTGCCGTTGACGCGTTCCTGTCACTCATAAAGGGCTCTGTTTCTCCTGAACAAGCGCACCACTTATCTGGAATGGCCTCGTCTGCACAAGTTCTTTCCAGAGGAACGACTTCTTGCAGGAGGTCGAAGCATCTGGACGACCAAAGGGGGCGGGAACCCCTACCGTGTAGCAGGGCGTGTAATGTGAAGTGGAGGTCAAAGGGTGAGGTCAAGCGGTGTCTGTTTTTTAGAAGATTCGGATACTGCTCCTCTACCTTTTCCTTGGGCTCTCGGAGTGGTGGTCGAATGAATTAGACAATTCCATATCGAAAAGCTCGATTTCGGGAGCATTTTCATGGGTGACACCGGTAACGAAGAGCAATGAGAAAAATGGAGCCTTTCCTTTGTATGCTCTCACAAATGAACGATTGTAACCCAATAGCCGGCTAAGTGTTCCTTTGTTAGCGTAGCACCAAGTATACTGCCTCGTCTTTCTTTGTAATCTTTTTTCCGCGACAATAAAGAGAGGCCTCAAGTAGTGGTCGGTTGGCTGATTCCTGAAGCCACGTCTGTTGCAATTGAAGATGGCGATCGATGGCTCGTCCTCACCAAACATAACCTTTGTCAGAAAAATTTCTCCAAATGAAAGGGCACTTATCAAATGTGTATTTATTGTTTGGCCAACAGAATACACCATGAGCCTCTTTGGTGTTGTCTCGTCTGTTTGCATCAGTCATTGAAACTCCTGTGAGTATTGGCAGGTAGTGTATTATCCCCAACCTATTGACAAGTAAAATTCTATTTCAAGCATTTCTAAGCCTTATAAATAATTTGATTTTATCTATCTATTTTTTGGCTATACTTTGTTGTCATTCATAAAATCAAATTTCCAAAACGAGTATGCTCAAATATGTATTTTCTGAGTTTCGGAGGAAATCAATACTCTGCGTAAAGATAATTCTTTTAGTCTTCACCTCAGGATAATAACAGGTTTGTTCTGAAATAATAGCAAACGAGAAAAACTGATGGACATTGAAAATGAGGTTTGTTAGGGAGGTTCATAAATCTATGTGTTCAATTGGAACAAGAGAATTATCATATTGATCATCGGAGACACTGTGCTCACAATATTGTTGAGGAACCCTTCGAGTAAAAGATTTACTTAAGTTTCAAAAGAATTTTAAATATCATTTACTAATTACTTGTAACTGGACGGTTGCTAAAGTACTTATTGTTACTCAATAATGTGGCAAATAGGAAAATAATTTTCACCAGGTTTCGAAAAATAGAATATCTTGGTAAGGGTTGCCTGAAAGATACTTCTGTTAAAAGTAGAGACACGATAAAAAGAAACCGAATTGGGGGAAAAGCTGACTGAGGAATTTCTCAATGTTAGAAATAGCGATGGGTTACCAAGATATGCACTTCGGACAATGAAAGGGTTAATTTCTTAATCAACTTTATATTTGCTGAGGATGTTCAGAGACATCATTCGTGAGAATATTAGTTTTAAAAAATCAATATATTTATATCATGAAAAGGAAATAATTTTGGAAATTTGATTTTCCCCTAAAGGAATGGCATTATGAACTCAACCTTATTGTAGGAAGTAAAATCGACAGCCCCTGTATCCATCAGAGCTTTGGCGCTGATCTGAGGAGATTCAATCTGGAGGAGGAGTCTATGCCGAGAAGAAGAACGCTTGGCTGCAGTGGTCGTTTTGCCCCAGTGATCTTGCTCTTGGATGTCTTCGTTGGCACGATGGCGGCATACATCTTATCTTATCTATTATATATAGATGCTTCTTTGGATTCATTCATGTATATAGGTATATATATAGATAGGATACTAATTCACAGCCTAAACCACTACCGTCATTGACTTGAAATTTTTACGACATATTGGCCATAATGTGTAACCGCCAGAAAAATTGAACCTATGGGTTCGATTCCAGATGGCCCGAAAGTCCCGAAATTTTCCCGTTTAAATGCATTGCTTTGATTTTCGGGAATTTTTAAAAAATACTTCCCGGATAGGTAGGGAATTTAAACTCAAGGAGCCGATGGATATGGTTAGGATCTATCGATAACGTAAATAACCATCTCGAAAAAAGTTCTGGGTTCGATGCTAGGACGATGCCAATATCCCGTATTTAAAATATATTGAGGTAGATTTTCATTATTTTTTTTGATGTATTTATCGAAATGATAGGAAGTTTGTGCTTGGCTAGAAGATGTATGGTAAGAATCGGTTTTAGAAAAAAGTTTAGATAAGACCGTACTGTTCCTGGGTTCGATGCCAGATCACATTAAAATTTCTCTCATAAGGAATATAAGGGAAAAGTAGGACGTCATTTGAGGAAGTTGCTCCCAATATTTCTGCTTGAATTTTCACACATATTTAGAAGTGGTGATCTTCTATTGTGCTGCATATTAAGTATAACCATAAAGTCCCGGGTTCGATGCCGGGTGGTAAATAAGTCTCCCATTTAAAATACATAGGGTTAGTTTTTCATAATTTTTTTGATGCACTTATCGAAATAACAGGTAGTTCTTGCTTATAGGGAAGATGTATATTAAAACTCGGTTTAAGAATAAAATTTAGATAAGACAATGCTGTTACTGGGTTCGATGCCAGAGCACGGTACAATTTCTCTCATAAGGATTATAAGGGAAAAGTAGGTCGTCATTTGAGGCAGTTGTGCCCAATATTTTTGCTTTAATTTTCACACACAGTTAGAGATGGGGAAATTCTGTTGTGCTGCATAGTGTGTATCACCAAAAAGACCCGGGTTCGATGCCGGACGAATTAATTGCAGGGAATTTTAAGAATATTTTCAATCCTTTTTTTTTCTTTTGAGGACCGTCCCGATATGATGCCGATATGAAATTGGTGTTGAAATGAAATTAGTGTTGTCGATCTGCTTGCAGTATGCAAGCTACCTTTTACTTGTATATATATAAAAATGGCTGTATATATATATATATATATATATATATATATATATATATATATATATATATATATATATATATATATATATATATATATATATATATATATATATATGTTTGTATGTATATTCCAGATAATCTCGAAAACTAGACGACGCACAATGTTCTAACTTTTAACATCATTAAATGTCTTCCCGGGGATGAACAAGTGGTACTTAGAATTTGCCTTAAGTCCACGGTTCGAACCCGGACGAGTAAAAAAGTTTTTGCATAAGAAATACACGCAAAGTTCGTTTTTCTCGTAGTAGGGTTCATTTCTTTTTCAAAACTAAATTAGAAAGAACAGTCGTAGGAAGTCGAAACTAGCATAAAAAGAAGGGAAATAGATGAAAGACTCTTATTATGGTCGTGGAATATCGTTTTCTATTCGAAATTGCGAGAATTTTGATAAAAAATACGAAAATTTTGTCTAAATTTCCATGTAGTAAACAACTCATTCCCTTGACGATCAAGGCGATTGTTGATTCCGAGCTCAAGCGTAATTCCATTAGAAGACGGGGAAAATTTCCAAAATTTCGAATTTTGTTGACGAGTCTGTAGCAACCAAGTTTTATTTATAGCAACATAATTGTTTACCGTCTTTTTCGTAAAATGAATGAGTTTTATATTTGTGGTTAACCAAAAATTGATTTTTCTCGAATAATTCAACGAGCTGAGTATAAATATCCTGGTAAGTTGCGGAAGTATTGAATATATATTTTTCTGAATTAAGTATTAAATCTAATCTATTTGCAATAATGTATATTTAGCGATTTACGGAAATGGAGTTAGCGAAGAACGTAAAGATTTCTCAGATTCGGTGTTTGTAATCTTTGAAGAGTTGAACAGCGAGTTGTAAATTTGTAGCAAACCTCCAGCATCGTACGATAGACCAAAAAGGTAAAGAAATTTTATTTTGTTATATGCAGAATGTAAAAATTGATTTATTCGTTGCTTTTAAGTGCTTCCACTCCATAATCATTTACTATCCTTCTGTTATTGGTGTTTAATTTTTGTTCTTATTTTGATATTGCGATAACTTTTGTGTTATTTGTCTTCCGTGTATATGTTGCACGTATTAAGATTGAGAAGCAAGTCAGCTCCATAATACACTTACCTTCCGCAAAGTATATTCATCGGTGCTTATTAGAGAGATATATAATTTATTTCTGTCATTTAGGTTTGATTCATTAGTACCCCTGTACCTGTCTGAAAATTTCTCTTTAAACGTGGTACCTATTATCTTAATGTGATATTACAATATATCTTTATATTGCCTCAGTTGGAGATATTTTTTATTCAGAGTATTTGAGATTGAATATTGAGTTGGTGCGGCTTTGTAGAAATCATTGTAACTTAAATTTATTGGTATTTTGGCTTGAAAAGTCTGGTATTTGCTATCAATCAAAAATTGTGAAGTATGTGTTACGATCATGATGTTTATGAAATGTAACATCCCCGTTGAGAATCAACGGGCACTTCAGCTAGTATCTGTATAAACTGTCTTTTCCCCGCGTTTACATTTTACCAAGGCGAAGTCAGAGCTCATATTCTGCAGAGAAATAGAATATGATAAATGATCTGTAAAAAATTGCTACAAATCTGTAATGAGTTCCGGAATATGAGACTTTATATCACTATATTCACCCTTAGAAGCTCCTCATCATGAATCATGATGAAGACATAAAGATATATAGATGTATATAAAAGTTCTTCAGACGAACAATATATTTAAGGCAAAGAAAACAGGGGAAGAGGGTTTGGCTTCATCTCCATTAAATAAAACCCAAGTCTAGTCAAGTCAAGCAAACGTTGAGAAAACACCTTAAATTCTAAATGACAGGCATAAAATGCTAACAGGGTTTTTCTTAACAAAAAACAGCAATACTACGTGATATGAATTAAAATGTGACCTAATAATTATTGGTGGGTCCTTTAGTCTTAAACAGCTTCTTATCTAAAATATCTAAGGAAACTTAATCTTCTCTATAAACTACAGGAAATGCCATTGAATAGTTCCTCTCAACTCGCCGTGGAGGGCGGTGCTCCGGATTTTGCCTTTGCAGCGTTTTCGAATTCATTTATCATTTTCGCATCATTCTGTTTCATAGGAATGACAAAAATGATTCTACCAAAGTGAATTACTCAAAACCAATGAGCTCTGTACATTTGCAGGCCAACCCTAAAGGCAAAAAAAAGAATTGCATCTAGATAAGGTTGATATAATAAGTTATCTATAATATTGCACGTATACTGAAGTATCTAACTAAAATAATTCTAAATTTTTAACCCCAAATTTTATAATTAACAACGTCTTCTTCATGTAATATATTATAGTATAATTTACAACAAATATTAATTATAGTATAGTATATTATATATATTAATTATAATATAACGCTATATAGAAATATACGTAAGCATTCTGCGTGAGAAAATTATAGTACACTAGTAGTGCAAAGAACAAAGAAAAAGATTCTGTGAAAGGAAACAGAAACAATATTCATGATGTGCGTCGTTTTGAGCAAAAGATTTGTTTACGATAGAGGAGATGGAATGTCACTCAAGTGAGACGGTTGAGAGTCAAAATCTTAGCTCTCCTGCGGAATTTTTATACGTGGTCCTAATGCTATTTCTGTAAAGTCTTATAGAAGTCATCTATCAAGAGTTTTACCAATATAAGTAAGTAAGTGTGTGGGAAATAACTTAACAAAATTTCAATGTTTAAAAGTTTTTAATATCCGCGACCGGTTTCGGACGTTAGTCCATTATCAAAAACAAGAGTTAATCAGGAGTGCACATACAAAGAGTACAAAACCAAGAGACCAATCAGATTAGCTGTTGCCGATAGTGGGAGCGGTGTTAGGGGGAGGAGGAAGGGGAAGCAAATTAACAATGGACAACAGGGAAGAAGAATTAGGGAATAATGGACTAACGTCCGAAACCGGTCGCAGATATTAAAAACTTTTAAACATTGAAATTTAGTTAAGTTATTTCCCACCCATTTATGAGAAGGTAGACTGATGCACAGCACCAAAATAATTTAGTTGGAATACAAATTGTTAGCCTAGCAGTGACAAACAATTGCTTGCGATATATCTAATTTTGACTGAGAGATGATTTGATTGTCTGGAATATTAGGCACCTAAATAAAAAATCTCCCGGAATCACTCGGAATGATGACCTTCAGAATTATGGCATATTAGGAACGATTCCTTTACGACTGACTATACATTAAAAATTAATGTTGCGTAAATTTACGTCATATATGTGCAAAATTTTTAATCTCTTTAAGAAAATTATAAAGAAATTATACGCTGGCATGATGAAAACAAAATCAAGTATATAGTGAAAGGAAAGAAAAGATAGCGTGGCAGGAGTGGCGATAGAGCTAGCTAACAGTTTGGTGCTCAATCGTACGTATAGTCTATCGGCGTACATGGAAAAAATAATGAACAGTAGAGGGGTTCTGAGAAGAGGTAAACATTGTTAAAACATCAAGAATCAAAGTCTCATCCTCTTTTGCCGTAAATCACATTTTTGGCACAGTAACATGCGAAACCAAATGTTCGTCCTCGGCTCCTCACTGACAACCTCCTCAATACTGGATGATACTGGATGCCCTGACCGTCGCAGCTTCAGTGGACAGGGAGCGTCACCTAACGGACATCTTCCAAGCGTCATAAAACAGCGCGCCGGAGCGTCGACGCACGATGAGCTCTGCTTTATGAGGTAGAACCTATTTCTTCGTAAGTTCTTTTGAAGAATAAGGAAGCGATCTAACTTCAAAATCGGTACTTCAATTTAGGATTTTAAATGTTTCCCATCCACCAGGACACAGACGCTTTGCATATTTTCTAATCTACCTTATGTGGTAGTTGGTGCGAGTTGAAATAGAGAATGTAAGGACATCAAAATGCTCTTAGGCATAGCTCTGGTCGGTGTCCTTTTCTGATTTCACCTTTCCTCTTGTGACCACCGATACGCAGCACTCGAGCTGACCGTCCTTGCCATAGCTGCTTACCAAGGAGGGCTCTATGCTGATGGTGGGCTAGGTGAAGTGTTGTAAGATACTTCGGACAGGAGAAGGCCTTGGGTACGAATGACTTCGTCCCAAGGGTTCAGATGTGGTATCGTGCATGTTGTCTTCTCTTCTTCGGGGCTCCCTGAAATAAAAACAAGCCATGTTTAAAGTTATGACCGACTGAATTCGTTCGAAGGAAAATATGAATATACGTAGTTATACGTACGTAAAAGTTTCTTTATTCGAAAATTCTGTTATTTGGGCCATCTTATGATAACAACTCATTTCTTATCAAAATATATAGCCTAATTACGTAGAAATTATATGGGGCATATGCCCCATATAATTTCCCAGTAATGTCACAGTGAAAAATGCTTAATACAATAAATTACTCTAGTTTCCTTTACAGTGATATGAGTTTTTGACTGGAATGCGTCTATAATCGATAAATATTAAACAAATAAAAAATTTAAAAATAATATATTGAATGTGACATGGATTGTTTTTGTGAAGTAAATAAAAAATAGTGGTTCCCTATCTACGAAAAACTTGAATTTTCATAAAAGAAATTAAATACATAATTCGATGTGAAATACTTGAATAATCTATATATATAAAGCAGAAATTCTGTGGGTTTGTGGGTTTGTTTGTTTGTCTTGGATTGGAGTCTACACCGTTTGCCCGATTTGTCTCAAACTTTGCATACGTGTCCATTTATATCAGGAAGGAAGTACTATCGCAATTTTATTCAAGAATTTTGCTGGGTTCGAACCAAGATCGCTCAGATAGATTTTCATAAGAAATACACGTAAGCTTCACTTTTATCGGTTGCAGGCTTTATTTCTTTTGAAGAATTAAATTAGAAGGAATAGTCGTACAGAGTCGAGACAAACACCGAAAGAAATAAAATTGAATAATGATTCTTATTTTGGTCGTGGAATCTTACTTTCGATTAGAATTTGCGAGAATATTGGTAAAATATACAAAACTTTCGTGAAAATTCGAGGCTGTAAACAACTCATCCCCCTGACGACCGATTCCATTGTTGAATCCGAGCTCATATTTTATCCCGTAAAAATACTCGTGGATTTTAGGCCCATAATGCTGATGATTGCAGAGGACGATATATTACATGGATAACGAGAAATTTTCTGTAAGAAGGTAACCAGCAATAGCAGGTACGTAATTACAGTCAGGAGATTGTGTGTCTTCGATTTTAGTACAAACCGTTTGCCAGATTCGCGTCAAACTTTGCGTACGTGTTTTCTGGAACCAGGAAGGACGTACTGTCTCAATTTTATTCGATGATTTTGCTGGGTTTGAACCAAGATCGCTCACGTGGGTTTCCATAAAGAATAAATCTAATCTTCACTTTTATTAGTAGCAGGCTACAATTCTTTTGAAGAATTAAAATAGAAAAATAGTCGTGCGGATTCGAAACAAGAAGCAAAAGAACGGAAATTAAATGAATATTCTAATTTTGATCGTGGAATATTGTTTCCGAATCGAAAGTTCGAGATTTTGATAAAATACTCGTTAATTATCCAAAATTGTTGAGGTTGTACACAACCAATCCTCCTCACGATCAATGCGATTGTTGAGCCGAGCTCACGAATTTTCCTGTGTAGAATAGCTTGGGATTTTAGACTGTATTCTCAAGGGAATTTACGCATTGCACGACCGGTAACTTGAATTTAATCTACATCTATATTCCCCTTCAGCTAGTTATGTTCTTAAGTATAACAGTGTAATATAAGATTGTTCTAGTGAAAATAATGAGAAAGAAGTATTCCTTACATGTGATAATAGTAATTTTACATGTGCGCGTGCATCTTATTTCTCCTATTTTACTTTTGATTTTGTAAAAAAACCTGATGTGATAGAGAAAACCTTACTGCAGTTTCGTAATCAGCAAGCCAAAGATATAATAGTTCACTATTTAAACATTATGCAACGATCGGAAAGTTTAAATTCGCAAGTCTGTGTTATCAATCGTCAGTTCGGCTTATTTAGAACCGTCAGTTCAGCATATTTCGTAATTTCAATGAGAGAATAACTTTCGATGATAAAATTTGGATTATGTTTAAAACGCTCTCTTATATTCCGATTTCCACTTATAATATTCATAACAAAGTGAGAAAAACTATCTGCAACCAAGGAGAAGTCCGTTCTATGTTTGATCTCATCTAAGTAATTGATACCTGATTCATTAAATAGATAATAAATGCACAGATGACGAAAATGACTGCAATAGATGATTCGTTTTTCTTTGAGCATTGCGTACTTAGATATTTAAACCGGGGAACAAGGTCAGCGTGAAGAAAGCGGATGGTAATACTTTTCATTCCTTCCGTTTCAGCTCTAACATCACCTTCTATTTTTTCCTATTTACTTGGATATATTTGCTTTCATTACCTCAGTGTCATGGGTTCGATGCCAGAAGGCCCCGAAGTAACGATTTTCTCCATAAAGATAGATTGCGGGGATTGTTTAAAGACGACTAACATTAATATTTCCAATGTTCATCAACGAGTTACAAACAATATATTAAATAGGATAAAAGAATAATAAATAAATAGTGAAATTAGAAAGTATTAAGTTATATTTCCGTCCATAAATAATAAATAAGTGCTAAAAGACGCTTTAATTTCGTTGATACCCGTCAAAATAATAAGGCGAACCTCGGCCTAGCATACTTCGTTTGGCTTTCGTCACATTCATAATTCAAGATATTTCTAAAAATTTCTGTTGGCGCAGCAGGGAGTTTATTGTTAAAATTTCTCGTGGCCTGTGCAATAGCCTCTTTGGTAAAATTCTCTATTGCATTCATCGAGAATTTTACCGCCTCTTCCAGTGGAGGAGGAAAAATACTCCCGGGATGCGAGAGTATTTTTCTTTCGCAACAGTCGTGTGCGCTTAGAGAAACGGTCCATTTTCCTGGAGGGTCAGACTAGCCCTAGCAGGTAGAAAACCCCTAGCATCCGGGTAGACCTTTTTCCGGTGCCCGCGGTCAGCGGCTAATGCTCAAGACATTTGGTTGCTCCTCTAACGTGGAAGCAATTTCCAATGATTTAATTGTCTTATTTTTTTCCCTTGCTGTTAGCTGATTAATTTGATACCAAACAGTTAGGAGATACATTGATTTTTAACGAGTGAGGAAATATGAAAGTAATAATGCACTGCACATCTTGGAATTACCCAGAGGCCGGAAATCCCCGGGGAAGGGTTTTCCACATTTAGGACAATGCAAAAGATTTTGTGAGGGTGCGTCTCATTCACAGGCACTGCCATAAAATTGGGGATGGCCAAGCATGGGCAAGGAAGAGCAGGTCAAACGTAAAAGAACGTTTTCCCCGTAGTTCTCGCACTTCGGCAGGGAAACGTTTTTATAGGTTGCCCTCAGCTTAAGGGTTAAATTATGTGCCATGTAAATCTCACTGGTGGAAGTGAGCGTCGGTAAATTCAATTTTTTTAAAACTAGGTGATATACACCGAAATAAAGCAAATCCTAATGCAAAACCGAACCCAATCGAAGAATTTTTCACCGCCATCGCACGTCTTTCGCCATATGATAGCAAATAACGTAGCAACAATTTTGTTAAATGAAATCACATAAACCGATATTAAATAAAATAAACTTTACCTGCGAATGCAATACGAAGATCAGCCTAGCTGCAGGTCTCGCTGGCGAATGCTGAGGAGATATTTCTCTCGGTGAAGGTACTCTGCGTAACTCACAGGCACTCCAAGGAGCTCGAAATGAAAAAATAAAAGAATGCGAATGAATACAATGAGATTAATGTTTTCCGAAGGTAAATGAATATAAATGCAGAATGCAGAAGATGTATGAACGAGCAATGGAAATCCTTAAAAGAACTGTGGTGTAGATGAAAAGGAAAGTTGACTATACGAAAAGAGGATGAAAACAAGCAACCAAAGAGATGTCGTACCAAGAGGTACAGTGAAGATCTCACTCAAAAGTACCTCGTCGAAGCTTCCCTAGCTACATTAGCGCCACGTAGCGGTAAACGGCAGCAGTTCAAATTCTCTTACAAAGGTGGAGAGACGTTCTTTTATATATAAAATACGGATGGTAAAGGTGAGCTCCGCCATCAATATCTTCTGCGGGAAATTCTTGGAATTGGAGAATATCTCAATTATTAAGTTGCATTAATTTCGCATATTTTGACTTGATGGATGTCACTCGTGCATATCTGCACCAGATATGCACATGAACTTCTCAACCTGTGTTGTCTGGGATGAAGATAAGTTTTGCACCAGTTGAAAAGAAAGCTTAGCCGTTTTCTTTTAAAGTGATATTTTTAATTATTATTCTGTATCTTTTATGTGTTTGCTTTAATCATTCATGTATCATTCACGAGGTTATGTGTAATGAAGATGTATTTTTTATGAAATATAAATTCTATTGAGGAAATTCAGTTTTGTTCTTTGAGACAGTACAACAATTTAGATGAAAATCCAGGCGATGTTAATGATCAATTAACATACATGTGATACAAAAAACAGGGCATGGGCAGTTCTTATGATTCACATGCATTTATCTGAAACTTGAATGATTGAACATTTGCTTAGCTACATGAACTTACAGTAATACTCCTAAAAACAAAATTATTTATCATTTTATTTAGCTAGTAGTGTACGTAATACAAGACGAGATAAACGGCAGCGAAAGTCATAGATTCCAGCAGAGGGGCCGTGAACACGGCGCCACTTTCCTTCCTTTTGTTTACATATAAATTCAAAATTATAAAGTACGTAACGTATAATATGGTTTAAAAACTATGCTAAAATTAATTTAGAGCTATTAATACAAGACAGAATACAAAGTGGCGAAATTCATAGATTGGAGCAGGGGCGCCGAGTGCACTGCGCCACTTGTATGACGCGCTCTCTCTATTTGGGGTTAATCATGAAATCTACTGCGCTAAGGTAATTAATGTTTTAAGAAAATCACAGTTAAGGTCTAATAATTTATTAATAAAAAATCAAAACAATTAAAATATAAGAAGACTCTCTAATCACCTTAGACTGCCGAAAAAAGGCCAAAAATGTTGAAAAATATCAACTTTAAGTGCCCTGCTTTTTAAGTCTTTCCGATTTCAATAATATTTTACACAAATTATTTTACAACCTTTAAGAACAACTTTATTGGGCGTTCCGAAAGAATTTCAAACTTTCGAAAATACACCGAAATAGGACCACCGTATTATACATATTTTATCATGACTGTAATCATGTATACGTATACGTTGACATGTACAAAATTCAAATATTATACAAATACCTAGTCGAGTTTGTACTCGATTTGAAGGATTCAACGAGAATTATCTTATTATTGAACTAAAGCGTCATTTACTCCATGAATGTCCGAAAAAATCAACGAAATCTGTGAATTTTAGCGAAATTATCAGTGTTTTGGCTCTATTTTGCTTGTTATTCGAGTAAACCTTGTCGAGTTAGTACTCGTTTCGAAGAATTCAATGAGAAATATCTAAATATTGAACTAAAACGTCATTTTCTCAGGAAATATTAGGACTAGGTATTCAAAAGTATACAAAAATACAGAGGATCTGGTTCCAATGAATCCTCTATGCATCACAATGTCTATGAACAACCTCTTTCACTTGATCGAGTCTTAATTCACGATGTCAGCGTTCCAGAAAGTGCTACATACCGCATTGACTCTGCTTTTATCATTGTAAGCTTGAACAGATTCGAGCAAATTGTTGCAGTTCACACTTTATAAGCTCCATCTGATCAAGTCAAAGTTAGTATCAATCATATACCTATAGCCTGGAAGTACAAAATTGAGCTATACTGAGAACATAGGTCATAATATTTTTAATCTTTCAAGGCAACTTGCCTTCCGAAGCTGAGATATACACAGTATGAGTGGAAGAGAACTTTGCAGCATCCTGTTTTTTTCGATCCCAATGTCTTTCAACATACAGTAGCCCGAAATCAGCCTCCTAACTAGAAGAGGAAGAGGAAAAACATCAAAAGGGCATAACAAGTATAGGATGTTCTTCTTTGTCTTTGATTTTTCATCAAAATGGCTAATTTTATTATGGCTGTTCCATAATTGATGTGAATCTCAATGAATTGCACTGCTGTCTTAATAATTGTTTTTGACTGCATATGGCAAAGTACTGATAGTGCATGAGCTAATAAGGGGCAGCAGAGCCTTGTGCCTGGGAGTTGGATAATTTTCCAAATCAATCAAAGTCACCTTCTTATCTTTAAGTTATGAATTACATTTTTTTATTCATATTTTCTGGACATATTATATATATCTGGACAAAATTGATAAGATATATTATATCATCCTGAATTCTATGATGGAGTAAGAAGGATAAGATAACTAATTAAATAGAAGATTCATTAAAAAGATTTGAAAGAACAGATGTTTGAAATGTTTTAAAAAATTTGTTCATAAATAATATTTATTCTCCTCCATAAATAGGTTTTCTCTATCCAATTTTGTCATCAGGCTTGCTGCTTCTCAAAGCGCAATCTAGGTAATGGATCAACATGATGGCATAAGTATGCCCTTGAATCTTTGTGGCATGAATGCAAGTTGGGTCAGATACGGTATTTGAAGACTTAGAAGATTTTTTATCAATTCTTTCGGAACTTTTCATTTTCTACTTTCATTGATTTTCTCCGTTTTACATAATGTTTTTATCTCGAGGCTAGTCTTTTAAAGAGACCTTTTTATTCTGTAATATAACATTTAAATATACAACAATTGAAGCATATTGATCCAAAACTTTTTCATACCACAAAGATGACCTCAGTGTAGTTAAAATAGTTAAGCTATAGCCAATGCTTACGTTTACTATTTTACATCATGACACATTTTTCTTAGGGGATAAAAAGTGTATTGTTATTTAAATAAAACTCCTCTTAATAAATCTTGGCTAACATAGGAGCACTGCGGAAACAGAGATATTTAATATGACTATCTCCTGATGAAAAGAACATCCTTTTAGTGAACTGAATATTTTTTCATGGTTTGTCTATGAGTTTATATAATTGCATTTACGCTTTAACTATGGAGTATATGAAAACTACTTATTTATGTATCAAAACATTTTCTTAACACTGCCAAAGAAATATGCTTTATTCATGTTTTATATTTGTAAATGACAACTCTTCATAAATTGTCTCACAAAATATTAGTTTCTAAATAAATAATAGTTTCTAGTAAAATTATTGATTGGAGAATATCATGTTCGTACACTTATCCGTGCTGTGGAGATACTGAAAATATGGAGATTATCTGATGTTGATAAGCAAAACTAAGCTTTTCTTCCTCACTATTTACTAAATATTAAATAAGCTAATATTAATGTTTCCTAACAAGAATGCTGTATTTTAATGGTTATTATATTGATTCACATTAATTTAGAGCAAAAAAAATAAATGCCAGTAATATGATGAATTCAATCGATACAATTTCAGACACAGAGTGGTAGAAGATCAAGAGGAAGGAGCTTTGCTATGAGAGGGATTATCGTGGAATGAAGATGATAGTGCTCCTCTTAAGGATGTGATCTGCCCCATGACAGGAAGAACCTATCTAGTACTATATAAGCGAATTCTAAACCCGGTATCCCCCTTAAAAGCTTCTCTATGTAGCACAATTTTTACTTTCTCCCTATACGTAGTATAGAGAAAGTATTGTATTCGCAAAAAAATTCGATCTCCAGATTTCGACGGAAATAGATGTTTTGGGGCCCATAGAGCATGTTTAAGCTATTTTCCCGAACATGTCTGTCTGTGTGTCTGTCTGTCTGTCTGTCTGTCTGTGGTTAAAAAGTTTGTGTGCGCTCTATCTTAAAAAGTAATTATCCGATCATTTTCAAATTTCATATTTAGGATTTCCCTTACAATGCCAAGAGTTGATTAGTTTTTGGAGAATATCCTCAAACCGGAAGTTACGGTTTATCCGGAACAAATTTTTATTTCTTAAATATCTCTGTAAGAATGCAATATAGGTATATACAATTACATACAAAAGTTATAGATAATGTACTTTACTACAACTTTTGTATTAAAATTTTTTTCGTAACACTGATTGTTTAGGAGTTATTCTTCAATAATGGTTATCCGGAAGTTGTTGTTTACCCAGAAAAGGAAGTTTTTCATACATATCTCTGTCAGAATGCAATATAGGTATATACATTTACACACCAAAATTGTAGATTATGTATTTTACTACAACTTTTGTATAAAACATTTTATCGTAACACTGATTGTTTAGGAGTTATTCCCCAATAATGGTTAACCGGAAGTTGTTGTTAATCCAGAAATGGAAGTTTTTCATACATATCTCTGTCAAAATGCAATATAGGTATATAAAATTATTTACAAAAGTTATAGATAATGTACTTTGGTACAACTTTTGTATGAAACATTTTTTCGTAACACTGATTGTTTAGGAGTTATTCTTCAATAATGGTTAACCGGAAGTTGTTGTTTACCCAGAAAAGGAAGATTTTCATACATATATCTATCAGAATGCAATTTTGGTATATACAATTATGTACCAAAGTTGAAGATAATGTTTTTTACTACAAAGCTTGTATGAAACATTTTCCTGTAACACTCATTGTCTTAGAGTTATTTATATATTACCGGCATAGGCTTATGTTTTCAATAAATACGGAGAAAGTCATGTGTTTGCCACATCAGATTTTTTATATTGTATTTTTTATGTTTCTTGGCAGTTATGTCAATAATTATTTGTTTGTAGCTAGTTAAATATTTCTAGAGTACTGTAATTTCTTACTTCTATTCATCATGTTCCCATACTTTTCCTTTCCTATTATTTATGTGTAATGTTGTTCTCATTGTCAGCTCGGATATAAATACGGAGATTTTAAAATCATTAATGGTAATAATTTTCTACTTAATCAAAGCCACTCTGTGTTTAGATGTCAATTTCGACTATTAGAATCCTAGTTTATATTATTGGGTTTGTTATTAGTTGAAATTTTATTTTATGGTATTTGTTAAGATTTATATTCCTTAGAAAAACCCATTGAGTCCATTTTTTATAAATGAAATTGGAATTTGTGGAGTTTTAGTATGTAAAGTTAAATATTTTACTCTACGGAAATGTTGTTTGAGTTGTTTCTGTTCGTTTAAATATGTACATATGCTATTCCCTCTTGAAGTGAAAGGATTTTTAGATTCACCGAATAAATAAATTATTCCTGTTACAATGTAAATTGGTTAAATTTATTGTTTTCGTATTAGATTTTTCTTCATACACTACAATATAATGAATCACATGAATGCATTCCTTATTCCATTCATGTTGACTTGACATTTGATTCCATTACAGTTCGAAGCTAATTTGTAGGTTTGTAATTTTATGCTGATTATAAGCATAATTATCTATGGTTGAGAGAGATTGTTGAATGCAGGTAGAAGTGAAAATTATTGGAGAACTTTATTCCTATAGTTGAAGTTAAATCTCACTGTGTAAAGAAGTGTCACAGAAATTCTTCTTATTAATAACGAATGGCTTGATACCATTCTTTGTTTGCAATAAATGAAGTAATTATAATTAATTCCTTTAACTTCTCTTTTCTGTGCTCAGATTTTATTCTGGAGTGTTTAACAATAAGATGCCTTTTCAATGTCATTTAAAATTGTACACAAATGTGATAATTCATTAGAATGATGCTTTACGAGTAAATGTGGAAAGAAAATGTGTAAAGAACTGTATTTTGCAAAGTTACATTTAGCTTGATAATTTAGGATATAGGAACCCAAATTTCTCTATGTAAAAATCGACTCTGTATCCAAGTGTTCTGGTGTTGAACTCAGGACCTTTTGTAAGATGAAATTGCATTGAACTATTTGCTTTGGGATAATCTGACCGTTTCTATTATTCCAAGTCGATTATTGGGAATATCTTCAAATGAAATTCCTTATTTGGGTTTAATTGAATTCTAGAATGCCAATGTTGCCATAGCATCGAACCAATGATCGTAAAATAAAAGATAGACGAAGATTATGAAAAAAATATTATTTCTGTTCACATGCCTGGTCATAGACTTCCACCTTCAAGGTAAATGAATCATTCAACATTTTAAATTCCTGCCATACATTTCAAATGCTATAGCCACCTAGTGTCGAACCCAGGACCTGTTGGAAGATGTGAATACATATAACAACTTGGTAGTACTAAAACTTATTTAATCCAAAGTTTGAAGTCAATATCTTACTGGGAAGATCCTAAAATAAGATATCATTAACCCCATTTGTAATTCATAGAGGAGTACAAATGACGCTCTGGCACCAAACCATTAGGAAAACACTAAACTGAAATAAAATTTATTTATTACTTCTGTTTACTTGCCGGGTCTTATGTTTCCATGTTATTGGGAAGAGATTAAAAAAATCTTAAAAATTGCCACAGTGCATTTTAAATGGAAGAATATTTGCCCTGATCTAGCATCAAAGCAAGGGGATAATCTTCGAGGATGTCTTTGTAGTTTTCGTTGGATATGCACTGCTTCCAGCTATCTATCAAATTTCAACTCTCTAATTAGTTGGGAAGTAAATAAAAAGTTTTTCGAAAAGCTCCACTGCATTTTTATGGAA